>CM042049.1:9537500-10737500 GCA_023525745.1 Arctium lappa | reverse complement strand
TAGCGCGTTTCAACGTGAATAGTTACTTGCGTGTTTAGGCATTAGCGAGTTTCATCAAGAATAGTTACTTGCGAGTTTCAACAATCAGCGAGTTTCTCAAAACACTCAAGTCCTTGCATGCAGGACCCCCGTGCTAAGTCTGCGGAGGGGGAACATAGTTTTAGTTGTGATCAAAATTCCTGAATTTCTATTTCAAGATTTCTTGTATTTTTGTGATTTCATATTGGACTAACGATCAGTTCTAGTTTCTTATTGCATATTTTTTTTCAAAACAGGTACAGAAAAGATGACTTCCAGAGACGCTCTTTCTATTGGCACTGATGTGAAACCCCCAGTTCTGTTCAAAGAAGAATATGAGCAGTGGAAGGATAGATTTCTGGATTTTGTAGATAGGCATGCAAATGGAGAAAACATTATGCTTTCGATTACTGAAGGTCCTATGGTACCACCTACTGTCCAAGTACCAGATGACGAATCATCTGACAGTGAGGATGGTGATGAGGACAGAGAACAAAAGACAAGAATTGTTCCAATGGATTTTTCACAGTATTATGAGGAACAGAAAAGCCGGTATAAAGAAGACATGCAAACAAGATCTCTTTTACTTCAGAGCATTCCTAATGAGATTTACATCAAGATTGATAGCTACAAGGCTACTGCAAAGAAAATGTGGGATCAGTTACAGAAGATGATGATGGGTTCCAAAGTTGGCAATCAGATGAAAGTGGCTAACTGCATTAATAGCTATGAAGAATTCAAAGAGAAAGAAAATGAGATCCTAGAGGACACCTATGGACGGTTTGTCTTGCTTCTGAATGAACTCACAAAGAACAAAGTGAAAAAGAAGCAACTTGAGAATAATGTCAAATTTCTGAGCATCCTACAACCTGAATGGAAAAAAGCATACGCGTAGGATGAAACAGATGAAGGATCTAAATGACATTCCGTTACATGAGGTTTATGAGACTCTGCGACAGAACGAAGAAGAAGTGGAAGAGAAAAGAGCTGAGAAAAAGAAGGCAGAAAAAGTTCCCGATCCCATTGCACTGGTAGCCGGAGAGAAGAAGAAAGAAAAGACAGAGAAGAAGAAAAAGAAGAAAGTTCTTATCAGTTCTGGATCAGAATCTGAATTAGATGGAGATGATGGAGAAAGTCTCAAACAAGCTATGCTTTTACTGACCCGAGCATTCGAAAAGAAATTTTACAAGAAGCCGGGATCAAACTCACAGAGATACTCTTCATCCAGCTCCAAGAACCATGAGCACAGAGAAAGGGTAGAAGGCAACAGGTTTGTTGAGAAGAAACCTGAAGAAAAAAAGAAGTTTGTGAATGAGTATACTGGTGCTGAAAAGCCAGCAAACGATCTAATCAAATGCTACAACTGTGGCAAGATTGGACATTTTGCTAAAGACTGTCGAAAGCCAAAGGTTCGTAACTCCCAGTACTATCAGAACAAATTGCTATTGGCCAAACAACAAGAAGCTGGCATAGCATTAATGGCTGAAGATGAATATTGGTTGGATCATTCAGATGTTGAAGAGGAAGAGAAAGAGAAAGAAGAAGCTGCTCACCTACGCTTAATGGGCAAAGAGGTGAAATATGATGATTCAGATGATGAAGAAGCTTATGAGGTAATAAACTTAACTGAAAAAGATTTCATAACCAAAATCGAAGCTATGATGGTTGAGCTTAATGACCTTCAAATAAAACTGAAAAAGGAAAAAGATAGAGTTGCTAAAAGAAACAATAAGATCTTTGAGCTTAATAAGTCTGTTATTGGGAACAAAGATCTCATTGATTCTTTACGCAAGTCTGCTTCTGATTCTAAACTTCAAGTAGATTGTTTTGAAAAGAAGATTTCTGATTTTTAAGTTAAACTTTCTAAGTCTGCGTTAGAAAAGAAAGAATTTGCACTAACTATTCATAAATTGCAGGTTGAGAACAAGAGCTTAAATAAGAAGGTAAATGGTCTGGAAGCCAAACTTTATGCAAGAGGCCAAACAGATCAAAAATCTTTCTTAATGCACCTAACGAAGAGGCTGATGTTAAAGAAAAATGGGGACTTGGTTTTGAAAACCCCCATTACTTAAAGAAAGCCATCAGAAAACAACCACCACTTTATAATTTTGATTTTCTTGCTGTTGCTGGTAAATGTCCTCATTTAAAACCCAAATTTGTTACCAAATTATCAGAAGAAGTTGAGGCTAGGGAAATTGAAAATAGAAAGAATATTAAGAAAATGCAACTACCATTTAATTATGCAAAGTTAAATGATAGTTATCTTTTTGAGACACCAAAAGTTCTTTCAAACGACTATTTTGTTAGTTATTCCATTTCTGAGATGAAGGCAAAACCTGCAATTGCAAAGGTTTATGTTCCTCCACTCATTCTTGAAAGCAAAATAGTTGAGCTTGAAAATGTTGTTTCTGATGAAAGACTTTTGGTAGATATTGAACAAAGTGTATTTTCTACTGTTTTAAAGAACATAGTTTTTCAATCTAAATCAACAAAGTGTTCTAAAGTTTCAAAAGCACCTCAAACTTCATCTGATAATTTTGATGACTTATTTGTGTCTGCAAATGATTTTCTTAATTCTGATGATGGGTGTATAGAAGAAATTGATTTGTTTGACTTCAATGCTCCTCTTCCTGATCATTTTACTTGTCTTATAAATGGAAAAGTGTTACCAAGTGTTCTTAAAACTGATAAGTCATCAACTAAGGTTGGTGAACCAGTTTCTGTGACTGCTGAATATTATTCTAAAGGTAAGAAACATAAGAAACAACAATCATAGAAACGGATCAACACAGGTAAATCAAAGAAAACTCAATCTCAGAAATCTGATTTTCTTAATAAATCTAAATCTTTTGTTTCAGATTTAAGAAAGAAAAGGTCGAAAGCAAGGACCGAATGGCGACCAAAGCGGAAGAATGATGAGACAGCTGAATCAGTTTCTGATAACTCATGTCATAGATCTGATAGTAGTGATAATGATGTAGTTGATCAACTTGCTTCACCTAAACAAAACCTTGTAACTTCTTACAAGCGTTATTCAATAAAGCAATTGATTCAATTATCTCCTACTACTACTAAATCTTATCATTATCGGAGAAATGATTTTGCTTATTCTCATAATTCTACTGATTGGTTTGGATCTTATCATGTTTATTCTTCAAGATCAAATGTTTTTAAAGATTTCCAAAAGAAAAGAGGATCCATATTTAAAATCATGTGCTAATCTATTAGGACCCGTTTTTAAATGGGTACCTAAATCTATTGTTTACTGATTTCTCTTGCAGACCCGACATATGTGGTACTTGGACAGTGGATGTTCCAAGCATATGACTGGGCAAAAATCTTTATTGTCTAATTATACAGAGAAATTCAGCGGAAATGTCAGATTTGGAAACGATTAGCTTTCACCAATCTTAGGATATGGTGACATTATTCAAGACAACATAACGATCAGTAAGGTGAGCTATGTCGAAGGCTTAGGGCACAACTTGTTCAGCATCGGTCAATTCTGTGATAAAGGGTTAGAGGTCAACTTCAAAGCTAAGAGATGTTCGGTTCGTACTGAAGATGGAAATGAACTTTTAGTTGGCAATCGAAAGACAAATCTCTACACCATAAATCTTTCAAAGGTTCAGAATGATAGTCACGTTTGCTTAATGACAAAAGCTTTGATGCAACAAAGTTGGCTCTGGCACCGACGACTTTCACACCTGAATTTTCGTTATATCAACAAGTTGGTCAAAGATAAGTTGGTAAAAGGACTTCCTGAGCTGAGATATGAGAAAGAACACTTGTGTGCTGCATGTGAAAAGGGTAAGATGAAGAGAGTTGCTCATAAACTAAAGCCTGAACCAAGTACCAGCTCTCCATTAGAATTATTGCATATGGATTTGTGTGGTCCAATGCGAACTCAGAGCTTGGGTGGAAAGAAATACGTGTTGGTTATTGTGGAGGATTACTCAAGATACACATGGGTCAAATTTCTTCGATCAAAAGATGAGACGCCTGAAGTTCTCATTACTTTCTTAAAGACGACCTAGGTGAATATGCAGAGACAAGTCAAGTTTCTTCGAACAGACAACGACACAGAGTTCAAGAACAAGATTGTTGACGAATATCTCGAATCGGTCGGGATTTAACATCAATACTCTGCTGCACGTACCCCTGAACAAAATGGAGTAGTCGAAAGGCGAAATCGGACACTAGTTGAGGACGCTCGGACTATGCTAAGCCATTCTGACTTACCTCTATTTTTGTGGGCAGAAGTTGTGTCGACTGCATGTCATACTCAAAATCGGTCCATGGTACACCGCCGTTTTCAAAAGACTCCATATGAGCTGATCAACAACAGAACGCCGACAATCAAATATTTTCACATATTTAGGTGTAAGTGTTTCGTGCTTAACGACATAGAGAGTCTGAATAAATTCAGTGCTAAGGCGGACGAGGGTATCTTCATTGGTTATTCTTCAACATCTGCAGCATATCGTGTTTATCTGAAGAAGTCAAAGACAGTTGTCGAGAGCGTTAATGTAACATTCGATGAAGATATGGCTTCTGAACAACTCAGTTCAGAACCCGTTATCTCTGGAGTGTTAGCTTCTGGGCAGATTAGTCCAGAACCTGTTTCTACAGAGAAAAATTCGGATAACGCTTCTACTTCAATTTCACATTTATCTGATTTAGATTTGTTATTTGAATTATTTTATGATGAGTTTCTAGGGTCTAATATGCCTAAATCTGCTGTGACTGGCAGGTCTGAAGACACAAGTTGCAATCATCCAGTCATTTCAGATGTTATAACTGAACTTGAATCCCCCGTTCAGTCAGAAACTCACATTCCAACATCTACTCCTATAGTTGAAGATACACAAGTAACTGCTGAGCCAAAATTAACTGTTTCATTTGGGTGTGATACATTATCTACTCAACAGCCAGAATCTGTTGTTCCAACTGATGCTTCTGCACCTGAAACTTCAACTACAAACCCCCTCCAACTATTCAAACTGAAGAGCCTGATAGTGGATTTCAAGATGATAATCATGATCAATCAGTATCTAATCCACTTCCTCATGAGCATCGCTGGACCAAAGAGCACCCTTTACATCAAGTAATTGGAGATCTAAACAAACAAGTGCAAACTAGGTCAGCGACTTTGAATCAATGTATGCATGACTCATTCCTCAGCAAGATAGAGCCCACGCGTGTATCAGAGGCTTTAGTTGATTCGGATTAGGTATCTGCTATGCAAGAAGAGATCAATCAGTTTGAAGCCCCGAAGGTTTGGAGATTAGTTCCAAAACCAGAAGGTAAAACCGTGTTAGGAACTAAATGGGTATTCAAAAACAAGAAGGACGAAGATGGTATCGTCATACGGAACAAAGCTAGACTTGTTGCCAAAGGTTACCAGTATGAGGAAGGCATAGACTACGATGAGACGTATGCTCCAGTTGCACGTATAGAGGCAATCCGCATGTTTCTAGCCTACGCAGCTCATAAGAATTTCACAGTCTATCAGATGGATGTGAAAACAGCCTTTCTGAATGGAATTCTTAAGGAGGAAGTATACGTGTCTCAACCAGAAGGGTTTGTAAATCCAGATAAGCCAGATCATGTCTACATCTTGGATAAAGCCCTGTATGGTTTAAAACAAGCCCCTCGAGCATGGTATGACGTTCTATCTAAATTCTTGGTCAAGTCCGGTTTTTCCAAAGGTAAAATAGATACCACTTTGTTTATCAAAAAGGAAAAAGCCGATATCATCCTTATTCAGATATATGTTGATGATATAATATTTGGTTCTACAAGTCCAAAATACTGCAAAAACTTTTCTAACCTCATGGTGTCACGTTTTCAAATGAGTATGATGGGATAGATGAATTTCTTTCTCGGATTACAAGTTAAACAGTTTTCAACGGGGATTTTCATTAACCAATCTAAGTACATTTTGGATATTCTTCGGAAATACAAAATGGAAAATTGCAAACCGATTGGAACCCCGATGGCACCAGGTACTAAGATTAACACTGATCCTTCGGGTAAAAGTGTTGATGTTAGGACTTATAGAGGTATGATAGGATCTTTAATGTATCTTACATCTAGTAGACCAGATATTATGTTTTCAACATGCTTATGTTCTAGATATCAGGCTGCTCCCAAAGAATCCCATTTGGCTGATGTCAAACGGATTTTTAGATATCTGAAGGGAACTGCAGATCTTGGTCTGTGGTATCCTAAGGATACAAGGTTTCAACTGACTGCTTATTCAGATGCAGATCATGCAGGTTGCATGTTGGACAGAAAGAGCACTTCAGGTCACATTCAATTTCTTGGAGACAAGCTCATTAGCTGGGCATCAAAGAAACAATTATGCGTTTCCACATCGACTACTGAAGCAGAGTATGTAGCTGTTGCCAGTTGATGATCTCAAGTCTTGTGGATGCGAACACAACTGCGAGACTATGGATTCAAGTTTGATAAAATACCGATCTATTGTGACTCGAAGAGTGCAATCGTGATATCTGCTAATCCTGTCCAACATACGAAAACCAAACACATTGACGCCAGGTATCATTTTATTAAAGATAATGTAGAAAAAGGAAAAATTGAACTTTATTTTGTAAAAACAGATTATCAGCTTGCATATTTATTTACCAAACTATTAGATGAAAAGAGATTTAATTTTCTTATATCTAAGCTTGGTATGCTAAATCTGAAGACATAATCAGTTGTTACCTAATAAAGTTAAGTATTGTTATTTTTCATCATTTTCTTTATCATTATTTCTGAAAGATATCTGCACTTTAATAGTTTGCCCATGATCTCAGGGGGGGAGTGAGATGTACTTTAAGATGATCTACATTCTTTTGAGGGGGAGCATAATTAATTTCTGCATTTTACTTAACTGACAAAATTTTGTGATGCATGATTTTAGGGGGAGCTTATAAGTTATATCCAAGGAGTAAGACTATGATTTCTGATTACTTCCGATTAGAACTCGTACTTTAATTGTTTTACTGCTTTATGTTTTTTTTACATTTGAATAAATTTTTGTGAATAAAAGTTGCTTTCACATGACTTTGAGACTTGTGCAGAATGAGAGAAGCTTACAAGATCATATCTTATTGACTTCAGCTGACTTTATGAGAATTAAGATTGAGCGAAATGGTAAATTTCTTATCTTAATCTCAAATGTATCTGAAAGAATGACAACTTTCAGATATAGAAAACATGTTCCTAAATGTTCAAACCACTTCCCGATTCTTAAACAAATTTCATGAATTGGAAGTGTGATTTTTAAATGTTTTCATTTTTATTTGTGCTTCAATGATTACAAACCGTGTGTTTCCAAAGACAAATACTTGTGTATTGTTTTTTCTATATACTTTCAAGTATTCACACACACTGGTTTGATTTTCTATTCAAAATGTTCTTACCATGTCTCATATTGAAACATATTTTCGATGGTAAGATACTCCGCTTGTACTTCAAAGAATTTTTTAGCGTAATTTCATTTCGAAACGTCATTTCAAGAATGTCTATATATTGCATCATATAGACAATATCCATTATTCTTGACCATAAGCCTTGGTTGATATATCATATCATTTCTGATCATTTTTCATACAATGTCAGATTTTCAAACAAGTCTCTTGCATTCATATTCATTCATTCAATTCACTTGTTTGAAAATACTTCAATGTTTCAAAATGCTCATATTTTCATGATTATATTCTGAGCATATCAACATCTGACTTGTATTTTGAGCTTTAACTGATGAACTTAAACCATTTTGAGCAACATATGCTTTATAGGAAAAATATGGGTTCTTTGTGCTAGGACTTAAATGAAACTTCTATGGATTCACATTAACCAGTGTCTCCTACCCAAGAAGTTAATCCTTAGAGATTGAGTGTGAGGAGTCAAAAAGAAATGAGTGTGGGTGCAACGAGGTAAAATGGAAATGAGAGCTTGGTTAGTAGTGAGCTTAATGATCAAAAGAAAGAGGGTGTGAGAACAGAGTAAAAGAATATCCAACTCTGCACTAACTACTTTCTGAGTCGGGCAACCACATTACTCTTTGGTGAACGTTATTGAAACAGGCAAATAGACCATGCCAACTCTTGACTAAAACCCCACCAGCCACTCATTTTCTTCTTAAAAAGGAAATGTTTCATATTTTTGAGGGGACGCAACACATAATCTATCTGGTTTTCATTTGGAAAATCTGGATATTGAAAAAGAAGGAAGTCTGCCCCACCTTCGCATTTCAATCATACACATTGAGTCTGTGTTTATCTACTGTTGTCTCAGTGGTTTACACAATGTTGAGCCTTATTTAAAGCAATCATCGTGCTTAATTCTTTCTACACTTGCACGAACACACAAATAATTTGTTTCTTTGTCATAACATTCATAGAAATTGCCTTTGTGGTGTTTCGATGATTGGATGGAAGCCCTGGGGGAGTGAACATTAAAAAAACTCCTTTATATTGTGTATTCGTTACACACAGTGACTTTGTGTTACTGACAGACATATTAACTGATTCATTTGTTGATTCAGGAGTTACATGTTCTTATTTTTCTGGATTTGATAAGATCTAGATGAATACTTGGTTATGGATCACAGAATCAGAGGCTCAGTTTGACAGATCAGAATGGTCAAAGACATTTCTTGGTGAAAGTTTTGATGATATAGATGCTCAAATCATCAAAAAGGGGGAGATGGTATCAAGAAATGATAAAGTTTTGAGAGATGATTTTAAAGAAATGTCCATATCAGAAGATTCAAAATAAAGATTTGAAGAAGATCAAAGAATTTCTGAAGATGTGCTGATTTTTGAGGAAATTTTCTTTGAAGATTATTTGCTAAAGCAATCCGAGCTGATTCTGAAGATAATTTATTTCCAAAGTCTGAAAGTATTATATGAAAGTTTTGGGGAGATTGTTAATCATTTGAAGACAGTTTTGGAAAGAATAACGTAAAAGAAAAAGGGGAGATTGTACTGACAGAGCTTAAAAGTGAAGACTGAATTGTTAGATTTTTCAATAGTGATCTTGAATCCAAAGGGGGAGATTGTTATAGCATAAATATGTTGGATACAAGATCAAGAAGACTGAAGGTCAAAGTTCAAGAAAGTCAAAACTGAGATAGTCAACTCTCATTAAAGTCAAAGTCTATTTTGTAATAAAGTCAAAGTCTTTGTTATTGTATTTGTATTTGCTTAGTTTCCTTGTATTTTAGATGTAGGTATAAATACCTTGTATTTTCTATTTTGTAGTAGTTGATCTAATTGAGAGAATCTGAGAATACGTATCTAGAGAGAATTTGTAGAGAGAGTTCTAGAGAGTTCTAGGGAGAGAAAGTTTGTAATTGAATTTTGAATTGAAATCAAAACAGGTAATTGGATTGAATTGTTTGTTTGATTAATTGTTTGTGATTAGAAACTAGAATCTAGGACACACATATATGTTTACAAGCATGTGGAACTTGTTGTGAACGTTGTCAATGTGTTCCACCGGGTACTTCTGGTAACTATGATGTGTGTCCGTGTTATGCCAACATGACTACTCACGATGGCAGACACAAATGCCCGTAAGTCTCTGTATGGAACTGAAATCATATTATTAATTAATTAAAGCTTCACAAATAAAATGTTTCAACGTTCAATCAAAACAGTTCTAATTATTACGAATATAAATGTCAGGTATTAATGTGGGACTTGATTGTGTGATTGTGCTTTCTTATACTTTTCGCCTTCAACGTAGATTTCTATAATGTTGAGATATCATATACAAATCTAACATCCCGTTCTGTATAAACCAATCGTCCTACACCTTAATTGGAATGAGACGTAAATCAATTTCAAACGGGCTGTAAACAGGCCTTGAATTCTACGTTTTCTTTATGGATTACGAGACTTGAAATGTGAAATAAGAGGCGAAAAGAACATGCTAGTTGGCACGAAAAACGAACAAAGAAATGGAGGACCCAAGTGTCTCAATCGACACAAAGAATGAAAATAATGAGATTGGATCCGACACATCGATCGAACCTTCTACAATGGGGAATGAGCCAGATTGACGATTTGATAGTGACACTTATATTGGCTATTTGCCTTTCATCTATGTTTTATAGGATTATCTTTTGAAAAAAAAATTATATCTTTTTATTAATATTTTTTTTTAAATTAGAAGCGTACTCGTGCAATGCAGCGAGATATATCACGATTTTAATTTTTTCTTTTTTTCTTTTTTTTCGATTTACAGTATGATTATCTTATATATTTTAAATTATTTATATTTAAATTAAAATGTTTATTCTGTTTTGATTATGTTTATCGGTTAGTTATGAATTTAAACATATAACTTTAGAAATGTGTACGCATGCATCATAACTTGTAATCTTGAATTTTAAGTAATGCGTATCAATAAACAATTCTTAATGTATAAAAGTTTGTTTTTAAGAGTTTCTTCGATAGTTTAATAATAATGTAATTTATTTTAGTTTTTATAAAATAAACATTAGATATTTTGTTAGATTTTCTTAATTATATTTTAGATTTTTTATATTTAAAATTTGATTTTTATCTTGTATTTAATTATGTAAGGAGTGATTTTAGGGAAATTGAAGTGAGGAGTGAATTTAGGGAGTTAAATTTGTTAGAGATAAGGATTAAATAGCAAGAGATTTTAAGTTTTCATTCTTTATTTAAGTTTTAAGTAATTATCATTAAATAACGGTACATTAAGCTTTAACAATTGTTTTTAAGATTTTTTTTAGATGCTTTATAATATAGTATATAGATAGATATAGATAATTGAAATTTGGTTAAATTTTTAGAGTTATGTTAACCGTTTCTTAGAAAAATTAAAAGGATTATTAAAATGATTCAACACATGTTTCTATTTCTTTTGTTCTCGCTATACCGATAGAGATGAAAATTTTACCCGTTGGGGTCAGGGGTGTTCAAAAAATCGACGAACCAGATACCTAGAGTTTTAATAACTTCTTTAAAATTATTTGTATTTCTCTTTAATATGTATAATTTACCAAAAACAACTCGACAATAACGAACAATGGAACTCATAAGAGAACATTATTGGAAAGTTGCATGTAATACCTAAATATTTGATGAACTCGTATATTCTTTTGAATGATTGATCGTATTTCGAAAGAAATGTTCCTTTTTTCAAAGTTATTTTTACTTTGTTCAAATAGAACCCGACCAATCCAAACAGGTTGGGTTGGGTTGTACTTTTATTTAAGTTGTGTTGGGTTGAAAAATTTCAAACCACCAACATTGTGTTAGTTTGTTCAAATGTCTTCAATCCGATCAACCCAACCCGTGAGCACTCCTAATTCGGGCGGGTAACGGGGCGGGTATTCCCCGGTTTGACAGGTAACGGGGTGGGGACGGAGATTTATTTACCCTCCCCTAATCCGACCCCGATTTGTTCAAATGATCTTTGTGTTTTCAAGCGTGTTTAGTTTTCTAGTTTCTAAGTGAAAGATTATTAGAATAGATTTATCTGTTCATTTTCGCAACAATTTTAAAAGGTTTCTGTGTGTAATTCTTGATTTTTATCAATACATAATTAAATTAAAGAGAAAATTTGTGAGTATTGTATTCAACCCCCTCCCCCCTTCTACAATACTAGTTTACTTTTGTCATTACATTTTGGGACTAACAATAATCTTGTTGGTTGGAGTTCGAAGAAACAACACATGGTGGCTCGATCAAGCACCGACTCGGAGTATCATTCCTTGGCACACATGGCTGCTGAAATACAATGGCTTATGTTTGTTATCAAAGAACTCCAACTTTCACTCACTTGTCCTCCTAGTTTGCAACATACTTGGTTATGAACCCATTATTAGTTGGAGTTAGTTGGCAAGGCCGATGGATGCTTTGCTAGTATCAAGATGACTGATACGTGACCTTATGCATATATAAGCTTTGTAATAGTGTTGTACGTTTCATTGAATAAGAAACAACAATAGTAGCTACCTCTCTCTAAATCTCTCTATCTCCTTTCCTTTTCTTTTACATAAAGTTTCAATTAAAATTCTCATATATTCAACCCATTCACTAAGCAAAATAATGTTAATTCTAAAATCATTAGGACGAAAACAGTTATGATTTGTCAAAAAAAAAAAGACAATTATGAGCCTTTAATGTAATACCCATAAGTCCATAACATTAATTACTAAGGTAATATCGATGATGATAGATTTTCCTACATTGTATCAACAGCTTAGAATCGATCATATATCATGATCTGGCGATTATTTTGTCGTGACATTACAAAGTTTTCATACATGTTAATATATGTAATACATATTTAAAATCTTAAAAACACAATCTACCTACATATTTGGTGTCATTAATTTCTCCTATGATAACTAGAGCTACGTTTGTTCCAATTCTAGGGTAGGTGAATAAATCCACACGCAAAGGTAGTTCACACCCAAATTCATCTCATTTTAAGCAGCCTAATTCTTTCTTTCGAGACTCTTAATAGCAAATTAATACCTGATGTTATACAAAGCCATGATGATATCGAAGTCTATGTTTGGTTCACTTTTAGCATTTTTCGTTGTTGTTCAATTTATTCAAGCTCACGGTGAAATGGTGAGTTGATTTCTTCCATTTCTATTAAGAAGTTTATATGTTTCATGTTAAATCTTTTTTATTATCTTTATCGTTGATCAAAGACTGATTCTTTTTAATATCAATTTGTTGTTGTGCAGATAGACACGAGTAGCGCTCCAAACTCTCCCCTCCAAGATATAGGTTGAATCTTGATTGTTCAATATATAGATTTCATACAGTTAAATATAGATGCTATTATTTTCATTCTTAAACTATTTACGATTCCTAAATACTTATATATATATATATATATATATATATATATATATATATATATATATATATATATAGGGTGCGTTTCTTTTGCAAACCAAACAATTTGTACAAACTATACAAACCATTATTTTAGGAAACAATAGATATATTTATGGATAATGATTATGATTCATTAATAATGATTGTGATATATATGGAAAATGTTAAGTTTATTCATTATAATCATGATTTTAAATTAGGAAATGTTAAGTTTATTCATTATAATCATGATTTTAAATTAGGAAACATAATAAAATCATATATTCATTACACTTGATGAACGACTAAGATTGGTTCACAAAGTTTGCACAATCTAACTGGTTTGCAAAAGATACGTATATATATATATATATATAGAGAGAGAGAGAGAGAGAGAGACGAAAGTTCAGGGGAAAACCTAAAAAAAATGGAAAACTGAAGAACACTCTGGTAGTCTTTCATCTGGACGGTATGCACTTGTGCATAGAGGTGAATTATGTTTTTTTTGTTCTTATGCACAAGTGTGCACACGTGCATATGTACGTGTGCATGTTACAAATTACTTGTATGCACAAGTGCATATCGGCCAGATGAAGGTCTACCAGGGTGTTCTTCAGTTTTTCGTTTTTTTGAGGTTTTTCTCTGAACCTGACCCTATATATATAGGGCCAGGTTCAGAGAAAAACCTCAAAAAAACAAAAAACTGAAGAACACCCTGGTAGACCTTATATATATATATAGGTTGCGGTTTAATCAAAATACCTTTATTTTATGAAAATGCAAGAACACTCTTATCAAATGTGATAATACACATGAAGGACCTGATGGTGTGCGGGCGATTAGGCCCGCGACCTATGCCACTGCCAAAGATCACTCACGTCTATGATTTAGTCACATGTGATTGACCATAGTAAAATTGTGTTCTCATGCTTTCATGAAATGAAAGTGTTCTTGTTTGAGTTCTCCCCCCCCCCCCCCCCCCTCTCTCTCTCTATATATATATATATTGCAATTAATTTTACTAGGAGCTCAATTTGGGAAAATTTTCCCGTACACTATTTCTTCAAGCTGAGAATGAACTATTGTTGAATTTTCATACGATAAACTAATTTTATTTTGGGGTCATAAAATGGTGCAGATTGTGGAGAAAAATGCCTCTTGAGGTGCAGCAAAGCGTCGAGGACAAAGATGTGTTTAAGGGCATGTGGAACTTGTTGCGAACGTTGTCACTGTGTTCCACCGGGCACTTATGGTAACTACGATGCGTGTCCGTGCTATGCCGACCTGACTACTCATGAAGGCAGGCGCAAATGCCCATAAGTCACTATTTTAAATTGATATCACCTTGTTAACGGAAGTTCCATAAATAAGAGCTTCAAATTTCGACCAAAAGCATAATAAAATGATACGATACAAGTGATAATTTGGAATATTGGTTAGGGAATTATGTTTTTTTGGGTATGTTTTACCGATTATCGAAAAGGTCTTGATAACAAATACACTAGGTTAGAGATGGCTAAATGGGCCCGGCGGAGGACCGGGGCCAGGACTGGCCCTACGGTTCATAACCGGTTACGATTTTTAGGAAATTCTCGGCCCGGTCTGGGACCGCTTATACAGAGGCCCAATTGTTTTTTAAAAAAAAACAAGTTTTTATAAATTATATATCAAGTTTTCAATATTTCTACAAGATTTTCAAGTTTTTTTTAGTTTTTCAAGTTTTTTTTTTTTTTTACATTTTTCAAGTTTTTGTAAGTGTTCTAATACTAAATCTTAAAAATCGTAATTATAAAAACATCTATAACATTTTTGTATAAAAAATACTTTTAAAGTGTATTTGAAATTTTGAATGAGGTATTTCAAATTGATATTGCCCAAAAAGAAGAAAATCTTAAAACAATTTTTTTTATGTTTAAAATTGAATTTTGGGAAAAAAAAATATTTGGTACCGATTTGGGCCCGGCCCGGGAACGAGTCCGGTTCTCATAACCGGTTATAAAGAGGGTTAACCGAGCCTTAGGCTTTTGGTCAGGATCGGGTAACTAGGACCCGTTATGGAAAGCAATTTTTGGCCATCAGAAGAAGTCCTACAACTTTGCTAGAATACACTAGAACACAATGTCTATTTTATTTATTTGAAAAGGGATGGATATGGGTTACACTATATAGATATTAACTTAAATAGGTAAAACAAAAAAATAGATTAAAAGAAAAAACTACCAGAAAGTTGCGATTCATCATATCAATGGATCACCAACATAACGATATTTATGTAAACCAAAAATTGGTAACAAACTATTGTCGGATTAGCTTTGGCGTTTAAATTTATAATTTTGATATTAAATATGCTGGTAATTTGTTGGTAACTTAAATGATCAAACGCTTCAAATGTCATGTAAATTATATTCTTTGAGTGTTTACAATCTTCTGATTTTAATTTTAAGTTCAACTAATATTGTAATAGATAAAATTTGATCATATTTATTAAATTAATAATTACAACTTTTTACAAAATGGACAAAAGAAATATTGAAAGGCCATCCCACTAAAAAAAACTTAGGAGTCGTTTACCTTTCACTTATCGTGTAAGCGTTTACTGGATGTCAATTATCTTGCTTTGGAGGAGTAGTTTATTTTGATTTTTGATGTATTAATGTTTTTTTTTATAAATTGCTTCTAAGTGAAAAATAATATGAAATATTATTGATAGTATAAATACTAAACATTAAAAATGCATATAAATAAATTTTTCAAAAACCAATAGAATTTGTCAGATGAAAAGTATGAAGGATTGACGATTAAAAAAATATAGAAATAGACCGACCAAAATGGGCCAAAAAAAGAATTGAATACGGGTCTTTTTACCTTAGGGGCTGTTTACCAAACGTTTACCCGGATAAGCGCTTACCAATAAAATTTAATATTATCACTTACTTAGCGGGTAAGATTTTAGTCCACCAAAACGGTATCGTATGCAATAATTTTCCCGATAAACGCTTACCGGTAAAATTTAACACTATCACTTACTTACCGGATAAGATTTTAGTCCACAAAAACAGTATCGTATGCAACAATTTTTCCGGTAAGCGCTAACTGTGGTAAGAGTCTTCATCATCACTTACCTCTTGGTCCTTGCCTTAGCTCTTACCGCTAAAATTCTGGGTCATTGACATCTTCATTCATAAGGTAATATGACTTGGTAAACACTTACTCGGGTAAGTGTTTGGTAAACGACCCCTAAGACTTACTACAACCAAAAATCATCTATGACCACAAAAAATATGATTTATATCTTCTATTAATTGATATTAACTTGAACCATTGCGCGAAGGGGAGAGGGGGATGGCCCCCAACTATCTCCGTCACCGAACCAAAGTGTGTCGTTGTGACTTGATGTTGCTATGCCAGGTTGTCAATCACCTTAAGTGTGTTGGGCATCACCAAATTTAACACAAATTTTACTAAGAAAAACGATGTTAATTTCAAAATCAATTGCAACCAAGAATATTATGATATCTTACATTAACATTCTCGATATGAATCGGGTAATTAGTACCGATGGTGATAGATTTGGCTACACCTTCTAACCACTCACCCAACATATTCTCATGATCATTTGTCGTGTGTTTCATATATGTATTGATTTCTAGATGCTTCAATTATTTTGTTTGATTCATTTAAAGAAATTAATTATCTATTGTTATCAATATTGTACATTTATACTTCTTAATATACAAAAATATATATAAGATATGTCTTCTAATCAAATTTGGTTACATTTAATGAAAAGAATTAGCGTACACAATTACTCCAAGGCCAACAAAAACTATATATGTTCCAATTTTAGGTAGGTGAATAAATGTACAAGCAAAGGTAGTTCGCGTCCAAATTCATCCCATTTTAAACAAACAAAGTTTTTATTGACGTGTTTTTATAAGCAGATATATGGTCATGAGGTTTCTCAAAGTCATGGTGATATCCAAATCCATGGTTGCTTCGGTTATGGTAGCTTTCGTTGTTCTTCAATTTATTCAAGCTAGTAATGAAATGGTGCATTTATTTTCTTCGTTTTATATTCAAAATGTAATCGTCGTTTGTTAATTCCTTTTTTGTGTTAATTACTAATCAAAGACTTACTAATTCTAATTCCAAATGGTTTTTCAACGTTTTGCAGATAAACACGAGTAAAGCTGCAAAGTATTTGCTCCAAGATATAGGATGGATTGTGTTGGTTCATATATATGTACAAAGCTCATAGTTAGTATAGATGCAAAATAGATGCACTAATCATTATATTTTATTGGTTTTTGATGGCATATTTGTGTATATACACAATAGAATGTTCAAATAAGAAGGTTAAATATCGTAAGAATGAAGGGCTAAGGGAAGATTCATACGCGAATCAGTGAAAAAATCCATTTGAAGATACATATGTGAATACATATGAATAATTTGTAACGCCGGTTCATATATGCATAGATATTTTCCGATTTTTTAATGATTCATATATGAATCCCTTTACTCACGATATATTTAACCCTCGTAATTGGAGAGTTCCTTATATACATATTATCTTAATTTGTATAATAACTTGATTCTATTTTTTATTATAAAATGGTGCAGATTGTGATGAACAATGTGGTGTTAGGTGCAACAAAGCGTCGAGGACAAAGATATGTTTACAAGCATGTGGAACTTGTTGTGAACGTTGTCAGTGTGTTCCACCGGGTACTTCTGGTAACTATGATGTGTGTCCGTGTTATGCCAACATGACCACTCACGATGGCAGACACAAATGCCCGTAAGTCTCTGTATGGAACTGAAATCATATTATTAATTAATAAAAGCTCCACAAATAAAATGTTTCAACGTTCAATCAAAACAGTTCTAATTATTACGAATATAAATGTCAGGTATTAATGTGGGACTTGATTGTGTGATTGTACTTTCTTATTTTGAGATATCAGATACAAATCTAACATTACGTTCTGTATAAACCAATCATTCTAAACCTTAATTGGAATGAGACGTAAATCGGTTTCAAACCGGCTGTAAACGGGCCTTGAATTTTGCGTTTTCGTTACGGATTACGAGACCTGAAATGTGAAATAAGAGACGACAAGAACATGCTAGTTGGCACGAAAAATGAACAAAGAAATGGAGGACCCAAGTGTCTCAATCGACACAAAGAATGAAAATAATGAGATTGGATCCGACACATCGATCGAACCTTCTACAATGGGGAATGAGCCAGATTGACGATTTGATAGTGACACGTATGTTGGCTATTTGCCTTTTATCTATGTTTTATAGGATTATCTTTTGAAAAATATTATATCTTTTTATTAATATTTTTTTAAAATAATTGGAATTTGGTTAAATTTTTAGAGTTATGTTATCCGTTTCTTAGAAAGATTAAAACGATTATTAAAATGATTCAACACATGTTTATATTTCTTTTGTTATGGGCTACACAGAGATAGAGATGGAAATTTTACCTATTAGGGTCAGGGGTGTTCAAAAAACCGACGAACCCGATACGTAGATAAAATTTTAGTGACTTTTCTAAAATTATATGTATTTCTCTTTAATATGTATAATTTACCAAAAACAACTCGACAATAGCGAGCAATGGAACTTATAAGAGAACATTATTGGAAAGTTGCATGTAATACCTAAATATTTGATGAACTCGTATATTCTTTTGAATGATTGATCGTCTTTCGAAAGAAGAGTTCCTTTTTTCAATGTTATTTTTACTTTGTTCAAATAGAACTCGACCAAACCGACCAATACGAACAGATTGGGTTGGGTTGGGTTGCACTTTTATTTGGGTTGGGTTGAAAATTTTCAAACCGCCAACATTGGGTTGGGTTGTTCAAATGTCTTCAAGCCGATCAACCTAACCCGTGAGCACCCCTAATTGGGGCGGGTAACGAGGCAGGGATTCCCCGGTTTGACGGGTAACGGGGCGGGGACGGGAATTTATATACATACCTGAAGAGGGGTCGGGGCGGGCAGGGATGGCATTACCCGCCCCTAATCTGACCCCGATTAGTTTTTTTTTATTTAATATATGTATGTAGTGTGTATATAAATAAATATAGATGTATATATGTATACATTTATTGTTAAATAACAAATAAATTTGTTTTTCAATATTGGTAATTAACTTAGTGACGATTCATTATAATTTTAATTTTAAAATACATTTCCTTTTACTAAACAGGTACCTAACGGGTTCCCCGAACCCACTGGGATCCTTTCCCCTGAACCCGTCAGGGATTAGTAGGGACAGGGTCGAGGATGGGGGTTTTAAAGGGGGGTCGGGGTCGGAGACGGAGGATGCACTATCCGCCCAATACTTGCCTTGTTTCCATCCCTAGCTAGACATGGGCAAGTTGGTTAACAGGTTGCAGGGAGGGATGCAGAAAATTTTTTATACGGTAGCACCATATAATAGAGACAAAAAATAATTACAAAATGTACGTTTTTTTTACCGACATTCAATATTGTCCGGTATTTTTTTAGCCTATTTCCATAATTTCTAGGGATTTTTAAAGCTGTTTGCTTGATTTCGAGGGATTTTTAAGTTTTTTTTAATCGATTTCGAGATATTTTTTCGGTTTTTTTGGTTGATTTTGATAGTTTCTTTTGGTTTTTTGGTTGATTATGAGGTACGGTTGCACCTTCTTGAGGTTTCCAAAATAATACGGTAGCACCTTACAAAACGATACGGTTGCACCTTTCACGAACCTATAACTTTTTACCCTTCGTCGGAGAAATAATATAGTGGCACGTGCCACCGTATTCCACATACTAAATCCGTCCCTGACAGGTTGGGCCCTTAAACAGTCCCAATCATGGTTTAGGAATAACGTTACTGATGGTTATAACAGGTTGCCAAGTAAAATTCCGTTGCTGGTACTAACCGATCGCATATCCGGTTGGGATAATCGGTTATAACTGACCACAATTTTTTTAATCTCTTACTTTTTTTTTTTTTTACTATTTCTATACTTGGACCATTTCTCTTGCATATATATTGGGACCCCTCCCCTCCCCTTCTCTTTATACTGACTTTTTTGGAAAGTAAATTTGGGATCTATATTTTCTCACATAGTAGGGACTCAACAGTCTAAGGCAATATGTACTCGTCTAGCCTCCTATCCTGTCTAGGCCTCTCTCAACGTCTTGGGACAATCTGTGCTCGTCTAGCTTCTTTTGGAGGGGGAGTGTTAGAGTGTCACATCGGTTAAACTTAGACCATTTCTTTTCTATATATGTTAGAACCTCCTTTCTCTTCTCAAAAACACTTTTAAAGAATAATTTAATGGGGTTTTCTTCTCACGACATTTAGTTTTTTTATTTAAACCGCCTACTAAATATATATATATATATATATATATATATATAGATAGATAATAAAAGAAGAAATGTAATATAACTTTATACACGAAATAATAAATGTTATATTAATCCAACAATCTAGATCGCCTATAGTACCAACAACAAATGTACATTTTCAGGTTACTATTTAATGATACTTTTGCCTTCTCTATCACGTTTACCTTTGAAAAAATGAGTAATGTCAATGAATCATATAGCCATTATGTCAAAACATCAATCTTGGCATATCGTTGTTGCTTTTTGCCCAATTCACTATTTCACTCGATTGATGGAGTTGAAATTGTGTAGATATCTTTCCCATCAACGATTATGACAAGTTTACAATAAAAACATTGAATCTGTGTTGCTAAATGTAATAATTGTTTTAAAAAGTTATTTAGGTAACATCTTGTTGAATATAACAATCAACATTGCTAGTGGTTGGTCAATCAATGCATTTTTATTTTGTGTTTGTTAAAGACATTTTCTTTTATTGTTATATTCAATAAAACCGTCCTATTTGGCATCGTTTCTTGAAAAAAATAAAGAAATTAAGTTATCTAACAAATAAAATGAAAGATATTTATGGTAGACATTAAAAAAAATTCTTATGGATCATTGCAAGAATTATAACAAATGTCTAGTTAGACCTATTTTGATAATATTTAGTAATACAATTTTGATATGCTAATAAACTTAAACCATATGAGTTGGGTTAACTTTATAAGTTAATTCATTAATGAATTGGACCATCTTTATCCCTATTATCAAAAGTTAAACGTGCATTACACCCCTATATTATATTTGAAAACTTAGAAATCTTGTAGTATATGTAATGTACGTCCATTTTAATAATTCGTACCTGGTTGATAACATGTATCCGACTGAGTTCTATAAGCATGGTTTTTTCTTTAATGACATCATCCACAACTCCATTCCTTATATGAAATGATGATGCTAGATTAACCTTTTTACTATCTACTAGTGCTATTTAACTATTCTAACATGATTTGGGTCATTATTTTGACTAGATTATTACTATTTAATGAAAACACTAAATCAAACAAACTCACAACTTGGATATCGAATGGTATGATTGCTTTTAAAAAAAAGCTTCAGCTTCTTAAGAAAAATTTGCACGTATGGATTGATGAAAAACGGAAACGGGATATGGAGGTGAAAATTGGTTTAAAAACAAGTATTAGGGTCGTTGAAGCTCGGATTGATTCAGGTAACGCTTCCATATTGGATATCGAATCGTGTATCCAATATACACAGACTTTGGGGGACTTGGAAAAGGTAGAAATTATGGATGTGGCGCAAAAAGCTAAAATCAGATGGGGAGTTGAAGGAGATGAGAATTCCAAGTTTTTCCATGGAATCCTTAAAAAAAAAGACGTCAACTAGCCATTCGTGGAGTTATGATTGATGGTGATTGGGTTATGGAGCCAACCAAGGTAAAAGATGAGTTCTACTCCCATTTTCAAGAGAGGTTCAACAATTATAGCGAGGGAGTGCATTCAAATTTGGAGGTGGAGTTTCCGAACGTTCTGTCGGCGGATCAAGCTTCCTTTCTTGAGGAGCCGTTTCAACGGGATGAAATTAGAAAAGCGGTTTGGGATTGCGGATCTGATAAATCCCCGGGACCAGATGGGTTCACTTTCCACTTTTTCAAGAAATTTTGGCATCTTATTGAAAAAGACGTGGTGAAAATGGTGGGTGATTTCTTTGAGTCCAGTCCTTTCCCAAAAGGTTGTAACCAATCTTTCATTGCTCTCATTCCTAAAGTCCATGATGCTAAATTCGTTAAAGACTATAGGCCGATTAGTCTTATAGGTTGCCAATATAAATTATTGGCAAACTTCTTGCTAATCGGCTTAGTATGGTTATTGGGGACATTGTGAGTAGCGAGCAATCCGCTTTCATAAGAGGCCGCCAGATTCTTGATGGTCCTCTTATTTTGAATGAAGTTGTGGCTTGGTACAAAAAAATTCGAACAAAGCTTCTGATTCTTAAAGTTGATTTTGAGAAAGCGTACGATTGTTTAAGGTGGGATTATTTGGATTTAATTCTAGCAAAATTGGGATTTGGCACAGTTTGGCGTGGGTGGATTTGCGGTTGCCTCGAGGATTCTATGGGGTCAGTTCTCGTTAATGGTTCTCCAACTAAGGAATTTTGCATTCGACGAGGATTAAGGCAAGGAGACCCTCTCTCCCCTTTTCTTTTCATCTTAGCCATGGAAGGATTACATGTCATTATTCAAGAAGTTGTTTCAAAAAATCTCTTTGTGGGTGCTGCTATTGGTAAAGATCTTTACGCTCTTTCCCACCTATTCTACGCGGATGGTGCGATTTTTCTGGGTGAATGGTTCTTAAGGAACGTTAGGAATATTATTCGTATTCTTAGATGTTTTTTCCTAATCTCGGGACTCAAAATAAATCTTCACAAAAGCAAAAATTTTGGTGTGGGGGTGGATACGCAAGAAATCGAGTGTGTCGCATCTACTGTTGGGTGTGGTGGACAGAAGCCCCCATTTTCCTATTTAGGATTAATCGTTGGGGGTAATATGTCCAAAAGGGAGGGTTGGAAGGTTGTGTTCGATAAAGTCTTGGTCAAACTATCAAGTTGGAAGGTTAAAACTTTATCGGTTGGTGGTCGGGTTACCCTTTTATAGTCCGTTTTAGGGAGCCTTCCTACTTACTTCATGTCTATTTACAAAATCCCAAGATTGGTTGACCATGGTTTGGAATCTATTCGAAATAGATTCTATATGGGTGCTGATGTGGAGGAAAATAAAATATCTTGGGTCAAGTGGAAAAAAGTGATGGCTAGTCTAAAATTCGGAGGGTTTGGTATTTGTAGCATTATGGCGTTTAACCGTGCTTTGTTGTTCAAGTGGATTTGGCGTTTTTGGTTGGAGGAGGCGCTTTGGGTTAAAATTATTAAATCCATCTACGGGGAGAAGGGCCTAATTGGTTCAAATTTGCCTAGGCAAAGTTCGAACTCAACATGAGTTTCTATTATAAAATTGGTCAATTCTCTAAAAGAAAAAGGCATTGATCTCTTTTCTTTTTGTAAGAAAAAGGTGGGAGATGGTACTTTGACTTCGTTTTGGGATGATGCTTGGCTTGGAGATTCTCCTCTCAAAATTCAATTTCCTAGAGTTTACGCTTTAGAATTGAATAAATCGGCGAATGTCAAGTCTCGATTGGGGTTAGGGTGTTGGGAGGCGTGTCTTTGAAGGGTGCCGAGAGGTGGGGTTGAGGCAGTCCAATTTAGTGAACTACAACAAATTGTGTCTACCTTTGTGCCTTCCCGTCAAAAGTATAGATGGGTGTGGTTATTAGAAGGGTCGGGTGATTTTTCAGTGGCATAACTAGACGCTTAATTAATTCTAGTTATTTGGAGGTGGATACCCGTCCTACTAGATGGAATAGACTTGTTCCCATCAAAGTTAATGTGTTTGTTTGGCGGTTGCATCTCAAACGGATCCCTACTCGGATAAACTTGGATAAAAGAGGTATTGATGTTGAGTCCATTTTATTTCCGAATTGCGATATGGGAGCGGAGGATTGTAGCCATCTTTTCTTCTCATGTCCTGTCGCTAAAGACTTGTGGGTTCTAATTGGACGTTGATGGCGTATGGATATTCCGGATCTGCATTCTTTTTCAGATTGGATGTCTTGGATCGAATCATTAAAGTTGAAGAGGGATGTTTTTTTTGTGTTTTGAGGCCGTCACGCTTACCACTTTATGGTCTATATGGGTGTTTCGAAATGGTACTCTCTTTGGTAACCAGAAGCCAAGGAAATCGTCGATTTTTGAGAAGATCATAACACATGCGTACTTTTGGGTAAATCATAGAAGTAGAAAATTGTGTATTAATTTGGTTAGTTGGCTTACTAATCCTTCCCTTGCCATTAATTCTATGTAATTGTGTAACGCCCGAATTTTCGGTAAGAATAACCCACTTATGATTTATGGATGTATTTGTGTGAATGTGACCCTTAAGTGGGAATAAGGTTAGAGGAGAAACTTTGTCCCACATAGGAGCCAAAATAAAAATTAGAGCACTTAATAAACTCCAATCAATGAGCATTAAATGAATCATTTAACTGTTTGGGCCTTGGAGTGTAGTGTTCTTAGTGGGCTCTCTTTGACATGAAATACACATATTTAATGTCAAAGATAGGGCCTTGGGCCTTGGGTCTCGATGGGGTCGAGATCACTGAAACTTTCAGATACGATACCTCAAGGGCGAGAGTGCCCGACGACTATGCCTATAAAACCTTATACACATCAAAATACATAATTTTGACTTTTAATAATCTCCTTGTTTGCATATTCATCATTTATGAGATTTTGACCTAACTTGGTATTTTGGGAGATTTTTAGAGGTTCTTACCATTTTGTGAATTGATGATATAATCCATGTTTGGATCTACAAAAAAATGTTGTTATTATATCTCGATAAGTAAATATTCAATTTATGGCTTTTAGCCAAATCCATATTTGACGTACCATGGGATTTTGGTTGAAAAGGAGTTATCTTGTGAAAGAGAAATAAATGGTTTTGATCTTGAAGAAATATTTATTTCAATTGAATGGTTTTTACACTTGAAAGGTGTATTTGGAAAGAAACATTTTGAAAGATGAGATGTTAGCCTTATGTGTATATATGGCTTGTGATTCTTATCAGCAGTTAACCATTGAAAAGTGATTTTGAAACTAAATGGTTTTATGAACTATATGTTTGATTATAGTTGGTCACAAATGTAATTGTGACAAGTCTAGACTATTACACATGGATCCATAGGTATTGAGTTGACTTATTATTTGGGGGTAATTCCCGTATGTAGCTAGTTGAAACATTGGACCCTAGGAAGGCATTTTGGTACCGTTATGTGGGACCGGTTATTAGTCGTGGGTCGTAAATGTAAATCCTAGCGAATGAGCATGACATGGATCATTGGGTGTCATCCCCCCACATCGTCCTTTGAGCAGGCATGTTCACGGCCTTGATCCTTGTATGGTGAGCTCAAAACTCGGAAAGTGGCTTACTGAGTGTTCCGCCACAATCCTTGGATTCGGGTTTACACCCGTCGTCGCAAGATGAGGTCTGGGCCGGAAGGTCACTATGTGCATATCAAACCATTTACAAAGATGTTGATGAAAACAGTTTATTTATATTTCAATGAAATCTTTTACTAGTATTCATATAAACTGTGTGTTCTCACTAGGCTTTAAGCCTACAACTTTTTCGAAAATGATGTGTATAACAGGTTCCCTTAGCGGCGGGTCGTCAAGGGGTTGAGTGAAGAGTTTGGTCTCTTGAGAGAATTTCTGGATGATAGATTATTTAGAGACTTGGTGTTTAAACCAATTTATTCATTTGGTATTGGGTTGACAACCTATGTAATCTAGATAGATTTGGTTTGGTTTGTTGTCATTTCATCGTACACATTTACAGGTTTTGTGAGTGTTCATGATTTACCCATTATTTGGGTGGTTTTCCCTATTTACAAACGTCATATTGCCGAATTTTCAATTTTTAAAATTACCTCAATTTTTAGGGTGTTACAAATTGTACCTTTTTCTAGCATCTTGCTAGTTTTATAAAATCCGTCGTTCAAAAAAAAACTGACAACTTTGATGAGTTATTGGCATCACATTGTCCAAGATTTGCTACTGGATGATGCATAGTCGTCTTTGGGATGGAAACTCAATTCTAAAAACAAACTATATGGGGTGTATTTACCCAATCTTTAGGATGGAAACCCAAATCTGTATTTGTTTAGTTTTTCTAATATCAGTCTGAATCCATGCGTGCATTTGTTATTTTAGCACTCGAATCAAAACTCGTCACCGTTTCTTTCATATATGGGGTGTATTTAACTTCCATCACCCATCCCTCGACTATGGGTTTCTAAACTAACATGATGTAGTTTGGGATTCGGAAGCGATGAGGCCAAGAGGTGATACGAGCAGGAGATACCAAACAAATAAACCTAATCTTGATGTTAACAAAGAAGATGAAGATTTTGTTGGTGAAATCGTCGATTTAGGTTTCATTCCTTCCCTCAACTTGTGTTAACATATGGTTAAACATCTTTGAATCTGGATAATATGAATGAGTTGTTAAATATGTGTTCTTCTAACTTTTTTGAAGTTGAGAAGATGACAAAATGGAACAAGTTGGGAAGATGAAAAAAAGGAGATAATGTGGACCACTTGGGGACACTTGAAAAGTTTGTTTGTTAGTACCTTAATTAATAAGTTTAATAGAACTCATAACTTATTCGATCAGTTATATATGATTGGTTGGTAATGACTTACTGATATATAAAAAGTGTCTTATTCAGTAAGTTTATAAGATAGAACATTATGCAGAAAGTCAAGTTTTTTTCAAATCTATCATTACCAATTAAAACGTTCCTTCTATCTATGAAAAAACTTTCCTAAACAAAAACCTTTAAAATTTATACAGGCATATTAATCTATACAGACAGTTTTTATTTGTACATAACTTAACTAGGTTCGACCCCGTGTATTACATGGGGTAATTTAAAAAATTAAATCATGCCAAAAAACTTATCTTACAGATATGAATGATCATCGAAAGTACGATGCTACTTTTCCTAACTTTTTCCCTTCATAGTTGTTTTTTTGCAGTTGGTTACAAAATGTTCTTGTTTTAGACAGTTTTCACAAAAGATGTTTTGCAAAAAATTAATAAAAAATATGAATAAATATTAAAAATTTATAAAACAAAATTTATAATAGAACGTAAATGAAATTATGGAAAAATACATAGTTAAAATTGATATGAAATTGCAAAAAGAAAATCACGACAATTTAGTGATTATTTGTATAAAATCTCATACTAATCACGACACATTAATTCGTATATATTTATGATATTTAATAATATAATTAAATCCAAAATTATTCAATATTGGACTAATTTCGAAGGTATTGACGAAACGATTAAAATGGTATAATTTATAAAAAATAAAAATGTTTTTTAATGCATTTTATTTCATATATATTATTTATGTTTATATGATAAGAGTCTAAAATGAAAAATAAAAAAATAAGGGATTTAAAGTAAACTACATATGTAATTATAAGGGTAGTAAATATAAGATATATAAATTTAAAAAATTGAATTAAGGAAAGATTTACGTTGTGTTCTCGAGTTTTGGAAGGAAAGAAAAGAAAAAAAAAAGTGAAAAAAAAAAAGAAAAGGGAAGAAAGGGAAGAAAAAGAAAAAAAATATTTGTATTTGTGTTCTTGAGATTGAAGGAAAAGAAAGGAAAAAAAATAAATTTTCATGTTCTCGAGTAGGACAGAAAGGAAAAGAAATATGTCATTTTTATCAATATACCCTTATTTATTTAACAGTGCAATATAAATAATGGATATATGTGTGATTTTATAAATATTTTTATTTTTTTAAAATTCTTTTCTTTTCTTTTCTTTCCTTCCATTTCCTCCCACATTTTGGAGGAAAGTTTTGGAAGGAAAATAAGCAATATTTTCCTTCTCTTTCCTTTCCTTTCCCTCCTTAAAAAAACTCGAGAACACAAACATTTTTTCTTTCCCTTCTACTTTCCTCCCCTTTCCCTTCCTTTACTTCATAAAAAAAACTCGAGAGCACAGCGTTAAGGAGGAATGAATGTGGATGTATTACATGAACTTATAATGCAAAATGCGTCCAAATACATATTTAAGCGGGAAAATGAAAAAATAGGCTCACCAGAAAGCGACATGTGTCCTTCTAGTTACTTATTTATTATATGTATAGATAACAAACACAACCAAAACATTTGTATTCATACAGAACTTGATAGAAAACTCAACCAAAACAGAATACAAAACACAAGTATATATTTGTGATAAACAAAGTTGAGGGATTAAAACCAACGAAATCAACTAACTATATGTTCATATTTGTAATTTTACACAATTTTTTTATATAAGAAAATTAGATAAGATTCTTGTTGGACATGTATAGCTCAACCCCAGCTGGCTCATGGTTGCACGCCCTCTACATTAATTGCTGATGTGCTATTTAGTATTTATGCATAAAGACATTTTAATTGGCAATTAAACATTTTTTTATTAAATGTTATATTTAATGAAATTGTTTTTTTTTTTTGTAATTGTGGATTTTCGGGCCAACTTACGGATACCGACTAATTCCCAAGCGACCACGAATGACTGGAGTCATCGTAGGTGAGCCTCCATAGTCACAATGGTTTGGCAGCGCCTAGATTCGAACCCTGGATATATGAGATTTTCCACTACATCCCCTAAAGCTTAACTAGTGAATGACAACCCAAGTGGTTTATTTAATAAAATTGTTATCCATAAATATGATAACACTTGTGTGTCGTTCTACGTTACAATCATATTAGTTTATATAGAACACCAAAAACAATTAAGAGTTTTAATACAATTTCCAACCCAACACTAAAAATACTAAAAACATAAAAATGAAGGTGTTTTCATCTCCAATCCAATACAAAAACGCTAAAAAAAATAGAGGTAAATAAAGTAGGTCTCTATATTTGGAGGTCAATAAAGTAGGTCTTAAAAAATATATTAATATTTCACGATTTTAATGTTTCATTTTATTTTTTTGTCGATTTACAGTACGATTTTGGATGGTTATGAGAAAGTGATAATGTTTTTTTTTATAAATTTGTTTAATTTAGGCTTAATAGTATAATGGTTTTTATATAAAAAAATTAAGTATTTTGTTATAATTCAATGATTATCTTATATATTTTAATGACATCTAGAAAAAATAACCAATTACATATTTAATAATATAATTAAAACAAAATTATAGTAATATAATATATTAATTAATAGTGATACATGGAAAGGTATGCATAAAAGGAAGGCTCTACACATACCAAATTGGTGGGTATTAGAAACATGCAGTAGTAATATGTATCTTGTGCTTTAATACTTGTAAATTAAAAGATTTTTAAAATCTTGCATAAAATAATGGTACCTTGTGCCTAATAATTTGTATTTAAGAATATTTTTTATACGTGCGTTATAATATAGTATAGATATGTGTAAACTGATTAAAAGTTTAATATATTAAGATGTTTATTTTTATTATAATATTAAAGATGATTTTTAGTGTTTTTTTAGTATGTATGGAGTTGGGTTCTTTTAGGCATTGTTTCGTAAAAATAAGCTAACTTATAAGATAATTTATTTTTTGTGTACACGTTTGAATTGACATAAGTAGAGCCGTTAACGAGCCAAATCGAGTTGCAGGTTATTCGAGCTCGGCTTGAAAAATAGTACTGGGCTCGAGCTTGACTCGAGCTCAAATAACTTTCTCACAGTAAGGCTTGAGCTCGAGCTCGAATATTTTTCCAATGTTCGTTTACGGGCTCGAACTCGAGATTGATTAGCTCGCTTATTGGCTTATACTCAATAATTTTTAGACTTTGATTATATGGTTTATGAACATATGAACATGTTTGACTCGAAAATGTGTATGTTCGGCTCAGCTCGGCTCGAATTGAATCGAAAAATTTAATTGAGTTCTCCAACGAGTCGAGTCGAACATTGGTGTTATGGAGCTCGACTCGTTAAGTTAAACGAGTTTTAATTTGCATTCGAGATCGACTCGAGCTCGAGATAAACGAGTTCGATCTCAAATAGCTCGATAAAAATTCGACTCGTTAACACCCATAGACATAAGTTAGCTTATAAACTAACTTATTGATAAACTACTTGGAGTAGAGGTTCTCACAGGTTGGGTTGATCGAGTTGAAGGCATTTCAACAACCCAACACAATGTTGGCGGTTTGATAATTTTTAGCCCAACTCAACCCAAACAAAAGTGCAACCCAACCCAACCCAACCCGTTCGGGTTGGTCGGTTTGGTCGGGTTGTGTTTAAACAAAGTAAAAGCAGTATTGAAAATATAAAAATAAGAAAAAATTTCTTTGAAATACGATCCATCATTCAAAAGAATATACGAGCTCATCAAATGTTTCACTACTAGGAAAATGCTTAATACCGACCAAATATTACCGACGGCCCAAAGCCGTCGGAAATTTCCGACGGATTACTGACGGAAATAAGATATTTGCGACGGATGCACTATCCGTCGTAAATATAATATTTTTTGACGGATCACCGACGGATAGGAAATTATTTTATTTTTGATTTTTTTTAATATTGCAATCCGTCTGTAAACTTAATAATTTAATTAATAATTATTTTTTTCTGCAATCCATCGGTAATTCGTCGCAAATTACCGACAGATTTCCGACGGCCTTTAGGAAATCCGTCGGAAACTAATTTATTTATTTTTTCCAAGATCATTATGTATGTATGTATGTGTATGTATGTATGTATGAGTATGTATGTATGTGTATGCTTGTATGTATATAGTACATATATATGTATATCATGTATATACGTGTATGTCGTAATTGTGTGTGTATATGTCTAGATCATTTATTGTATACATATGTATTGTTTGTATGTATATAGCACATATGTCTATATCATGTCTAGCTATGTATCTATGTGTGTATATGTCTATAGATCATGTCTATGTATATCTATAGATCATGTCTATGTATGTGTGTATGTATGTATGTCTATAGATCATGTCTATGTATGTGATTTTACTGAATCTCTTAAAAAAGAGAGGACATAAAGCCCTAATTTCTTAAACTCTCTCGATTTCCCTCTCATCTCTCTATCGATTTCTCCTCTTTCTCAATTTCTCTCGACCTCACTTCGGCGACCTCACTGCCTAGGGGTGTAAATGATGCGAGTCGAGCTCGAGTATCAATAAACTCGAACTCGAAATAAAATTATCAAGCTTGAACTTGACTCGAAAGCCCGCGGGTAGTGAAACCCAAGCTCGAACTCGACTCGATAACCAATTTCAAGCTCGAACTCGAACTTGAACTCGTTTCAAACTCGAATCAAAGCTCGAACTCGAACTCGTTTCAAGCTCGAATCAAAGCTCGAACTCGAATCAAGCTCAAACTCGAACCAATTCTCAAGCTCGAATTCGAACTATTGTTCGTATTCGTTCGTTAAGGAAATAGGTATGTTCGTGTTCGTTTATGTTCATCAACTTCAAACCAAAAACAAACATATACAAACTTAAATAAAAAGAAGGTGCACTTATTTTGATAGTGTACTCCTATAGAACCCTTTCACTAGCTCAAGTCATTAGCTCAAGCAAAGAGGCTCAAGCCATTAGTAGAATAATTGCAAAAAAAAATGGTGGAGGCCAACCCATATATATACTAGAGTAAAGAGTCAAAAAGGAGTTAAGGGACCAATGTGGGATGGGAGAAAGTCTCTCTTCTCACTACCTCCATTTTTAGAGTTTTTTTTAATTCAATTTTCAATTTTGATTTATTATCTTAACATTAATGTATTGTGAGAGTCCAAGAATCTCTAAATCTTTAGAGAGAGAAAGTAGAGAGAGAAAACAATGGAGCGCAAAACAGAATATCAGATTAATGTGCGTGTAATTCTTACAAAGACAAAGACCAAAGGGACTTAAATACCCTTGGTCAGATACAACACAGTATGAATCTAAACACAGTATTTGACCAAGCCCTATAAATACAATGATTACTATAAAATCAGACCTAACAATCTCCCCCTTAGTAATCATTGGCGCTTTGGTCTTCAAAAATCATCTTCTATAACAGCACTGACCAACAAAGCGACTTTAAGAAGCTTTCTGACTTTTAAGAAAAAATTTCTTCTCAGTATTTTTCAGATTGAGATTGTCTTTGTTGCTTGAGCTCTAGACGATACACTTCTTTTGAATGATCTTGAATGAACTGTGGTGTTTGGAGCAGGAACAACAAAAGAATTGATACGACTGAGAGAATAGAATCTTTGAGCGAATCTTGATCAACAGATAAACTTTTGAGCTCTTTGTCTCTTTAACTTCTCCTTGAATTCTCCCCCTCATGACCTTGATAATCTTGATCAACTTGGTCATGCAAATGCTGGAGACGAGACAGTGTAAAATCTGCAAAATCAAAGAAACAGAGAAAACAGGGAGGTTTGCACTTCATGTTGGATGCGCAAACCAAAGTTTGCGTTTCATGAAGGGATGCGCAAAACGAACTTTGCGTTTCATGTTGGAAGCGCAAAACTGACTTAAACTTAGACAAAGTTTACCTTTTGAAACCCTTTGACTCCCCCTACACAAATGCACTGGATATGACAATTCAAATTAGCATTCATATAAAGAAAATCAGATACTCCCCCTCAAAACCAGATATAATTTGTGAAAAATATTCTCTTTGTTCACTCCCCCTTGAATAATGCATAAACCCATTAAAATATATTTATGAGAACACAATGATCAGATATTAATGTAGAAAGAAAAATATACTGAATGTAAATTTTGAAACGATTAAACGTATAAAATTTTAAATACTAAACAAATAAAATTCTACTCAGTAAAATATCACAAATTTATCAATCAGTTGAAATCAAGCATGTGTTGTTGGATACAAGAACAAGTTTTATTGCATATCAAGTTGAAACATGTTCAGTTTCAAAAACTTCCAGCAATCTATTCAGTGTGCTCACATGCGAATCTTCGATTAGCTTCAAGAAAATGCAATTCTAAAAATATTATAGAGAACTTTGCATGTACTCATACTAAGCCATCAAGAATTAAGATTTTCACAAATTTATAGATTTATCGCAACTCAAACATATCACCAAGTATCATGAGATGTGTGCTCATTGGCATCTTTTAGCATTTTGCACATTGACATCTTAACATGAGTGTGCTCTTTGGCATCTTTTAAGCGTGTGCACTTTGGAATCTTTTGATCAAAAAGTTTATTAAGTAAAGAACATGCCGTAAACGTAACTTTCTATCTGACACTATTGCAGGATTTGGGTCAGCCGCTCCCAGACCAGTTGGCCTTAGGGGACTAGGTGTCAAGCACCCCTTGGAACTTACTTTCCCGGATCAGAAAGGCTACATCGACATATCCTAAACCCATTCATACTAGTAGAACATGACTTTCGATCTGGTTCTATTGAAGGATTTGGATTCGATCACTCCCAGATCAAATGACCTTAGGGGACCAGATGACAAGCATCCCGAGGAACTTACTTTCCCAAACCAGAAAGGCCACAGGTACAAACTTTTAAACTTAGAGATTTTTGTATTTTATGAAATTATAAATCATCTCAATCACTCAGGTCAACATCTAAGTGCTTAGCCCATATTTTCATTCCGATCTATAATTCTGATTAATTAGGTAGTCTAAGCAAAGTAAACTATAAAAATTCCGAATCACACAACTTTAAAGCAGTAATAAAAGTTTCAAACATATTGCTGACTTTTCGACTTTTGTAAGACTTGAAATTTGATCATATAAAAACTTTAATATAAACAAAAGAACTTGAAAATTTATCCTAGACACATATTTTATTCAAAAGAAAGAAAAAATGTAAAACTTTTACTTTATAGACTAAAATTTGTAAAGATTTAAACTTTTAATTAATATTTAGTCAGAACAAGATAAAATTCAACTATTTCATCTTTTACATTTTATAAAATAAATTTGTGACTCGTATTAAAAAAAATTGGGTTATACAAATTCACGAGATAGATAAACAAGCTCAGATTCTTAAAACATTGAGAAAAACTGGAATAACATCATATACAGAGATATATGCAGCGGATATAAAATTGATGTACTCACAGTATCTCATTTAGTCAGAAGCTTAAATCATTGAAGAACGAGTTCTAAACTGATTTGTTTAGAAGTCGTAGTCTATGAAGTACGGGTCCTGAGCTGAAGTACTCAGAAGCCAACTTTCTCTTACTCCCCCTTAACATGTGATGTCTGCAACTTTAAATCAGATTGAGATTTGGGAACCCACATAAATTTGGGCCCGTGTTTGTTAGTTGCAGTTCTTGTGGGGAAATATTTGTCAGACTTAACATTTAAAGCAAGAGGAATATGATCAGAAAAATAATCACAACCATCAGAAGAGAAAGCATAATCATCAGAACTAGAATCTGAGGAAGAACATGATACATGTTTTGAAATTCGAATCATTTGCTTTATAGAGTATTTGAAAATTTTATTACATTTAGCAAATGAATCACTATTATAAAGTTTGTCTACACATTTATCCTCATAAAAAATATGTTAATCAGATGTCAGCTTCTTTCTCCAGATCTGCATCTTTGATCGAGTGCTCAAAGTCCTATCTGTATGAATAGAATCGAAAGAATTAGAATTGTCAGTAAAAACTGTATCTCGTTTCTTTGACTTCTTTGACCGTCTTCTTTTACGCTTAGGTTTATAATATTGATCATTGAGCGTAAAAGAATCATCAAGAATTTTAGACTTAATATTTAAATCAGAAGAAATAAATTTATCCAAGCAACCAATCTGATCAACTAATAAATCTGAATTTTCCTCCGAGTCTGAAGAATTTTGAGAAAAGATTTTAAAATTAGAAAAATGTCCTTTTGGTTTTCCTTAGAATCAGAAGAAAGGCTAGAAATAGAATCTGATTTTGGAGAAAATAAATTTTCTTCAAGACTTGACGTCATGAAAGAAAGAATAACATCAGATTCAATTTTCTTCAAAATATTGTGATCTTCTATCTGATCTTCAAGATCTATGATTTTTCCTTCTAATACTAATGGAGGAGTATATTTCTTCGAATCATAAATGATTGGAGAAATATTTTCCTTATCAGTATCAGATGCATAAGGAGCAATAAAATCATCAGACATTGAAGATTTAACAGAAGGTATATCATTTAAAATTCTTCTGCCTCTCTTTGATTTTTCAGGAAAATATTTGGCATTTTCATACGTATAAACAAAAGGAATTTCATTTTTCTTGTTATTTATCCTTTTCTCATTTTTCGAGATCTAACACTTCCTTTTCACTAGTCCAATGAAATTTGAACTGAGGAGCATAGTGTGCAAGAGTTAGATAATCGTATTTATATAAAGTGGGAACTTCGTCTATCACTTTGTTTAAACAATGAGGATTGTCAAAACCAAGTCCCCATCTTTGTTTTAAAGCCTCTTCACTCATTGGTTTGTTCATATAAATTGTTTGTTCAGATTGGTCTCTTCGATAAAGTTTTTCTTCTAACTTATTTATTTTATCTGAAAATTCATCTTTTAAATTAGTCATTTTAGTCAAAGACTTAAGATATGTCTTATTTGAATTTTCCAAATCATCCAATTTCTTTCGAAAGATGTCTTTTGTATTTTCTAAAATAGATTTTTCATCTTTCAAAGAAATTTTCAATTTGTCAATCAAATCTGACTTTTCGGAATTTAAATTCTTTTCAGATAAGAGTTTTGAACGAAGATCAGATAAAGCAGTAATTATAATATTCATCTGAGAAGAAATGAAATTAAAATCAAAGTCAGAGTATACCTCATCAGCATCAGTATCAGAAACATCTGACTGATCATCTCCGATCAAGCACATCTGAGCGATCTCGACGTTTGATGCTTCATCATCGGAAAAATCCAGCCAAAATTCTTCCTCGGCCAGCAAAGCAGTTCCGTTCTCTCTCTTTTCAGCCAGTTCCATTTTCTTTCTGTAGTTTGCCGAATCCATGACCACCTTTGCTCTACACTCCTTTGACATGTGACCCGGCTTTCCGCAATTGTAGCAAGTAACAGTCTTTGACTCATGCATTTTGACTTTAGAACCGGAAGTGAAGCAAGAAGTGTTAGAACCCGACCTTGGTTGAAACTTCTTCTGGTAATGCTGAGAGAGAAGGATCATTGCTTTCTGTAAAGCCTCGCCATCATCTTCAGTTGATCCGGTGTAAGCATTTTCAGACAATGCTTGTTCAGATAAATGCTTTGTGAGGAGAGCAACCGGATCTACTGTTTTCTTCTGTTTGTCCAACTTGGCCTTCTTCTCAATTACCAAGCTTTCATCAGTCATCAGAATCTCATACAGTTCTTGAATCTGCATTGTTGAGATCCGAACGTCATTCCCCATTCTATGACATGCTTTGATCCATTCAGGCTGAAGAGCATTAAGGAATTTCAGATTTAATTCAAGCTCAGTATTTGCAACCTTTATCTTCCGAAGATCATTGATCACGACACAGAAACGATCAAACACAGTCTTTAGTGGCTCCCCGTCCTTGGCTTTGAATTCTTCAAAATTATTCATGTAGCGCGTATGTCTGAGTTGAGTAGCTACTGAAGAACCAAGCATAATCTTCTCAAGCTGTTGCCACATCAGATTAGGATGAGTTTTTAAAACAATCAATCCTGTTGTATACAGAGTTTGGCAAGGCCAGCATTAGATTTGCTTTAATATCCCGATCAGCTTGATAAGCAGATAACTCTTCATGTGTATACTCTTTAGTAGGCTTGTATAATCCAGAAGCCAATTTGGGTCTGTCGAACGGTCCTTCAGATAAAATTTTCATCATGTCATTTTCATTCTTTTGTCGTTCAATGAAGTTCAGGAACCGATCTTGCCACTGTGTAAATTCATTTTCGTCAATCAGCACCGAAGGACGATTTTCAGTGCCCAATGACATCATGAGGTCACTCGTGTAGAACTTAGCTTGGAAAGCAAACTTGGCAGAATCCATAGATGACAAAAAAAAAAATTCCAGACTCTTTTCAAGCTGTTGCCACATCATTTTTTTTAAACTAAGTCTGGAGCTTGCGCAAAGTAGAGCTTTTCGTGTGAAGAGAGACGCGCAAACTAAAAATTTGCGTGTGAAGACTGAAACGCAAACTGGAACTTTGCGTTTGAAGAAGGACGCGCAAAGTAGACTTTGCGGGTTGAACTTGAAGCGCGAACCAAGACTTTGCGTGTTAAGACTGAAACGCAAAACAGACTTTGCATTTGCTTTGAGACACTAAAATGAACTTTGCGTTGCAAATAAGATACGCAAATTAAAACTTTGCGGGTTGAGACTTTGCGTTTGAAGCTAGAAGCGAAAACCTGAAAAACAAGATCAATATTAGTAGAACACGCAATTCAACTAAATGAATGAAACGCAAAGTAACATGATGACACGCAAAGTAATATGAATGACGCGCAAACTTTGGATCTTTGATCAAACAGATGTAAAAACATAAAAACTTCTAAAAACTCGATTTCAACACCGAATTTGATGAAATTTCCTTTTACAAATAAGATCGAAAACACCTTTTCAACTCAAATCAACCAAAAATTTCGATTAAAAACCATAAAATTGAGATTTCGACGATAGAACAGTAACCAAACTCGTTTTTCCAGAAAACTTTTAAAACTCAAAATCGATGATCTAACACTGTTTTTCTTGAAAAACAACCTGAAACAAATGTGATTGATTATTAAAAACGAATCTAATGAGACCAAAAACAACCAAATTAGATCACAAACACGTCCAAATTTTATGAGAAATCAAGAAAACAAGATTTTCTTGAAAAATTCAAGAAAATCGATCAAATTTTCGATTTCAATCACAAATTCGGATTAGTAAAAGCAATCTCTCAATCCTCTCAAGATTCAGTTGGCCCTGATACCAATTGAGAGTCCAAGAATCTCTAAATATTTAGAGAGAGAAAGTAGAGAGAGAAAACAATGGAGCGCAAAACAGAATATCAGATTAATGTGCGTGTAATTGTTACAAAGACAAAGACCAAAGGGACTTAAATACCCTTGGTCAGATACAACACAGTATGAATCTAAACAAAATATTTGACCAAGTCCTATAAATACAATGATTACTATAAAATCAGACCTAACATATTGTATTAAAATAATTAATATTAATTTTTTTTACATTATACTTTATAAATTATAATATAAATTAATTATATATATATATATATATATATATATAATATATTAGAGTATCTCACGAGCTTATCGAGTCGAGTATCAGGTCGCTCGACTCGACTCGTTAGTATGTCGATTCAAGCTCGAGTTCGAGTCGAGCCTATTCGAGTCGAGTGTTGACCAATTTTTGACCGAATCGATCTCGAGAAGCTCGCAAGTTGTCTCGTCTCGTTTACACCCCTATCACGGCCAGACATCACTCCGGCGACCGACGCCTCCCTCACTGCTCTTACTCCGGCGACCCTATCCTCTCTTCCCTCTCCTCTCGAGTTCCTCTCCCTCACCGTGACCTCACTTCGCCAGCCACCATCTCCCTCAAGAAACAAGTATTTTCCTCTCTCTCGATTTCTCTTGTTTTTCCTCACTGTGACCTCACTGTTTGTTTGGAATTTACAAAAGCAAAAAGAAACAGGTTTGAAATGCACATCTATTTGTTTGGTACTTACATCTGTTTGGAATGCACATTTGTTTGTTTGGAATGCACATCTGTTTGGAATTAACATCTGTTTGTTTGGAATTTACACACACATCTGTTTGTTTGGAACATTTATTTGTGTGTGTTTAGAAGTTGTTGGGGGTTCACGATTGGGCAAAGAAGGACGAAAAGCAGTAGGAATTTGTGTGTATGTGTGTTAATGAATCTCTGTGTGTGTGTGTGTGTGTGTGTGTGTGTGTGTGTGTGTGTTTAGAAGCTATTGGGGGTTCACAACTGGGCAAAGAAAGACGAAAAACAATAGGAATCTGTTTGTGTGTGTGTGTGTGTGTCGATTTTGGGGTTGTTTTGGCAATATCAAACATAAAAAAACAGAGGTTGTTCTTCTATGTTTTGTTCTAAATAATTTGTGTGAATTTTCTGTTTGAATTCGCCTTGTTTTCCGATTGCCATTGTCGGATTCTGATTCGTATATGTTTGTGTCTCCCAACTTCAGGTCTTGTTTGAGCCAAAGGGGCTGTTGTTACCCTTGAGTTAAACGGGTTCACCTTTTTCTGCCACAGTGATTTGCTCTATCTATATGTAAGTCTTCGTGCTTGGAATTTTAATAAAGTTGCATATATAACTTATGAATATGATAAACAGAAATACCACAAATAAAATGTGTTGTAGAATGTAAGAAATTATGTATGAAATCTATGAATATGATAAGCAGAAGATCATGTATGAAATCTATGAATATGTGGGTGTGGATTTATGTATCTATGTAACACCCGAAAAATTAAGGTAAGTGTTTTTCAATTCTAAAATGTTTTCATTACTTTAAATGTTGGGTTTTAGCTTATGGTTAGAGGATTGTTGGTATGTCATAGTATGCTTTTATACCTTAAGTTCCTTATGTGTCTAGCGTATCGAAATCGTCAAAAAACGACATGTCTGGGGGTCGGGCGATTGTGACCAGCGACTATGACAATGGTCATAGTCGCACGACAATGTCGCTGACCGGGGGGTGGTCTCAGTATACCCCCGGCGAGAATGCCAAGCGAGAGTGACAGGGGCACTATCGCCCTGTCACAATCGTAGGATGTGTACCGCGAGTCATGTGGAGGCCGCAATTATGCTCCGTGACAGTGCCATGGGCAATGTCGTCGGGCACTGTCGCCGACGGGCTTTGAAGGTTTAAAAACTCAGCCTTGACCATTTTGACTTCATTTTTATCTACACTCGTTTTTGGAACCGATTTGAGAGGCATCTAGAGCGATTTTACTCCTTCAAACCTCCTTCCACATTAAATGTTAGGGCTTGGTTGGTAGGAATCATCAAAGGGAAGCTTTGGGGTAGTTGAAGAACATTTATTGGAGATCTCTAGCAAGATTTCAAACCCCAAGACTTCAGCATTCATCCACTACTTTTCTAGGGTTTTGTACAAAACCTAGTTAGTGAGTTTTCTACTTACTATTTTCAATGAGATACATATCTTGTGTGATTACTTGTCTTTAGTTTATATACATGTATAAATCTGATCACCTGATAAGTTTGACCTAACTGCTATATTTGAGATTTTGGGAGATTATGACTATGAGTTCATCATGTGGAATAAATGGTAACATTAATTATATTGATGGGTTATGAATGTGTAATATCATGGGATTTGTGATTGTCATTATGGGTATTGCATGTCTAGGGTTTTGGACCTAAATTGGAATTGGAACTATGGGAGGTTTTATACATGTATCTTGTTGATATGGAATATGTATAGAGATGGATATTGTATATATGTATTGGAGGAACCATGAGTATGTGCTAGGAGGATGTAGTCTTAGGTTCCACCTTGACGGTATGCACCTAGACCTCTGCCATTTGGAATAGTGCCTGAGAGGTAGTCTTCAAGTGTGTCGGGCCTTTGGGGTGTTGCTCATGCGAGTGAACATCAAGGTACATTGACTTGAGGTAAAACTCATTGGTGTGATGGGTCACCCCCATTGATTCCCTTATGGCCTACGAGGACTAAATTGTTATAAATGTTCATGTTATGTTTATAAATATTATGCTATGCTCTTGTACAACTCACTAGGCTCGTTTGGCCTTAACACTTGTTTGGTTTGATGTGTATCTCAGGTTCTAGCGGCGCGACCACTAAGAAGAATTGGCGGGCTTTTAGATGTGATCTTGGGAGCTTTTGGGATGCCAGTATAGAATCAATTTTTGGATGTAGATGACAACCGTTTGTAATCTTATTTCTTGTCTAGAATTTAGATTAAGAGGTTGTTATCTATCATTGGTTGTTATTACAAACTTGTAATTAAACAGTCATTAATTGTCCCCTTTTTGGGTGAGCTCATGCTTTGACATTTATATGATTACCATATTTACCTTTTCCGAAAATTTTTGTTTATCCCAATTTTTGGGGTGTTACAATCTATGTATAGGATTTATTTTCTATACACTGAAGTTTTCCTTTCGATACTGCAAGTTGTTTTATTACTGTAATAACAATTCACGAACATTTCCAACAGTCTCATTTCTTATTGATTTAAGGCAACATTTTAATAGATCATAAGTCTATACATTATGATAAACTTGACGAGTATTTAATAAACTTGTGATATTATTTAGTTGGATTGCCAATTGTTGGGCAAACATTATGCTTGATTTTATTTATTTATTTTAGTTGGGTTGCCAATTGTTGGACAAACATTAGGTTGATATACGGATTTATTCATTTTATAGTCATTATGCCGCCAAAATTTTAAAAAAACATATGTTGAAGTCATTCAATAGCCTTCTAACTTCATTGACACCTACGACTTGGCTTTTAAATAGTCAAACCATTACACTTTCCAATAGTCAAACCATTACACTTAGAGTTTTAAAGTCATCCAAAGCTCCTTTAAACCCACAGTTTGACTTTCACGTTGGCAAACCATTACATGTAGTGTTCAATAGCCTTCTAACTTCTACGGTTTGACTTTTAAATAGTCAAACCATTACAAGTAGGGTTTTAAACTTTCCAAAACACATTTCTTTGATTGTAACCTATGGTTTTGACTTTCCAATAGTCAAACCATTACACTGCCATCTTTCGGTCCATGTTCGCTAGTATATGGGCTCATATTAGAGATGTCCCTGTGGAGCACTATCCATGTTCGCTGGTCTATGGGCTCATATCATCTGTGGAGCACTATCCACGGATGATGGATCGTTTACGGGTATGTATTTTACTCTATTTAACTAATTGAGTTTATTTATTTTTACTTAATCCAAACAATATGTATGCATTTGTATGATAGTTGGCCTCCTGAGATGGACACCGACGTATTATTTGTATTCTGGCGTACCCTGACGAATAGGTACGCAGACATGATGAGAGATGCCCATAACTAGGTCAGGGATAGGGCTTTATCTATTGATGGTGTCCGGTTCGACGTACATGACTACACGGTTCTTAGCGCACACAATCCATAGTGGATCCGACATGATTTTTGGGTCGAGATGATTGATCAGGTTTGTTTTGTTTTGAATACTTGTATCTGGTTGTACTAGGATTTATATTGGTTTATGTCTTGTTTTTAACAGGTATGGAACATCGATACGTTCAGGTGTGTATCTGCGACCAATACGGCTAATCGGGCCACCAAGTGTGAGGGGATGACATCCAGACACTGTACTGGATCTATTAGTACCGTTATGCATCAGGACCACATGGTAATTTATCATCCACTAGACTAAATGTATATAATTGATGAATATATATATATATATATATATATATATATGATTTTGTTACCTACTAACAATTTAAGTTGTCTATTGTAGAGAGATGCATGGGGCCGTGAGCCTACTAGCGACGAGGTTTGAGAGGCTACACACTGCACCAACAGGAAGCTTGTTCGGGGTGCGACTGGTCCGCCCATAGATCCTCCGATCTACGTTTACCCAAAGGTGGCTCGTATGGCAGTAAGTTCAATTATGTATGTCTAGATTTTTGTTTGTTTTATACGATAGATAAATATTATAGCAAACTTAGTTTGGGCTGCCATTGTTGGGCAGACGATAGGATTGTTTTGATAAAAGCAGATCATAGATATATATATGTTCAAATTACAGTTGAAATGCTTCCGAATTTTCTATAGGTTAGATGACTTGACAACGTCTAATTTGGTAAATTGGTAATGTAGGATAACTACCATCGGATTAGGGAGGAGGAGTGCCCGGACTTACCTCCTAGCACTGTACCTCCCAATGACGCCGAGTTATGGGATCACAGTGTCGGAGCACGGCGTAAAGGCCGTATTTTTGGATGGGGGACCAGTCAGGATCCCTATTATGCTATGACCAGTGATTCAGGTGCCAGTACGAGCGGGAGCTCGTGCGACCGTCGCGATGAGGAGATATGCTTGCAAATGCTGTTTAACATTGATAATTATATGTTTGTTAAATGTTGTCTAACATTGTTATATATATGTTTGTCAAATGTTGATATTCAGTTGGATGAGCTTAGAGAGAGGCTAGAAAGAGAGGAAGCAGAGAGGATCCAGATGCAGGAGCGACTAGAGAGAGAGGAAGCAGAGAGGATCCGGATACAGGAGCGACTTGACCAGTTTGAGGCGTTCATGAAGAAGTTTCAAGATCACCCCCCGGATGTAGGATAGTTTGTATTACGTTTTAATTTTTAGATATTACGTTTTAATTTCTAGATATTAAATGAAAATTGGGCAGGTTTTGCACAGTTTTAAACTAAATATTAAATAAAAAATTGACAGGTTTTGTACAGGTTATAAATTGACATTTATTAATTTATTAATTATTTTTTAATAAAAAATTAAATTACCGACGGATAATCCATCGGTAAATGTAATTTAATTTAATTTTTATTTATTAATAATCCATAAGAAATCCGTCGCTAAATTCCGTCAGAAAATATCCGTCATTAATGATCTGTCGGTAAATGGAGACCGTCGGTGATCCATCGGAAATAATCCACGTCGTCGGTGATCCGCACCGACGACTGAATTTCCGAGGGCCATTTACCGACGGATTTTTCCGTCGGTGATAGGCCTCTTTTTTGTAGTGTTTAGTTATTACATATAACTTTTCAATATTATCCTCTTATGAGTTCCATTGCTCGTTATTGCCGAGTTGTTTTTGGTAACTTATACATATTAAAGGAAAATATTAATAATTTTAGAGAAGTCGATAAAACGTTTATCGGGTTATCAGGTTGGCGGGTTACTTTGAACCTAACCCAATATCAACTCAATAGATTCGGGTTGTCTTAATTTTGTATCAATTATATGTCTGGTTACCTCGGGTTGATTTTTTCTAGGTTGGTCGGGTTGGGTTGATCGGATTGGTCGTTTTTTGAGCACCCCTAACTTGAAGTAACTTATTTGGAGCTTTTTGTCACGTTTTTCCAATTTTGACCCTCATTAATATTAATTCTGTTTATTACTATTAATTATAAATAAATATCAATAAAAACTAATTATTACTAATATTAATTAAAAGTAATTATTATTAAGTAATAATTACTAATTATTTTTAATTATATATATTAATTATTTAGAATTATTGTTAATGATATGAATTATTCTTAGAGTATTATTTTTTTAATTACTATTCAATATATATTTTAGCTATCAAAAACCAAATATAACAATTCTAAATATGTTTAAGTAATTACATAAAATTGTGTTAAATGATTTTAATAAAAAATTTAATTATTTACCAAGTATATTTTTTTTTTGAAAAAAGTATAAAATAATTAGGATATGTGAGGTTGACCAATTTTACTTTTATTCATAATATGTAACGGTTATTTAAAATTATAAATTAATGTAAATATTTTCTAAAATTTGTTTTAACAAATTCAAAATTTATAGTATATAAATAATAATCAATTTTAATTTCTTTTAATTAACATATCGTATTATTTAATTTTTATTTACTGTCTTGTTTGCATTAATTGTCATATTATATTATTGAAATTTGTTTTATCTATATTATTAGAAATTTGTTTTCATCATATTATGAAATATTGTAATTGATTATATTTTTTCAACATGTCATTATTGGTCATTTTACATGTTTATAAGTTACTTTTTGTCAAACGTTATTTATTTAGCAGCTAGTTTGTTAAACATAGCCTTAGTATTCAATGACCTACCATTTTTAGTGTTTTTAATATTTTTTTAGTGGTCGAATTGGAGATGTCCTAACATTAAACACAATAAAAATGATGGGTTCATTGAGCACTTAAAAAAATCAACTTCAACAACATATTAAAAAAACATTAAAAATCATTTTTAATATTATTATTATAATAATAAAATCTTAATATATTAATTAAATTACAAAAACTTAATATTATATTGATATATATATATATATATATATATATATAGAGAGAGAGAGAGAGAGAGAGAGGTGGTTTCAATTGGAAACCATATTAGATTTGAAACTTTGGAAACTATCAATTTCATTGGTTAAATTAATGAAATTGGTTCATAAAGTTGTTTAATATGATCAAGTTGTTTCATATAATTCTTTTGTTAATGAAATTGTTTCATATATTTGTTTTTTTTATGTAGTTTCATCTATTTTTTTCATTCTGATGAAATTGTTTCATGTATTTTCGCAGTCTGGTGAAACTTTTTCATTTTTACATAAAAATATAAATATATGCAACAATTTCATCAATAAAAGAATTATATGAAACAGTTTCATCAAATTAAACAATTTCATGAAACAATTTCATTAACTTAACCAATGAAATCGAGGGTTTCTACGGTTTTTAAAATTAGAGTGGTTTCCATTTGATCGCTCCCCTATATATATATATATATATATATATATATATATATATATTTAGATGCTTACTTTATTTATCTCCAAATATAGATGCCAACATTTTTCACCTTAATTTTTTTAGTGTTTTAGTGTTGAGTTGGTGATGAAAACACATCCATTTTTGTGTTTTTAATGTTGGCTTGGAGATGTCCTAAGAGTATTTTCAACAGATTTTCTAAAATTTCTCTAAAATAGAGAATGAAACTTCAAAATCTCTAAAACAACAATACATTCAACTCCAACAGCTTCTTCATTTTTGGAGATTACAGTATTGATTAAATTATTATAATATTTCATTTATCTAATATAATATAATATTATTGTTCTTTGTAAAAATTTAATTTCAAAGTTTCCTATTGGTAAGAATATATTAAAACATATTTCTCTCTAATTGTAATCATTTTTAGAAAGCTCTTCACATTTAGAGAATTTTATGCTCTCTCATTCTCTCTCATACTTTCTCCATTTTAGAGAAAGTTTTTAGGGAACTTATTGGAGCAAAAAACATGCTCAAAATCCTCAAATTCTTCATTATCTCCATTTTAGAGAATCTCTTGGAGATGCTCTAATAGACCACTTTATAAAACATAATTTATATGACCAAAAAAACTAAGCATCATATCAAACATTTTTTTAGTGTTGTAACAAGTTTTTTAGGATCTTTTTATAAGCATAAAAGAATGTCGTATTAGTTATTTTATAAAACACTATTTGAAAAAGTGTCATATAGAAACAAGTGTCTCATAGAAAAGATGGGTTATATAAGATACTTTTTCAAAGGTGTCTCATAAAATAGATAATACGACGCTTTGCTAAAGATGTCCTAAAAAACTTGTTAAGACGCACAAGAACGTCCTATAAATTTATTAGAATGTATTTACAATGTGTGAATGAGCCGAACCGAGTCGAGTTGTAGGTTATTCGAGCTCGGCTCGAAAAAAATATATGTGAATGTTTGGTTCGAAAAAGTGTATGCTCGAATAGCTCGCTTCGGCTCGACACGACTTAGAAAATTTAATCGAGTTCTCAAACGAGCCGAATCAAACATTGGTGTTATGAGGCTCGGCTCATTAAGTTAAATGAGTTTTATTTGTGTTCGCGATCAACTCAAGCTTGAGTAGCTCGTTAAAAGTTCGAATCGTATTACACCCCTATTTTAGATAGAAGACTAGTTTTTGATCCTACAAAATGAAGTCTTATAAACAATCTATTAAAACAATTGTTGGTCCCAAATAGCAGTAAATAAACAAGCAAAGTATTGTAGAAGGGGGGGTTGAATACAATACACACAGTTTTTCACTTACTTTAATTCTTATTGATTTGAAATCAAGAATTACACATAGAAAACTTTTGATTGTTGCGGAAGAGAATAGATGAAATCTATTCAAACAATCTTACACTAAGAGAAATGAAGAACAATTGTAAAACACTTAGAAAACAATAAGAACTTCTTAGAGAGAATGCCAGTGCACTTAGAGAGCTTGAATGCTTGAGAGCTGGTGATCTTGCATGATGAACCATCCTTCATATTTATAGTGCCTCATGCATTAAATGCATGGGACACCTGTTGAGCAAAGGATGGACACAGGTCTTCAGCAAGGTACAGGGTGTACCTTTTGTCTTGAGGTGTTTTGGCTTGAAGTGTTGACCTGCAGAAGGATGGTAGAGACCTTTCCTTAAAATTGTGTAGTAGACAAAACTTACTTGATCTGATCTCCATATGAGGTCCACGTCAATGCAAGATATCACAATATACTTTGTCAGAAAAGTATAATGTGTTTGAAAGAAATCCTTAAGCATAGACTGCCGAAGACTTGAAAGATCTTCGGCTCCTGAAGATGTGAGAACACCTTCATACTCTAAGAAGAGATCATTGGCTACCGAAGACTTGAGAAATCTTCGGCTGCTCCTTGAAGATGTGAGAACACCTTCATACTCTAAGGAGAGATGATTGGCTACCGAAGACTTGAGAAATCTTCGGCTGCTCCTTGAAGATGTGAGAACATCTTCATACTCTAAGGAGAGATGAGATCATCAGCTGCCGAAGACCTGAGAGGTCTTCCACTCCTGAAGATGTGAGGACACCTTCATACTCCTGAGAGACATGTGATTGACACCATCCTGGCTGATGGTGTTGATCACTTGGGCATGCTTGGCTTTAGGCTGAGGAGACTATCTTCAATCCGCTTTGAGAGATGTACTCCTTCTTTGTCTTCTTCGGCTGATCTTCGACTTCACCGAACATTTGTATAGAAACCAAGCTGCTAAAAGAACCTTAAACATATTCTAAGTAGGATAATATAAGATGGAAGATCAGGAGGTCATCTTCAAATCTTCAGATGACCCAACAACAATAAAAAATTGGTGATGTATATAAACCTAATTTTGTTATAATATTATTCGTTTTATTTTATGTTATATAGCAATTCTTAGGTCGATGAACACAATAATTGAAACATTTGAGCATCTCACACATAATTTAAAATATGAAAAAGTGTTTTTTTTTTTAACTTTAACAGAATGTCCAAAACATTTTCTAAAAGGAACAAAATAGGAGAAATGAGATTTTTCTTTTTCATAATTTGAGAAAACATTGAATCTTCAAATTAAATTTGGGTGAGATAGAAGAAACATTAACTTTTTTTTTTCTATTTTGAAAGATAAAGAATGTGGAAGATGAAAATATATTATTATTTTATAAAAAAAAATTGTTTGTAAGTTGTTGGAATATTAAATGTATTTAATTAAAATGAAAAACTGTCAAATTGGATATAACGTTTATTATGATTTTGACTTTGGAATCTATTTTAGTAATTGAAATGGATTTAACTTAGTTTGACCGTCCATTATGAAATGGAATTCAATTCCATTCATTCAAATTTTTTATTTGCTAAATGTAATTCTAAAATTAGAATACATTTAAAACATGTCAAGAATGAAGTTGAATTCTATTATTAACGCGAGGGGTGTTCATCTAAACCGTACCGTAAAGCACGGTTTTGAACTTTCGTGGCGCGGTTTGTGGTTTGTATTTTCACCAAACCGCACTATGCGGTGCGGTTTGAGATATATGCGGTGCGGTTTGCGATTTCGGAAAATAGTCAAATCGCGAACACCCCTAATAAACGCGATGGAATGATAATTTCCATGACACAAAAAGTTAATTTCAATCGAATTCAATTCCTTTTCTATTTTGCAAACCAAGTAAATTGAAGATCCTTTTAATTATTTACTAGATTCGGTGATTTTAACGGAGTCAGAAAATCTTCGGAAAGGAGGAACTGTCAATTCAAATATAAGGGGGCATCGGAGTTCAACAAGTTCATCAGGTTATCTCAATTATTCGATGTTCCATTGGGGGGGGGGGACGGTTTACTCGTATAAGTGCGGATGGGATAAAGTTAAGCAAGTTAGACAGGTTTTTTGTGTCAGATGGACTCCGACAGATTTGGTGCAATTTGGGCACAACACGGCTTGATAGAAAATTATTTGATCAATGTCCGTTAATATTGAGGGACGGCAAAATGGATTTTGGCCCGAAACCGTTTAGAATCTTCGACGTTTGGCTTGAAAACGAGGAGGTGTAAGCTTTGATTGTAAATGCTTGGAATTCCAACGTTAGTTCTACGAACCCTGACTGTGTTTTCAGGGATTGTTAAAAATATGAAAGTTACTTTAAAATCATGGAGTAAAAAAGTATGGACAATCTGGACAGGGAGATCGGTAAATTCAGAAAAGAGGCTCTCAATTGGGAAGTGACAGCTGAATCAAGGGATTTGGACTCTTCGGAATTGACGTAATGAACGGAGGCTAGAAGATTGTGGCTCGAAAAATATGCAATAAAAGCAAAGATTTCTAGACAAAAGTCCTGTGTGAAATGGGATATTGAAGGGAACGAGAACACAAGTTTTTTCCACACGGTGGTTCGATGTCGTTCTAATAAAAACTACATCCATGGGTCGAGTATAAACGGTCAATGGTGCGAGGATCCACAACCTTTAAAACATGCTTTCTTCAGTTATTACAAAGGAATTTTTTCCGATGATCCAACAAGTCATCCGACATTTTCAAATAGTTTCATTCCAATATTAGCAAAGGAGGATGCCGACTCTCTTGAATTTGTGTTCACGGAAGACGAAGCCTGGAATGTTATTAAACTGTGTGGAAGTTCAAAAGCCCCGGGGCAGCTGGCTTTAACTTCAAGTTCATTAAAAGGTTTTGGGAGTTGATCAAAAGCTCTTCTTTCGGGTATTATTAGTAATGGTTGTAACTCTTCCATCGTGACATTAATTCCTAAAATCACATATCCTATTGAGCTCCGAGACTTTTAACCGATCAACCTGATTGGGTGTTATTACAAAATATTGGCAGAAATTCTAGCGGAGAGGTGTAAAAAAATTATTGGGAAAGTCATTGGGGAGTCTCAAAATGCATTCAATAAGGATCGTTTTATCCTTGATGGGGTTTTAATTGCCAACTGAACTTCATCAAGAACAGCGGTAAGAAATGTCTATCGTTCAAAGTTGATTTTGAAAAAGCTTATGATTGTCTAAATTGGCAATTCCTTCTAAATATGACGTCGGAGATGGGATTCGGTGAGAAATGGTGCAAATTGATTGCTTCATGCTTAAGGACAACTTCAGTTTCTATCCTCTTAAATGGATCTCCAACAAAGGAATTCTCAATGTCTAGGGGTGTAAGGCAAGGGGATCCTTTATCTCCGTTTCTTTTCTTAATTGCAGCAGAGGGTTTGAATGCGGCTATGCAATTAGCTGTCTCTAGTAATACCTTCAAAGGAGTAAAGGTGAATCGCGACGGTATTGTCATTTCTCACTTACAATACGCTAATGACAACATATTTTTTGGAGAATGGTCTAAGTCGAATGCAAGAAACCTGCTTGGCATCCTCAAATGTTTCTAGTTGGCGTCTGGACTGAAAATTAATCTTTGTAAAAGTAAAGTTTACAGTGTTGGAGTGTCTCAATGTGAAGTGGAGATCTTGGATAATTGGATGGGTTGTAAAGATGGTTCTTTTCCTTTCGAATACATGGGTCTTCCGGTTGGAGCAAAAATGACGCGTCAAGGGCCTTGGTCTGTCGTGGTTTATGATAACTTTAAGAGATGAAAGGAATTGCTAAGAAACGGCTAGGGTTTTCACTTGAATAGAATGAATAATACAAAGGGTTATAATAACAATATATAAGAAGACAAGAAACCCTAAAAGAAACTAAAATATACAAACGTACAAAAACAACCCCTATACTATCTAACACCCACCCCCCTCAAACTCATGATGCTGGTGCAAGAAGCATCGAGAGTTTACTAACCCGGAAGCGGAAGCGAGAGATCGGGTGAGACTTCGTAAAGAAGTCTCCAAGTTGTAAAGTAGAACTGACAAACGGTAAGGAAAGAGTGCCACATTTTAGATGATGACGTGTAAAGTGGCAATCAACCTCGATATGCTTCGTGCGTTCATGAAAAACCGAGTTGTGAGCAATCTGAATGGCGCTGCGATTGTCACAATACATAGGAGTGGGATGAGGAAGGAAGATACCCATATCAGCGAGTAGCCAACGCAACCAAATAATCTCCTTGGAAGTAGATGACATAGCGTGATATTCAGCTTCAGTGGAAGAAAGAGAAACCACGTATTGTTTCTTACTTTTCCACGAAATAAGATAGTCTCCCAAGAAAACACAGAAACCTGTGACAGATCGACGGTCTGTAGGATTACGTGCATAAGCAGCATCAGAGTATGCCCGTAGTTCGAGAGAAGATGTGGATGATAGCAGGAGACTTCGAAACATGGTACCACAAATATAACGTAAAATACGCACAACAGTAGTCTAATGAGTAGAGGTCGAAGCTGCAACAAACTGGCTGACAACGTGAACAGCATATGCAATGTCTGGTCGAGTAATAGTGAGATAAACCAGGCTGCCAACTAGAGTACGGTACAAGGTAGGGTCTGTGAGAGGAGAACCATCAGTGGGAGAATACTCGACATTCAGTTCAGAAGGAGAGTCCACAACACGAGTATCAGTGAGACGAGCTCGTTCAATAATTTCAGCTGTATATTTAGATTGAGAAAGCAAGTAACCTCTAGGAGATGAAGCAACTTCAATATTCAAGAAATATCGAAGAGGGCCCAGATCCTTCATCTCAAATTGTGCAGCTAATTCCAACTTTAAGGCACTAATTCCTTGAAGATCATCACCGGTGATGATCATATCATCAACATACAATGAAAGCAATATACGACCTGCAGAAGTATGCTTGACAAAGAGAGCAAAATCATGTTCACTTGTAGAGAATCCAAGAGACAGAATAACATCAAAAAAAAATTCAAACCAAGCTCGTGGGGCTTGTTTAAGTCCATATAATGCCTTTTTAAGCTTGCAATCTTCACTAGTTTTATGAGGAACACCGGGAGGAGGAACCATATATACCTCCTCATTTAAGTCACCATTCAAGAAGGCATTCTTAACATCCATTTGTGAAATATTCCACTTGTGAACAGCAGCAACAGCTATAAGGGTGCGTATTGTAGTCATTTTGGCTACAGGAGCATAAGTTTCCTCAAAATCCAAGCCATATTCCTCAGTAAAGCCCTTAGCTACAAGACGGGCTTTGTAACGTTCAACGGATCCATCAGATTTGGTCTTGATTTTATAGACCCACCGGGAGCCAATAGCACGCTTACCGTTGGGAAGCGGAACCAAAACCCAAGTATGGGTCTTTTGCAAAGCAGAGAGTTCCTCACTCATAGCATACTGCCAAAGAGGGTCAGTAGTTGTTTCTTTATAAGAGGAAGGTTCAGAAAGAGAGTGTATAGAAGCTAAGAACGAAGTAAAAGAGGGAGAATAAGTAGAATAAACAAATTCTGGTAGACGAGTAGACTTATGAGGGCGTTGGGATTGTCGAGGAGGATCCACAGTCTCAGGTGCATCTTGAGTGACAGTAGTAGGAGGAGGGGCAACTGTGTCAGGTATTGAAGTACAAGTAGCATTTTCTTCGGTTGGAGAAATATCTGGAGTCTGAGTAGAGTTTACTTGCTCAAAGAATGGATCAATATTAAGTACATCTGACTTTGTCAAGTTGTGTGCATTTATGAGAATGGAATAGAAAGGAATATGCTCAAGAAACACAACATTACGAGATACATATAATTTCTGAGAGGTAGGGCCAAAACAACGGTAACCTTTTTGTCCGTCACCATAACCAAGAAAAACACAGACAACAGATCTAGAAGATAATTTATCACGCTCTACATGGGGACGAAGAACAAAGCAAGTGCAACCAAAGACACATAAAGAAGAATAATCAGGACAACAACCATAAAGTTTTTCAAAAGGAGATAAACCTAATGGAAGTTGTTGATCAGATTGACAGCAGTAAGAACGGCTTCACCCCAGAATTGATTAGGAATCGAAGAAGACAACAAGAGAGAGCGAGCGGTTTCAAGGATATGTCTATGCTTTCTTTCAACAACACCATTCTGCTCAGGAGTGTCTGTACAGGAGGTCTGATAAATAGTTCCATCTAAAGCAAGTAATTCACAGAATTTATTGGAAGTATATTCACCTCCCAAATCATATCGGAAACATTTAATCACAGAATTATGTTGGGTTTTAACATATGCTCTAAAACGACAATAAATATCAAAGAATTCTGAACGATGTTTCATGAGAAAAATCCAACAAAACCGAGTATAATCATCGATAAAAGAGACATAATATCGAGACCCTCCTTTTGTAGGAACAGGAGATGGTCCCCATACATCAGAATGAATCAAATCAAAAGGTGCAACAGAAAGAGATTTGCTTAATTTAAACGGTAAAGCTGAAAATTTTGCAAGTTTACAACCACTGCAATTAGAAATATCATGAACTTGCAAATTTCCCAAATTTTCAGAACAAACTAAGTATTTTAGACGAGAAGCAGAAACATGTCCAAGGCGTGAATGCCATAAATAAAAACTAGATGACTTAGACGACAAACGAAAAGAAGATAAATCTGCACTATGAGCAACTGCTACTGGTAACTGCAACTCATCCAACACATATAAGCCCCCACGCCTACGGCCGGTCCCAATCAACTTCTGAGTACGTGGATCCTGCACACAACAAGAATCAGGAGAAAAGAATACCTTATAACCGGAATCAAATAATTGACCAACTGAAACAAGATTCAATGAGAGTTTAGAGATATGATATACATTAGGAAGGGAAAAATTTGAACTCACAATAGAACCAATGCCTGCTAATGGCATAGGAGTACCATCAGCAGTCATGACAGGCACAGATGGCATAGGATTTAGAGAAGCAAATAATTTAGAATTCGGAGACATATGAAAAGAAGCACCAGAATCTAGAATCCAAGAATGCATACATGATTCGTTACTAATCGACTGACCTATGGGCGAAGAGACAGACATGGCATGAGACTGAACATCAAGGAGCTTCTGGAGTTGTTCAGTGATAGATGCAAGAATAGTATTAGTAGTTGACCCAGATGGAGGAACAATGGAAGCAGTGCTAAATTGAGGAGGAAAACGATGAGATTGTCTCAGATTACCGAACTGTTGTGATTGATTTCGACCCATAAGTTCTGGACATTGAGACTTCCAATGGCCTTTTTTCTTACAAAAGTTGCATTCATCAAACCCAACTCTTGGACGACTCTTATTCTGATTTGAAGTAAAGGGCTTATGAGGAACATCCAAAACAGAAGGACTTGGAGTTGGAAGAATACCCTTTCCTGCTTTTGTCTTTAAACGAGTTTCATCAGCTAACAATTCACTTACTACTGAATCAACTGACAGAAGTGGGGTTCGATGCAAGATGTTACTACGAAGCCCTTCAAAATCACTTCTCAGGGCCATAAGAAACTGAACCATTCTCTGTTCTTCCCTACGAGCAATGTAGGGTCCAAAAGCACGCAACTCAACAGGTTCAGTAAGAGCTAACTGATCCCACAAATCAGTCATTGTTGAGTAGAACTCCTGAATAGACATATCTTTCTGTTCGAGTGCTCGGATATCAGCTTCTAACTGATACTGTTTTGCAAAGTTAGATTGCGTATACAGTCTCTCAAGATGATCCCATACTTCCTTGCCTGTTTCATATTTTGCCAATTGAACACCAATCGAATGTTCAACAGAGTTGTTTATCCAAGTGAAAATTTTCAAATTATCCACTTCCCAAGAGTCCAAGTCTTTTGCTTCTTTCGGTTTCACAATAGTGCCAGAATCATAACCCCACATCTTTTTACCCTTCAGAAAATTTTTCAAGACATAACTCCAATAGGAGTAATTTTTTCCATCCAAACAAACACTAATGGCTTGGAGAGAATCATCCTTCCCAGCCATTACAAACGAGAAATAAAGAAAGGAAAAGAGAACATAGAGTATAGAGATATCGTATGCCAGAGAGAAGCGTCGATCGAACAGAAAACCCTAAACAAGCCGTCGAACAGAAAAACGCCGAACAAAAGGAAACTCTAGCGCCGTCGAACAGAAACCCAAAAACGGACAGATGTCGTCGAACGGAAAAGATGCCGTAGATGAGTGCTTGGATCCGCTCACAGGAGTGCTTGAGATGAACAGTACTTGAGAGAAGAAAAGGGATTAATCATGCTCTGATACCATGATAACTTTAAGAGACGAAAGGAATTGCCAAGAAACGGCTAGGGTTTTCACTTGAATAGAATGAATAATACAAAGGGTTACAATAACAATATATAAGGAGACAAGAAACCCTAAAAGAAACTAAAATATACAAAAGTACAAAAGTACAAAAACAACCCCTATACTATCTAACAGTTTAAAATTTGCTAACCGACTACCTTTGTGGAAATCAAAATTGTTGTCTTTAGGTGGTAGAATTACCTTGGTGAAATCAGTCCTGAGAAGCATATCGTTGTACTTTTTCTCGATGTTCCGTGTGTCGGCTTGTGTGATTGATACACTTGAGAGAATTAGGAAAGATTTCTTCTGGGGTGGGTCTGCAGGGGGGAAACTAGTTTGGGTCAAATGGAAATCGGTAGTATCTCCTCTCTATTGGGGGGTTTAGGTATTGAGTGTCTAAAGGTTGCTAATCATACGTTGATGGGTAAGTGGTGGTGGAGATTTAGAGCTGAAAGTAACTCCTTTTACGGTAGAAACGGGGGGTTGGGACGGAATGAAGACATCCCTTCCAGATACGAGGGAGGTGTGTGGGGAAATGTAGCTTCTTTGGGTCGGGTTTTAGAGTCAAGCGATGTGCATTTTTCTTTGTCGTTCGGTAAAAACCTCTGTGATGGAACTTCGATTCAGTTTTGGATACACAATTGGGTGGATAGCTGTCATTTGTGTGATCGTTTCCCACGAATTTTTTGACTTGATAAAGATCCTCACAGTACGGTTGCGGATAGGGGTTGATGGGTAGACGAAAATTGGGTGTGGGTGTGGGATTAGATCCGTAATCCGAGTGGTAGTGGCACAAACGAACTTTCTGAACTGCTCAATTCCATTCAGAATATTCATCCGGTTCGCAACCAAAGGGACAAATGGCGGTGGGAGATGGAAGCTAACGGGGAGTTCTCGGTGAAAAAAGTTGAAGACAGTAATGGATTTCAAGTATCTGTCCTTAGATGTATACTCTTCGTCAACCCATTGGAACTATTTGGTGCATAGGAAGGTGAACATTTTCGTGTGGCGGGTACTCAAAGACAACATTCCGGTAAGGTTTAATTTGGTTAGATGTGGGATTGATTTGGATTCGGTTTTATGTCCTTACTGTAAAGACGATCAGGAGACTCAAGATTATTGTCTTTTAAAGTGTAGAATAGTTGCGAATGTTTGGTCTTGCCTATTTCAGTGGTGGAAGATTGACGACAATGTTGGGAATTTAGCTTATGAGATTTTAAATCATTCGGGTGGATCTTTGGCTTCAGTTTGGTTGAAATCTGTCTGGCAAGCTACTCTTTGGTCTACGGCGTATATGATATGAAAGCATCGTAACCAAGTGTTTTTTAGGAATAAATTCTCATCGTTAGATGTTTTGGTCGCAAAGATTTCGAGAAGAATGCAGAAAGGTTCTATATAGCAAGGTCTTTGGTTTACTGTGTCGTTTTCGATGCCCTTTCCCGGTTGACGACGTATATGGGTTTGGCCGTGAGTGTTCGTTGTTGTTGATGTTGTTGCTACTGTTCTTTTTGTCTGGGCCTTTTTAGCTTTACCTTGTTATTGGTTGGTTTTGTTTCTGGCTGGTTCTGCTTCTTTGCAAGAGCTTTTTTTAAATTTTTTTGTACGTTTTTTTTGTGCTCTAATAAATTGGTTGCCTTTAAAAAATATTACTAGAGGTGTACTCGCGTAATACAACGATTTTAATGTTTTGTTTTATTCTTTTGTCTTTGTCGATTTTATAATACATTTTTGTTGATTTAGATTTAAGAACGATGTAATTTATTTAGGTTTAATAATGTAATGTTTTTTTAAGAAAATCAATAATTAAGTATTCTGTTAAAGTTTAATGATTATTCTAATTATATTTTAGAGTTTTTATATTTAAAATGAGTTGTTTATCCTGTATTTGATTATGTTTATCAGTTAGTTATAAAATCAAACATGCAGCTTTAAAAAATTATACGTATGCATCATTTAGTTGTAAATTTGAATTTTAAGTAATATGAATCAATAAACAATACTTGATGTATAAAAATTGTTTTTAATAGTTTTTCTTAAATACTTTATAATATAATATATATATAAATAAGTTGATAATTAAATATTTTTATACTTAAATCTCAAATCAAAATACATGTTTTTAATTGGATAAATCATTAACATTAAGCAAATACTCATGTAAAAAGCTATGTATTAAATTAAACATTATATTCACATTCAAATCAAAACACCCTATTTATATTTGACAAAAGAAAAACATTTAAGTGGCCACCTACCTAATCTATGTTTTAGTTATTTATTTAACATAAGGTAAATTGCATCCAAAATTGAATGTATTTCCTTTCAAATTGGTTTTTCAAAATATAATTTCCAAATATAAATTTAATGATCTATATATTTTAAAAGCTTATAATTTGCAAATGGTTATCATTTTATATTAATGTCATGGCAATATTAAAAATATACATTATTAAAACTAGAGGCTTTTAATTGTGCTCTTAATTAAAAACATTTATGCCAACTAAACATTAAACAAAACTACTTTTTTTTAAAGGCAAAATTTATATAACCACAAAATATAGTCAACTTACAACCACATTACCATTACCACAAATCACCCTTCCTGTGCATGTGCATGTGCATGTCACGAAACATAGCTGAAAAAACCTTGATACCATTAAGGAAATCAATACACAATACCAACAGGGATGATTTATACGACATCCAATAACGACATCAAAGCATGGCGGGTCAAGTTTGCGAGAGACAAACTCTCAAACCCCTTCGACGACTGCTACTCGACTTCACTGTTCCCTGTCGTACTCCTTTCCAGCTCCCTCGTGCCATATTATAGTAGAGTATCCGGAGCCGTGAACCACCTTGAACCGTCGACCGAAATCTTGTTGTTGCGACGTTTTATCCACTCCAAAATGTTCAATTGTATCTCGTACAATTGATCCACAATTTTACTTTTATCGTCTCTAAAAACTACCCTATTTCTGTGCTCCCAAATAAGATACAAGACTACCCAAATCACCCAATTCCAAAGCGATTCGGTCGAATTATTATTAACCAAAATCGCTCTGTCTTGGAGAATTTCTCTAATCGATGTTACCACTTCCATATTTTTGTTCCACCATCTTCCAATTAAGGTCCAAAAATGTTTTACCTCCGGCAAGACACTAAAGCATGACCAATCATTTCGGCCGATTCACCACATCTAGGGCACAATTTCGTATGCAAATCTATCCCCATTCTATCTCAAACCGAACGACATGGGATTCTTCCCCTCGTAACTTTCCAAATAAAAACATATACCTTTTTTGGGATGATTTCCAACCATTTTTTTGGTACCCCCATATCGTTGAGATTCGATCCTCCCTCTTCCATAGCCTCTCTTAATTTTTTAACCGTGAAGCTTTTTGACTCATCTAATGACCACTCCATTTTATCTTCTCGACCTCTTACTGGATGGTTGTATTCTAGTCTTCGGATGAGATTTTCCAGCTCGCCGATTTCCCTTCCCCTTGGTGATCTTCTCCATTTCCAGTCCCACCTCCATGACTCTTCCGACCACGTTCCTCTATCCGCAACCTTTGCGTCTTTATCCATTTCCAACTGGTAGATTCTTCCGAACTCTTCTTTTAGTGTCCTTGATCCCGTCCATAACTGTTTCCAAAAGCTTGTATTCTTTCAGTCTCCAACTTTCTTCCGAAACGAGCTTGAGAATGGAACTCCCATGTTGTCCACTTCCGCACCGATTCGAGCTATATTGCTCCAAACCGTACATGCACCAACACCAATAATATCGTTATCAAACAGCCCCCCAACCCTGTATATACTTTTAATGATTTTTACCCAAAATGCCTTTTTTCGACTCGAAAACGCCACCACCATTTTCTCAAAAGAGCCCAATTGGCCGATTTCAAGCTACCTATATTTAAACCCCCATTTTTGAAGCTCCTCATCGAATTTTCCCACCTTACCCACATTATACCTTTCTTTTCACTCTCTCCACCCCCAAAAGAATCTACATCTCACTCTTTCTAGCTCTTTTATCACTCCACTCGAGGCTCGATACAAGGAGAAGAAATACAAAGGAAGACTTCCCAATACCGACTTAACCAACGTCAATCGACCCCCAAACGAGAGCACTTTGGATTTCCATGAAGCTAGCCTTTTTTTTTACTTTCTCTATTGTCGGCTCCCAATGAGCCACCTGTCTCATTGAGACTCCTACCGGAAGATGTAACACCCCGAATTTTGTGTCTTAACGGTGTTGTGATCTGGATTAACCATCTCTCTCACTTGTTAGCCAAGGTAGTAGATTGGAAGAAGAGAAAACCTCAGCAATGTTTGGCGCGGCTTACCGCGCGGGAACTCGCGCAGACGCGCATACCTCAATTAAAAGAAAGAAATCGGCCAAAACCCCATTTTTTCCAAACTCAACTTTTAGAACTCTTGGAGGCTACGTTTCTCTCTCTACATTTTTGGTAAGTTCCACCTCCCAATCTTCCTTCTTCATCAATGATTTCCACCAACCACATTTCTTGATCATTAATGGTGATTTAGGTGGTATTCCAACATCCATTTTGGTAGATTCAAGTCTCCTCAAGATCCTAGCTTCATCTCCTTAAGCTTTTGAGTTTTAGGGTTTTGAAATACAACCCAACAAGGTGAGTTCATCCTTTTCATAAAACTCTATACATGTTCAAATCATATTTTTAACCTACTAGACATCTCCATCTTCATTTATGTAACTTGGGGTGTATTTGCACCCAAAACCCTAACTTTGGAGATTCTAGAGTTCATATGTGTGGAAAGGATTTTGAGAAAAGAAAGAGGATACCTTGGATATATGTATGAAGAAATCTTGTCATTATGTTTTCTATCCTCTAGCTTCAAGGATTTATAATAGATGGGTTTATGTTATTTTCATCTAACTGCTGATAAGTTTGCATATTGAAATTTTTTTACCATAACCATGGGTGGAGTATTTGGAATCTCTTGGTAATATTATGCAAGTATTATGAGAAAATATTCTTTTGTCAATATTTCGAACATACATCTTAACGTTGAAACACCGGTTAGCTTTTTAGCTCTATGTGACATATTTGGTTGCATTGGGAGTCATGACCCCATCATTGTTGTGCATTTGGTCCGACATTGGAGACATTAGTTTCCCTCGTCGAGGCACGTTTAGGCATCGAATTGGGTTATAAGTCCTACATGCTAAGTATTACGATATTGGATGAGGATCTCAACGTAAGGGCCATTTTGGGTTGAAGTTGACTTTCCGCGGGTGTACGTTTAAAGCCACTGAGCCTAACATCCCGAATCTTTGTTATGCAGTTGATTGATCGGTATAGATTCAATTTTTATAGTTATGGCACTTGGTTACATTGTTAAATCGTCCTTACGTTAGATCTGGTTTCTTCTGATTGGGTTTCAGCCTTGGAAAGGCTCGGTGCAAGACTGGCGAGAGTGCCAGCGATTGTGACAAGTTGTCACTCTCGCTTGGCACTTACGCGGGGAAAGGGGCCTGATGCCTGCGGTACAATTGGGGCGAAAGTGCCCGACGATTGTGACGAATGTCACTTTCGCCAAGGCACTCTCGCGGAAGCTTCGATCGAGTCGCGATACATTTTCGGCGGATATGCCCCGCGATAGTGACAAATGTCACTATCGCTATGTCACTCTCGCCAAAACCCATTTAGGTATAAATAAGACAAGTCGCGATATTCAGTCAAATTATCTCATTTCTAGGGCTAAGGGGGCGATTTCTCTCTGCGGTATTGGTAAGCCTTCTTCACCAAAAGCCTCTCTCTTCATTTATGGTACCTTATAGCCATTAATGGTGACCTTTAACACTTGTAGGAAGTGATTGTGGAAAGCTCTCAAGTGGTTTAGCATCCTACCTTATTCTCCTCCATTTTAGGTTTTAGTTTTCTTGAGGGAAAACTACTAAGGTGAGTTCTTACACTTTTTATCAAACCTTATACATGTCAAAATGTGGATTTGAATACCTACATATCTCCTCTTTCATATATTAATTTGTGGAATTTTGTACCAAAACTAACTTTTGGGGATGTTAGGTTTTTATGATGATTTGGTGAAATGGAGATTTATGAATGTTAATAATGTTTCTATTAGCTTACCTATACTTGGGATTACATTTAAATGGATGGCATCTATCACGTAAAACTCATGGTTTTTGAGAAATGTTGAAATTGTGGTTAACTGCTGATAAGTTTGAATTTTAGCTTACATCATATTTTGGGATTTGAACTTTAAGAGGGGTCATTCATATTTTGGCTAATGATCCTTAGGTAAACAATGGGAAATGGTTTTGGTGGAAATCACCCTGCATGTCATTTATGCATATTATCCATTGTGGGAATACCCGTTGGGCCTTATAGGCCTTCGGGGTTGAACTTGAGTTTCCGTGGGTGTACTTTTAAAGCCACTGAGCCTGACATCCCTTGCGTGTATTTTATTTGTGTATTGGCTTTACTGACTCATCAAATGGCTTACTTTTTTGTTCCGTTATTTGTGTTAGTAAGTTGGTCTCCTCCGTTAACCCAAGAGGTACTTGTTACATTTAAAAGCCTTATTATTACTGTCATTAGCACAAATGGTTTTCTTTATTTACCTTTACGTTCGACTATTTTAACTGTAAATGTTAGAGCTCATTAGGCTTTAGCCTAACACTTTTTCTTAAAATGACATGTATAACAGGTCAGGTTTCCGGTGGGATTCGTCGGGACTGAGTAGATGGCCTGGTGGTCAAGAGCGGTCTTTTTGGGAGATGTATAGACCGGTATTTTGGATAGTGGACACATTTTTGGAAGAATAGCAACACCCGATACTAATATTTCTTATTTAAGTTAGATTATTAGGTTGTTAGTGTATTCTTCATTTGATCAATTGTAAAAGTCATATATTAGTTCCCCGTTTCATTGGGATGATACTTTGGGATTGTTTATAACAGGTTTGATATACCTAGGTTTACCAATTTATAGCCGTCATATTGCAAAATTTTCGAATTTTCATTTCTCTAAAATTTAGGGTGTTACAGGTTATAAGTCCTACGTGCTAAGTATTACGATATTGGATGAGGAACTCAACGTAAGGGCCCTTTTGGGTGAAAGTTGACTTTCCGCGGGTGTACGTTTAAAGCCACTGAGCCTAACGTCTCTTGCGTGTACTTTTATGTGTTTTGGCTTTACTGACTATCAGGTAGCCTACTTTTGTGTTCCGTCACTTGCGTTAGTAAGCGGGTCTCCCCCATTAAACCAAAAGGTAATTGTTATGGTAAAAAACACTATTATTCCCATCATAACTCCACTTTCTTTATTTACGCTTAACATTGTTTATCTCAATACAACTGTTTGAAGCGGAATTGAGACAATCCTTTATCCACATAATCCATTTTTTTTCATACAATCGAACAAGAAATCCCACTCCACACTATCATATGCTTTTTCGAAATCTACCTTAAAAACCAACCCTTTTTTTTCTTCTTTCGCATAAAATCGATCACCTCGTTGGAAATGAGGATCTCGACAAGGATGGATCGACCTTTCACGAAAGCGCTTTGAGTATCACTAATTACCTTTGTCATCACGGTCTTTATTCTTTCCTCTAAAACCTTTGCTATTATCTTATAAAAAATACCAATTAGGCTAATTGGCCTGAATTCTCCTAAGTTAGTCGGGTTTGCAGCTTTGGGAATTAAAGTAAGAAAGGAAGAGTTACAACCTCGACTAATCACTCCTTTATCTCCAAACCATCGTAACGCCCCCATGAGGTCCACCTTAACCGTATCCCAAAATCTTTTTATAAATCCGAAAGTGAAACCATCCGGCCCCGACGCTTTATTATTTCCGCAACTTTTGATCGCTTCCAAGAATTCCTCTTCTTCGAATGAGCGTTCCAAAGAGTCGGAGTCTTCTTTTGACAATTTTTTAAATTTTCCAGCATGAAGAGAAGGACCCTCCGAACTTGAAGACGTGAATTTATCTTTGAAAAATTCAAATGCATATTCCTTGATTTTACCCGGCTTATCCGTCCACCCCGAATTTGTATACAAGCCTCTAATCGAGTTCTTCCTCTCTCTATATTTGATCGCCATATGAAAAAGTTTGGAGTTTTCGTCCCCTTCCGATATCCACTTAACTTTTGCTCTTTGTCTCGCCATACCACATTTCTTTCCTTCCAATTCTAACCACGTTTTCCGTACATGCAACCATCTTTCTCTATTTGCTTCTTCCCAACCTAATTGTTCCGCCTCTATTTCACACTTCGACACCTCCTCTTTCCAATCCCCCAACTCTTTTTCTAAGCCTCCAAGCTTTGTTTTTCCCCATATTCTAATAGCCTCTTTAACATTCTTTAGCTTATCCCTAAACATTCAATCCGGTCGATTCGAACAAATATTTATTCCCCATGTAACTCTCACTAACTCTTCTAGCCCTTCCTTTTTTAGCCACAATTCAAAGAATTTGAATGGTTTCGGTCCAAAATTATTTTTGTCTTCGTAAAGCATGATAGGGGCATGATCAGACCACCTTCTCTCCAAAACTTTTACCCCCAAATTGCTCCATACGCCCCCAAAATCACTCGTCACAAGGAAATGGTCTAACTTGCTGAATTTCAACCCGTCATCGCTTATCCTCGTAAACTTTCTTCCAAACATCGGAATTTCAATCAAATTACTTCTATTAATGAACTCGTTGAATTATTATACCCCCCTGAAGTTCGTGTTAGAATTTAGCCTCTCATGGGACCCACGAACCTCATTAAAATCTCCGAATAAACACCACTTCACCTCATCCCTTTCTACAATTCTTTCCAATCTACCCCATAATTCCATTCTATCTTTAAGCTTATTCAGACCGTATACAGTTATAAATCCCACCTTACCTTCTTCTCCCACCCAAGATGTAACACCCTAAAAATTGGAGTAAAATAAAACTTAAAATTTCGACAACATGACGGCAAAAAGCAAGGATCTAGAACCTGTGATAAGAACAACTAAAACCCCAAAACATGGCTAGTTTGTACAACCAAGTGTAGCGGTAGAAATGAAACATAATACACAAAAACCTAATTAATCTAGAACAATTTAATTAACTAGATTAAATACGGGTGTTGCTATGTCTCCAAAAATCGCTTTTCTCTCAAGACCCCAAAAATGATGCCCGAACCATGGGTGCTCCTAGGTGTGCTTTTGGAGGATCAAGGTGCCCTAGACACACCGCCAACTGAACCTGTGAATCAAGTACACATGCACAAGTGTTAGGTTGAAGTCAAAAGGAATATATAATAAGTTCACTTTTATCAAGAAGTACAAGTAAAGCAAGTAAATGTTACCGACACGCCTTTAGATTAAATTCGTGCCATCATCCCATTTTGGGATAATCCAATTCAACCTGTATAAATCACCAGAGATAAACTCCATATAACGGGGAAGAACCCGTTCCACCTTGGATGACGAGAACATGTGAGTGGAGTCACCCGCGATGTTAAATTGGATTTCACCACATATCCCGATCCTAGTTCCCATGTCACGCCGGACATCACAATCCTCAGACCGTTTATGCCTCTAACGCTTACTCCGTCGAGTTACGCTCCAAGGACTTATGGACATGGATGCCTATCCAAAGTAGACGAGATACAACTCGAAGAATTGCGTCACCTATTGCCTACTCGCTAAAGACCCAATGGTCAACAATTGCATTTCATCTATAAGCCATCTAATTTTCCTCGTGCACAAGGTATTAGACTTAACTTCCGCATCTAAATCATGCTTACATAGATAATTAGCACATTACATGCGGATAACACATTTAATTCAAGGGTACATTAAGACTTAGTTCATGCATATCTCTACTCCCTTACTTGAGTGACAATATAGAAACCTCATTAGGTAATGTACATAAGACCCAACCGCTGATAAGAATAACTATTCATATTTTTCCCATCCATAGACAAGCATTTACCATAGCATTTATTTCATGAAACAAAGACCCATGACACATTAAATGAAACCTTAACATGTCAAACTTCTATACATGGCAAATACACCAAACCCTAGATTTAGTTTGCTTGAATACTTTGATTTGTTCATATAGACAAGTAATAATGCAAGTAAAATAGTTTAAGGTTTGGGAGACTCGCCAATAGGGTTGTAGTGTAAAACCCTAGATTTAAGAAAACCCTAGAACTTAGAGTTGGATGAAAGGAGACTTGGAAATCTTAATATCTTAAGGTGGATGAAAGCCCAATAAATGATTCCACCAACCAATCCTTTGAAATAAATGATAAGGGGTTTAGAGGAGAAGAAAATCGCCCAAAACCCTAACTCTCTCGGTTTGGATCTGATTTTTGTGATAGGAAATGAGAAGAAATGGGCAAAATGGGGCTTTTGGGGACCTGCAGGTCGCTCCGAGACTTGTGCCGTGACTTACACTCGCGACATAAGTCGCCCGTTTCCACTGAAAGATGCACTCCAGTGGGTTACGTAGCTTATGCCGCGACTTAAACCCGCGACGTAAGTCGCGAGACTCACTGAATTTCAAAGGTTGTCCTAAAACTTTCCAACCCAAAACCAACAACAACAACATTTAACCAATTATAGAAATTGAGCATATAAATTCCACTTTGCTAATCTTGAAATCATAAGATTAACAAAACCTTATACTTACCCGAAACTACGGATGTTACAATCCTCTACCCCTTAGAATGGATTTCGCCTTCGAAATCCTAACTAGTCAAAAAAGTGAGGGTATCGCATCGTCATGTATTCTTTGGACTCCCAATAGCCATGGGAAGTAGGTCCACTTCAAAGAGATCCCCACTAATATCTAGATGGCACATTTCCAACACCTCACGCAAGATCACTTGCTCCCCATTCGCTATTTCTACTACTAAAGCATCACTAAGAATACTAGTGGGTACATTTAAGTCTTTGCAAAAATCAAGCGACATGAAAGAGAAATTTGCACCAGAATCAAATAACACCTTAGCAGCAAGGGAGTTGAGTAAGAACGTACCCAGCACCACGTCGGTGGTCTTCTTTGCTTCCTCTCTCGACATTTGGAAGGCCCTCCCTTGAGCCTTAGGGACGACTTCCTTCTTCGGTTGAATTGGTGGGTTTCCTTCTCTAGCTCCACCCCTTAGCTTAGGGCAATCTCTCTTGACGTGGCCCGACTCCCGGCACTCAAAGCATACCGACTCTTGGAGAGAGCAACTTTGACTAGTGTGACCCGACTTGCCACACTTGAAACATGAAAGGGGGTTGGAGTGGGAGTTGCAAGAACCGAAGTGCTTGCGCTTACACTTGGAACACCAATTCGCCTCCCGACGATTATCAATGCTCCTTGGGTTGGGTTGATATTTCGGTTTCTTGAACGGGGTCGGTGAGCTCTCCCCCTTCTTCTTTTCCGCGGCCTTAGACTTTTCATCCTTATCTTTTGCGTAGACCCTTTCCATTATCTTGGCCTCCTCTATGATCTCTCAAAGATTTGTAGCTTTAGAATTGCGGACTCTGTTTACCATGTCCGTGGGTAGACCCTTCAAGTAGGCCTTCATCTTTTCCTTTTCGGTTGGGGCCACGTGCCCCACGAGGTTTAGCTTCTCCATGAAGAGGTGGGTATACTCTTTCACCGTCAATTCTCCTTTCGTTAAGGCTCAGAACTCTTCTTCGATCAAATCCATCTCTTGTTTGTGGCAATATTCCTCCATAACCTTCTCCTTGAAAGTAGCCCATGACATCTTTGCCAAAACGGTTTCCCCTGTGGTCGCGGTGTGGACATCCCACCATATTAAAGCCGCACCCCGAAGCATTTGAGAACCAAAATTCACCTTCTGCCTCTCATCGCAGCCACAAGCCCTAAAGGCTTGATCAATTTCCCTCAACCATTTCATGCAAGCCACGGGATCGTCAGCCCCGACAAACTCTTGCGGCTTGCAACCCATGAAGGATTTATAATAGAGCTGTTCATTGGCGGCAAGGCCCGCTAGACCCAGCCCGCCCAGCCCGTTAGAAAAGTGGGCTTGGACAACCATTTAATAAAATATGGTCGGGCTTGGGCGGGACCGTTCAACTTAACGGGCGGGCTCGGGCTATGAAAAAAGAATTTTGGACAAGCTCGCCCGACCCGACCAATTATTATTTTTATATAATTAATATTGTATTAAAAAAAGTTCAGAAGTAGTTTTTGGTTGGACTCCTCTACTATGTACCAACCACCGTCTAAATATATAATATATATGATATGTCATATAATACGTTTATGATCTTGATCTTGAAATATTATGTGGTTAATATTTTGTTGTTGAGGAATCCGAACTTCGGAGGGTGATAATCTTTGGAGAGGAAAAGTTCATACTCCATATTTTGTGAAAAAATATTTTTCTTACGTTGTGTACATTAGTATATTTACGCTTTTTTAGTTGGAAAAAATTATGTATTTTGGATAATTTTACACAACTTACCAATTTATATAAGTTTTTTTAAATGTAAATTTTCAGGCCCGTTAGCCCGTTGGCAAGCCCGGCCCGTTAATAGGACGGGTACGGACAAGTTCTCAAGCCCGTAAAAACGGGCTTGGGTTTACTGTATTAGGCCCGTTGGACAGGAAATATATGTTAGGCCCGGCCCGTGGCCCGCCCAAGCCCACAAATGATCACCTCTGATTTATAAGAACAAACATTCCCGGCTTGTCTTGTCTTTGGAGTTACCAACCCCTCTGTACGGATCCCGCCTCTGGTACCACCCAAACCTGCTACCGCATTCTCCGCAACCACCTCCGGTCACCGAAGGCTGGCATCCCTTTCCTCTAACATTTTCATAAATACCTCCTGTTGTTTCTCCATAGCCGAAGTCACCATTTGCATAACACTGGTCATCATATCCTCTTGAGGGTTTGCTTCTTGAATGACTGGGTTCGTGGAGGCTAACTCCACTCTAGGTATATGCTTCACCCCTCCGGTGAATATAGGTGGCATGTTGGGAGGAAGTACAGTCGCCACCCGGACTACAGGATTCGGGTTAGACGAACTATCCTCATGCATTTCCCCTTCGACCAGTGGTCGACTCCGAGTATTTACTATTTCGGATCTACCACACAATTTAGAAGTAAAGGAAGATAAACAACTCAAGATTTACATAAGAAGCATACTCATACGGCTCATTGATTATCATAATCACAGTAATCCAAACATATTCACGTAACCATATATTCATAATAACAGTAGCTAATTGAGATTATGAACATATACTACATAAAAATTCTCATTACCACTTTTAAAATTTTCAATGACGTAGTTTCTGTTGACTCTAAGGTCATCCCATCTTATACTTTCTACCCAAAGCTCGCAATCTGAAGCTTAATAATCTCAGCTTAAGTCTAGGCATTGAGTTTACATACCTAGTTCACTTAAGCTAGAGCTCTGATACCAACTTGTAACACCCTAAAAATTAGAGTAAAATAAAACTTAAAAATTCGACAACATGACGGCTAAAAGCAAGGATTTTGAACCTGTGATAAGAACAACTAAAACCCCAAAACATGGGATAGTTTGTACAACCAAGTGTAGCGGTAGAAATGAAACATAATACACAACAACCTAATTAATCTAGAACAATTTAATTAACTAGATTAAATACGGGTGTTGCTATGTCTCCAAAAATCGCTCTTCTCTCAAGACCCCAAAAATGATGCCCGAACCATGGGTGTTCCTAGGTGTGTTTTTGGCGTATCAAGGTGCCCTAGACACACCGCCAACTGAACCTGTGAATCAAGTACACATGCACAAGTGTTAGGTTGAAGTCAAGAGGAAAATATAATAAGTTCACTTTTATCAAGAAGTACAAGTAAAGCAAGTAAATGTTACCGACACGCCTTTAGATTAAATTCGTGCCATCATCCCATTTTGGGATAATCCAATTCAACCTGTATAAATCACCAGAGATAAACTCCACATAACGGGGAAGAACCCGTTCCACCTTAGGTGAAGAGAACATGTGAGTGGAGTCACCCGCAATGTTAAATTGGATTTCACCACATATCCCGATCCTAGTTCCTATGCCACGCCGGACATCACAATCCTCGGACCGTTTATGCCTCTAACGCTTACTCCGTCGAGTTACGCTCCAAGGACTTATGGACATGGATGCCTATCCAAAGTAGACGAGTTACAACTCGAAGACTTGCGTCACCTATTGCCTACTCGCTAAAGACCCAATGGTCAACAATTGCATTTCATCTATAAACCATCTAATTCCTCGTGCACAAGGTATTAGACTTAACTTCCGCATCTAAATCATGCTCACATAGATAATTAGCATATTACATCGAACATCTTCTTATCCTACATCGTAACAATTCCTCCCGAATTACCGTTTGCGTTGACCTTGGCAAAGTCTACATCATCTCCTCACCAAATCCCTCTAATCTGAACTGATCCCAGTTTTTAATTTTCGTTTCTTGGATTCCCAATAGGCTTGGTTTTACTGTTTTACAAATTCCTTTTATCCAAGATTTTTCCCAAACGATCCTAATCCCCTCATATTCACTGATATACAATTCATTCTAAATTCTCATAAAATCGACACTTACCCGATTTGAAAGCTCCATTTGACTTTGAGGCTTCACTCCCATTTTTCCAGGCCACTCCAATCGCTTGCCCGAACTGCTCCACACCTTCTGATTCCTATTTTCTATTCAATTCGTTCGATATCGATAAAAGTGCAGTCGCTACCGCAGTCTCCTGTCCTGCTTTCTTCTTCAACGATTTCTCTCCTGTACACGATCTTGGCCCTCTCCTTTGACCCATCTTCTTATTATTTTGCCTAGCCTCCTGTTTTAACATGTGAAAACTTACCTTACCTCGCCCAAAACTGAACGAATCAAACCTTTTCTCTTTCGACTTCTCCCCGAGATCCTTCTGTTTATTTGAATTTTCTTCCGTTCACAGATCAAACCTGTTATCTCCAACTTGTCTTGATGACGTGTCCTTATTACCACGTGGGTTGATCTTGCCATTTAGAGTTACCTGATTTTTGGGCCCTTCTAAATATGCTGAAAGACCCAATGTTTCTTCCTCTAGCCCACCACCACAAGCCCCCATTTGGGCCGAATGTTCACTCCCATCTATTTTTTCTCCAAACCCACCCAAAGATTCGTTTGACCCAGTCTGAAGTGCCTCCTTGGGATAATTAATATTTCTATTTTTTTTCTAATTCCTCCTTCCTACATGAATCAGCCGCCTCACTCGATTTTTTGGGAATCTCCCAAACATAATTATGCCTTGGAAACTCCTCCCTTAATCTTTCTGTTGACCTTTCGGCTTCCACCATTCCCCCACCCTTCTCACCGTCAACAACAATTTTCTGGCCAATACCACCGGCGACATCTTCTGTATCTTCCTTGTTCTTGCAGCCTACCGATCCTTCTCATTCGCCTGTATCAGCTATCCACGTTTCTTCTACTCCCCATTCTTCATCTGACATCCTACCTTCTTCTGGCCATTGAGACGGACAAGAATGCCCATCTTCCTCCCCTCCGCTACTTGACCAAAAATCCTCCTCCCTTTCCCATTCGATTTCATCCATTAGACTGGATTCTTCTTCAATGATCATAATTCGATAGTAAAAGTCCCCTATTTTTATGCACTTTAGACTGTTTATCATCGATAAAATATGGGTACTTACCAAAACCTTACCCCACGCTAGATTATTGGTCTCTTCCAAATCACAACCCATTGTTTTTAATACTTTTCCCCATTTACCCGCAATTGCCGTAAAGATTTCTCTTTTCCACCCATGGAGTGGAACTCCTATGATTTTGATCCACACTAACCTTTCCGAGTTACGGTACCCTTCTGACCACTTACGAAGATCGTTAATCCAGAAATGTATCCCGTGCACCTTGTTATTTAATACATTTTTTAACGCATCCTCCCCTCCAAATCTAAGTAAAATCTGTCTTCCCCCCAATATTTTATACCCTTAACCCCAATGTTTTCTTCTTCTTTACACAGATGACGAATAGCCCCTATGTTATCAGTCGATTTTATGCTCCCTACTAAACACCATTTCAAGCATTCTTTTGCTTTCTTATCCACCGACCACCTTCCGATTACTTCTTCTACCTCCTCCTTTACCACCGGGATTTTTTCTTCATTATCATTAGCATGGCCCTTCAACACTTCTGCGAAAGACTTTCTTCCCACACCTTCGAACTCCCTAATGTGCGAAGAAAATCTAACCTCTCCTTGTTGCATCTCCTTCTTATTCCCAAAGTTTTTTCCGCTACCATATTTGTCACCGTCCCTACCTCTTTTTGCCAAGAACACACGAAGTTTAAAGGAGCATATCCAGATTTTATTAAGTTTCTTTACCAGCTCTTGAATATCTCCTTTTTCTTTATATCGCACGAAACCGAACCTCTTTCCGTTCCGCGTCCGTTTCCTTGCCATATACACATCTGATAAAGCGCCATACCTTTTGAAAATTTTCCACAACACCCCCACTTCCAGCTTTTCCGGGAAGTTGAAAAACCATCACGAAATCTCCCATGGAAGTTTTCTGACGTTGACCTCGCCGTATTGATCGTCTCCGTTGTACCTGTTCAACCATGCATGAGCCCCCTCTCCTCTCCCTACACTCCCCTCACCCCCTCACTCTTTCTCTCTCAGCCTCTCTCCCTCTCTCAACCTCTCTCTCTTATCGATAGAATTTTTTTTTATTTCTTTATTTTTTTATTCTTTAACTACATTTATTTTATGCAATTTACGTTTTAATAAAGTATTCCAAATTGACGTATTTAATTTTATTTCCTTGTCACGATAAATTTACGTCAATATTCTCAAGTGTTTGTAATTATTATTTAATGACATTTTGAATATTTTTTGGGGTAACCATAGTTATCCAAGTCTACTTATGCACAATGACCAATCTCCCAAACGAGCATGAATGAACTAAAATTATCGCAAGTAAGGGGTCGTTTACAAAACGCTTACCCGGTAAGCGCTTACTAGGTAAGTGCTTACTAGGGCATTTTACCTTAGCGGATGAACATGACAAGAGCATAAAATCTTACCCGGTAAGAGTGAGGATAAGGATGGAGAGTCTTACCCGGTAAGTGAGAGTAACAACTCTTACCCGGACAAGTGCTTACCGGGTAAATTGTTGCGTATGATACCATCGTGATGATTACAATCTGACCCGGCAAAGTAAATTGGTGTGTCGTTTTATTGGTAAGCGCTTACCGGGTAAACATTTGGGTAAACGACTTCTAAATTTTCATGGCCACAAGGGTTTTGATAGCGTTTGGATTCGTACCAAGGGAAGATGAGATTGCCACTACATCTTCCTGAGCCTTAACTAGTATGTCACAACCAGTGGCTAGACCTGGCAAACGTGTCGTGTTGGGTTCAAAGTTAAACGGGTTGAGAATGTCTAACCCTAACCCGATCCGTTTAATAAACGAGGCAGAAAACCCCAACCCTAATCCGACCCGCTTAACCTGACACGACCCGCCTAACCCGTTTAACATTTATAAAACTAAAAATTAAAATTCGAAAATTCACAAAAAAAGTACAAATCAAAATTTTAAAATGAAAGCATTTGAAAATCTAAATTTTATAGTTCAAACTTATAAGTTCTAACCAAATCTAAAACATTTAAAAATCCAAAACATTAAAAATAAAACTTATAATATATATATATATATATATATATATATATATATATAAACGGGTTATTCGGGTCATTTTCGAGTTGAAAATTTTGACCCTGACCTTACCCGTTTAACTTTCGTGTCGTGTCGTGTCAACCCGTTTACTTAAACGGGTTGAAAAGTATTACCCAAACCCGCTTATTTCGTGTCAAATTCATGTCAGGTTAGCGTGTCGTGTCAGTTTTTGTCAGGTCTATTAATGGCGGAGTTAGCAAGGTGGTGAGCCCTCCAACTATTCACTCACTTAGATTTAATTGTTTATATAATACCCAATAATCCATAAATTTCTCTCAAAACCACAACCCCGTTTACTCATTGTTTTCAAATATTATAAAATATGCCTTCTCACTTTGATTAATATTCCATGTATTACTCTTCCAGTCTTCATTATTTTATTTGGTACCCCACCCTGAGTGTAATTTTTTTGGAATTTTATGAGTAAAGTCCCTATAATGGTTAATAATTTTAATTTATTAATATTTATATCATTAAATGCAGTTTAAAAATACTATTTATGAGAAGTTCTATAATTGTTTTTTATTAAATTATATGCAAAACAAATAAACCATTATATAGTAAAACAAAACATATAAAATTACAAAAAATGGAGGAAAGTTAAATTAGATAACAAAATTAAAAGCATTAGATTATATCTTTATATACAAGCAAAGCTCATATATGTAGGTTGATAACGGCAAAAAGGATCGAATGCCGCCTGGCGGCAAACAATAGTTACATGTCCCAAACAGACATACCTTTGGCGTTGTCGTGCCACCCAACTTTCATCCAAATCTGATAAAAATTACACTAAAAACTTCTTTACAAAACATCACTTTGTTGTTATTGTAAGATCCCACATTGGTTGGGGAGGGGAACGAAAGTTGCCTTATAAGGGACTGTATACCTCCTCTACCAGACGCGTTTTAAAACCGTGAGTCCGGGTGTGTGGACAAAGCGGACAATATCTGATATGGTTGGCCTGGGATGTTACAGATGGTATCAGAGCCGGGAATCGGACTAATGTGCCAGCGAGGACGTTGGGCTCCCAAGGGGGGTTGATTGTAAGATCACACATTGGTTGGGGAGGAGAACGAAAGTTGCTTTATAAGGGACTGGATACCTTCTCTACCAGACGCATTTTAAAACCGTGAGTCTGGGTATGTGGACAAAACGGACAATATCTGGTACGGTTGGCCTGAGATGTTACAGTTATTTTACAAATAAGAACGACTTCAACGATCGGACCCCCTTATTTGAAATTTCTGGTTCCGCCCCTGGCCACAACCCAAGTGTTATCTCAAAATATCGGTTTAGTGCTTAACATCATATCCAAGAGATTTTTCAAAATTTCTTTAAAACAGAGAATCAAAATTAAAAATCTCTAAAAAAAATTACATTTTACTCCAACAATTTCTCTATTTTGGAGATTATAATTTATAACATTGATCGAGTAATTGCTAATATTATTAAAATAATTCATACAATTAAAAAAAAGTTATTTCTCTTTTCTAAATAATTAAGTTTAATGTTTCTTATTAGTATTTAGTAGGAACATGTTTAAAAAAATACTATCTTATGATAATCATTTTTGAAGTTCTTTAAATTTAAAAAAATTCACATTCTTACTCCTATTATAAGTTATAACATTTACCGGTACTGTTCATGCGTAACTTACAGATTTGGTTCTTCAGGTTTTTAGTAAATTACAGATTTGGTCCTTGAGGTTTTATCTCCCTGTTAGATTTAGTTCTATGTTTGTAGAGTTACAGATTTGGTCCCTATAGTTTTATTTTCCTCTTGGATTTAGTCCCCATAATTTGTTGATTCCAAAATAGACTTTCGATTTTGCATTTGCGTAACGTTTTGGTCCTCAAAACTAAAAGTTGTTAGTTGCTGACCGTTAGGTAAATGACATTTCGATCATTTATAACTTTTTCATTTTCTAATTTAAATAAATAAAAGTTATATTATAAAAATTATTTTTATTATATAAGCATAAAATAAAGATCCCTTAACATGCATCGCATTTCAATGACTGTGTCTTCTTCAACCCAAAACCTTCCGCCTTCCCCATCAATTCAAGCACATAGTCGTAGGTGATTCACGCACCAATTTTTTATTTTTTATTTATTAATAAATTAATTTATCATAATTTATTTTATGTTTAATAATGATGTAAAATTTGTTTAATTCATATTTTTATTATAATTTAATTTAGGTTTAATAACAATGTAACTTTTTTTAGGTTTAATGATGTAATGTATCATTTGCCAATTTATTTTCGCTTCCTATCATACACACACATCATCCTCATAGGGCATTTTGTAAATTATAGTCATGCTGCTAACAGACACAAAATGTTTTGTTCTCATAATTGGTCATGCTCAAATTTATGGTCTTAATATTTCTTTCCATCCACAGCAACGCGCGGGCATTAATCCCACCTCGTTTAAAACATTGACAGAGATTCAAGGAAAACCTCAAAAACACGGAAAACTGAATAACACTCTGATAGTCTTTCATCTGGACGGTATACACTTGTGCATACAGGTAAATTATGTTGTTTTTTTGTTTTTATGCACAATTGCATTATTCACTTGTGCATATACACGTGTGTATGTTACAAATTACTTGTATGCACAAGTGCATACCGTCCAGATGAAGGACTACTATAGTGTTCTTCAGTTTTCCGGTTTTTTGAGGTTTTCCCCTGAACGTGACCCATACAAGTATTTAATATATTATACAGGTTATAAAAAAAACAATAGACTTTTGAAGCATTTGAACATTCGTTTAAGATAAATGATTAACACGCACCACTATAAATTGCCATATATTTGTTGGTCGTGTCATCATCATATGTTCATTGTGTGACGTCAAGAAACTTGTCCTCCCCGTATGTTTGAAGTTGTCGATCGAGTCCGTCATAATCATATTTACCGTTATACGACTAGACATATCCACGTTGTGATTTTAGTTGTACTGATGATTTATGTTGATAAAGTTTAGTAAATGAGTACGGTTTGATGTTTCACCAAAATTTGCAACATGTTACTGTCACGTTCATGCGATAAAAACCGAGGTTATATACCTGACATATCGAAATCAGTCTTAAAAAAGAGGAACTAGTTTTCTCTATTTGAAAGAATTTATTTTTAAAATCTATTGAAATAAAAATTTGCTTAAAATCTTATTTTTTTTTATTCATATTAGAAATTAGAGATGCTTTAAGTAAAACTTAAGATATGATTTATCCTTAACCTTGTATTTGAATTCTACACGTGTTATTAATTTATTTTCGGTTTCATTTTGATACAATATTTTACATAAGAAACTTATTTATAACTGGACAAATTAAATGAGACCTGACAAACGTGTCGTGTTGTGTCAGGTTTGTGTCGAGTTCAAAGTTAAACGGGTTGAGATTGTCTAACCCTAAACGGGTCAGAAAATCTCAACCCTAACCTGACCCGCCTAACCCGACACGGCCCGCCTAACCCGTTTAACATTTATAAAACTAAAAATTAAAAAAATCAAAAATTCACAAAAAAGTACAAATCGAAAATTTAAATGAAATCATTAGAAATTCAAATTTTCTAGTTCAAACTTATAAGTTATAACCAAATCTAAAATATTAAAAATTCAAAACATTAAAAAGAAAATTTATAATATTATATATATATTAATGGCTTATTCGAGTCATTTTCGAGTTGAAATTTTTGATCTTAATTTTACCCGTTTATTTTTCGTGACGCATCAAGTCAATTCGTTTACTTAAATAGGTTGAAATGTATTACACAAACCCAATTATTTTGTGTCAAATTCTTGTTGGATTAGCATGTCGTGTCATTTTTTGCAAGATCTAGATATTATGAATGACTAAAAAGAGAAAAAAGAAAAATTATTAAATGACATAAAAGGAAAGTTGTAGGAAATTTGTACTTTTATGCTGGACCCTTCTGGCTCCTACAACGACTCCTAGATAGCCGCCAAACGTGTTCGCCTCTTTCCATGCAACTATTTTTATTTAATTATTTTTATTTTAAGTACGGTATTTCATATTTTCATTATGTCGACAACATTTGAAAAGGGTTATAATCAATTTATATAGACGATTTTTTATTTTATTTTTAGAAACCGTAAATGTTCAGACCAAATTATGTACATAGTACAATTTGATTAATCTAATAGGACTACGATGATAACAATCAGGAAAATTTTGAATGAGGCATATGATCATGTTCTATGTTAAATTTAATTTCTCTTGTTTATGTAGTTACAAAAGACTGGAATGATATGATGATGTCTTTTCATAAACCGATAGGTTAGCAGTTGGGAAACTAAAATGTTGTACAATATGCATATTTTATCTTCAACCCATTGTAGAATATACCTTTCGTTTTTGCATCCTATACAATGGGCAGGGCTATAGAGGCATGTTTTACTATGTGGTTGATATCTGATATAAAACAATTATGTATCAAACTAGTTTCATATAAACCAGTATAAGACGTGATGTGGTGCAAGGCTTGCCTCTAGGTGGCATGTTATCCCCATCGTACCCCATATATGATCTGATGCGCGTTTTTTTGTAACACATTATTTAATCTTTTTCTTTTTCTTTTGCTTTTTCTTTTATTTTTGTACTTTTTTAGTCTTTTTTTTAATGTGTTAGTATATGGAGGCGAGTTCATACGAGAAAACAGTCAACTTACAAGAAATATGAGAATGATCAAATCAATATGATTCTATAGTAAATCACATGTGATTTATAAGTTATAACACGTCCAAAAGGGTAGCGTTGAGCCGTTGACCAACCATTGTACGAACGATTTTTAATGTGACCTTGATCGCGTTCACCAGTCACCCCCGTTCTTGTAGACTTGTAGTAAATCACATATGGTTTATTATAGAATCACAAGTGATTTGACCATTCTCGTATTCTCATAAGTTGACCACTTTCTTGGTTTATCCTCCTACGTTAGCATATAACCTACTTGTATATGATCTTAAATTAAAGTCATAGTAGAAAACATATCCTCCTCTATTATAAATCATGCCTTGAAAGACGTTGTGGCATCGCTGGCTCCTAAAGCTTGAAGCTTCAACTCATCATCATAACACAACTCACACCATTTAGGCTATCTTTGGCAAGCTAACTGATAAGCTAGCTGATAACTGATAAGTTAGCTAGTAGCTGATGGATAAGTCACGTTTGGCAAAAACTAGCTGATAAACAAATAAAAATACCAAAAAGAACATCTTGAAAAATGATCAATTACAAAAGAAGATAGTAAAGAAATACAAAGAAGATAGTAAAGAAATATCAAATAATATAATATGTTAATTAAAAAAATTTAAAATTTATTATTATATATATTATATAGTATAAAATTTGAATTTGTTAAAACAAATTTTAGAAAATAGTAAATTATTAAAAATTAACATTAATGAATAATAAAAACTTAATTAATAATTTTCAATTAATACTAATTAATATTAGTAATAATTAAAATTTATTTATAGCTAATATTTAATAAATAATAAGTAATATTAATAAGAATATAATTGAAAAAAATCACAAAAAACTTCTAATAACTTATTAATAAACTAATTTATAAGCTAGTTTATGTCTTTCCAAACATGTACTTGAAAAATAAGCTAGCTTATTTTTGTCAAACATGCTTTAAAACCGTGATAAAAACTTATTAGAGGACTAAACTATTCAAATTCATGATTCAAGGACCAAATATGCAAATTGACTAAAACTTCTAGATCACTAATGCAATAAATACAAGTAAAATAAAACAATATAATTAACTTATCCTAAGTTCATAATCATACATATATAAACTTTGTTATATAATATGGGTTGAAGCCATTATTGATTTATTTCTTTAATAACATTTATCCATTTAAAATAGTAGAAGCAATATGCTTATAATAATACTAAAAATTGAACTTTAATATAATACAAATTGGTGCATGGATATTCTAAAACTTTATATCATCCCAAAAGAGAACCCAATTGGCTGGACTTTATTATGCCATGCATAACATTTTCCATTATTTTTTAATATTGGGAAAATCATTTGTGGGTGGGAGCAATTCGATATCTTGTATTGACGTATTTATGATAATTTATTAAATAACCTATACGTTGTGTATCATGGACGGATCAAAAAAAGGGCATATTGTAGCACATATCATCGTATTATTTCTCAGCCGAAAAGTTAAAAATTTTACGTTAATGAAATGTGCAAACCGTATCGGTTTAGATGATGCCACCGTATGATATTCAAAAGTTCAAGAAGGTGCAACCGTATCTCTTAATAAATAAAAAAACCAAAAGAAAAAACTCTCTTGAAATCAACCAAAAAACTGAAAAAATGTCTCGAAATCGATAAAAAAAACGTAAAAATCCTCGAAATCAAGCAAAAACTTTAAAAATCCCTCGAAGCGGTGGAATTAGGCTATAAACACATCGGGCGATATTGAACGTTAGTGAAAAGATGAAAACTAGTCGATAAAAACAGTGTTTTTTGTAATTATTTTTTGTCTATATTATATGATGTCATCATATTAAAAAAATTATGGGTCCGTCCCTGTAGTGTATTATGATTGTGTTTAAATGATCAGCTATGTATTTTTAAAAGTCGATCGACGTATGTTTAGGTTTAGAAAGGTGGTATGATAGCTATTTCTTGTTGAGTGATTGACTTTATAACTTGTGGATGCAAATTAACCATCGATTTGATCAAAACAATAAACTATTTTAGATAAAAAAAATTACAGTGTAAATATAAAAAATAATCATATATAACATTTTCCTGGTGCAAATAATTCGTTTAGTTTTATCAAAAATACACCACAATAGAATTTTTTTTTTACACGTAGAATTTTATAAAACTAACAAGAAGCTTGAAAAATAAACAATTATATAGGAGTAATGGCAAGGGAAGGATTAGTAAGTCAACCAACCCAATTAATAGACAAATTGCTACTTCTATGAGCTACCCAAAAGTAAGTACCGGTTATGATGTTCTCAGAAATCAATGTCTTCCTTGACTTCAGGTTGCCAAAGAGAATAGCATTCTAAAACACCCATATATAGACCATAAAGTGGTAAGTGTAACGGTCTCAAAACACAAAAAAGTATTCCTCTTCAACTGAATTGAGTCAATCCAAGAGATCCAATGAGAACCCACAAGTCTTTAGCGACAGGATATGAAAAGAAAATATGCCTGCAATCATCCATTCCTATATCACAATTAGGACATAAAAGAGACGGAACATCGATACCTCTTTTATCCAAAGTTATCCGAGTAGGGAGCCGATTGATAAGCAACCGCCACGCGAACACATCAACTTTGATGAGAACAAGTCTATTACATCTAGTAGGACGAGAATCTACCTCCAAATGACTAGAATCAATTAAACGCCTAGCTGAAGCCACTGAAAAATATTGCGACCCTTCTAACAGCCACATCCATCTATCCTTTTGACAGGAGGGCACAAAGGTAGACAAAATCTGTTGTAGTTCACTAAATTGGACAACCTCAACCCCACCTCTCGGCGCCCTTCGAAGACACACATCCCAACACCCTAACTCCAAACGAGACTTGACATTCGCCAATTTATTCATTTCTAAAGCGTAAACTCTAGGAAATTGAATTTTAAAAGGAGAATCCCCAAGCCAAACATCATCCCAAAACGCGGTCAGAACACCATCGCCCACCTTTTTTTACAGAAAGAGAAAAGATCAATATCTTTGTCCTTTAGTGTGTTGACCGTTTTTATAATTGAAACCCATGTTGATTTCGAAATTTGCCTAGGCAAACTCGAACCAATTAGACCCTTCTCGCCATAGATGGATTTAATAATTTTAACCCATAGTGCCTCATCCTCCAACCAAAACCGTCAAATCCACTTGAAAAGCAATGCACGGTTAAACGCCATAATGCTACCAATACCAAGTCCTCCGAATTTGATGATAGCCAAAACTTTTTTCCACTTGACCCAAGACATTTTTTTCCTCCACATCAGCACCAATAAAGAATCTATTTCGGATAGATTCCAAGCCTTGGTCAACCAACCTTGGGATTTTGTAGATAGACATGAAGTAAGTAGAAAGGTTCCCCAAAACGAACCTTAAAAGGGTAACCCGACCACCAGCCGAAAGGGTTTTAACTTTCCAATTGGAAAGTTTGACCAAGAATTTATCGAACACCACCTTCCAACCCTCCTTTTTGAACATATTACCCCCCAACAGGTAAGCCTAAATACGAAAATTGAGGCTTCAATCCATCACACCCAACACGAGAGGCCAAACACTCGATTTCTTGCGAATCCACCTCTACACCAAAAAGTTTTCTTTTATGAAGATTAATTTTGAGACCCGAGATAAGGAAAAAACATCTAAGAATACGAATAATATTTCTAGCATTCGCTAAAGACCATTCACCCAGAAAAATCGCATCATCTGCGTAGAAAAGGTGGGAAAGAGGGTACCGATCTTTACCAATAGTAGCACCCAGGAAGAGATTTTTTGAAACCGCATCTTGAATAATGACATGTAAACCTTCCATGACTAAGATGAAAAGGAAAGGAGAGAGAGGGTTTCCTTGCCTTAATCCACGACGAATGCAAAATTCCTTAGTCGGAGAGCCATTAACGAGTACCAACCCCATCGAATCCTCAAGGCATCCACGAATCTACCTGCGCCAAACTATGCCAAATCCCAATTTTTCTAGAATTAAATCTAAGGGGTGTTTGGTTGGGGGTAATAGGATGTTGGAAATGAAAATGGGAGTGATTGATGATGTTTGGTTCAAAAAGGGAATGTGAATGAAATGATACCAGTCGTTTGGTATGATATTATATAATTAATCATTCCCAATTAGGGCTTAAAAAACCATTCCACCCAAAATTGGGGGGAATGAAATTTAATTTCATTTATTTTGCCTTTCACCTCCCCATCGTCAGATATCACTTCCTCTTCTTCATTCTATTTTGCTTATGCAAGAACAAGACGAAGGAACAAGAACAATCGAGTGTGCTTCGATTTTGTTATTCTTCCTCATAAAACTCTGGATCTGAATATCATCCCTCTCCTATGTCGATTTTTCAGTCAATGTCTATCTTAAACCTCTAGATCTGAATAATCGAGTGTGCCCTATGTTCTTTTTTTATGCGTCGATTTTTCAGTCAATGGTAAATGGTGGTAGCAGTGGAGATGGAGAAGACTATGGTGGAAAAGAAATGGGTCTCTTTTGGGTTTTCTTTCATTCTGCTGTGTTTGTTTGATGCTACTTTTTTCATTCGATTTTGTGTTGAAGGTGAAGATGGAAGATGGAGATGCTATGTTGAAGTGAAATCAATTAATGGAGATGCTATGTTGAAGATTGTGCCACTGGTTGTTGAAAAAAAGATGGAAGATGAAGATCAAATATGAAGATGAGGATGTTGTACCCACGTGTTCTCTTTTTTTTTCTTTTTTTCTTTTTAATATCTTCAAACACTAGTAATTCAAGGGAATACACAAGAATATAATATAATGTAATGAAAACTAATCATTCCCATTCTAGTCTACTTTCATTATCAATCCCATTTTCATTCCTTGAAACGAACCAAACGCCCCCTAAGTAATCCCACCATAAACAATCGTACGCTTTCTCAAAATCAACTTTAAGAATCAGAAGCTTAGACCGGAATTTTTTATACCAATCCATAGCTTCATTCAAAATTAAGGGACCATCAATAATTTGACGCCCTTTTATGAGAGCAGATTGCTCGCTACTAACGATATCCCCAATAACCATACTAAGCCGATTAGCAAGAAGTTTAGCAATAATTTTATATTGGCAACCTATAAGACTAATCGGCCTATAGTCTTTAACAAGTTTAGGATCAAGAACTTTTGGAATGAGAGCAATGAAAGAAGGGTTGCAACCTTTCGGGAATCGACTGGACACAAAGAAGTCATCCACCAATTTCACCACGTCATTTTCAATTAGATGCCAAAATTTCTTGAAAAAATGGAAAGTAAAACCATCTGGTTCCGGGGATTTATCCGCTCCGCAGTCCCAAACTGCTTTTTTAATTTCATCCTGCGCAAAAGGTTCCTCAAGGAAGGAAGCTTGATCCGACGACAAAACGTTCGGAAACTCCACCTCTAAATGTTGGGTCATCTGAAGATTTGAAGATGACCTCCCGATCTTCCATTTTGTATCATCATACTTAGAATATTTTGAGGTTTTTTTAGCAACTTGGTTTCTATACAAATGTTCGGTGAAGTCGAAGATCAGCCGAAGAAGACAAAGAAGGAGAATATCTCTCAAAGTGGATTGAAGATAGACTCCTCAGCCTAAAGCCAAGTGTGCCTACTTGATCAACACCATTGGCCAGGATGGTGCCGATCTCAGTCTTCAGGAGCCGAAAACCTCTCAGTCTTCAGGAGCCGAAGACTTCTCAATCTTCGGAAGCCGAAGACTTCTCAGTCTTTAGAGCCGAAGACCTCTCAGTCTTAGGAGCCGAAGACCTCTCAGTCTTCAGGAGCCGACGAACTCTTCGGCAACCGAAGACTTCTTAATCTTCAAGGCCTGAATATTTCTCAAACACATTGTACTTTTCTGACAAAGTATCTTTGTGATATCTTGCATTGACATGGACCTCATCCGAAGATCAGAAAAAGTATGTTTTGTATTTTACACTATTTTAAGGAAAGGTCTCCACCATCCTCTGGAGGTCAACACTTCAAGCCAAAACACCTCAAGACAAAAGGTACATCCTGTACCTTGCTGAAGACCTGTGTCCATCATTTGCTCAACAGGTGTCCCATGCATTTAATGAATGGGGCACTATAAATAGGGAGGATGGTTCAACATGCAAGATAACCACTTCTACAACCTTCAAGTTCTCTAAGTACCTGGCTTTCTCCTCTCTACGAAGTTCTTATTGTTTTCTAAGTGTTTTACAATTGTTCTTCATTTCTCTTAGTGTTAGCTTGTTTGAGCAGATTCATCTGTTCTCTTCCACAACAATCAAAAGTTTTCTATGTTTAATTCTTGATTTCAAATCAATAAGAATTAAATTAAGTGAAAAAATTGTGTGTATTGTGTTCAAACCCCCCTTCTACAATACTTTTCTTATTTACTTACTGCTATTTGGGACCAACACTAAATTTGAACGAAGTCCCTCCTCACAAGTGTTGAACCGATCTTGAAAATGAGAGTAAAACTCATCTTTGACCTTGGTTGGCTCCATAAGGACCATAACCCAATCGCCATCAATCATAACACCACAATGAAAGGTGCTACCGTATTATTTTGAAATTTTCAAGAAGGTGCAACCGTACCTCATAATCAACCAAAAACCCAAAGAAACTATCGAAATCAACCAAAAAACCGAAAAAAAATCTCTCGAAATCGATAAAAAAAAAACTTAAAATTTCCTCGAAATCAAGCAAACAACTTTAAAAATACCTTGAAATTGTGAAATTAGGCTAAAATCACATCGGACAATATTGAACGTCGGTAAAAAAAAAATGAAGACACGTCGATAAAAACCGTGTTTTTTGTAATTTTTTTTGTCTGTGTTATATGGTGCCACCGTATGAAAAAAAAAAAATTGGATCCGTCCCTGATGAAAGATAGATTGTTTTCTATAAGAAATAAGTATGATCATATATAAAATAGTTCACAAGGTTCTTAATATGTTTTATTAGAATTAATAAATAATAAACCCTAATAAAAAATATAATATATATATATATGTATGTATTTATTGTGTAGCTAGTTAATTTCATCTAGCTGATTTAAAAATTCCTCTTGAAGTAAATTCATGTTTATGTTCAACGAATTACTTAAAATATATCAACAAAATTTTCATCTGGATTTTTCGAGTACTTTTTAAAATAATATCATAATATCATGTGTATATTTATTTATTTATTTTATTTTTATTATTTGTTTTTTGTTATCACACAATACGAACGGGCTAGAAGAAAAGAAAAGGAATAGCAATAATAGTTGTCAAAATGTTGACAACCAAAAAGCATCCATTTTATGGATTCCATTATAGAAAGCAATTGAACTCATGATATGTGGCTTCTAACCTAACCAATATATTTAATTTAAAACATATTTTATGTATTTAATCATTACAGAAATACAAATCAACTTATTAGATTATCCAATTTCACTGTAAAATAGATTAACAAAAATCATTCAGGAATTTCGATGTGTGATTACTGATGGATCACCCGCAAAACACCAATAGTTTCGATATAATCCGATATTTTTCAAGAAAATAAATAAATCAAGGCCCCAAGTAAGCTTTCACTGATTTTTGTTTTCCACCAACTTTTGTAACGAATCACCCCTTTAGCCACAAATTTTCAAGAAAAAAAAAATCCGTAGGTAAAAGTCTTTAATTTAGTAGTGTTTCATCGTACATTTTATTATTATGTATTATAATAAGATGTACAACTATTGATCTTATAAACTTACAAGTTCTATTAAATACTTTATTAGAATGGTTTTAAACATCCTAAAGTCAATAATGTTGTAATATAACTGAATATTGATTAAAAAAACAATAAACTGATACATGAACTACCAGCGTTCACAAAATTAGTCGGAATTCTCGTGTTCTTCTAGTAATAATTAATGAGAAAATGACAATAAACACATTACCATCAAAGCAGCTAAGGTTGTAGCTAGCAAGCATAATCTAGTTCAAGTTACCATAAGCCTAAAAGTCTCAATGTTCTTTAAATAAAATAATTAATTTTATATTTTTTTAAATTATTCATGGTTATCTTTCTTTGTCTATAAATAGGAAACTAGTCTCCAACCTTAGACACCAACCAAAAACACAACCATGGCCATCTCCAAGCCTTTTCTTGCTCTTGTTCTTCTCTCCATGCTTCTTCTTGTTCAAGCTAGTGAATTGGTATTACTCCTCTCTTCTTTATTCCTTCAATTTATTCTTCCTTTTTGGTATTTACATATGGGATTTCTGTTATAATACTGATTAAAATACTTTATCATATTTTTCACTGATTACTTAAGGTCTTGATTACAGTCGCATGATATCTACTCTCTATATGTATACGAGGGAGCTAGCGTTCATGATATAATCGTTAACAAGATAACATGATATAATCATTATAAGAAGTATTTTCAAACACACGCATGGTGAAAACCATGTCGGGTATTTAATCTTGTATGGGAAGCAAAACCCTATGCAACCCGAATAAAATGGATGGTTACGATATTTAAATATATTGTCAAGTGGTTGGAATTTACATAAAATAAGTTATAGATATGAAATTTAAATGCTACTCTTGTATGTTTTTCGGTAAGTTATCTTAAATATGTTGATAACGAATGTATATTGAATGGTTTTATATATACATGTTCTTATACTTGATTTTTATTTCACAGGTGAACGAAAACGATCAAAAGCATAGCTCCAAAATCAGTACGTAGCATATTCTTTTCTTTTATAAAAATTTCAAAAATTATATATGACTAGCACATCTTTGATAAATACAACAAAGTATGGTTAATTTGTATTTAATGTAACAAAAATTTCTCTCAATTTTGTTATAATGAAGTTTCAAATAAAATCTCATTTTGTACTCATTTTGACCGGTAACTTGTTGATTTTATAACGTTTAAGACTTGAATACCAATTTACAAAAGTTTACAAAAATGTTACAACAAAATGGACGATAAACTTGGCATTCACGTCACCAAATATTACAAGATAATTAACATGTTACCAGTCAAAATAGATAAAAAAAAAATAATAGAAAATTTTAAAATTTTATTATATTGATTAAGAATAAAAATTAATTATACAAATTTTGTCGTTTAATCAAATTTAAACTCTAGTTGAATTGACTTATTATAGAAAATCTTAAATTTATTAAATATTTTGAAATCTTGGTTATTTAGATTGTGGAGCAGCGTGTAAAGCCAGGTGTCGGTTGTCATCGAGGCCAAACTTGTGCCACAGGGCGTGTGGGACGTGTTGTGCCCGTTGCAACTGCGTGCCACCGGGGACTGCCGGTAATCAAAAGGTTTGCCCTTGTTACTACAACCAGACTACCCATGGTGGCAAACGAAAGTGCCCTTGAAGCTTCAGCTACTTGTACCTTGTGCAACTTTGATGTGATACCTTCATTACACATATATGTATTCTATTGTATATCTTTTTTCATGGTTTTTTGAGAGTGTTTGTTCTTTTGATTTTATGAATCATTGATGTTTAATAAGGTCAAATTCAGTATACGTGTGATGTAATAATTATATTTTGTACAATAAAAGTTGTATAATAAACTGAATTTGATGTAATTACATTTTGAGGGTGCGTTTGGTACACTGGACATGACAGAACATAATAGAACAAAATAGACGTCACTGTTTCATGTTTGACAGAACTTTTATGTGGAGCAGACATGAACAGAGTGAAACAAACTGACACTGCCTTGTCCCAGCCCAACTAGGGGTGTTATTCGGTCGGTTAAATCGGTTTTCGGTTTATTTGGTTCGGGTTAATCGGTTTTCAAGCTTTTTAAAAACTAATCGATAACCAAACCAAATAAGGTTCGGTTTAATCGGTTTCGGGTTATTCGGTTTTGGGTTATTCGATTCGGTGACCGGTTAAACCGAATAAGGATTTATATTTTTTCGTTGGACATTTGAACAAATAATGTTTTCAAATCAAATGTCTGTTGCTTATAATATATAATTATATCATAAATTCATACTCAACAATTGACTTATATTATGTAAAATACAATATCTATCAAAACCTATTTCTACCATATGACATTATTTTCTTCATGCGACGATGTAATTCATGCATAAAATGTAATCTAATAAAAAAACATTATCTACTCTCAATAAAAACATTATATATCAATAAAATATGTAAAATAATAATAGTATAACACGCCTTGGGTTTATTTTTTATAAACATGCAATATATAAAATATTAGTAGAATGTGTTATTCGGGTTATTCGGTTTAACCGAATTAGGAAAAAATTAACCGAACACCGAACCGAATAAGGATCCTTATTCGGTTAACCGAACCGTTTAACCCGAAAACCGAATAACCCGAAACCGTTTAACCCAAACTTCATTCGGTTCGGGTGGGTTATTCGGTTTCGGTTATTTTTGACACCCCTAAGCCCAACCCCATGAAACAAGATGTAACACTTATATTTTACTAATATAACCTCAAAATAAAACGTAATTTTCTTCTAAAATATCAAATATGCCTCCATTTTTACATTTTATTCATTATTCATATTTTATTTATTTTATTTTATATTATTTAAACTTTCACTTATTGTCCTCAAAATAATATTTTTACATGGTTTCTATATTTTGGTTAATTTATGTAATTTATTAAATATTAATAATAAAAAAAATAATATAGATAAGGTATAAAAATTGGAAACTACATAAACCTTTTATTTTGGTGTCATTTTAATCGTCTTGACATAAACTTTTAATGACATATTTTGATATAAAAATATTTATTTTATTATAATTTAATAAATTACATAAATAAATCGAAATATAAAAAAGATATAAACACTTCATTAAAGGTAAATTGATCATTTATCTCTTCTGTCTTGTTCAATTCTGTCTTACCAAACGTTAACAACTATTCTGTTCTATTATGTTAGTTCTGTTTTTTCCTACATCTGAATACCAAACAGACCTTGAATAATGTTTTTTTTGGATATAAATATGATCATGTGACTATATTTCTTTATGTCTAAACTCTTAACTTATCATATTAATGGGCTAGATATTTGGCCCATTGCTATTTGGGTTTTTACATGTTATGTTCTTTGCGGCTGTACCAAGTATTTGGTCTTTGTTTTGATGATAGATATTAAATGAATCTTTATATTATTTTTATATTTTGTTAGAGATATTAATATCAATTTATATACCTATTAAAGTGGGTTAGCTCAGTTGGATAGGTAACATCCTGGGGGGTGTGGGGTGAAAGTCACACTACTCGGGTTCGATTCCCACGAGCGACACTTTCCTGAGATATCCAGACTCTGGGTCTGGTCCTTCGGGGCCAGGTCCGGGACCCTCTACCCTGTCGGTCAGGTTCAGCCAAAGGTTGGGTCGGGTCGCAGCGGATTAGTGGGATTGCCCATAATGGAGGCCCGATACCGCTGGAACGTGTGTATGCGTTAACTTGCCGTTCAAAAAAAAATTATATACCTACTACGATAAATTAGTTTTATAGGACGCTTAAAATGTCTAAGCGTCCTAATAAAATACTTTATAAGACTTAAGTTAACAGGACTAAATCAAAAAACGTCTAATCTAAAAGTGTTACAATAGTTTATAGGATGTTTTTAGACATTTTAATAAGTTTTTTACAATGCCTTTATACGACACTATTTGAAAAAGTGTTCTATAAACACAAATGTCCTATATAAAAAGATGGGTTTATAAGAAACTTTTCAAAAGTGTCCTATAAAATAGCTAATAGGATAATTTATTTCAAAAGTGTACTAAAACTAGTTAAAACGTCTAAAAACATTCTATAAATGTATTGTAATGTTTTTAGATTAGACGCTTTATAGTTTGGTTCTATAAACTTAAATTCTATAGAGTAATCTATTGGAATGCTTAGACATTCTAGGTGTCCTATAAAACCAATTTTATTGTAGTGTTCGTTAAAAAAAACATATGTTGTTATAAAACAGATCAAAGACATTAGGAAAAGAGCTTTACTGTAAAGTCCAATACAGGAAAGTTCAATGCAATGAATTTGCAAGGTACACGCAGTGTAGGACGTGGGAATAACAATTTCAATGGTAGAAGATCCGATCGACCTTTTTGCACACATTGCAAAATCTCAGGACACACGTTTGATCGATGCTACCGATCGAGAATTTTGTTAAGAATTTGAATGTTGATCAGTATCAACAATTCTTGAATATATGTTGTTAGACCGGTATGTTCAAGACTACTATCTTCTTAACAATTTTGTTAGACCGGTATGTTGATAGACCTTGAATATATGTTGTTAGACCGGTATGTTCAAGACTACTGATCAGTATCAACAATTTGAATTCTTAAACCGAAGGATTAATGTGAAACAAAATTTTCGCAAAAACCAACCTGCACGAGATTTCGGAGCTGCATTCGTGTCCGCAGGTCGCGCCCACGCACAAGTTCGCCTACGAAGGCCGCAATCGGCACCCCCCCCCTGCGCGCGGATAGGTGATGGAGTAAAACCAAACTAAGGACTTGAAAGTCTCTCCCACATTTTTAGTTATAAACCACTAAAACTTTGGTCCTCCTTCCTATGTGGGACAAGTTCCCACACCCACTTGGTTTTGCCAATTTTCATCCCAAACACTCAACTTTGAGCATCGATATCTCATTCACACATATTCCGTTTTGGACACATAATATATCGTTTCGAAGCTCTCATATAAGAGAACATAAACCCACGAAAAGTTAGATATATACAATACATATACATGTATTTATTTGTGACCAAAGTTAGTAAAAAATCACAATTTTACTAAAATTTTCCAACAGTTTTAAAATACATTTGATTTATATGGATCTTGAAAACCAATAACTTTCGAAATATCTTAAAGAAAAGTAATGAAAGTTGGTCACTTTTTGAAATCCGTTGCCAAATCAACATTTTGTCTTATAACTTTGGGTAAATTACACTCTGGGTCCCTGTGGTTTACTCAAAATCAGGATATGGTTCCTATTTTAAAATAAGTACACCAGGGATCCCTGTGGTTTGCATTTCGTTTCACCCTGAGTCTTAACCATTAATGTCGTTAAAAAAAGTTCCATTAACTAAGGGGTAAATTGGTCAATTGATGTTTTTGTCTCTTCTAATTAAATTAAAAAAGATGAGAATTTATATTAATATATTTATTGTTGTTATTATTATTATTATATATGAATATATATACATACATAGGGGTGGGTTTGTAACACCCACTATTTTGGGGTCGGGTGAAAAGTTGACTTTTACCCGAAGTTCAAGGGGGTAAAATGTAACTTGGATAATATAAATATAAACCACAGTTTTAGATATTTTAAATATCACAGATTTCAGATCTTGAGAAATCAGAGAGAGAGAGAGAGAGAGAGAGAGAGAGAGGGAAGCAGGCAGAAGGGTCGTTCGGTTTTTCTCCAAATCAAGGTACGAATCTAGCTTAATGCTTTGATCTGAATGCTTTTAGCCGTGTAGAATCTCGTTGTGAAGGTTTTGAACCGTTCCATTTTGAGATCTGAGTATTTCTCGTTTTGGATCTGGGTTCTGCGTCGATTGTTCTTGATGAACAAGACGACCGGACTTGTTAAGACCGGGAAGATGGTTTTGATCGGTTTCGACCGATGTTCGGATCGACCGGAATTCGTTCGACCGGTATGTTGTTTCGACCGGAAGTCGTTCGACCGGTATGTTGTTTCGACCGGTATGTTGTTAGACCGGTATTGGACTCGAGCGGTTCTGTGTTTTGGCAGGGTGTTGTGTTTTGTATTCCAGAGTTTTAAATCAGTGATGTCTTTATTATTGGCTTACTGATTTATCGGTGTTGTCGTAGGCAACATTCGTAAGAAGCAGTCTATAAGCAGAAAGAAATCTGAGGTGAGTCCTTTAAACTAAATCAGTCTGTATTTCGAAAGCTATATGATAAATGTATTTATGTAAATGTGGAAAACCTTGTTTTAAAATATGGCTTATTGTTGTTGGATGATACCTTCTAAAAATCCCATCTTTTTTAAAGAATCAAGATTTGTGGAATTGAATCATTGTTCATATGAGTTGCCTGTATATTTTATTTAATATGAGTATGCTCTAAAATGGCATGCTTTGGCTTTGAGTCTTAGTCCAATGGATCCAATAGGCACGGTGTCCCTATGTCCCCTGTTTTGGGCATTTGGTTCACGTTTTAGCACGGGATAGGCATCGGGTTGCCATGATAAGTAAGGTGTGGGCCTATACGATCGGGCAGCGTCTCATGGTGCAGTAAGGTGTAATCCCATTATGTGCTTGAGTTCCCCCTGTTTTGGGAACTCTCAAGGATAGATCCAGAGGGGTTGACTTGAATGTTTTGAGCAACAGATCTAGAGGGGTTGAGCTCGTTATGTGATTTGGTGTTACTTATACCATGTTTAATCACTAATGGTTTGTTTGATTTCTTGACTTAGCTCATGGATATACTCACCGCGTGGCATCATTTGGGTTTAGTACTTCCTTTTATTTGGCTTGTCCTCACTAGGCTTTAGCCTAACGCTTGCTCTCGGTTGTCATGTTGGCAGGTTATCTTAGCGGTGGGGCTCGTCGGGACTGAGGGAGCGACCTTGGGGTTGTGAGGGATTCTTTTGAAGATACATTTTGGAAGTATAGCGATACCCGTCCCTAATCTAGATATTATTGTAGATAAATAGGTTGTCGTTGTATGCTTTATTTATCCACCACATTAATGTCTACTCTATACCCCGTTGGGATGTTTTGTATATTGAAATTGTTGCACCTTATTCCGCAAGTTAGATTTGTTGAATCTTTTTTCAAATTTTTATTTCCGCAAGATTTTTAGGGTGTTACAAGTTGGTATCAGAGCCTTTGTTTAAGTGAACTAGGTATGACCGTAAGATGCCTAGACTTAAACTGAGACTATTAAGTTATGACTCGTGAGATGGGGTAGACCTTTTAAGATAGGATGGTCTTAGGGTCGACGGAAACATGCACGAATCGAAAGTTGTAATGATGGTGATAAGCACTCTTGCGTATTATACGTTCATAATTTCACTTAGCTAACGTTATTATGAAAATGTTTTACGTGGGCATACTTAATTTACTGTTATTATAATAATTGATAAGTGTAGTAGTACGTTCTTTGTGTTTTCCGAATCCTTATCCCGTTCTTTTGCATGATTGCGTTCAGCAGAACCATGGTTAATACCAGAAATCGTTCGGAAGGCCAGGAGGCCGACATACCTACGGCCGACCATCCGCTGGCGACCGTAGTGGGGGAAACTGTACGTGTGAGTAATGTTCTGGGTGGAGGACCCGAGCACATTCCTCGGCGTAATTTGGAGGCTGATGAGCCTATTATCGAAGAAGTGACGACAGAGACGAGAATGATGGATCGTATGATGCTGGCCATGAATAGGGCCATGGCGCAACAGCAAGAAGTATTCTTAAAACTCCTTGAAGACCGAGACGCTAACAATCGTAGGCACGAAACGATTTGCGAGAATGTGATTGTTGCAGGATCCGGGGGTACTGGACCTGTAATTTCCCCTGTGGTGACCGCAACCCTGGGCGTCAGTCGAGCGGCGCGGACCTGCACGTTCAACGCTTTTCTGGGCTGCCGACCACCAGAATTTAAAGGCTCGGACAATCCCCTAGATTGTATGTCCTGGGTTCGAGAGATGGAGTAAGCTTTTCGCTCAAGCGAATGTGGGGAGGAACAGAGGGTTATATTTGGTTCCCGAATGTTGCGGGGAATAGCTCTTACTTGGTGGGATGTGTACTCTGCTTCGCTGGAGCCGAATGTTCTAGACCAATTGTCTTGGTCTACTTTCAAAGAGAAACTGCTAGGGAGGTATGTCTGTGAAGGTGTACAACCGTCTTTTCATGGACAAGCTGGGTTTTGTGGGACGTCTGGTCCCGACTGAGAAAGATAAGATCAAGGCTTACATCAAGGGTCTCCCATCAGACATGATGTCGATGGTGCGAGTAATAAAGACCTCCACCCTTCGGGAGGCAATGGAAGAAGCTCAGCTCATGTAGGATGCTTACAGTCTCGACAGGGATCAAAGTGGTCGCCAAGTCGAGAAGAGGAAATGGGAGGGAAGCTCGATGCCCTCAAAGAAACCCTTTTATGCCAACAGCAGCGCTCAGCGAGGAACTGATCCTAGACGTGATGCCAAGTGGTGCTCCAAGTGCCGAAGCAAACATTTTGGCCCATGCAAATTTGTTCCCGGAATGTGCTACAAGTATGGGAAGACGGGTCACACATTCCAAGATTGCCCTCTCAAGGGGCAATTATGTTTTGAGTGTAAGGAACTGGGGCACGTAAGGGCGGAATGCCCGAAACTCAAGACCGGGGGTTTAGGCGGGAAGAAGATGGAACCTCCACGGTCGACCGGAAGGGCTTTCCAGATGTCATCAGAGGAAGCTAAAGCATCGACCGATGTGGTGTCGGGTACGTTCTTTCTAAATTCCGTACCTACACGTGTGCTATTTGATTCTGGTGCTAGCTACTCGTTCATATCTGATTTGTTCTGTCAAAGGCTTGCTATGTCTAAGAGTATGCTAGAGAATGATGTCGTGGTAGAAATAGCAAATGGAGGTCAAGTTCTAATTCATAATATTCTTAGAGATTGCATCTTAGAGCTTAAGGGAAAGAAATTTCCCATTAATTTATTACCTATGCAAATTGGCGGATTTGACGTGGTGGTGGGCATGGACTGGTTATCTAAGAACCAGGCCGAAATCGTATGTTCCAAGAAAATGATTCGTTTACCTGTGGCAAACGGAGAAGCGACAATAATCTACGACAAAGGAAGGAAAGGAGATGTGGCGATTATTTCGGTAATCAAAGCTAGGAAGTGTTTGGCGAAAAGATGTTTATCTTTCCTGGCTTATGTTATCGATACCAAACTCGACCAACGGAAATTGGGAGATGTTAGGGTGGTACGCGAGTTTCCCGATGTGTTTCCGGAAGACTTGCCCGGGCTGCCGCCCGATCATGTTGTGGATTTTCGTATTGACCTCATTCCCGGAGCGACTCCAATTGCTCGAGCTCCTTATCGTTTGGCTCCTACCGAAATGCAAGAGATGGTGGTTAAACTCCAAGACCTTCTCGAGAAAGGTTTCATCCGACCGAGCTCGTCACCTTGGGGAGCTCCGGTTATGTTCGTCAAGAAAAAGGACGGTGCGATGAGAATGTGTATCGACTACAGGGAACTGAACAAAGTGACGGTGAAGAACAGGTATCCACTTCCAAGAATCGACGACCTGTTCGATCAACTTCAGGGAGCGAGTTGTTTCTCGAAGATTGACCTTCGATCGGGGTATCACCAAGTGAAGGTGGCAAAGAGCGACATCCCAAAGACGGCATTTAGAACTCGCTATGGGCACTACGAGTTTCTGGTGATGCCATTCGGCCTAACTAACGCACCGGCAATATTTATGGACTTGATGAACCGAGTGTGTCGACCGTTCCTCGACAAATCGGTAATCGTGTTCATCAACGACATCCTAGTTTACTCCAAGAATGATGAAGGGCACTAGCAACATCTCCGTGAAGTATTGGATGTGTTAAGACAGGAAAGACTCTACGCAAAGTTTTCAAAGTGCGACTTTTGGCTTTCAGAGGTACAATTTTTGGGGCATATAGTTTCGAAGGAAGGAGTAAAAGTGGATCCCGCAAAGATTGAGGCGATGACAAATTGGGAACCTCCCAAGAATCTGTCAGAAATCCGAAGTTTCCTAGGTTTGGCAGGGTACTACCGGAGATTCATCCAAGATTTCTCGAAGATAGCCTCGTCGTTGACGATCTTGACCCAGAAGAACGTGAAATTTGTGTGGACCGAGAGGCAAGAAGAGGCGTTCCACACCTTACAGAAGAAGCTTTGTGAAGCTCCTATCCTATCCTTACCCGACGGGACGGAAGATTTTGTGGTGTACAGCGATGCGTCAAAGATGGGTTTGAGTTGTGTCCTGATGTAAAGAGGGAAGGTGATCGCTTACGCATCAAGGCAGCTTAAAGTGCACGAAGTCAACTACCCTACTCATGACTTGGAATTGGCAGGAGTGGTGTTTGCACTGAAATTGTGGCGGCACTACCTTTACGGCACGAAATGCACTCTTTATACCGATCACAAGAGTCTGAGGCATATCTTTGATCAGAAAGAGCTAAACATGAGGCAGCGGAGATGGTTGGAGTTGTTGAAGGATTATGACTGCGAGATGCTCTACCATCCGGATAAGGCAAACGTTGTTGCCGACGCTTTGAGTCGGAAAGTCTGCGGAGGAAATTCTCGTGTTACCTTTGCACGGATTGAAATAACTTCAACCCTCATTGACAAAATCAAGGAATCGCAAGCCGAAGCCTTGCTAGAGGAAAATCTCAAAGGAGAAGTAATGGCAAAACAACATCTTCTGTTGACTGAAGATAGTCGAGGAGTGAAACTTTTCAATGGGCGAATTTGGGTGCCTAAGATTGGGGGTAATAGAGAACTTCTTCTCGAAGATGCCCACAAGTCAAAATACTCCATTCACCCGGGAAGCACGAAAATGTATAGAGATTTGAAAATGCATTATTGGTGGCCAATCATGAAGCTCGATGTGGCGCGCTATGTGGAACAGTGTGTGACTTGTTTGCAAGTGAAGGCTGAACACCAAAGACCCTACGGAAGTTTGCAATCCTTGGAAATTCCGGAATGGAAATGGGAACACATCACGATGGATTTCGTAACGAAGCTACCAAAGACCTTGAAAGGTCACGACGCCATTTGGGTTATAGTTGACCGCTTGACCAAAAGCGCACACTTCTTGGCCATGCGGGAGACCTTGTCAATGGATAAATTGGCGAAGTTGTACATCGATGAAGTAATTTCCCGACATGGTGTGCCACTATCTATTGTCTCTGATCGGTATAGTCGGTTCACGTCGCATTTTTGGGATGGTTTACAAAAGGAATTGGGTACGCGTGTGAAGTTGAGCACGACCTACCATCCTCAAACTGACGGCCAGAGCGAGAGGACAATACAGACTCTGGAGGACATGTTAAGATCGTGTGTAATCGACTTTGGGGGTAGTTGGGATACGCACCTGCCTTTGGTAGAGTTCGCGTACAATAATAGCTACCACTCGAGTATAGGGATGGCACCGTTTGAAGCATTATACGGTCGCAAGTGTCGAACTCCCGTATGTTGGCTCGAGGCGGGGGAAAAGCAGTTCGCCGGACTCGAAGTTGTGCAAGAAACGGCAAACAAGGTCAAGGGCATCCGCGAACGAATGAAGGCGGCCCAAGATCGATAGAAAAGTTATGCCGATAAGAAAAGACGGCCAATGGAATTCCAAGTGGGAGATCGGGTTATGTTAAAGGTGTCCCCTTGGAAGGGAATTATTAGATTTGGGAAGCGTGGGAAGTTGAGCCCCCGTTTCCTTGGACCGTTCACTGTGACCAAGCGGGTAGGACTTCAAGCTTATCAACTGGAACTTCCACCAGAGATGAAGGGAATTCATAACACGTTTCACGTGTGCTATCTATGGAAGTGTCTAGCAAAGGAGGAGAATGTCATCCCATTCTCCGAGATCAGAGTGTACGAGGGAAATCGTTGCGTTGAAGAACCTGAAGCGATTTTGGAAAGGAAGACGAAGAAGCTTCGTCACCGGGAAGTCACAATGGTCAAGGTTAAGTGGAAGCACCATCGGGGTGCCAATGTGACTTGGGAAGCGGAGGAGGACTTGAAGCGGAGGTACCCTCACCTCTTTCCATAACCGAGATTTCGAGGACGAAATCTTCTCCAAGTTGGGGAGGATTGTAACACCCGCTATTTTGGGGTCGGGTGAAAAGTTGACTTTTACCCGAAGTTCAAGGGGGTAAAATTTAACTTGGGTAATATAAATATAAACCAAAGTTTTAGATATTTTAAATATCACAGATTTCAAATCTTGAGAAATCAGAGAGAGAGAGAGGGAAGCAGGCAGAAGGGTCGTTCGGTTTTTCTCCAAATCAAGGTACGAATCTTGCTTAATGCTTTGATCTGAATGCTTTTAGCCGTGTAGAATCTCGTTGTGAAGGTTTTGAACCGTTCCATTTTGAGATCTGAGTATTTCTCGTTTTGGATCTGGGTTCTGCGTCGACTGTTCTTGATGAACAAGACGACCGGACTTGTTAAGACCGGGAAGATGGTTTTGATCGGTTTCGACCGATGTTCGGATTGACCGGAATTCGTTCGACCGGTATGTTGTTTCGACCGGAAGTCGTTCGACCAGTATGTTGTTTCGACCGGAAGTCGTTCGACCGGTATGTTGTTTCGACCGGTATGTTGTTAGACCGGTATTGGACTCGACCGGTTCTGTGTTTTGGCAGGGTGTTGTGTTTTGTATTCCAGAGTTTTAAATCAGTGATGTCTTTATTATTGGCTTATTGATTTATCGGTGTTGTCGTAGGCAACATTCGTAAGAAGCAGTCTATAAGCAGAAAGAAATCTGAGGTGAGTCCTTTAAACTAAATCAGTCTGTATTTCGAAAGCTATATGATAAATGTATTTATGTAAATGTGGAAAACCTTGTTTTAAAATATGGCTTATTGTTGTTGGATGATACCTTCTAAAAATCCCATCTTTTTTAAAGAATCAAGATTTGTGGAATTGAATCATTGTTCATATGAGTTGCCTGTATATTTGATTTAATATGAGTATGCTCTGAAATGACATGCTTTGGCTTTGAGTCTTAGTGCAATGGATCCATAGGCATGGTGTCCATATGTCCCCTGTTTTGGGCATTTGGTTCACGTTTTAGCACGGGATAGGCATCGGGTTGCCATGATAAGTAAGGTGTGGGCCTATACGGTCGGGCAGCGTCTCATGGTGCAGTAAGGTGTAATCCCATTATGTGCTTGAGTTCCCCCTGTTTTGGGAACTCTCAAGGATAGATCCAGAGGGGTTGACTTGAATGTTTTGAGCAACAGATCTAGAGGGGTTGAGCTCGTTATGTGATTTGGTGTTACTTATACCATGTTTAATCACTAATGGTTTGTTTGATTTCTTGACTTAGCTCATGGCTATACTCACCGCGTGGCATCATTTGGGTTTAGTACTTCCTTTTATTTGGCTTGTCCTCACTAGGCTTTAGCCTAACGCTTGCTCTCGGTTGTCATGTTGGCAGGTTATCTTAGCGGTGGGGCTCGTCGGGACTGAGGGAGCGACCTTGGGGTTGTGAGGGATTCTTTTGAAGATACATTTTGGAAGTATAGCGATACCCGTCCCTAATCTAGATATTATTGTAGATAAATAGGTTGTCGTTGTATGCTTTATTTATCCACCACATTAATGTCTACTCTATACCCCGTTGGGATGTTTTGTATATTGAAATTGTTGCACCTTATTCCGCAAGTTAGATTTGCTGAATCTTTTTTCAAAATTTTATTTCCGCAAGATTTTTAGGGTGTTACAGGGTTCAAATAAAAACTTGTATTCATTGTGAACGTGAAGACAAATCTTAACCATTGATCAAAACTTAGAAAACTAATCAATGATTAATACATAATAAGGTTAATTGAGAAGTGATTAAAGACAAAAATGAAAATTTGAATCAACGTCTACCTTATTTGACTTTTTATTTTATTTTTTAATTAAAAAAATTTACCCCCTTTAAACTTTAAAATAAATTATCTTTAAAATTAATAATATTTTAATCACAGAAATTACACCAAAATAACGAGAATTTCGTGCTTTTCGATATGACATCCATCTAGATATATATTTTTTTCTTCCGTTTTAACCGTTTTTTACGTGAAATTATATATATATGTGTGTGTGTGTGTGTGTTATATGCATTATGAATATGCATGCACGTCATTGGGTGTCCACATTCAGTATGAATAACAAAGGTGAATGTTCATTTACTATTTATGATTAATAATACACGAATTCATGATTCATGTATTATTTATCATGAATCGTGTATTATTCACCCTGAATGTTGTATTATTCATCCTGAATGATACATTATTCATGATGAATAATATATGAATGACCCGTGAAGGTGTAGACACATGACGCACTCTCTTTTGTTTCACAGTTCACAACCGAAATTTGGTTTAATTCATTATGAATATGTATGCACATCCCCGGATGTCCCACATTCAGCATGAATAACAAATGTGAGCGTCCATTCATTATTCATGATAAATAATACAGTATTCAGGATGAATTACACAACATTCATGATGAATAATACACGAATTAATGAATCGTGAATTATTCACTCTGATTGATGTATTATTCATCTTGAATGATACATTATTCATGACGAATAATACATGAATTACCCGTGAAGATGTGGAGACGTGAGGCACTCTCTTTTGCTCCCAGGTTCACAACAAAATTACTATATAGGTTCTTGATTTGTCTTGATGGGTGTTGGGTTACAGTGTTGAAGAAACGCGATGCCTTACAACATTGAAGAAAGTGTTGAAGAATATGATGTCGAGTTACATACTTATGGTGTCGAGGTGTTGTACAGATTTGAACGTATATAAATATTCATAATGAATATAACACATATATAGCATTTCACGTAAAAAACGGTTAAAACAACAAAAAATTTATATCGAGATGGATGTCATATCGAAGAAAACGAAATTCTCGTTTTTTGATGTAATTTGTTTGATTAAAATATTAGTAATTTTTAAGATAATTTATTTTAACTTTAATTGGGTAAAAGTTTTTAATTAAAAAAGAAAAAGAAAAGTCAAATATGGTAGGCGTGAGTTTAAATTATCTTTCATTTTTACCCTTAAACATCTTAAAATTTAAAACTCTATTTAATATGAGTTGTTGGATTAATAGAGGTAGAGTGACTGAGATTTGTCCCCATGTGCACAATGAAAATTGACTTTTCATTTGAACTTTTCTCTACATACATGATACATACATACATACATATATATACACACACACACTCTTACATCTCCTCAACCATCCGATGACCCACCTGAGTATACCTCCCCTACAGTCGCTATTCATCATTCGTTGACCTCTCTAATGCCAGCCTTCTTCTACAGATCTGCATCGACGAAGATACAGTCTGCAACCAAACTGGAAAAGCTTTCTCCGGTCGTCTGAAAACATAAACCCCTCTTCCCTCCCGCATCTTCATTCTCCAACCATCTTTCTCCAGTGACCCATTTGTCATCCCTTGAAGCAAACACACAGGGTCGTTCCTAACTTTTTGGGGGCCTGTTACACATTGGACGATAAAACGAGTAGCAAAGAAATAAATTATAAAAGTTCATAACGTACTTAATCTCTTACAATTAAAAGAACAAAATATGTTTAAAATGATAAAGTAACATGTGAAATTCACTTAAACAAGACCATTCTTCTAGGATTTTCATCACAAGCATCAACATGTTGGTTATCAAGACAAGATTGTGATTATTTAGTGACAAACTTATCAAGAGATCCTCTTTGAGACTTATCATCTCTTCAATCCTTTTTTTTTCTTTGTACGTTTTTTCACATCCAGAATCATACTTTCTAACCCTAGAAGACATCATGACTAATCAGACTGAAATAAGTAAAACTAAAAAGCTATAAATGAACAAAAAAACTGGTATGAGGACTAAGAATGAGATATCGATATTGATTCTTGGTTTTCCCGAATCCCGATGTAACACCCGTAATTTTGGTAAGTAAATGTCGCCCGGACGTTTCTGTGACTCGTAAACCTTAGAGTTTTGTTTAGAATAGCTTCGTTTAAAGTTCCTAAAGGTTTCGAGAGTGTTGGCATGAAAGAAGTCAAGTTTTGGGACTTGAAGAAGTTTAGGCGACTATGCCCCGCGACTATGCCAAAGGCATAGTCGCCGTGTCACTCTCGCGGGAGAGGTACCGCGGCCCATATGGAGCGGGCGACTATGCCCCGCGACTATGCCAAGGGCATAGTCGCCGTGGCAATGTCGCGGACGGGGGCTGAGAGGCTGTTAAATCCGAACTTCTCACCATTCTCCTCATTTCTCACTTCTATCTTCTTCCCTTTTCTCTCCCAAACCCTAAAACCGAACCCTAACCCATTTTGGAGGCTTTTCTTCTTCCTACCACCTGATTCTTAATCATCTAGCTAGTTGGGATGATAACCCACAAAACTTTCATCTTCATCTTCCTCGTCAAGTTCAACAGTTGGGAGCTCGGGTTGAAGTGTTGGATTGGGTGTTCTCGGAAGCCTCTTTGTCTTCAAGGGTAAGTTTTCTTGTAATAAGGTTATAAATGCTCCATTGGTGGTTTCTTAAGGTTCGATATCTCAAATCTCGGATTTGATGGTTTTGGAGAAATTAGGGTTTTGATCTGGTTTGAGATCTTGGTATTTTTATGTTTGGAGAATGTTTCCTTATGGTTGAAAATATTTATTTATGGGATGGAATGTTGGATCTAGGTTTTAGAAGTTTTCGGCTTGAGGACTCAAGCGGCCTTCAAAGAGCTCGTTGGGTGAAATCTAGATTTAGCCTAAATCTAGCAAGGTGAGTTCAAGTTGATTTGTTAAAACGGTGTACATGCCAAAAATGGGTATTTTGAAGTAAAAGTATGTTTTACTTGATATTTGTCAAAGTGTGGGTATTTTAATAAGTTTCATGTTTGGTAAACTTGGGTTGTGAAATTATATAAAATGCTCATATTTGGGTTCTTAGCAATTTTGTACAAATGGAGTTCATTTCATGGCATTATGCATTCTTAATAACTTTGTACAATTGAAACCTAAGTTCATGGATTATGCATTCCGAGTATGTTGTGTTCATAAAAACCGTTGGAAAATCTTTAGTCCCAATACGTATCGAGTTTCGGTTTAGCCACGTTTTTGGGGTATGTGTCTTCATAAACGATGTTTAAAAGCATTTCATTATTTGGAGTCAATTGTTGATAAAAAGCCTTTTGAGTATCTTAGCTCGGTTTTCACTAAAATGAGTCGCGTAGGCATTTGCTATTTCAAGTTGCCTCTTTGGGTGAACCGGTTCGGAAATAAGTTGAATCTAAGGTGTTGTCATTGATGTGATTTCCCAAGTGTCCTTATTTAATGTATAAGTGTTTGGGGATTTATGTGGAAATTTGTATATGAATAACTTACCATGAGTCATTTATGCATATCTTGGTATTATGATGACTCCTCCTTGGAATGCCTTTTTGGCGACCTTATATTCTCACGAAGTATTTGAATGGATATTATGTTATATGATGGATTTACATGCTTAGGATGGTAATATTGTGTTCTTGGTTGATACCCGAATGACTAACGGGTTGAAACACATCTTTGAGACCTCCTATTTGCATTATCTGGATGAACCAAGTCTATGATTCACTATAGGAATGTAGGTGGGTGACATTTGGAGAATTTCCTAAGGCGGTAGTCTCCCATGTACCTAGACCTCCGTCGTCGGGGAATTTCCTAAGCGGTAGTCCCCGGTGCGTGTCGGGCCTTTGGGTTGTCAGTGAAAGTGACTTCAAGGTGCATTGCTCCTTTGGGTGAACCAGATTGGAGATATGGGTCGCTCCCGTTGACTCCACATCTACGTGATTAATTGGTTAACTGCTGATAAGAACTGTAACTGTTTCTAGCATGATTTTACTTGTGCATTCATTCATGTTAAAACTCTTGAGCTCACTAGGCGTTAAGCCTAACCCTTTTTATTTGTCGGCATGTGCATCAGGTTCCTGTTGGGGTTCGGTTCTAACAGTGCTTTGAGAAGTCGAGCCTTAGCCTTGTGCAAGAGTAAGTAGTTGATGAGGTCTTCCGCAGATTGGAGATAGTAGCTGACTTTGGGTTTAGTAGCACCCGTCCTTATCATAGACTGTTATATAGGATACGTATATGTATGGAGGTTCATTCTTAAATTGTGTTTTTAGACGAATCGTTATTGATGTGTTTAGAAAATTTTAAATAAGTTGCTATTTCCAGATTGAGGATGTTTCACCCGACTCCCAAGTGCCAATGCCAAAGGCCCAAAGTTTTTGAGTTTTAACTAAACTGCAGATTGCAAAATGAGACAAACATTAAAGAATATGAATTTCTAATTTTTCAAACAGAAGTACTAAACAATATGTTAACTTTGAGTATGTTAAATTGTTAATTTCAAAATCAATCGTCATTCTTCAATGAACCATTAGTCCATTACCTAAACCTATTAACCTAAACAAGTAAAAATCATAAATTCATAATCTAATATACACAAAACAACTCTTGTTTAAGAAAAGAGACAAAAAAATTTGAATTTAAGTTATATGAATTTACCTACTGTGTGAGGCTGTGAGTCGATGCTTGAATCTTGATACTTCTACTTTCTTCAAAACTCCAACGATATCAAGCCAAATAGTCCAAAACAACAAAACCCCAAATTGAAACTTTGAAAGCTTACTTCGTTTGCTTGTTTGGAACCACCGAACCAACAACAAAAATCCAAACTGAAAGCTTAGAGCAGAGCCGTTCTCTGGCCCGTACTATATGTTCTTTGGAACAGGGCCCCCAAACACATAAAGGGCCCAATTTTCTTTCATCATTTTGCCTGGTTTGTAGCCCATAGAACACATCTGATCTACCATTCTTCCCTAAAATATTTTAGGCCCTAATTTCTCTTATTATCAAAAGCGGTCTGAGCAATCATCGTCTTCAATTCCCGATTCCAGCGTTGTAGCAATCATCGCATCTCCTTCTCTCCCGATTCTGCAGGGACGATTGTCGATTGAAGTTCTCAACAATCAACAATGGATGATTCAGATTTTCAACGGCTAAATTACAAACGGGAAATTCTTCTTATTACGGGAAATTCCCTCGATCTTGAGCACCCCCGTCCGGTGACCCATCGATCATCTTCGTCAAAGCAAACATGCCTTTTTTTCCTTGACCACCCCCTTCCGGTGACCCATCGATCATCTTCATCGAAGCGAGCACACCTTTTTTCTCGGCCAGCCCCCTTCTGGTGAACCATCGATCATCTTCATAGAAGCAAAACACACGTTTTTGATCTATCAAAGCAAACATACATTGTGCAAGTGCTTTAATTGGGAGATAAAAAGTTGCATTTTTTTTCCTTTTGCCGTCTGGAGTGTGTGTGACAGAGATCTGTGTATATATATGTAGTAGTATGTGTGTGTCTCTAATATGTGTATAGTTAATTTCTCTGTGTGATCTGTGTTTTTTCATACGAAGTTGCAGGTGGTGTCTTTGGGAGGGAAGGTGGAGTGGGTTTGTTTTTGCCTCTACTGTGTATGGTATGTGAATGATTTATGTTATACATATATATATATATATATATGTGTGTGTGTGTGTGTGTGTTAGGAAAGAGAGAAGGTTTGTTGGGTGATGATGGGACCATGAGGGACAATTGGCACTATTTAGTTGATTATTTAAAAACTCTTTTCAATTAATAAACAAAATGACTATATTGTCCCTTAGTTAAAGGAAGAGAGTTAACTTTGTTAGTATAAGGGATCTAGAGTGCAACAAAATGTAAACCACAAAGATCCCTGATGTACTTATTTCAAAATAGAAACCATATCTAGATTCTGAGTAAACTAGAGGGATACAGAGTGTAATTTACTCTAAAACTTTATATGTTCAATTTGTTTAAATATAAAGAAACATATAACTAATAAACAAAAATAAAGCAAAATGTGAACTAAGAAATAGTCGATATGGTTATTTTATGTTAAAAAAATTGTAACAAATGATAACATGTGAAAAATCTTCGAAAATATAAGACGGGGAAATTATGGGACAACGGATTTTTAATTTTTATCGATGGAGATATTTTCTGTTAAATAAAAACAACAGTAAATTATGTTTTTAGTCCCTGTGGTTTGTTGAGAATTTCTATTTTTGTGTTTATAGTTTTGAAATTACATTTTTATCTCTATAGTTTATAATTCATTGTCTTTCTCATCCTTGTGGTTTAATTTTTATTGCTTTTTTTCATTCCTATGGTTTGCAATTTATTTTTATTTTAGTTCTTCATATTTAAAAGTAGTATTTTGGCCTCAGGGACAAAAATATTAATGAATTGCAAACTATAGGGATGAAAACTGAAATTTCAAAACCATAAGAACGAAATTCACAATTTTTAATAAACCATAAGGACTAAAAATGTAATTTACTCTAAAAGGAAATTAGTAACAATATTCATGTCAGTTTAATTAGTAAAGTATTAACCGATAGAAACAAAAGAAAATTACACTTTTTTTTTCCGTTTACAAATTAGCTTTTGAAATCTTTGGAGTAGGGTGTTACAAAATCCGAAAAGTCTGAAATCCGAATTTGAATCCGAATCGAACCGAAAATAATGTGTTTTTGTGAAACCTGAATATCCCGAAATTTGAAACCCAACTTTTTTTTGGGGATATTTGGGTTCGGTCCGGGTTTGATCTTTGGCCAACTGATTCGTCCGAAAATCCGAAATAATACACACACACACATATATATCTATATAGGGGCAGGTTCAAACGAGGATAAATATTTTGTGAGAATGCGAGAAGAGTTTAATCATATATGATATGCAAGCTTAATCATATATGATTAAACACATGTTATATTGATAATACATAGACGTTTAATCATATATGATTAAGCACACCCACAGGCCGTGTAATCATATATGATATCACACTTCTCGCCTTCTCCAAAATGTTTAACTTTTCGCATGATCCTTCCTCTATCTATATATTATATAAATATATTTATTTGTGTAATTATCTTTAGAAAATCGTAAATTCTAGTCGGTCAAAATGTTTTTTAGTTTATACATTTACTATCGATTTCATCAATCTCTCAATCGATTGAATTCATTCTCAAAATCGATTGAATTTATATATGTTTGTTGTATTATAATAATATCCGAACCCGACCGGCATCAATCCGAAACCCGACCAACCCGAACACGAAGCAATCCGAAATTCGAAACCTAAAATTCGGGTCTTGATTTCCATATCCGAAATCCGATCGGGTTTTTGATTTTCCCACCCGAACCCTCCCGATGCACACCCCTTTTGGAGAATATAATTTAGGGAAATTAATTCAAATAGTCATTTTTCACTAATGGTTTTACTTTAGCCATTTCTCCTTTTAATAGTGAGTTGTATAGTCATGATAAATATCATACTGATGTATGTAAACTTGCATAAATATTCATAATAAATATCATACATATATACCATTTAAAGTAAAAAATGGTTAAATATGTCAAATTGAAGAGAATAAAATACTTATTTTTTTGATATATTTTGTTTCATTAAATTATTAGTTATTTTTAAGATAATTTAGTTTAAAATTAAGGGGGTAATTTTTTTTATTAATAAACAATAAAAGGTCAAATAAGGTAGGCGTTATTATTCAAGTTTTAAATCGTAACACCCCAAAATGGGGTAAATAAATAAATATGAAAAGAAAAAAAAATGAAATTGATTTTAATTTTGTTGGACCAAAATGTAACACCCTTAAATTTGGTAAAAACAACTAATTAAAAATTTCGATATAACTTCAAATAAAGGATAAAACTTCATCCTACAAATCAAAACCCAATATACCTCAAAATTAAAATTCTATGTTTTAACCTCAAAATTAAAAACTCCATAAATACATAAGTACTAAATCGAAGTCAGGTGTTACTTAACCCAAATACAAGTTGCTCTTCCCGAAACAAATGTGGAAGGCTTCACTAAGCTATTCACTTCTCGAGCACACAACTAGCACTCCTCTCTTCACGGTGTCACTAGAACCATTCCCAGCCGGAACATGATGCATATGCCGAAAAATAAAAAGGTTAGGCTAACTCGTAGTGAGTTCAAGAATTTTCAACAAACATAAATATATCATTAAAAAGGAAGAATGCAATTTAAATCATAACCTTTTGAAATGATATGCTTCAAATATGAAAACGACTCGTTTTCCAATAATATGCGTTTTAGGAGACGGAAATACCAATATAAACTTTTTCCAAATCCAAACTATTTCAAGAACTAAGATTCCAATATAAAACGTTATTTCGTAAATTAAATTCGACCCATAACTAACTCAAAATGAGAATAGAAAGCGATCACCCAATTTATGAAACGTGGATAAAACTTTATATCCCGAAACTCCTAAAACACATGTGGGGGATAATACTCAACCCATAAATCATGGATAAAATACATATATACAAAACGTCACCAAAAACATGAATAATTAAATAATACAATTTAACACCCAAATAACACCTTCCGGTGACGGGGGAGACCCGATTCCATTGTACGTGGTGGAACACAAAGTTAAGCCACATAACCATGTTGTCGAACTACACCTCAGATCGTGACTGTATTGCCTGCTCTGCCGAACTACACCTCCAGTCGGACTTTATTTCAAGTCCCAAAAACACCGTATTCACCATTTCCTGCTCTGCCGAGCTGCACCTCAATGATACACGATCATATTGCCTGTTCAGTCTCTAGTGGAGTTTCATCCTCAGGGTACTAATTCAACCCCTAGTGCCTACTCCCTATCCTTCAAGATAGGAGACACAACTCTTTACTTGATAACTCATGATGTCTAGCCCTCGTGCACAAGAATTATAACATCAAATTACAAAACTCATGGTCCCAAAGTACAACCCATAAAGGTTCCTTTTCGCAAAACGATCGGGACAACAACAATGCCAACATGGCATAATTCCCAAGGTGATAATATCAATACTCCTCACTCTTAATTATGACTGACTTACATGCCTATGGATCCAAAGCATTACAGTCTAAATACATGACTCCAAATGAATGACACACACACACACACTCAAAACATGTATTCTCCAAAATAAAGCGTGATAAATGCAACTCACCCCCAAAGCTCCACTTGAGTTCTTAAAACCGGACAAATGTCCCCAAGACCCGACAAAGACGAAAATTGAGCCATAAGCTCAACCAATCAAATGACCATATGCTAAAATCCACAAAACGAAATAAAACGCAATCGACCAACGTTTATGCAAACACATGCTCCAAAATACATGAATAATTCCAACACAATTTTGATTGGGACAAAACATTTTTCAAATGAGTTTATACCATTTATTCTTTCAAAAACGTCTCATAACAACAAATCAATCATTTCTCCAAAACACACACTAAATGTACATTTATACTCAAAATATCTACTTCCACAAAATAACTCATTAAAACACAAATACTTGTGATTTATTTGTCAAAATGCCCAAAATCCCCACTGTGGATGTTTTACAAAGTTTATAAAGTTAAAAACTTCAAATAGTCCAAACTCATCAAATAACTCAACAATTGACAATTTCATGTAAAATATATAAACATTTAAATTTTGACATTTTGGCATGTACACCATTTTCACAAATCAATTTGAACTCACCTTGCTAGATTTAGGCTAAATCTAGATTCCCCCCCCCCCCAACTTGAGCTCCATTGAAGAAACTAGGATCTTCAAGGCAAAAACTTCCAAAAACCTAAATCCATAAATTTCCAAACGTAAAGATTCATTTTCAACCGTTTAGAATCGTTCCCCAAACATTTTACATGAAGACCTCAACTTATATCGAAACCCTAATTTTCATAAATGAAGAAAATATATGATTACCTCAACCACAACTTGAATTCACCAACCACATACATCTAGGGTCGCTAAGGTGACCTCAAATTCAGGGTTGTTTGGCAGTTGCTGAATGATTTAGTACAGAATGATTAAGTGGTCAGAATGATTAAGAAGCTCTTATGATATAGTACAAAATGAAATATGCTTGTTTGGTAATTGTTCATAATGAAATCAGGGTTCTGAATGGTTAAGGGAGACCAAAGATACAAAATCATTCAGAGGGGTTTGGAACCATTAAGAAGCAGACTATTTTTTTGCCAAACAAGATTCACATCTTAATGATTCAGAGGTTACTTCTTAATAGAACCATTAAGAGGTAAACAAACAGCCCCTTCCCCGATCTTTTCTCAATAAAGATGATTACCTTAGACCTCCAAATCTAGGCCTTTAATGGCTTCCAAACGGTTTAGGTGGTGAGAGTGGGTTTTTAGAATAGAGGAAACAAATGGGGTAGAAGCCAAATGAAGAAAAAGTTGATAAAATCAGGTTTATAACCTGTTGGGGGCCGATCGCGACTGTGCTCGGCGACAATGCCCATGGCACAGTCGCATGCATTATCGCCTGTGTCGTGCCACCCGCGGTACCAAGCCCACGACTTTGCCCTGCGAAAGTGACATCCTGTCAAAATCGCGGGCATTGTCGCCTAACTCATACTGCTCTCGGTACGGGGGCCACGAGAGTGACCTTTGTCACAATCGCAGGCACAGTCGTCCAGGGTGTACTAGGCGTCCAAAAATTCAAACTTTTCACTCTAAAGCGTTTTCGATACAAAGACCTAATTTTCCAAACCTATTCCAACTAGGGTTATAATTATATATTGATAAAGAGGGGTACAAATTCAGGGCTTACCGAGATTACGGGTGTTACACAAAAATGTGAAGAAAACGTAAAAAGAGGGCCAATCATGCAATTTACTGAAAGTGACAAGTGAAAAAGGAATTTTATGTTCAATCAGACTAAAAATGAAATAAAATTTCAGGTCAGAGGTAAAAAATGTAATATTGGTCAAAACATTGAACTCAGATGGCCGAATAACATTCTCCAATAGTTCAGATTTTAAGGTTGTTTACCAAAATGCTTACCGGGTAAGCGCTTACCAGTAAGGACATTACCCTCACTTACCTTATCATATAACAATCCCGACCATCAAAATTGATTGTTGTAAGCATCTTAAAATCGTTAAGCTCTTACCGGGTAGGAGTCATTTCTCTCCCTTACCGGGTAAGACTCTAGGTCCTTGTTATGGATCTTACCAGGTAAGATTCTAAGTAGTTTTCATGCTCAATAGGTAAGGACCGTAAGGAAAGTAATATCGGTAAGTGCTTACCCGGGTAAGTATTTATATAACGTCCACTTAGTGTCAGACGTCAACTAATCCAAAGCTGAGGGGCCTATTTTGTAAATATGTCAGATATACAAATTGAAAGGGATGGGCGATGGTCGGACTTTGAGGCCTCTTATTGGCTCGTTTAGTCATCTAATAAGCCAAAAAAAAACTATAGGTTTATGTAGGAGACATTGTCCTCTTCATTTTTAGTTCAAGTATTTTCAAGAAAAACGGAAAAACGAGAGAGAAATCGGAGCTCAAAGTTTCTACCCAAAATTTCAGTTTATCGACGATTGAAGGTAAAATACTCAACTAAAGTTTGAGTTTTTGTTATGGATACCTTCGTTTTTAAGTCCTCTATTGAACCTTAGTAGTATTATGTCTCATATTTTAGTTTACAAAGTCCGATTTCCAGTTTCTTTTATAGATTTTCAAGTTATATAAAAACCAAAACTTTAAATGAGAAAATGAGACTTTCGTTGATTCTTGTTTCTATGGTCGAGGAAAATGATTTTTTTAGAGTTTTACAAAAAGAATCAATGAAAACCGTTAAAAGAATTAGACCAAACAGTCGTGTTTCAAGTTTTTGGAAAGTTGCCGTCAAAATGATGTCGACGGGCATGACCCGGACGAGAAATCCAAAGTAGGGTTTGTTACGAAAGTTTGGGTGTTTGTCAGTTTCAGACTCTAAACTTTTGAAATGTTATCTTAGGACAAAAATATTTGTTGCAATCAATCCATTTGATTTTGGATATGTTTTAGATTGACCTCGAGTTTTTGGTTTTAAAGAAAATCACCATGCTTTAAGAGTTTATTTTGAGATTAAGCTTGGAAATAGTTGGGCTTTCTTTATGAATTATAATTCGTTAGTTTTTGAGCACCACCTTGGTTAATTTGCTTGAGAAAAACTATTTATTAGTTTTTAGTTTAACCAATAAAGTTAATAAAAGGTTACTAAGGTTTTGTTAATTAAGTAATTTAATTTCTTTTTTAGTTAATAATTTTAAATTATATTTTATTAATATATTAATTTAACTTAAAAATCCAGATTTTTTTTTAATTAATTATTTCTAAGGAATGGACGTTTATAATAAATCATTAAATTATTTTGATTATTTAATAATGTGATTAAAACGTCGTAATTTGAGTTACATATTTATTGGGACGCTTTAATTAGGACATATGAATTTATAAGATTATAAATGATCATTTTGACGTTTTAGACTTGGGATTTGACTAAAGTTAGTCGAGATCAAGTGAGTTGACCGATGGTTGACTTTTCGTTTCACCCACAAGGATAATGATGTGATCAAATTGGTATATTTGAGACATTAAGAGACTCGGTTTCAGAGTTTGACTTTAGGTCGGGTCGTGTTTGACTATTAATTGACTTTTGGAGAAATAAATCCATTAATTGGTACTATGGTATAACATGTGTAAGTCTTTGATCAAGAGCTATCAGTAATCGATCTACGCGGACAAGTGAGTCTTCATGAGACTTAATATAGAATGCATACCTACATACAAATTTATTTTTGAGCATTATATATATGATTTGCATGGTGATTTATATGTATGCATGATGATTCAGTTTACATACATGATACAATTATATTTTACATGTATTTTCTTTATGATCAGTTACATGATATGTGTTTATTTTGTTTTCAAATAACTCTAGCATGTTATTCATACGAAAGTCTTATGATTAGTTTTAAAGGGTGACATTTTACATTAAGTTATACAACAAAGTGGCACGGCCCCGTAATGGATGTCTAGACAGGTGTAGGTCAGACAACCCAAAGAATGTTAGTGACAAAATGATCCATATATGTTTTATTTCAGTGTTGCATGTTTTCAGAAAATGCATACTATTTAGTACAAAGTTTACAAATTGATATGTATGTGTGAAATGATTGTATTCACGCAAACCAAGAACTCACTAACATTACAAACTGACTATAGTATGCATCTCAGGGACATAATGTTTCAGATTGGTCAAAGGAAAATGGCACGCCTAGAGACTTGCCATGTTCATTTAAATTTAGTATTTATATTCATACATCTAGAAGGGATAAAACTGTAACGCAAACCTAGTATGGGACGGGTTAACATTTAAATTACATATTTATTCTTATAAAGTCTTCCGCTGTAAACGGTCTAAAAATTTAAATTAGTCGTTATTTTTGGAGTATTTATGGAGATTATGTTTTAGATGACGTGACATTCTCATGGTGAAATGAGTGTATTACATAAATTAATTACATTTTACCACTAATCACTTCTTAATTAACCATTTTATATTTTAACCATTGATTAGTTTTCTTAATTTTGATCAATGGTCAAGATTTGTCTTTTTATTTATAATGGAAATTTGGGTTTTATATGAACCTAACCCTATATATATATATATATATATATATATATATATATAGAGAGAGAGAGAGAGAGACCACAGGGACGATGAAGGATCGTCGCCCCTGGCTCTGACGGACTCACTCGAGATCTCTAGCCAACCTCTGCCCCACCCCATTTTGGTTTGTCATCGTGGAGATACAGGGTGGAGGGACGATCACGTTGGAAGTTTTTGGTCATCAATAATGGAGGTTTTTTTTATCGATTACACGAGTATGATTTCACAGTATGGATTGATTACACGAGTATTATATCATAGGGACGATCGCAGGGGAAAAATTGCAAAGACCAAACGATATGGACGAAATCACGGGGACGAAAACCACAGGGACCAAATGACAGGGATGAAATCACCGGACACCCTCTTTGACTCAAGGGAAGAGGTTTCCGGTGAAAATTGGAAAGAAGGAAGAAAGTTAAGAACGTAGAATATGATGGGCATAGGGTGTAATAGATCTTGGAGTTGTCAAATATTCATTTGTTCCCGTGAAGGGGTCGCTAGAGTTTGCATTCATGGCCACAGAGATATGTGTGTGTGTGTGTGTATATATATATATATATATATATATATAGGGGTTAAATCATGTGAGAACCAAACATAGGTTGAGAACCATGAGAACCGATCTAAGCCCTAATTTGGTTGTGATCCTATGGTTTTAATTTAAAGTTGTTTTCAATTAAAAAAGGGGCATAATCTTCATTTTGGTAACAAAGATTCACCAGATGAAACACATACTCACCATGCTGTTTCACTTTATGAAATAAAACACAATCATTTATATGCTATTTCACCTCATGAAATTCAACATAATATTTCATATATATGTTATTTCATCACATGAAAACACAACTTTCATCTATAATCTATTTCACCTCATGAAATCAAACACAATTTTCATATATATTTCATAATGAAATCAAACAGAATTTTCGTCTATGTGTTATTTCACCCCATGAAATCTAATACAATTTTGAGAAACAAAAACCCTAAATCTGTTAACAGACTTCTACTTTTGAAGGGATATGTGGTTGGTTTCTCATACGATGACTTCAACACCGTTGTACATCCCTCTTCGTCTATATGTTCCAAAATTGATTGGAAATCAGCACCAAACAAGGAAAAAACGTGATTCGAAGGATGAAAGGAATCCCAAATCGAATCCAAACACTAAACCAAAATCAAATTTACATTACCAAATGAAATCTTTGGTGTTGATTGTAACACTCTAAAAATTAGCGGAATAAAAATTCGAAATTTCTGCAATATGGCTGCTATAAATAGATAAAAACCTGGTATAAAACCTGCTATAATCAATCCCAAAGTATCATCCCGATAGAACGGGGAAACAAAGTTATAGACATTACAATCAAACAGATGAAGAATACACTAACAACCTAATAATCTAACTTAAATAAGAAAGATTAGTATCGGGTGTTGCTATTCTTCCAAAAAGTATGCTCACTATTCAAAAACGTCGGTCTATACATCTCCCAAAAAGACCGCTCTTGACCCCAAAGCTATCCGCTCAATTCCGACGAACCCCACCGGAAACTTGACCTGTTATACATGTCATTTTAAGAAAAAGTGTTAGGCCAAAGCCTAGTGAGCTCAAACAGTTGCAGTTCAAATAATAAAATGTAAAATGAGTAACGGAAATTATTTTTATACAACAACAATAATGGTAATAATGATAATAATGCTCTTTGAAATTTAGCAATTACCTCTTGGGTTAACGGGGGAGACCCGCTTACTAACCCGAATGACGGAACACAAAAGTAAGCCATTCGATGGGTTAGTAAAACCAATAAACACATAAAGTACACGCAAGGGATGTCAGGCTCAGTGGCTTTAAATGTACACCCACGGAAACTCGAGTTCAACCCCGTCGGGTCCCTATGTCGAGCTCCTCATCCAATATCGTAATACTTGAGCACGAAGGACTTATACCTCAATCCGGTACCTAACGTGCAACACGAAGGACTTATACCTCAATCCGATACCTAACGTGCCTCGACGTGGAAAACTAATCGTTCCAACGCCGGAACAATAATAAACCAAACACGGGGTCATGACTCCCAAATCCATCACTTAAATCAAATCATTGTCCAACGAATACTTCAACAAGTGTTAATATGCATAAAGGACATAAATAACGATTTTTCCCAAATATAGTTCCCATTCTCTACCAAATGATCATTGGTTGAAAACGTACCCATCTATCACAAATACTACTTTTAAAACATTGTAGATTCTCAAATACAAACTTATCAGTAGTTAACCACAATAGTACCATTATAAAATCCATGAGTGATACATACACAAAGTCATTCTTAAAAATACATTTTCCCAAGCAAGGTAGATAACTAGTAGCATCATCAAGTTCGTAAAATCATGTTTCATGTAAATTACCATAAACCCTAACATCTCCAAAAGTTGGTTTTGGTACAAGACCTACAATTTAAGTAGAAGAAAAAGGGAGATACTTAGGCATTTAAAACTCACATTTGACATGTATAAGGTTTAGTAAAAGTGAATGAACTCACCTTAGTAGTTTCCTTAGGAAGGAAACCAAACCCTAGAAATGGGAGAGATGAAAACCTCTTGAGAGCTTACCACCAACACTTCCTAAATGCGATATGGACTACCATTAATGATTATGAATCACCATAAATGAGGAGAGAAGCCTAGAGGAAGAGTGCTTACTGAAGTCAGATGCCAAAATCGCTCCCAAACCCTAGAACTCGGATAAAAAATGACTGAAAATCGCGACTTGTCTTTTTATACCCAAAACCCCCGTCGGCGATAGTGCCCCGGCGATAGTGACATCTGTCACTATCGCGGGCAAGGTCGCTAGCACCTCACCACCCTCGGTACAGATTGGACGATAGTGCCCCCGACGATTGTGACCATGTCACTCTCGCGGGCACAATCGCGAGGAACGTACCGAGGCCCTAAGGCCTTCGGCGATAGTGCCCTTCGCGATTGTGACCCCCTGTCACTCTCGCAGGCACCATCGCGAACAGCCCCAGATTTCCCAAATTTGATGATTTTTAACCCACAATGCTTAAATCCAACTTTCTCGATATTAAGTAAACAAAATCCTAATATATATATAAGTTCCAAAGCGAGAAAGATAATACATAGGTTCTCAAAATTCGGGGTGTTACAATCCTCCCCAACTTGGAAATGATTTTGTCCCCGAAATCCTACTGACTAAACAAGTGAGGGTATCTACGCCTCAAGTCTTCTTCCGCTTCTCAAGTCACATTGGTGCCGCGGTGGTGCTTCCATTGAACCTTTACCATCGCCACCTCTTTATGTCGGAGATTCTTAATCACCCTTTCCAAAATTGCCTCGGGCTCTTCAATACAACGATTATCATCCACTCAAATCTCAGACAAAGGTATGACACTTTCTTCTTCTACTAAGCACTTCTGTAAATAGCACACGTGGAATGTGGGATGAATCCCGTCCATCTCCGGCGGTAAGTCCAACTTGTACGGTTGGAGTCCGATACGCTCCAGAATAGTAAACGGCCCAAGGAAACGGGGACTTAGCTTCCCACGCTTCCCGAACCGAATCAATCCATTCCAAGGGGATACTTTTAGCATCACACGATCTCCCACTTGAAACTCTACCGGTCTCCTCTTTTTGTCGGTGTAACTTTTCTGATGATCTTGCGCCGCTTTCAACCGTTCCCGAATGAAATAGAACACGTGTAGGTACGGAGTTTAGGAGAAACGTACCCGACACTACATCCGTTGACGCCTTCGCCTCTTCGGTGGTCATCTGAAAAGCTCTCCCTGTTGCTTTAGGAGTATCTACCTTTTTGCCTCCGCTAAAGTTCTCCATTGCTTTCGGACATTCACTTCTAATATGACCCGTCTCCTTGCACCCGAAACAAATTCGCTCTTTGATGTGACACTCATTGAAGCGATGGCCGAGTTTTCCACATTTAAAACACGGATTGGTCCCCGAGTTGCAAGGACCAGTTTGTTTGCTTCGACATTTTGAACACCACGGGGAATCCCGTCTTGGACCATTTCCCCGTTGGTTGTTGTTGAAGTGGTTCGGCTTCTTCGAAAATGTGGGACCCCCTTCCCACTTCCTCTTCTCAACTGTCCCACCTCTCTTCGTCTTACCCAAACCGTAAGAGTCCTCCACAAGTTGCACCTCTTCTATAGCCTCTTGAAGGGTAGAGGCCTTGGACACTCGAACCATATTCATCATTTCTGTAGGCAACCCTTTGATGTATGCCTTGATCTTCTCTCTCTCGGTGGGGACCAGATGTCCCACTAAGCCCAATTTGTCCATGAATAGCTTGTTGTAATCCTTCACCAATAAATTTCCCTTTTTCAAACTCCGGAACTCATCAATGATCCGGTCCATAGCTCGTTCATTGCAAAATTCTTCCATAACCTTCTTCTTAAAGGTCTCCCAGCTTAGTTGAGCCAATACGGTGGCTTCAATGGAAGCGGAATATACATTCCACCATGTGAGGGCCGCCCCTCTAAGCATTTGAGATCCAAATACGGCTTTTTGATTCTCCCCGCACTCGCTCGATCGGAAGGCTTGCTCCATTTCTCTAATTCAGTTCATGCATTCCACCGGGTCGTCGGTGCCTTTGAACTCCGGCGGTCGGCATCGGAGAAATGCCTTGAATGTACAAGACTTTGCCTCAGGTCTTGCGGTCGGGGTTGCTGTCTCATTGGTAGGGACACGGGGTCTCGAACCTCCGGATCCCGCCACAATCACATTCTCTGCCACCGTCTTCAGCCTACGGTGGTTAGCATCTCTATCATCCAATAGTTTCAGGAAAGCCTTTTGTTGCTGAGCCATAACTGCATTCATTGCTTGCATCATCCGCTCCATCATTCTAGTTTCCGGAGTTACCTCTTCCATGATCGGATGAGTTGCAGCTATGTTGCGTCAAGGTACATGCTCAGGTCCTCCACCCAACGCATTTATAAACGGCTGGGGCAAATCGTTATTCGTTACTCTCGGTTGATCGGTCGTAGACGCTGCCGTATCCTGCCCCTCCGGCCGATTACGCGTATTAACCATAGTCTGCCACACACGCGAGAATATAGATAAGATAAGACTATATGGTTATGTAACATCCCGCGTGCCTCGACAACAATATTGTCCGCTTTGCCCCTGGATTTAACCAACGTGCAGCGCACGGATTTGTTTCTGGCGACCTGGTGAGAAACTTCCCAGGGGGTCACCCATCCTGTGACTACTCCCACCCAAGCACGCTTAACCTCAGAGTTCCCAGAACCTGACGTGCTTGTGGTCCCAAAACGCGTTGTTGTTAGGAAGGCCAAGATATTACTTATAACACCCAGCATTACTCTTGTCCACGGTCGATATGGAATATGCTTTAAGGTGTTACAAACACCCCCCTTGGGACTCATCGTCCTCGATGAGGTTTGCCCCATAGCCCGAACGGCACAGGAGTGGCTCTGATACCATTTGTAACATCCCGCCTGCCTCGACAACAATATTGTCCGCTTTGCCCCTGGATTTAACCAACGTGTAGCGCACGGATTTGTTTCTGGCGACCTGGTGAGAAACTTCCCAGGGGGTCACCCATCCTGGGACTACTCCCACCCAAGCACGCTTAACCTCAGAGTTCCCAGAACCTGACGTGCTTGTGGCCCCAAAACGCGTTGTTGTTAGGAAGGCCAAGATATTACTTATAACACCCAGCATCACTCCTGTCCACGGCCGATATGGGATATGCCTAAGGTGTTACAGGTTATAAGCAAGAAAACGTACTACCACATTCATTAATCATCATAACAACGGAAAACAAGCATAATCACGTAAGACATCTTCATAATAACGTTAGCTAGGCGAAATTATGAACATGCAATACATAAAAATTTTCATTCCCATTACCATAACTCTTAACTTGTGTAGCTTCCGTCGACTCCAGAACTATCTTATCTTAATAGTTCTACCCAATCTCACAAAACTATTGCCTAATTTCACAGCTTAAGTCTAGGTACTCTACCTCCATACCTAGTTCACTTAAACTAAAGCTCTGATACCAACTTGTAACACTCTAAAAATTAGCGGAATAAAAATTCAAAATTTCTGCAATATGACTGCTATAAATAGATAAAAACCTGGTATAAAACCTGCTATAATCAATCCCAAAGTATCATCCCGATAGAACGGGGAAACAAAGTTATAGACATTACAATCAAACAGATGAAGAATACACTAACAACCTAATAATCTAATTTAAATAAGAAAGATTAGTATCGGGTGTTGCTATTCTTCCAAAAAGTATGTTCACTATTCAAAAACGTCGGTCTATACATCTCCCAAAAAGACCGCTCTTGACCCCAAAGCTATCCGCTCAATCCCGACGAACCCCACCGGAAACCTAACCTGTTATACATGTCATTTTAAGAAAAAGTGTTAGGCCAAAGCCTAGTGAGCTCAAACAGTTGCAGTTCAAATAATAAAACGTAAAATGAGTAACGAAAATTATTTTTATACAACAACAATAGTGGTAATAATGATAATAATGCTCTTTGAAATTTAGCAATTACCTCTTGGGTTAATGGGGGAGACCCGCTTATTAACCCGAATGACAGAACACAAAAGTAAGCCATTCGATGGGTCAGTAAAACCAATAAACACATAAAGTACACGCAAGGGATGTCAGGCTCAGTGGCTTTAAACGTACACTCATGGAAACTCGAGTTCAACCCCGTCGGGTCCCTATGTCGAGCTCCTCATCCAATATCGTAATACTTGAGCACGAAGGACTTATACCTCAATCTGGTACCTAACGTGCCTCGACGTGGAAAACTAATCGTCCCAACGCCGGAACAATAATAAACCAAACACGGGGTCATGACTCCCAAATGCATCACTTAAATCAAATCATTGTCCAACGAATACTTCAACAAGTGTTAATATGCATAAAGGACATAAATAACGATTTTTCCCAAATATAGTTCCCATTCTCTACCAAATGATCATTGGTTGAAAATATACCCATCTATCACAAATACTACTTTTAAAACATTGTAGATTCTCAAATACAAACTTATCAGTAGTTAACCACAATAGTACCATTATAAAATCCATGAGTGATACATACACAAAGCCATTCTTAAAAGTACATTTTCCCAAGCAAGGTAGATTACTAGTAGCATCATCAAGTTCGTAAAACCATGTTTCATGTAAATTACCATAAACCCTAACATCTCCAAAAGTTGGTTTTGGTACAAGACCCACAATTTAAGTATAAGAAAAAGGGAGATACTTAGGCATTTAAAACTCACATTTGACATGTATAAGGTTTAGTAAAAGTGAATGAACTCACCTTAGTAGTTTTCTTAGGAAGGAAACCAAACCCTAGAAATGGGAGAGATGAAAACCTCTTGAGAGCTCACCACCAACACTTCCTAAATGCGATATGGACTACCATTAATGATTATGAATCACCATAAATGAGGAGAGAAACCTAGAAGAAGAGTGCTTACCGAAGTCAGCTGCCAAAATCGCTCCCAAACCCAAGAACTCGGATAAAAAATGACTGAAAATCGCGACTTGTCTTTTTATACCCGAAACCCCCGTCGGCGATAGTGCCCCGGCGATAGTGACATATGTCACTATCGCGGGCAAGGTCGCTAGCACCTCACCACCCTCGGTACAGATTGGGTGATAGTGCCCCCGACTATTGTGACCATGTCACTCTCGCGGGCACAATCGCGAGGAACGTACCGAGGCCCTAAGGCCTTCGGCGATAGTGCCCTTCGCGATTGTGACCTCCTGTCACTCTCGCGGGCACCATCGTGAACAGCCCCAGATTTCCCAAATTTGATGATTTTTAACCCACGATGCTTAAATCCAACTTTCTCGATATTAAGTAAACAAAATCCTAATATATATATATATATATATATATATATATAAGTTCCAAAGCGAGAAAGATAATACATAGGTTCTCAGAATTCGGGGTGTTACATTGATCTTGATTCAACAATTCCATCAACAAAATTTGTAATACCCCAAAAATGGGACTAACAAAAAATTCCGGAAAATGGAAATATGTTATGCATAAAAATGCCAAAGCATGAGCTCATACAAAAAGGGAACAATAAATGCCTGTTAATTACAAGTTTGTAATAAGAAGCAATAATAGATGACAACTTCCTAATCTAAATCTCGCTAGACATAAGATTACAAACAGTTGTCAACTATTTCCAAAAGAATTGTCTTCAAGAATGGCATCCCAAAAATGCTCCCAAGCTCACCACTAAAAGTTGGCTAAACTTCCTTGGCGCTCGCACCACTAGATCCTGAGATACATACCAACAATCAAGTGCTAGACCAAACGGGTCTAGTGAGTTGAACAAGAACATGGCATACATTTAAAAAGCATGTTATGAACAATTATAACATTTTAATCACTAAAGTCCATGTGGGAATAACCATGGGGGAGACCCATTACACCAAAGAGTTTTACCTCAAGTCAATGTACCTTGATGTTCACTCGCTTGAGCAACATCCCAAAGGCCCGACACACTTGAAGACTACCTCCCAGGCATTACTCCAGATGGCAGAGGTCTAGCGCATACTGTCATGGTGGCGCCTAAGACTACATCCTCCTAGCACTTACTCATGGTTCGTTCTATGTACGTACAATATTCGTCTCTATACATAATTCCATACCAATAAGATACATGTATAAGACTTCAACAATCCCAAGCATAATTTAGGTACAAAACTCTAAAATATGCAAATACTCCAATATTACCATGGTTCATCAAAATACATATAACCAAACATGATTATCATCAATAATAATGCTATTAATATCCACATGCATTATCGTCACTAAATTCCCAACAATCCCAAATGTAGTCGTTAGGTCAAACTTATTAGGTGATCAAACTTTTATACAAACATGAGATGCTAAACAAGTAAATACACAAGATATGTATCTCATTTGAAAATATTAGTAGAAAACTCACTATCTAGGGTTTTACTCAAAACCCTAGAAAACTTGGATGGATTGAGAGGAAGTGAAGTCTTGATGTTTCTTAATGCACCACCCAAAGCTCCTTTAAGATCCCCTTGAATGCCAATAAATGTCCCCAACAAGAAGTAGGGTTTCAATAAATGAGGAGGTGGTTGAGAGAGTGGAAATTCTCCCTAGAAGTTCTCCTAATCGGTCTCAAAACGATTGGAATGGAAAATGAAGTCAAATGATTCAAAAGTAGGGTTTTAAACTCTCACAGGGCTCGTCGGCGACAGTGCCCGACGACCTTGCCCATGGCACTGTCGCGGGGCATAGTCGCGGTATGTACGATACCCGCGGTACGTCTTCAGCGATTGTGACAAGGCGATTGTGCCCCTGTCACTCTCGCATGACATTCTCACCGGGGGTGTACCGAGACCACCCCCCGGCCCGCGACATTGCCACGCGACTATGACCAATGTCATAGTCGCGGGTCACTATCGCCCCACAACCCCAGATTCCTGTTTTTCGACGTTTTCGATAAAATTAAACATGCAGGGAATCTAATATACCAAAATCTTTAATCCAAGGAATAATCCCAACAATTAGAAAGCGATGATAACATAATGGAACTTATAAATACTTACCTTAATTTTCCGGGTGTTACAAAATTGAATTGGGTTCCATGTCTTAATTTGTTAATGGCTTCTGATTTAGGGAAAACAAATCGCAACTAAAACCTATAAATCTACGAATAATCGTTGAAATAAATCGTTTCAACAAAGAATTGATTAGAAATAGGCATCTAATCGAGTGTGAGATTGAATTAAAGAAATTGGGATAACTGTTCTTACAGTAAGACGAGGGAGGACTGTAAAAGAGTAAGAGATGGAATCGAGATGGAATTGGTTGAGTCCTATGCTTTTGAGGGTGAGCTTTTTGCATAAGTTGTGGAGGGCGTCAGGTTGTTGGGGAGGGACGACGACTCAGTCAGAATCTTGGTGGGTGAATCGTATATGCTTTCTCGTCTTCTTCTCCATCGACGATTTTCAATTCCGGTATTTTCCCTCGCTGCCGATGGAGGTTGCCAATGTAGAGTGAAAATGGGTGACTAATTTGTGGTGGTAATGGCGGAGGTGGTGGTGGCGGTTAGAAGAACGATATATCTCACCAAGATTGAAGGTAAAGGCATGTGGAGGAGATAAATGAAGGGGTTGAGGATCTAGTGGTTGGGCCGATGAATCCTGATTGTATATAAAAACCCATTATGCCCTTCCTTTTTCAATTTTAATACATAATAAATCATGAAGTTTTAGGTTATTTCAAAATTGTCATTGTCTTTAATGTCCATAGATTAAAATCAATAGACGGTTTAGATTGGTTTTCATGGTTTACAACCTTTTTTTGGTTATCATTTGATACCGTCCTATATATATCTATACTACATATATAAGCATGTAGGATAAAACTCTTAAAGACAACTCCTTATGCATAAAGTACCACTTGTTAAAGCACAAAATCTAAAAATCTCTTAAATACAACTTATTTAACACAATGTACAAATATCAAATGCATCAGTTGAATTCTCAAAAAGTTTTTTTTATCTTTTTATTGGTGCATATCAGTGACTTTTCACGTTTTTGTTTTCTACTCTCAAAAGAAATGTACCAGACTTTCTTCTTCTAACTCCAGCTCTCTACCCCAAACAAGTTTTGAAATTTGAATTTAAACCAGTTTGAATTTTAGATTTATGTATCATATGACCGTTCATTTCCCCCAAACCTGTGAAGATGCCCCTTCTTTCATCGTTCCATTCAATATATGTAACACCCGTAAACTATTAAGGTAAGTATTTTGTCTCCTTTAATGCCTTAATTTCGGTATGTGTGTGTATATGTGTTTTTACGTGCATTTTGAGATCTTCGACTATGATAAAATGTCACCTATTGATTTACTACCTCTAATCGTTCTAACCTTGTGCTCAGCGTCGTTTTCGGTTAAGTTTTCGAGTCGAGCTGTGAGGCCGGCGATTGTGCCTTGCGATTGTGCCTTGGCACTATCGCGCAGGGCACTATCGCCCGAGTGGTACCGCGGGCTGAGATTTTCGGCGATTGTGCCACGCGATAGTGCCTTGGCACTATCGCCAGGGGCACTATCGCCCAAGGAGTACCGAGAGTGGGGGTAACCTCGCGATTGTGACCCGCGATAGTGCCAAGGCACTATCGCCGGGCACTATCGCCCGCGTGACCTGGTTGTTTTTAAAACTCTTTGGGCAGTCTTATTTCACACTTAAGAAGAAAAAAACATTTTACAAAAACGGGAGAACTTCTCTTAAGGGCGATTTTTAGGGTTTCTTCATCTACCACATTTACTTCTAAGCTTTTGGGTGGTTGGGAGCATTAAGTGATCTTAAAACTTCATCCAAGTGTTCTCCTTGAAGTGTGCTTCAAGATTTTCACTCCTCATCTTCAAGACTCGCCTTCTCCAACTTCTAGGGTTTCCATATTTTCTAGGTTTTGGGTTCAAAACCTAGATTGTGAGTTTACTAACCTTTGTTAAAACTAGATACACATCATATGCTTCTATTGTTGTTATTTGTCTCCATATGTTCAAGTATTTGGGTTTTAGCTATGAAGAAATGTGAGGAAGGTGATTATGTGGAAAATGCCATGATTTACTTTGTTGGTTGGAATGATTTGGGATATATGTGGTATAGTAGATGATAAACTCTACTTGGAATGCATTTTAGTGATTGAATATTTAAACATTGATTATGTTGGAATTTGAGTCTCATATTGGATTCATGCATTATGATGGTAATATCGTACCCATGGTTGGTATCGAAATGTTTTGGTTGGAATATATTCCGCAAGACCTCCTATATGATATGTTGGACGAACCAAGTCAGTAGACACTAGGAGGATGTAGTCTTGGGCGCCACTGTGATGGTATGTGCCTAGACCTCCGCCATTCGGGGTAATGCCATGGTTGTAGTCCTCGGGTGTGCCGGGCCTTTCGGGTGTCCCTTGTTATAGGGCATCAAGGTATATCGACTCTTTGGGTGGAACTTGATTGGTGCTATAGGTCTCCCCTATTGACTCCACAATTGTTGAACTATGGTTAACTGCTGATAAGAACTGTAACTGTACATGCATGATTATAATTGTTCAACTCACTAGGCTTTTTGGCCTAACACTTGTTTTGGTGTCGATGTGTATCTCAGGTTCTAGTGGCGCCGGATCTAAGCAAGTGTAGTTGCCTTGGGGTGAGAGCTTGGGGATTTTTGCACATGGACGCGTTATACTTTTGGATATAGATCAGTCGGGTTCATAGATGACAACCCATTTTGTAATCTCTTTTCTAGTTGTAGAAATTAGATTAGTTGGTTGTTGTTTATTGCCCGTTAAATTACAAATTGTGATTAAACAGGTTATTCATTTATGTTCCCCACTTTTGGGAGGCTCTTGCTATGGCAATTTTTAGTATACCTCATGTCCGATTCTCGGATTTTTGTTATCCCTATTTTTGGGGTGTTACAAGTTGGTATCAGAGCTTTAGTTTAAGTGAACTAGGTATTGTTTAGCATATCTAGACTTAAGCTTCAGACTTTTGACTTCACTGTCCACTTGGGGTAGAAATCCTAGGTGGGGAGAGCGTTAGGATTTCGGAATTACTTTAATTGAAAGTTGTGGTGATGGTAACAAGAATCCTTGTGTATGGTTCGTTCATAATTTCACTTAGCTACTGCTATTATGAATGCATTGTTACGTGAGCATACTTGGTTTACTATTATTATGATAATTGATGAAGGTATTAGTATGTACAAAGAGTTCAACTCGTTTAGTCTTTTCTCAATCTATTTCTCGTACGTGTGTGGCAGATTTAAATGGTAAACACCCGGAGTAGGGCGTCGGGTACACCGGAGGGCCACGTTGAAGAGGAATCTGCTGTAGACCGACCTCCGGTGGGTGTAACCACCGGTGACATTCCTATACCCAGACTTTTGGGAGGTGGACCTGAGCATATTCCACGACGGGACCTCGGTACAGGTAACGCCATCATGGAGGAAGTCACATTGGAGACTAGGCTTCGGGATAACATGATGTCGGCTATGAATGCGGCTTTGGCTCAACAACAGTTGGCCATGACTTCGTCCATGACCCAACAACAAGAGTTTTTCATGAAACTCCTAGAGGATCGAGATGCCAGTAACCGTCAACCCGAAACCATGGCTGAAAATGTTGTGGTGGGATCGGGCGGACCGAATGTGGTGATAATCGAAGAACCATCCGCTGAAGGAATCAGACCGAAGACTAAGGGGTGCACCTACAAGACGTTTCTAGGATGTCATCCTAAGGAGTTTGCGGGTTCTGATAGCCCTATTGCTTGCATGTATTGGCTCAAAGAGATGGAGATGGCTTTCGAGGCAAGTGAGTGTGACTCTTCTCAACGGGTCAAATTTGCTTCCCAACTACTCCGGGGAGAGGCATTGATTTGGTGGAACCTCACTCGATCCGCTCTCGTCCCGGAGGTCCTGGCTAAGTTAACTTGGCCGATGTTCAAAGAAAAGTTGATGGACAAGTATTGTAGTGAGCGCTCGATGGACAAGTTGGAACGGGAGTTCCGAAATCTGAAGAAGGGAAATATGTCTATTGTCGGCTACTCCAAGCTCTTTTTGGAGAAGCTAAACTTGGTGGGACACCTGGTCCCCGATGAGAGGTCAAAGATCAAAGCTTATCACCAAGGATTACCAGCCGATATGCGAACGGCGGTAAGGAATGCAAAGTGTTCGACTTTACAAGAAGTTATCGAGGAGTCCTTACTCGTGGAGGACGATATCAATTCAGAGAGGGATGAGAAGAGGTATGTGGGTGAGAAGCGAAAGTGGGAAGGGCCATCTGGGCCCGCCCGTCCGTCAAGACCTTTTGTGAGCGGGAGATCGGGCGATCAGCGCCGTGAGGAGCGGTGGTGCCACAAGTGCAAGTCAAAGCACTCGGGACCATGTGCTCCAAGAACTTTTTCGGGTCCTGTTGAATGTGCTAAGTGTGGCAAAAAGGGTCATACTATTCGGGATTGCCCTATCCGAGGGCCGGTGTGCTTTGAGTGTCGTGAACCCGGGCACGTGAAGATGTATTGCCCGAAGTTGGCGGGTGGCTACCGCGGAAATTCTGTGGGATCGACGGCTAGAGTCGAACAACCGCCAAGGGTGCCCAGTCGAGCTTTCCGGATGTCTACCGAGGAGGCAAAGGAGACCGCCGATGTTGTTTCGGGTACGTTCCTAGTAAACTCCTTGCCTGCTCGCGTTTTGTTTGATTCGGGTGCTACACGTTCTTTTGTGTCGAATGTTTTCTGTAAACAATTCACCACTCCTGTTAGTGTCCTTCCCGATGCTTTAGTAGTGGAAATAGCTAATGGAGATCAAGTGATCATTCGTGACCATTTCTGTGATTGTACTCTAGAGATCGATGGTAATTCTTTTGGATTAGACTTGTTACCCATGGCTATAGGAGGGTTTGACGTAGTCATAGGCATGGACTGGTTAGTACGGCATAAAGCGGACATCTTTTGCTCCAAAAAGATGATTCAAGTACCACTAGCGGGAAATGGTGTGGTTACCATCTATGGAGAGAGAGGAAAAGGGAATAATCCTATTATCTCATGCCTTAAGGCACGAAAATTCTTGGCGAAGGGCTACCCTTCGTACTTGGCTTACGTTGTGGACGCAAAGAAAGAAAAGAAGTCGGTGGAAGATGTAGAGGTAGTACAAGATTTTCCGGACGTCTTTCCGGAAGACTTACCTGGTTTACCGCCAGAGCGGCAAGTGGAGTTTCAGATAGATCTCACTCCGGGAGCGGCCCCGATAGCTCGTGCTCCATATCGTTTGGCGCCGACAGAAATGAAAGAGGTGATGACACAACTTCAAGAGTTGTTGGAGAAGGGCTTCATTCGACCGAGTTCGTCACCTTGGGGAGCACCGGTACTGTTCGTGAAGAAGAAGGATGGATCCATGCGGATGTGCATAGACTATCGGGAGCTGAACAAGGTCACGGTGAAGAATAAGTATCCTCTACCTCGTATCGACGATCTTTTTGATCAACTCCAAGGAGCGGGATGCTTCTCGAAGATTGATCTTCGGTCCGGTTATCATCAAGTGAGAGTAAAGAACGAAGATATTCCGAAGACGGCGTTTCGGACGAGATACGGTCATTACGAGTTTTTGGTGATGCCTTTCGGCTTAACCAACGCTCCGGCTGTATTCATGGATCTGATGAACCGTGTGTGTCGCCCATTCTTGGACAAATCCGTGATCGTCTTCATCGACGATATTTTAATATATTCAAAGGATGAGTCCGAGCATGGAAGACACTTACGGGAGGTATTAGGGGTTCTAAGGAGGGAGAAACTGTTCGCGAAATTCTCGAAGTGCGAATTTTGGCTCCAAGAGGTGCAATTCTTGGGGCATGTGGTATCAAAGGACGGGATAAAAGTGGATCCGACGAAGATCGAGGCAATGATGAGTTGGGAACCTCCAACAAGCCCGACGGAGATCCGAAGCTTTTTGGGTTTAGCGGGTTACTACCGGCGTTTTATTCAAGATTTCTCAAAGACGGCTACACCGCTCACTTCTCTTACAAGGAAGAACGTTAAATTTCTTTGGACTGATGCACAGGAGCAAGCGTTTCAGACACTCAAGAGGAAGTTGTGTGAAGCTCCGATTTTGTCCTTACCTGAAGGATCGGAAGACTTTGTGGTATATAGTGACGCTTCCAAGATGGGCCTTGGGTGTGTACTAATGCAAAGGGGGAAAGTGATAGCCTACGCGTCGCGACAATTAAAGGATCATGAGAAGAACTATCCGACTCATGATTTAGAGTTGGCGGCGGTAGTTTTCGCGCTAAAGTTGTGGCGGCACTACTTGTATGGGACTAAGTGTACTCTTTTCACAGATCACAAGAGTCTCAAGTACATCTTCAACCAAAAGGAACTCAACATGCGCCAAAGGAGATGGCTAGAGCTTTTGAAGGATTACGATTGTGATCTACTCTATCATCCCGGGAAGGCTAATGTGGTGGCAGACGCATTGAGCCGAAGGAGTCATGGTGATGGTGTCAAAATGTCCCTTGCAAGGATCGATGTGGTGTCAAGTTTGTTGGAAAGTGTTAAAGCAAGTCAAGAGGAAGCACTTAAGGAGGAGAACCTCAAAGACGAGGTCATGGTGAAACAAAGGGAACTCTTAACGGAAGACGGTCGTGGACTCAAACTCTTTCAAGGACGGATTTGGGTGCCGAGGTTGGGAGGAAACCGGGAATTGCTTCTTAAAGAAGCGCATAAGTCAAAATACTCTATACATCCCGGTAGCACCAAGATGTATAGAGATTTAAAGATGATGTATTGGTGGCCGGTGATGAAGCTAGATGTGGCGAACTATGTGGAAAAATGTGTCACGTGCCTTCAAGTCAAGGCGGAGCATCAAAGACCGTATGGAAGCTTACAACCGTTGTCCATTCCCGAGTGGAAATGGGACAACATCACTATGGATTTCGTGACTAAGTTACCAAAGACCTTGCGTGGCCACGACACCATTTGGGTAATCGTTGACCGGTTGACCAAGAGCGCACATTTCCTTGCAATGCGGGAGACCTTGCCGATGGAGAAATTGGCTAAGCTTTATATTGATGAGGTGATATCGAGACACGGAGTTCCGCAATCTATTGTGTCGGATCGGGACAGTCGATTTACTTCGAACTTTTGGGCTAGTCTGCAGAAGGAGTTGGGTACCCGACTAAATTTGAGCACGGCTTACCATCCTCAAACGGATGGCCAAAGCGAGAGGACAATCCAGACGTTGGAAGACATGCTAAGGTCGTGTGTGATAGACTTCGGGGGAAGTTGGGATTCACACCTACCGTTGGTGGAGTTCGCGTACAACAACAGTTACCATTCTAGTATCGGAATGGCACCGTTCGAAGCTTTGTATGGACGGAAGTGTCGGACCCCGGTTTGTTGGTTGGAAGCAGGCGAAAAGCAATTCGCCGGGCCGGAAGTAGTTCAAGAGACGGCCGACAAGGTGAAGGAGATTCGGGAAAGGCTAAAGGCGGCCCAAGATCGACAAAAGAGCTATGCGGACAAGAAGAGAAGGCCGATCGAGTTTCAAGTGGGTGACCGAGTCATGTTGAAGGTGTCTCCGTGGAAGGGAATCATACGTTTCGGGAAGCGCGGGAAGCTTAGTCCTCGTTTCCTTGGACCGTTCGCTATTTTGGAAAAGATTGGGTTGCAAGCCTATCGGTTAGACTTGCCACCGGAAATGGATGGGATACATCCTACGTTCCACGTGTGTTACCTTCGAAAGTGTCTAGCCGAAGAGGAAAGCGTGATTCCGTTGTCGGAGATTCGGGGGGACAATGGGAATCGTTGTGTGAAGAACCGGAGTCGATTTTAGAATCGAAAGTGAAGAAGTTGAGGCATAAAGACGTGGTTATGGTGAAAGTGCAATGGAAGCACCATAGGGTGCTAACATTACTTGGGAATCGGAAGACGACATGAAGAAGCGTTATCCTCACTTGTTTGTCTAAGGTAAGATTTCGGGGACGAAATCCCAATTAGGTGGGGAGGATTGTAACACCCGTAAACTATTAAGGTAAGTATTTTGTCTCCTTTAATGCCTTAATTTCGGTATGTGTGTGTATATGTGTTTTTACGTGCATTTTGAGATCTTCGACTATGATAAAATGTCACCTATTGATTTACTACCTCTAATCTTTCTAACCTTGTGCTCAGCGTCATTTTCGGTTAAGTTTTCGAGTCGAGCTGTGAGGCCGGCGATTGTGCCTTGCGATTGTGCCTTGGCACTATCGCGCAGGGCACTATCGCCCGAGTGGTACCGCGGGCTGAGATTTTCGGCGATTGTGCCACGCGATAGTGCCTTGGCACTATCGCCAGGGGCACTATCGCCCAAGGAGTACCGAGAGTGAGGGTAACCTCGCGATTGTGACCCGCGATAGTGCCAAGGCACTATCGCCGGGCACTATCGCCCGCGTGACCTGGTTGTTTTTAAAACTCTTTGGGCAGTCTTATTTCACACTTAAGAAGAAAAAAACATTTTACAAAAACGGGAGAACTTCTCTTAAGGGCGATTTTTAGGGTTTCTTCATCTACCACATTTACTTCTAAGCTTTTGGGTGGTTGGGAGCATTAAGTGATCTTAAAACTTCATCCAAGTGTTCTCCTTGAAGTGTGCTTCAAGATTTTCACTCCTCATCTTCAAGACTCGCCTTCTCCAACTTCTAGGGTTTCCATATTTTCTAGGTTTTGGGTTCAAAACCTAGATTGTGAGTTTACTAACCTTTGTTAAAACTAGATACACATCATATGCTTCTATTGTTGTTATTTGTCTCCATATGTTCAAGTATTTGGGTTTTAGCTATGAAGAAATGTGAGGAAGGTGATTATGTGGAAAATGCCATGATTTACTTTGTTGGTTGGAATGATTTGGGATATATGTGGTATAGTAGATGATAAACTCTACTTGGAATACATTTTAGTGATTGAATATTTAAACATTGATTATGTTGGAATTTGAGTCTCATATTGGATTCATGCATAATGATGGTAATATCGTACCCATGGTTGGTATCGAAATGTTTTGGTTGGAATATATTCCGCAAGACCTCCTATATGATATGTTGGACGAACCAAGTCAGTAGACACTAGGAGGATGTAGTCTTGGGCGCCACTGTGATGGTATGTGCCTAGACCTCCGCCATTCGGGGTAATGCCATGGTTGTAGTCCTCGGGTGTGCCGGGCCTTTCGGGTGTCCCTTGTTATAGGGCATCAAGGTATATCGACTCTTTGGGTGGAACTTGATTGGTGCTATAGGTCTCCCCTATTGACTCCACAATTGTTGAACTATGGTTAACTGCTGATAAGAACTGTAACTGTACATGCATGATTATAATTGTTCAACTCACTAGGCTTTTTGGCCTAACACTTGTTTTGGTGTCGATGTGTATCTCAGGTTCTAGTGGCGCCGGATCTAAGCAAGTGTAGTTGCCTTGGGGTGAGAGCTTGGGGATTTTTGCACATGGACGCGTTATACTTTTGGATATAGATCAGTCGGGTTCATAGATGACAACCCATTTTGTAATCTCTTTTCTAGTTGTAGAAATTAGATTAGTTGGTTGTTGTTTATTGCCCGTTAAATTACAAATTGTGATTAAACAGGTTATTCATTTATGTTCCCCACTTTTGGGAGGCTCTTGCTATGGCAATTTTTAGTATACCTCATGTCCGATTCTTGGATTTTTGTTATCCCTATTTTTGGGGTGTTACAATATACATTACTTTTGCTTTCTCTTGCTCCAGATTATTCAGACCTACCAAACAGAGTAGTCGATTTTGAGGAAGTTTCAGAGTGCCTTCTTCCTGCTCCAAATTCTCAGTCCCATTTTCACGATTTCTCCTCCAGAGTAGTCGAATTTTGGTATGTTCAGTCTTTTCTTTTTGTTTTTGCATAACTTTCTTTCCATTCATATGACTGTTCCAGTTGAGATACCAAGATTTGCATTTCCAACACATGAATCAAACATTCAAAATTCAAACAGAGAAGGGTGAATCCCGCTAGTCGCATCCTAAATTCAAGTCACCAAAAAGGCAGGAGTTCAAGAAACAGAAGCCAAAGCTCATCACTTTTTGATTGCAATACAACCTTCAAGAAGCTCTCCAAGATCCAAAGCAGATTCATTTACTCGTAAGTTTTCCCAATTTTGACTTCTTTTCAATATCAAAATCACAGTAGTAGATGTTTGTATATGCATCTTTCTGTTGAAAAAGTTGTTCCTTGTTTAAGGTCCATAGCAAACCTTAAAGATGTCATCCATGGCGGAAGCAAGAGTTACTCAAAGAAGCCAGTGAGTTGCAGTCCTAGATCTATTGGATGCAGTTAATTTTTAAATCCGATTACCCATGAAGTTATTCTCAGCGATTTAAGTTACGAACTTAAAATTACTGGTTTTGGCGGTGGGTTTCATGAATCCATCTCAATTTCTTGATGAAGTATGTTCTTGAGTATAAATAACAAAGTGATAATCATTTGTTTAAATTATGGGAAAATTAGTGCAAAGATTATTTTGATCATGATTATATATGCAACATTGCTTTTGAGTTGTTTGTGGAAGCAAGAGTGCAAAGCAGCAGTAGGTCACACTGCTACAAGGATAAGTAAATTAACAAAGTGAGAAGAGGACTCCAGCCCTTGATTATTTTTTGATCCAACGGCTACTGTTGTTGGACATCGATGAATGAAAATACTGAAGAGGAGAGGCATTTGAAGAGCACAAATGGCTGAGATCGGAAGGAGGTGCTGGTGTAGATCAAGGAGAATATCAATCAGGTACACAATGGAACCAAGGTATGTGGCCCGTGTGATAAGTTGGTTTGGTCTCAGGTATGGTCTCTTAACTTTTGGGACTTGTCTATAAGTTGGTTTTTTCATGGTCTTAAACATAGAAATCGCATGTGGAGGCTGGTGTCTTTGACTTACCTGTTTGCAATGACCTTTGGCCAAATTGCATCATTTATGTGGCTAAAGGCTTGATTAAAGTGATTAGATCATTTATGTGTCTAAAGGTTTCGATTGGAGGTTGTTTTGACCTGCTTGTAGTTTATTTTGGTTGTTGGTTCTTTTTTGATGTATGCAGAGTGCATAACCTGCCTAGGACATGCATTAAATTTTTTTCATGGAAATTGGAAGGCTCAACATGTTTGCAAGATGTTGCAAGGTACATCATCTATGTGTAGTGTGTATTACCAATGGTTGTTTCTGATCTAAGGAATTTTTTTCTTAGAGCCAAGTATTTGTATTCATGAAGTTTCGGAATTAAAACCATTTCATTTATTGCAAGTTATTTATGGTCAACTTTCAAGAAATCACAACATAAAATTGTAGGATACTTTTTCTAACATTATATATTTTGAGATTTTAGTGTTATTTGTAAACACAATTTATTTCTTTTTAGTTGGAGGGTTTTATTTAGAATTTTTTTTGAAACATACTTTAAAATTCATCTAAGTTAAATTAAATTTTTTTGATTGAAAACATGTGCCATATAGGTGGAGTAAGAATGATGGATTGTCCTCATGCCTAAAAAAAAGTCCAATGCTTTGGGTTTAAACCACACCAAATAGTTTCTAAAAGGAATTAGAAAGATTATTGCTAACCTAATGTGAAACTTTAAAAATTGGTTTGATAATTAAGGTTATTGGATAGTCAAAAAACCACAAATCGTATTTTGTAAGAAAAGGTATCACACCTCTCTAGCCAGCCAAGCATCTTAGCGTTGAAAAGCACACAAAAACATAAAAATATGATCAATTGTTTAAGATAACAAAAGTAAGTTTGATGGTTCAAACACTTGACTTTAGACGTCGGATCCATCCTGTCGCTTTGCGCCGGAATACAACTAATAGGTGGTTATCGTTAGTGATACATGCTTATCTCTATTAAAACAGGTGCTTATTTCTATTGATAGGCATTTATCCCTACTAATGCCCAATAAATATATATTTACTCCATATATATAACTTTTAAACGAAACATTACATTAAATTTTCATTTTCCATTTTTGAGAAAAGGTTGATTACTTGCAACTCCAACCGACCTCACATGAACCACATGTGAGAAGACATTTAAGAGTTAACTCAACAGCTAAAATTAGCGGAGGGATTCAAACCTGTCTCCCGTACGATTCGTACTTGAACAAGTTGTATATTTGAGCAACTGGGTTGCACGCCGAAGGGCTTTTCAATTTCCGCATAATAAAAATATCACACCATTCTCCCGGTGCATTTGCACGGGCACATTGCTAGTATATATATATATATATATATATGTGTGTGTGTGTGTGTGTGTGTGTGTGTGTGTATTAGAGTAGGGAGACGTTCATTTGAGAAATGTTAAATATATGAGAAATAGAGAAGTAATTATAGCTTTTCATTTGGTCAAGATCGACTTTGATCGGTCAAATATTACGTCTTTAATTGGTCAACAATTATGGCTTTGACTGGTCAAAAGTTGCGACTATTCCAAAAATAGAAGGACAGTTTTGTAATTTTTACAAATACACGAGACAAGTTCATATATGAATCTATATGATTCACATATGAACTAACCAGTGTAATTTACATATGAATTTTTTTAACTGATTCATATATGAACCAATTAACTGATTCACATATGAACTAATTAACTGTAGGTTGATATGTAAATCAGTTGAACTAATTAACAGATTCATATATAAACTAATTAATTGATACATATATGAACGTATAGTTCATATATGAATCACAAATGTTCATATATGAATTAGTTAAAAAGTTCATATGTGAATTACACTGGTTCATATATGAACATATAATTCATATATGAACTCGTCCGACGTATTTTACGAGACTACCTCTCTATCTTCTACAACCACACAAGAAATTATCCGGTGCTTCATGGTCAAAGCCACAAATGTTGACTAGATAAGGGGTCATGATCATTTCTTTATTTATCATATTTTTAGCATTTCTTAAATGAATCTAATCCTATTAGAGTAAATTACATATTTGGTCCCTATAATTTAATGTTTTTTACAAAAATAAGGAAAAACAAAAAAAGTGCAAAAAGAGAGGAAAAACATGGTTTGATGATTTTAGCCCTTGCTCTAAGGAACATTTTTAACAGTGTTAGAACATCTTCAACTTCCAAAATGGGTTTTAGGGATTTTTTGCTCCTACAAATTCCCCAAAACCTTCTTCAAAATGAAGAAAGTATGAGAAAGATGATGAAAATCTCTAAATTTAGAGATATCTCCAAAAATGATTACATATGAGAGAGAAATTATTTTTTAGTCATTCTACCAATGAAATTGCTTTAGATTAAATGTTTAGGAAAGAGAAATACTCCCTCCGTCCCAAAATAAATGTCCACAATGAAAATGACACACAGTTTTAGAAATGTGCAATTATTACACTTTTTAAATAACCAAAATACACTTTTACCCTTGAAAATAGAGAGAGAAACTTTCTCCACCTTATAATTAAGGGTAAAATGGGAAATTGGAAACTTACTTTTGAAAGTGGACATTTATTTTGGGACAAAATAAAATAGTAATGTGGACACTTAATTTGGGACGGAGGGAGTAATATTTTATCAGTTGTATTGAATATTTTAATAATATATTTAATTGTGTAATCTTCAAAATGGAGATGAAGGTGATATTTTTTTGGAGATTTTGACATTTTACTTCTATTTTGGAGAAGCTGTTAAAAATGTTTTTAATGACAAGGTCCAATTTTCAAAGCAAAATCTAAACCTCGGGGATGACTTCTTGACTTATAAAAGTATAGATTCCACTTTCAAAAAATCACTAAACCTCATGAACAAAAATTGTAATTTACTCATATAACAATTATAATTTTTAAAAATCGAAGTATAATTTATATCTTTAATCGAACCCAAAGTATATTAGTTACACAAATTTATACATATATGTTAGAAGATGAATAAGATTGAAGAAGGCGATAAATATGCTAAAGGTTTAAAACCTCGATATATTGATTGAGAGAAAACGTACAATATGATGAAAACGGCTTAACCTAAACTAGAAGATACAAGAGAAATATATACACAGACTATATGGGCCCACGGGCTTGGGCCTAATACACATATGTACATTAACATCCCCCCTCAAACTCAATCGGGAGAAGAATGAGCCAGATAGAGTTTGGAAACTAGATCACGAAACCGTCCTGGTAGATGAGCTTTAGTGAAAATGTCGTCCGGTTGATCAATAGTTGAAATAGGAAGAAGCTGAATAGTCTGGCGAGTCACGTGTTGACGAACAAAGTGACAGTCAATTTCAATATGCTTCGTTCGCTCGTGAAAAACGTCATTGTGAGCAATCTGAAGAGCACTATTGTTGTCGCACCACAAACGGGTTGGAGAATGTTGAGGTGCCCCCATGTTAGAGACTAGCCAGCGTAACCACACAAGTTCTTGAGTCGTGTCAGCTAGTGCTCGATACTCAGCTTCAGTACTGGATCGAGCTGTCAGAGATTGTTTCTTGCTTCTCCAAGAAATGAGAGAGTCTCCAAGAAAGAAACAGTAGCCAGTAGTAGAGCGACGGTTCGTAATGTCACTGTCCCAATCGGCATCAGAAAATCCTCGCAAAATCAATGAGGATGCGGATGAAAAATGAAGACCGTGAAACATGGTCCCCATTAAATATCGAAGGATACGAAGGACAACATCATAATGATCTGAACAGGGTGCGGACATGAACTGAATGACTGTATGGACAACATGGGAAATGTCAGGTCGAGTCACTGTCAGGTAGACAAGTGACCCCACTAACTGTCGATACAGAGTAGGATCACGCAGAGGAGATCCAGCATTCGGAGCCAGATGAAGGTTGTGCTCAAGAGAAGTGGATGCAGTTTTATTGTCAGTAAGCCCAACTTTTGTCAAGAGATCGGAGGTGTATTTGACTTGACAAAGATAAATTCCTGATGGATCTGAGATCACCTCAAGACCAAGAAAATAGTGTAAAGAACCAAGATCCTTCATCTCAAAACAAGAGCTGAGAGATGTCTTGAGATGAGCTATGCCAGTAGAGTCACTTCCAGTAATAATCATATCATCCACATATAACAGAAGTAAGATTGTGCCAGCCTCAGTGGTCCGAGTAAACAGTCCTGAATCGTAGTTGCTGGGTGCGAAACCCAGAGAGATGACAGTGGAACTGAACTTCTCAAACCAAGCTCGCGGAGCTTGCTTGAGTCCATAAAGAGCCTTCCGAAGTCGACAAACATGACCTTGTGGAAGTCGAACGCCCGGAGGAGGTGTCATGTAGACTTCCTCAGATAAGTCACCATTCAAGAAGGCATTCTTAACATCCATCTGAAAAAGAGGCAATTGTTTGGTAGCTGCAATGGCTAGAAGACTGCGAACATAAGTGACTCGAGCAACAGTTGCAAATGTCTCCTTATAATCAATACCATACTCTTGATTGAAGCCCTTGGCCACAAGGCGAGCTTTGTACCGATCAATAGACCCATCGGATTTTGTCTTGATTTTAAACACCCATTTGGAGCCAATGGGTGACTTGCCCAGAGGAAGAGGGACAGATTCCCATGTTTGAGCTTTGTCAAGAGCCTGAAGTTCCTCATCCATAGCTTTCTGCCAATCAGGGTTAGAGGAGGCTTCCTTGTAGGAAGTAGGTTCGTGATTTGACAGCAGAGTATCATAAACATGATAATCACGGAGATGAGAAGGAACTTGTCTTACCCGATCTGATCGTCTAACATTATGAGATTAAGACGTTTCAGGAGCCAAAGACTCAGCAGGCACCTCAGATGTTGGTTGTGCGGATGGAGCAGATGATTGATGTTGATCAGGAAAACTAGAAGAGGCAGGTTGTGTAGGGGCAGGAGACTCTGAAGGAGAGGCAGATTAAGACAGTGGTGGAACAACAGGTGGAAGCAATATGATGTCAGATTGGAGTGAGTCCAATGAGACGGAAGCATCAGTGAAGAACGGAGTGGTGAAAGTGGGAGACTCACGAAACTTGGATATAGAGGAAAAAGGAACATGTTCCCAGAAGGTAACATGACGCGATATACGAAGACGCTGGGAGATAGGATCCCAGCAGCGATAGCCTTTGTGCTCAATACCATATCCAAGGAAGCAGCAAAGTCTGGAGCGAGGTTCAAGTTTGGTATGTTCATGGGGTTGTAATTGAACAAAACAGGCACTACCCCAAACTTTTAGGAGTTCATAGGCAGGGAGGATGTCATAATGAGCCTCGTAAGGAGACTTATGTTTAAGAAGAGGAGTAGGATGACGATTGATAGTATAAACTGCAGTGAAAGCAGCTTCCCCCTAAAACCGTTCCGGACATTTAGCAGAAATGAGAAGAGTGCAAACTGTATCAAGTATATGACGGTGTTTGCGTTCGACACGACCATTTTGAGGAGATGTGTTGGGACAGGAGTACTGAGAGAGAGTCCCCTGAGATTGAAGAAAGGAGAGGAGAGAGGAACCTTTGTATTCCATAGCATTATCAGCTCTAAGAATCTTTATAGATTTTGAAAATTGAGTGTGAATCATCCGAGCAAACATAATATAAATTTTAGGTAGCTCCGAACGATGTTTCATGAGATATATCCATGTGAAATGTGTATGGTCATCAACAAAAATAACAAAATATCGAGCATCCCCCATTGATGGATGTGGTGTTGGTCCCCATACATCAGAATGAATAAGATCAAAAGCAGAAGTAGAATTAAACTCATTTGTTTCAAAGGATAAAGCATGATGTTTTCCAAGTTTGCATGATAAACAAGAAATACTGTCAGTGGACACACAATTTCATAACACCCCAGAATTAGCTAATGGTTTTATTCTGGCTAGAGAGAAGTGACCTAGGCGGGCATGCCATAATTCAAAGGAAGAAGAGCTGGAAACGGAGGCAACAAGATTTGAAGATGGTAATGGCAGACGAAGATAGACCACTTCAAACATCCGTCCAACCTTACGACCGAGTCCAAGGATCTGCTTGGTCTTTGGATCCTGTACAATACAACCAGAAGAATGAAATAAAATGATCAGGTTAGACTCTAAAAGTTGCGCAACTGAAACTAAGCTCAGAGATAGTTTCGGAACATTGAGAACACCCGGTAATTGAATATGAGGAGTGGAGACATTTCCACTAAAGGATACCGGTAGGCCAGTGTTGTCAGCAGTTCGTACTGACGTAAAATGCTGAGGTGGTTTCTTAGAAACAAAACCATCAGTGCATGGTGTCATATGATTGTGACACCTAGAGTCAAAAAGCCATGAGTTACCTGATGCAGTTAAGTGTTGAGAATTCATACCCATAGCACCAGAAATGATCTGCTCCATGAGTTCCTGATTGCGACGCATCAGTTCCATGAGGTCAGGTGAGGAGACTGGAGAAACCTCGTTATTAGCAATAGTAGATCCAGCAACAGCGTGAGTCCGATTCTGAGGGCAGTCAGACTCATAATGACGCGGATGAGTGATACCACACCGACGACACTTGCGAATAGGACAATCAAGGAGAAGATGAGCAGTAGAATGGCAAAAGGCACACTCAGATGTGTTCGACTTTCCCACAGATTTGGAATGGTTGCTGTTGGTCCATTTACCTTTGGACTTGGGATTTGAGTAACAGAGATTGGTAGCCATGGATGGGATGAGAAACAGTTCACTGAGAGTGACCGGTATGGACCGATATTAACGACCGATATTAGCGACCGGTAGGAATCGACCGATAGTGTCGACCGGTATGAACCGGTATGGTGTGCGACGGTAGGATGTGACTAGATCGACCGGTAGAAATCGATCGGTAGGAATCGACCGATAGTATCGACCGGTAGTGTCGACCGATAGTATCGACCGGTAGTGTTGACCGGTATGAACCGGTATGGTGTGCGACCGGTATGAATCGACCGGTAGGATGTGACTAGATCGACCGGTAGGAATCGACCGGTAGTATCGATCGGTACTTGATTCGACCGATGTTATCGACCGATGTTACCGTGTGATTGGATGCGGCAAACGGCGATGACGATGATCGACGAAGAACAGTAATCGATGTGATCGACGAAGAGGACGGTGACTGGGATTTCGGTTGACGGCGGCTAGGGTTCTGGTAGACAGCGGCGGCGGCTAGGGATTACGGTTCGGATGAACAATAATCGATGAACAGTGAAAAACGATGAACAGTGACGATGAACAGTAACCGATGAACAGTAAAATCGATGAGTAAACCTACAGTTCTGATACCATGTTAGAAGATGAATAAGATTGAAGAAGACGATAAATATGCTAAAGGTTTAAAACCTCGATATATTGATTGAGAGAAAATGTACAATATGATGAAAGTAAAAATAACGGCTTAACTTAAACTAGAAGATACAAGAGAAATATATACACATATTATATGGGCATACGGGCTTGGGCCTAATACACATATGTACATTAACAATATATGTGTGACACGACACCAAAAATGATGATGTATGATAATTGTTATCAATTATCAATTCCAATTTTTAATTCGAAAAAAAATATTCTCATAATTATCTTATACATATTTATGTCACACCAATAAAAAAATATAATTTAATATAATATAATCCATTAATATTAAAGCATTTCCAACAATTTTATTTTATGAAAATTGAAATTACTTTTTTATTGCTTCGACAAACTTTCTAAAACATTTTTGGAAACAAAGAAAAATGACAGTGATCGAAAATTTTCTCCCTCTTTAGAGTAAGAAAAAGAATTCTTCCAAATTAAATTTGTGAGGAAAGAAAGCATATTTTAATTATTTCTTATTTACTTTGAAGGAGATATAGAAATATAAGTAAAATTTTTTATAAATTTTTTGTTACAATATTAAATGTATTAAATATTTTAATAATATAATTAATTATAGATATTTCAAAATGGAAAAACTGTTATAGTTAAGTGCAATTTCTTTTAAAGATTATGAGTTTTCCTTCTCTATTTTAAAGGAATTATGGAGAACAGAATTAAGACCATCAACAGTACTTGACTTTTTTTAAGAGATTTCTCTAGTATTCTTTTTTAAAACAAGACTAAAAAAAAACAAATTTATTGAAAATCTTATAGTTGCAAAAATGTTAAAATGACAAAAATGTGTAAAAAAAAACTCTTGGAAAAACTTTACAAAAAAGCTCTTCAAAAAACCCTAACCGTAGGTGCTCTATATTGGAAAATTTAGTAAAAATATTTGTTTTTATTAACTTTGGACACATTTAAATACATATATATGTATTATATCTAATCAACTCTTACTGGGTTTGTGTTCTCCTATATGAGAGTTTCGAAACGATATATCATGTGTCCAAAACAGAGTATATATGTGTGAATGAGATATCGATATTCAAAATTGAGTACTTGGGATGAATTTAGTAAAAACCAAGTAGGTGTGGGAAAGTGTCCCACATAGGAAGAAGTAGTAAAAAATTTAGTGGTTTATAACCATGAAAGTGTGAGGGGCTTACAGGCTCCTTTGATTCGTTTTACTCCAAATCATATCCGAGCGCAGGGGGGTGCTGATTGAGATATTTGTAAGCTAAATTGGCAAACTTGTGCATGAGCACGACATGCGGACACGAATGCATCATCGAAATTACTAGTTAATTATTGAATTAATCATTTTGGTTTCAAGGATTAATTCTTTAATTATATATTAATGATGTTGGTTTCCTTTTTCAATATAAAAGGGAGGGTTTGGGTGCATTCCATACTACACAGACACATTACACAACTCTCTCGAAATACATATGACTTTTCCAGAAAAGTGGTCATCTCCGACAATACTTTTGCTGTTGTACCCTGAGAATAGACGATGAATCTGTTTAAGGGAATCGTGTGATACACGAGCTCAACATCTGTTTGATTTTCTTCTTTATTCTCTATACTTGAATTATTAAATCATTTGTTGATTTATTTTGTAATATTATATGTATGCTTAATAGACATACGTTACTAACACTCTATACACTTATTATTACCATAATTTTCTGCATACTTATATAAATTGTCAAAACACACACACACACACACACTAACACTAACGGATTGTTTACAAATGTTTATCGGGTAAACACATACCAATATCATCACCAATATCATTTGAGCATGACCTAGACTAAGATTCTTACCCGGTAAGTGGCACAAGGACCGAGTCTTTCCCGATAAACGAGGAAAAGACTCCTATCCGTTAAACAGTTATGACCAACAATCCATTTCAACCGAGAATGGTACATGATAAAGTAAGGGTAATTTCGCTTGTTGGTAAATGACCCTTAACATGACAATAAGCAATTGTATAAGTAATTACCAATTGGTCCAAATACATCAAAATGTAACGAATTTTGCATGAGTTCCCATTTAGAGGTTGTTTACTAAATGTTTTCCTGGCAAGTGTTTACTAGGTCATTCACCTTAACGGATGAACATGACACAAGCCGAGAATCTTACCCATTAAGAGCGATAAGGATGAAGAGTCTTACACGGTGAGGGTCACGAGTCTTACCCCTGTAAACTTTTACTGAAAAAATTGTTGCACACAATACCGTTTTGATCGACTATAATCTTATGCGATAAAAGTAAGTTATAGTGTGGAATCTTATTGGGGGTAAACAGTCCTGTATAACAATTTCTTTTTTCTCACTAATATAAAAGACTCTCAGAATTTTCTATTTCATATACATTTAAAGCTATAATATGATCATATTATAACATTTGATGATGTTGATGTTAACTTTTCAATTTTATATCATTTAAATAATAAAACGATGAATCATCATGTTATCGAAAAAAAATATATTTATAGAAAACTTGACATCGAATTTATCAAATATTACAAGATCAACACATTATCAATAAAAATGGGTATCAAATATTTCTTTTTGTAACTTACAAAGAATTTCATTACACCAAATATGAATTTAGATGAACTTTATTTTATTTTTATACATTTTGCCTCTACCAATCAAAATGGTCGTATATTTACCATATCATAAAAGTTTTAGGGGGCTGTTTGTTTACCTCTTAATGATTCAATTAAGAGGCAATATCTGAATCGCTAAAAGCTGAATCTTGTTTGGTAAAAAAAAACTTGCTTCTTAATTGTTCCAAAACCCTCTGAAGTCTGAATGATTTTGTATCTTGGGCTTTTCTTAACCATTCAGTATCTTGATTCCATTATTAACAATTACCAAACAACCATATATCATTTTGCACTATATCATAAGAGACTCTTAATCATTCTGATCACTTAATCATTCTACATTAAACCATTCAACAACTGTCAAACAACCCCTTTATGATCTTAAAATTCATTACAACTTTTTAAATTTTCATATTTGGATTTTTTAAAAGTATTGGTAAAAATAACTGATAAAAATATGTTCAAATACAAAATAAATATCAAATAATAAAAATTTTTTTTGGAAAGGGTATCATGTGCCTATGACCCAGACTAATCCCTGACAATTAGGGCCTTTGGCCCAGCTGCTAAAGCGTGCAGCCCTGAGTTTATCCTCAATGGCCACAAGTGCTATGAGTGGGGCTCGAACCCGGGTTAAACGCTATGAACTTTCCAAGCCTTTACGAGCACACCACAACCCTTATGGTTAAGTTATGGTTAAATAATAAAGATAATAACATAATATTTTATTACTACTGATTTTTTTAAAGGGGTGGAACTTGTACTAATCAACAGACTTTAGTCTTTTCCAAATTCTAGTTTTTATCCTTTCCCATTACACTTGTACTTAAATATTTATATGTATATAATAATATATGTATATAGAGAGAGAGTGTGTGTGAGAGAGAGGTTGTTGTGTGATTTTCCTTTTTGCAGCTTCTCTTTCTTTTTCGCCTTTTATTCCTCGTCTGTTACGGATTCTGAAAGAGAGAGAGATTCTCTACTGTGTGCTTTCGTGTGTGAGAAATCTTCCATTAATGCTCTCATTTGATCCCACCACAACACAAACAATACTTCCTCCCACTGTAAATTCCAGTAAATCCTCATCTCCCTTCTCGTTAATTTCTCCAATCTTCTTTACAATTTCTTAATTTTCGCTTCTTTAATTTCTTATCAACTCAACCTCCTCTGAATTGGGCATAATTTTTTAATTCCTTGAATTCTTCGATGGAATCCTGCAATTCAAATATGGAATGTGAGATTGTGGGATCCAATTTGTTCTTTCAAGAACTTTTCCTGAAGAAATTTATTTATTTATTATTCATTTTCTGTTTCACATTTCTTCATCTGCTTTTAGTATCATTGTGTGTTTAATGTGTTTCTGTGTGAGAGAGAAAGGGGATAAATATTTACGAAGAACCCAATTCTCTGAGTACAAAAAGAACAAGCAATTGCACTTTTCTTTCTTCTTTACCAATCGCACAAAATTCTTGAGTGAGTGTGTGCGTTTAGTGTGTGTGAGAGAGAAAAAAAGAAAGATATTTAGAGAGAGTTTTACTCGTGAAGGCGAAAGATGCGCAGAAATATCTGGAAAATTTTCATTTTTCATACATAGAAATGTATGAAGAAATGAATTAAAACACCATTAAAACCCCCTCTTTATCTCTGCTATTAATCTCTAAAAATAATTCAGATTAAATCCCAATTTTTCATGAAATGGTTGATTGGGTTTTTGGATTATGAAAGTTTTCAGTTGATTTTTTTAATGTGAATTATATTCAAATTTTGCAGAAAATGGCGAAAGGATCCAGTCGATTCTCAGCTGCGACGCGACAAACAGGTAAACATTCACATCTTGGAATTGAATTTACTTTATTACCCCTGGTTCTTGATCAAATTCAGCAAAATCCCAACAAAATTGGTGACGATGAAAACGAATAATCCAAGCAAAATTCGTCCTTTTCTATGGTTTTATCCATCCCCAATTGTTCTTAAATTATCTTGTTCATATGGGTTCCTCTGATTCTCTCTTTTTCTTGGCTCTTTTAATTTATTTATATATATATTTATTTATTTTTGAAATAGAAGGTGGGGATAGTGATGGAATTTTGCATAAATCGTCAAAGAAGCTGAAAAAATTGAATTCCATGAGTGAAATGAATCATTCTTCTCAATCTACCAGTACTACTACCAGTAGCAAAAGAGTCAAGCTTCCCAAAAAGGTGATACACAATCATACATATACATATACATACATACATATATATATATATATACACACACACACATGCACACTAGTTATGAACTTGAGTTTTCATAATCTGATTTGGGTTTTATTCATTAATCATGAGTTATATTGTTGCCCTTTTGAATTTGCAGTTTTTCGATGATTATGATACCGTTAATCATGCATCTGTTCCAAGAAAATTGCGATCAGGTCCGTTTAACTCGAAATGGTACTTTGTGAATGATGTAATTGAAGCTTTCTTTGTTCGAATTTCGGGCTTTTTTACTGTTTAAATTTCCTTTTTTTCTGAATTTATATGGTTGATTCTTGATGAAAGAACATATCTTTGATGGGTTCTTTCTGTGGTATCAAGATTTGTATTTATCTTTAGAGCGAATCAAGATTCATGTTTGCAGATTGAGGTTTCGAATCGAAACAGGATACTTACATTAGTTTATATGTAATTTAATCTACAGCAATGAAGAAACGAGACTACGAATCTGTTTCTCCATCTTCACCGAATAATAGGAACGTGATTCGTAGATTCGAAATGGATTCGAATGATCGTAATAGGAAGCTCAAAGTTGGTTCGGTTAGTAACTTGAATCTCTTAAATTTCTTGGGATTTTTCGTCATTTAGAGGAGCTCTCAATTGCCAATTTTTTGATATATTTGTAGGATGAACAACAGTTGACAATCTCTGAGTCGAATGTAGAGGAAATAACGAAAGATGAAGAAGAAGCAATGGCGGCTTTGGTTGCCATGGCTGGAATAATTCCCGGAAATGATAATAACACCGAGGAAATTAACTTAAAGAACGAAACTTCAGCAGCCGAAGCTTCAAATCTTCAAGGTTCTTGCTTGTTTTTAGCTTGTTTTCTTTCTTTCTTTCGATTCTGTAAACCTGAGTTATATATCGTTGTATAATAGAAAAACACGACTCGAAGACTTGTGGAGTCCCAACTGCATCAAAATCGAAAGATTTGGTTCAAGAAAGTGTGCAGATTGAAGATCTGAATGAAACAAGAAACACATATGGTGTCGAAAAGGTAGCAGCTTTTTGTGTTCTTATGTTTTTACGGGGTGCAATTCTTGGTTTTTATGAGCGGTTTTTGCAGGATTCTAAAGATGTGACTGATGGAAACAAATCAAGAAAGATATGCTCTTCACATGTTTACATATGCCGATTTATCAAGGATCTTCAAGTTACCGAGGGTAAACTAGTAAATTCACACCAAGAACCGAAGCAACGAGCTTATACAGATGCAAAAACCGATAAAATCCCAGAAAATATCACAAATGGAAATGCTGTTAAAATCTTGAACAAAACAAGCACGGCAAACAGAACGGTATTTCAAGACCAGTGGCAAGTGCAAAATCATTCGGCTGCAGCATCAGGACAGGTGATGTTTTAACTTTGTGTCGGAATCTTGGTGAACTTCGAAGATGAAATATTTAATTTTTCTTTTTCGTGATATTAGGTATCGGTGCTGCCGCTCTTCGGCAGCCCGCTTTACGACCCTTCACAGTGGTCGAGACCGTTGTTTCCTAAACAACATATGTGGATGAGTCCGTTTATACCCGGAGCTCGATATCAGAATTGGCCGAACGGTGGATGTGAAACGATGCCGCCCGGGTCTAGTTCGTACGGCGGGATGGCGGCAGGCTCAAATTACACACAATCATCGTTGTTTGATACTAGGAAAACCCCACAGCAGCTCCAGTACAGAACGCAATTTGGTCACCGTTCTTCGGGATATGACGAAAACGGAGGTTTGTTTCTTGTCGATAGCTCTCCGACGTTGAAGTTATCGTTGCAATGAGAGTCTTGAAAGGTCGTTTTGGATGATTTTTGAAAGTTATAGTTATTGACCAAAATGGATATATAAAGCTTCTAACATCAAGATCGTTTTAGAGATATAAGAATTGGTTGATGTATTTGGGGAGCATATCATGGGTTCAAAGAATTTGAGTCCTAAAATTGGATCATGAAAGAGAGTTGGCAGCACTTTGACCTTTGTGCATTTTTGGATTTAAAAGAGGTTTCCAGATAATTATATATATAGAGAGTGAAAGGATCATGCTAGAAGATAAATATTTTGTGAGAAAGTGAGAACTGTGATATCATATATGATTATACGGTCTGTGGGTATGTTTAATCATATATGATTAAGTTTGTTGTGTATCATATATGATATCACACTTCTCGTCTTCTCGTAAAATGTATTTAATCATATATGATTAAGATTGTGTATCATATATCATACTTCTCGCAAAATGTTTAACCTTTTGATTGTGTATCATATATCATACTTCTCGCAAAATGTTTAACCTTTCGTTTGAACATGCCCATATATAATATATAGATAACATAATGTAATATGTTTTTAAATTTTTAAGAGAAAATTAGGAATATATAAAAAGACCAAAATATTCTTCATTTAACGAACATTTTTAATTCAAAGCAAAATGCAAGTCAAAAGGATGATCTCTGAACTTATCTAATGATAGGTCCCACTTTTAGGCGGCGTTTGTTTTCACTGCTGAAGTCTGAAGTCTAATTTCACTTCTGATTTTTAAGAGATGGTGCTGAAGTATGAAATCTGAATCAACAAGATTGTTTGTTTTTGTAAACTGACAAACGTCTGAATATGTATAATTGTCTATTTTATCCCTAAAAAATTCAACTTAAATACATCAATTGAAGTGAGCATCGATGATCGAAGGACATAACGGAAAAAAAAAAGAAACAAAAGAAGGATGCTAACAGATTTGCGAGGTTGTGGAGTTTTAATCATATCTCAAACACTGAGGTACCGATTTAAGCGATTCAAGATGTTTTGGAAAGCCAACACACAAATCTACAATATTCATGTTTTGCGTTTTTGCAAATTCAGGGTGCATTTGGGCTAAAATTGACGTTGAAATCGAAAGAATGATGCTGGACGGAAATAAGAGGTAATTAAGTGGCTGAGTTATCACTTAATTATTCAGAGGATATTAAGTGTTAAGAGGCTCTGAAAAGAAAGAAAAAACAAACGGTCTGAATTATCTTATGTCTGACCGAATCAAACATAAGTGATAATTAAGAGCTTATTTTGAAAAAACAAACACCACCTTAGACTTTTTGGTAAACCCATAAGGGCAACAATTATTAAGCTTAAGGGTTGGTTTACCAAACGCTTACTCGGATAAGTGCTTACCGGTAAAATTAAACACTTTCACTTACTTACTAGGTAAGATTTTAATCCACATAAATGGTATCGTATGCAACAATTTGCCTGGTAAGCGCTAACTGTGGTAAGAGATGATAACCTTCACTTACCGGGTAAGACTCTCGGTCCTTGCCTTCGCTCTTATCGGGTAAGATTATTGGTCCTTGCATATGCAACTGGTAAGATAATGTGACTTGGTAAGCGTTTACCCGAGTAAGTGTTTGATAAACGGCCCCTTACTATTTTAATATATTGATCATGCCGGTCTTTCCAAATTATTTTTGAAAATTTTGTTTTTAAGGTGTTGTCATTGTTAAAACCTCTTATAAACCTCTTATGTCTTATTGGATAAGAGATTAGAGCTTTCAGACTGTTTTTTTGTGTGTGATAAGAGGTGAGAACCTCTTAATGTCATCTTGTCCAACAAGAGAATCCATGTCTTCTTGATGTATGATTATATCTAATCCATGTGGGTTCTCTCATCCTCTTCCGTTAACTCGTCGCACGTGCCTCCCAGTCACTCACCGACGCCGTCTCTATGCATTGCCGCCTCTCATTGTTCTTCCCACACTGGTACTGTCCATTCTTACCCCTCTCCACCTGTTGTGCCCCCCCAACACCACTCTGTTTCCCTTTATCATCGACGTTGATGTTCCCATATTGAAATCCGTTTTAGGGTTTGTTTCTTTTCTACATCTACTCCATATTGAAATTCTAGTTTTCTTTGTTGATTTAGATTTAGGTGTCGTTTGTTTTTTAAGAGGTCTAAAGTCTGAAGTCTTATTTTAGTTATGATTAATAAGAGGTTGTGTGTAAAAATGTATTACTTAAGAACCATTAAGAGGTTTTTAAAAAAAACAAACAACCCCTTATTGTTTCAGCTGAGTTTCTCTATTGATTTTGGATTGAAACATTTTTGTGGTACACAGTATGTTAATTCATTCGTATTTGGGATATTCCTCTACTGTAATATATTTTTGTAATGAATTTTAAATCTTTCTACTCTTCGTTCCATCAAGAGTTTTTACTTTTTGTTACGGTTGTTTAATGTTTTTGGATCTTTAGATAAATGTTATACATAAAGATTGTTCATTGTTTTTTGATCTTCAGATTGTTCATTGATGAATCAATATGTGAAATTATATATATATATATATATATATATATATATATATATATATATATATATATATATATATATATATAACTTCAGTATTATAATATTGTGAGAGATAAAATAGACAATTATACGGATTCAAACATTTAACAGTTTACAAAAACAAATAGTTTTAGTGATTCTGTTTTCAGATTTCATCACCATCTTTTATCAATCATAAGTGAAATAAGACTTCAAATTTCAACACTTTTTAAAAAACAAATAGCACCTAAATTTAATGTACTAAACAAGACATAAGAAATCTGAGTTAACGTACAAGTATGCAATACGGTCAAAGGCCCTGGGGGATGTGGTGGAATATCCCGTCTGCCCAAAGTTCGAATCCAGGCGTACTCAATGGATTAATCTAGGCATAGCCTAAGGCACCTTTCCAAAAAAAAAAACATATAGATAATATAATGTAATATGTTTTCAAATTTTAAAAAGAAAATTGAAAATAGGTAAAAAGACAAAAGTACCTCTCATTTAACGAAGATTTTTAACGAAACTTATGACCTGAGACTATTTTTAAAGCAAAATGCAAGCCGCAATATGATTTCTAAACTTATCAAATATTAGGTCCCACTTTTAGACTTCCCAGTAAACCGTGAAGGAGCAAAAACTATTAAGCTTTACTCTCTTAATATATTGATAATGTCGGTCTTTTTAGGTATGTTTGGACCAAAAAATATCCTCCAATTAATTTTGAAAATTTTGTTTTTAAGATGGTGTTTGTTTTTTTGGAAATACGAGTCATTTAGGAAAATGACCTTAAATGAGTTTTTAATTAAATTCATGACCTCTTGACCTATTCATGAAAAATTGGTTTATACTCATGAGAAGGTCATGAATTTAATTAAAATCTCATTTAAGGTTATATACCTAAAAATCTCGTTTAGAAGAAGTGAATTTCCCATGAGTTTTAAGTAGCCGAAGATTCTTCTTGTTTCTAAATATATGAAGTAAAACCCTTGTCCCTAGGGGTGCTCAAATTTCCGACCAACCCGACCAACCCGGCCAACCCGAAAAAACCTAAACCGCATCAACCCGACGTATAATCGATACATTTTTTTACTAAACCGCATTAAATGGGTTGATAACGGGTTAGGCCCAAACCAAACCGGGCCAACCCGACAACCCGATGAAAAACAGGCGGCCTTTTAATTTTTCACACCGCGCGCTTCAATTCAGATTTCACAACCCTGAACCCCTAAATCTAATTTCTCTCGTATCTTCTGTCTGAGTTTTTGTTTCAACTTTCAAAAATCGAGAGTGCTTGTCTGCTTGAGACTTGATCGATTGAAATCGAGAGTCTTAAGACTTGATTGATTGAAATCGAGAGTGCTGGAGTAGAAAGTCGATTAGTCGAAGGCGTCAATAGAACTCAAGAACTCAAGAATTTGATTGAGGCATCAATCGAGAGACCTGATCTGTTGGTTCAACTGTTCAAGGCTTCTAGCTTTGGTTTTCTTCTTCGATTGAGGTACTATTAGTCTATTACTATCAGATTCACGCTGGATTGAACTCAAGAATTTGATTTCTCTTTTTCCTTCGATTGAATCAGATTCACGCTGGGTCATTTGTGTTGAAACATTCTCGAAGAAGATCCATATTGTTCTTCATCAGGTAATTTCATTGAATCCGGAAGATTTGGTTTAATCTTCACTACTTTTGATTGCTTAGGTTACCCGCTCAATCGGTAGATATGTTTAGATTTGTTGTTTAATTTTGAATCATCTAGTGTATGTTTATATCTTTGTTGATTAGGAGTTCATAATCGTTTTTTGTTTAATCGAGGATTTTTTGCATTTATACTTTTGTATCATTGTGGATAGCAACATATAAAGTTGAAGCTAGCGATGTTTGGTGTTTTCCGGAGAAAATTCGTTAGCGGAAGCTCTTCTGCTTCGGTAATTCCTGATTTCATTCTCAAAATCGTCTGTTACGTCTTTGATTTGTGTTGTGTTTTGATGTTTTTGTATTTATCATTTCCTCTCCATCAGGAAAAAAAAAACAAGGTAGGCAGTGTCAATTGTTTTGCCTTTTGAGCTCAAATTTGACAATTTGTTTTTGTTATTTTGGAGTTTGTATAGATTTTCAGATCGGAATTATTTATAATTGCTTTATACTTTAAAGTAAGCATTACAATTTACAACACAGTTTGTAGCTAATAAAACAATAAACAAAAGGAAAAAAAAACATTAGTTTTGAATCTATGAAGTGGTGAATCTTCCAAAAAAAAGAAAGAGACCTTTAATTTTTGGATGAGGGACAGAGGGCGTATTACAATATATAATATTCAGTGATCTGGAGCTAAAAACATCAATGTAAAATATGAATATGGGCAGTGCAACTGAGTAAACTCCAACCCTAACTTTGGACTGTGGTGTTTATGTTATAGTCTTATAGAATACGTTATTAAAATAATATTACGTAGTTGCTTACTTTGTTAACTGAGTAAACTCCGATACCAATTTTGGACTGGTGTTTATATTGCAGAATACATTATTTCCATGCTTATGGAGTAAAAACGACATATTACAAGTTGGCTCAAGTTTTGATTTATAGATATAGTATCTTGTTGGCTATCTTGTATAAGAGTAAACATGTGTGATGTGTCCATCAAACTTCATGGGTGGGGACTGGTTGAGCTATTTTTCTTACCATGACTATATTATCTGCAACTGCTTCCTGCATTCATGTTTACATGATAAGAAAAGCAATCTAGGTGATATGTTGAAACTGTTGATTTAGGTGAAACTCTTGAAACAATCAAGAATGACACTAAACAATCACTTACGGCTGGCAGCAGGCGACAACAGGTATGTAATATATGAAATAATTAATAAATGTTTCAAACCGACCAACCCGTCAACCCAACCCAACCCGCACGGTTTGGGTTGGGTTGGGTTGCACTTTTGATTGGGTTGGGTTGGGTTGAGAATTTTCAAACCGCAACAATTGGGTTGGGTTGTTAAAGTGCCTTCAACCCGGCCAACCCAACCCGTGAGCACCCCTACTTGTCCCCTATAAAAAACTCATTCTCAGAACAAAAGATTTAAAAAATCATTCTCAAATCAGAATTATCTTCACAACTCACATCACTTTGATATTTGAACATGTAATTTGGAGGTTAAATATGTATTTTGGAACAATAATTAGATGATTAAATATATTGTTTTGGAATAATGAATTAGATGATTAATTATGTAGTTCTGAAAAAATAAAGATGTTCGGAGGTTAAATTTATATATTTTTGGAAAAATCGATAAAAAAACATAATTTAACAAAAAACAAATTATTTATAAAACAAACAAATATTTCTAAAAATTATATCTCATTCAAATCCTACAAACCAAACATGATCTACAAAGGAATGGTTTCCATTCCAAATCTTAGATTCTTTCCATGAAATTCAATCCAATCATGCAAATCAAACGCACCCTAAATTCATTTGAGAACTTTAATTCTTTATTTTCTTCTATATCTTAGAGAACCACTTAGAGAATCTTTTAGAACACAAACATAAAAAAAAATCTTTATTTTCTCTCTACAAAACAAAGAGGCTTTGCTGACGGAAAAATCTATCAGAAAAAGCTATCACTGACGGATTTCGTTGCCTTAACGTGGACAGTGATTGTGATTACTGGTGGATTGCCTAACGGATTTCCAATCACAAAAGGAAGAATCCATCGGTAATCCATGGTGATGTCAATTCACCCGTATCCGCCACAAATCCATCGAAAATCAAATAGAGATAACACGTGAATGACAGTTAAAAAAGTAACCATATTTTGGATCTAGGAAATTGAAGTAATTGAAGCAAGGAATTTAGGAAAACTAAGCAATTGACCGACTCTATTACGTAGGACACATATTTGTTTCATCCTATATATATTGTCTCGTAAAGTAGTTCATTAGGGCACTTAAAGATTTATAACGTCTTATAAACTCGATTTTGTTATAGTACACTGAGATACCTTTAAACATAACAATAACGACACTTGATTTTATTTTTACATTTTAACATGTTAAATATGTTTTACTATCACAAATAGCATTAGTTGAACTAGTCGTAAACATGATAACTTTTTTATTAGGCGTTATTTGATGGTATTCTTTTTACTCTTATATAGATATCATTATTATTATTTTTTTCATTTTTTTTTTTGGCTTAAAAAATAGGATATTTTAACTTTTGATAACTTTTTAGTTTCAATTTATATTTTTACTAGTCATTAGTCATTACTTAAATTAATAAGTTCTGATTTTACCCTATTATGATATTTAATCCATGAGTTTGTATGTTCACATTCAAAGTTACATTTGAATACTAAACCTTTGTTATTCATTCTAATAAGGAAAATTGCATGAATATGGAACCAATTTTGAGTTGATTCCTATTTTAGAGAACAAACTTTTAAAATTATCATTTTAGGGTTTGGAACAAAGTTTTCATTTATTTAAGGATCTCCATTATCTGATTACCTGCTAAATGATGACATGGTCCAAATTAATATCAATCAATTTTCATGTCATATTTAAAAGAAAATAAAAATAACTCTAAAATAATGACATGTATATAATTTTTTTTATTTAACAATTAAATTCATATATAAAACAAATTTTAAAAAGAAAAATAAAACAAAATAGCTACACTTGACCTAACCCAGTTCCTTCCCCATCACCTAATTCCAAGAACTTCATCTTCTTCTAGTTACTGTCCTTCTGCGTGACTTCCGTCTTTTTAAAAAACAAATCACTCCTCCCTTCCTTTTAAAAATGCCACTACCTCCCACCAACAACTAGAGATGTAAACGAACCGAACGTTCAGCGAACCGTTCGGCGGAAAGCTCGTTTATGTTCGTTTATTTAATAAATGAACGAACATGAACACAATTTTTTGTTCGTTTAGTTAAATGAACGAACATGAACAATGGTCTCGTTCGTTCATTTACGTTTGTGAACGTTCGTTCATTAATGTTCGTTCATTTATGTTCGTTTACGTTCGTTTATATTTTTATATATATATATATATATATATATATTATGACATTAATGTGTCAAAGCATTAATTAAATTAATTTTTTATACCTCCTAAGTTTATCCGTTTTTATTTTATTTTGTTATGTTATTTTTACGAACGAAATGATGAGTAATGGTGGTTGTTTTTTATTCACATGTGTTCGTTTATGTTCGTATATGTTCATTTATGTTCGTTCGTTTACATTCGTTTAACTCTTAATGAACGAACATAAACGAACACGAACAAACATATTTTCTTAACGAACGAACATGAACACAAAAAAATTCGTTCGTTTACCGTTCGTGTTCGTGTTCGTTTTCGTTCGTTTGTTCGGTTAAGTTAAACGAACGAACACGAACAAGCCTTCGTTCGTGTTCGTTCGGTTCGTTTACAGCCCTACTAACAACAAGAAGACAAGTAAAAAAATCCAATTTAACTATATCGTAAACAAAAATCGAGGAAGAAATAAAATCTCGATGTCCACCACAACCAGACCTGCAACTCCTCACCTCCCTCCACACATGCCCCGTTTTTTGGCGATTTGCCTCCATCTACACCTTCCCATCATCAAGGGAGAGTTCATAGGAAAATCGAGTTCATCGAGGATTAGTCCGTCGGAAAATTTGAGTGTCAATTCTTGTTTGGTTTTCTTTTAATGTTACTGTTTGTTTTTCCGGCGAAGATCAATCTGCAATTACTTTTAAGATGATGTTTTTAGGATGACAAGCATTAAACAATATTGCCAAAAAAAATGAGAAAGAGTGAGAGAGAGAGTCGGGAAGGTGAGGGGTTGCCGGAGAGTGTGAGGAGAGGGAGAGGGAGAGCCGGTGAGGTGAGGTGAGGTGAGGGGAGTGAGGAGAGAGTCTGTGAGATTAGGGGCAGGTTTAAGCGAAACTAAATACAGAGAATGCGATCGAACGAGAGTCTACCACTAGAATAGCGACATCCGGAAGCTAACGTCGTATATGTTCTTCAACTTCCCCGAAGATTGGGAGGTACCTCATTTGTGGAAATCGTTCAAACGATAAGAAGTAGCAGATGTGTACATGGCAAAAAGAAGAATGAGGTGTGGAAAAAAAATTGGGTTTGTTAGATTTAAGCACGTTAGGGACAACGGGGAACTGGAGAAAAGATTAAACGATCTATGGATTGGAACTTACAGGATGAGAGTGTTCATGGCGAATAAAGGAGCAAGAAAGGATGAAGCCGGACGGAGGAATCTGATCAACACACATGGAACAACCTACAAGGCTCGAAACTTGGTGAACTGGAATGTTAAAAATGATACGAGATCTTTTAGTGAGGTTGTAAGACAGGGTCGAAACAACGACGGAGTGGTTGCCGGAGAAAAAACTCAGGCTAATTTGGAAAAGGCAAGGAACAAGGAGGTGATCGGAAGTTGGCAAGCGTGTGAAAAGTCCAAAGATAGGCTGAAAAAATGTTTGGTAGGTAATGTGAAAACAATGGAAAATATAGAACATATACAAAAGCTATGTAAAATGGGAGATAATGGGGACTGCTTAGTGAAGTATTTGGGGGGCAGAAAGGTGATGCTACAATTTGAAAAGGAGGAAGCGATGTCGAAGATTTTAAACAATAAAGAGCACGCTTTCCACTTTTGGATTAACAATCTACGACGGTGGTCGGTAGGATTTTGCTCGGCGGAAAGACTAGTGTGGCTTAGGATCTACGGCGTCCCGTTGCACGTGTGGAATGAGAAAATGTTTCAAGAGATCGCAAGTAAGTGGGGTAATACAATGAAACTAATCAATTGTGATTGGGAATCAAGTTCAATCCTTGAGTACGGAAGAGTTCAAGTAGCGACATCAATTTGTCTTCGTATCGACGAACTTAGATGTATTAAAGTTGGAAAATTATACTATAGAGTATGGGTAACGGAGGAGGAGGTGGGTCAATCGGTTTATTGGGAGAACATTGATATGAGTAGCGAAGAGGAGACGGACGATTCGTCGATACCGTCGGAATGGACAGAGGAGGGGGAGGACGATGAGGATTGGTGCGTGGAGGAAAGTGTTTTTAACGATAGAAGAAGCGGTGAGGATGTGAAAGATCCTAGTTTGCAAGAAAGAGAACGTGACGGGAGAGAGGAAAACGATCATATGGTCAATGAAAATGGAGAATCGTCGGAAAAAGGCCTGACCGGAGAAGAAGCTCCGGCGATGATGATCGAGGAGGAAGATAGAACGCCACAGGGGAAGGATTCAAATTGTTTTCGGGAAGAGGAAGGAAATAATTACAACTCCCATCTCCATGACGGTGCACATGTAGGGGAAGAAGGAAACATAGCAGTAAATGAGGTCAATAAATGTGGGTACGTGGAAGTGAGTCAAGAGGCTGAATCATATGATCCAAATAACATAGTGGGCCTTAAAAATACTTTTCTTACGGCAGCCCAAAAAGATAAAAATAATGGAAGCTCACGAGGTGTAGTACCAAAGCAACTTAACAATCAAATTCCAGTTCAAGGAGAAGTTTGGAAAAGGAAATCACAGAAGGAGTTCAACAGGAAGGAGTTGCAATGAGTCTTAAATCGATAGATCGTAGGAATGCGATTGGAAGAGAAAAAAATTTGAAAAAAGATGGACAATGGGGGACTCGGCAGGGGTAAGGTAAGTTTTCATTTACTGAAGCAAATGGCGAGAGCGGGTGGGCAGAAGCAAGGTCAAAGAATTCTAGAAAGGAGCAAGAGGAAAAATAGAACAGGACTTTCATCGGGAAATTTTACAGCGGCGTCCGACGAATTAAAAAGCTCAGACGGGACGAGCAACTTGAAAGAATTTGGAAGGATAATTGGATTGTCTTGGGACAAGGACGCAGGGCGATGAGGCAATCAAGCCAGGTACGTAAAGTTCGAATTAAAAAGTTGGATGAAAGTTGTTTCAATTAATATAAGAGGATTAGGGTCGATGGAAAAAAGAATTTGGATCAGAAATATGTGTCAAAGAAAAAATAAGCATGTTAGGTATACAAGAGACGAAACATAAGGGTTGGGAGGAAAATCAAATAATAAAATTATGGGGAAGCGATGAGGTGGATTTCGTCCAAGTCGAACCCATTGGAAATTCGGGTGGTCTTCTTTTGATGTGGGACAAAAATGAATTCAATTGTGAGGATGTGGTGGTTGAAAATAATTTTATAGTGGCAGTCGGGAAGTGGAAAGGGGTAAGTGGGCATGTGGGTTTTATTAATATTTATGGACCGAGAGAGCAAAAAAAGAGACTAGAATTATGGAAGATCATCGAGAACTTATGCAACAAGGAGGAAATCAAATGGTGTGTGTTTGGGGATTTCAATGAGGCGAGGAGTAGTCATGAAAGATTGAATTCGATAACAAATGAGAGGGGTACGGAGGAGTTCAATGAGTTTATCAGGATTAGCCAATTAGTGGAAATTCTAATGGGGGGTCAAAAATACACAAAAATTAGTGATGACGGGAAGAAATGTAGTAGGTTGGATCGATTTCTCATGACAAACGATTTCTACATGGCATGGAGAAATCTTGGGGTGAAGGCACTTGACCAAAAGTGGTCGGATCATCATCCTATTATGCTACATGTGAGCAGTTGTGGGTTTGGTCCGAAGACGTTCAAAATATTTGATACGTGGCTAGAAGAAGGAGTGGAAGAGGCGGTTAAAGAAGCTTGGAATATTGATGTGATCTCAATGTCTCCGGATTGCATCTTTAGGGATAAATTAAAAAATGTCAAACTAGCATTGAAGAAAATAAGCAATGAAAAATTCCGGGTACTGGAGGGAGACTTGGAGAAGTTCAAGGAAGAGACGAAGAAGTTGGAAGGAATATTGGAAAATAGAAGCTTGAATGCAGATGAAAGGAGCCGATGGTTGGAGGCTCGGAATAATTGGTTAAAAGCGGAAAAAAAGAAGACGAAAATTGCATGGCAAAAGGCAAAAGTAAAATGGGTGAAAGATGGAGACGAAAATTCAAAGTATTTTCATGCGATTATTCAAAAGAAAGAAAGGAAAAATGGTATACGGGGATTAAATATCAATTCTCAATGGACGGAAGAACCGGAAAAGATTAAAGAGGGCATTTTTGAGTTTTTCAAGAGGAAGTTCACATCAAGAATAACGGAGGGCTCGAAACTAAAAAGTGGTAAGATAAATAAAATAACGAGGGAGGAGGCGGAGATCTTGGAAAGGAGGTTCTCGGGGAAGAGGAGGTTTGGGAGGCGGTTAAAGCATGTGGAAGCAATAAATCTCCCGGTCCGGATGGTATTACAATAGCTTTTATAAAGAAATTTTGGTCAACGATCAAAGACGACTTCATGGTGGTTTTAGACAACTTTTGGGAAAGGGGCGAGATTAGCCGGGGTTGCAATGCTTCATTCTTAACTCTCATTCCGAAGAAGAAAAACCCAATCGGACTCAACGAGTTTAGGCTGATAAGTTTGATTGGTATTGCTTATAAAATTTTGTCAAAAGTCTTATCGGAGAGAATGAAAAAAGTTTTGGGAAGGATAATCGACGGCACACAAACAACTTTCTTAAAAGGATAGTTAATTCTTGACGGGGTGCTCATAGCAAATGAAGTAGTGGAGTTCATTCGAAAAACAAAGAAGAAAGATTTGGTACTCAAGGTGGATTTTGATAAAGCTTATGATAGCGTCGAATGGGAGTTTCTCCTAAATACGATGAAAGAAATGGGGTTTGGATTTAAATGGTGTAAGTGGGTTAAGGCATGCTTAAAATCTTCTACCATTTCGGTTTTGGTCAACGGGTCACCGACAAAGGAATTCTCGATGAAAAAAGGACTTCGTCAAGGAGATCCATTTGCACCGTTTTTATTCTTAATTGTAGCGGAGAGTCTTAACACGATGATGAAGGAAGCAAAAGGCGAAGGTTTATTCGAAGGTGTTAAAGTCGGGAAGGAAGAAATGGAAATTTCCCATCTTCAATACGCCGACGATCCCATCTTCAAGTCTTCGTGCTTCAAATTGGAGCTTGTTGGCTAAGTGGTGGTGGCGGTTTCTTTGTGAGAGAGACGCGTTATGGGTAAAAGTTGTAGAGAGTATTTACGGGAAGGGGGGCGGTATAGAGGAAGAGAGTAGTCGAGTCAAAGGAGGGAGGGGATCGGTGTGGAGCAACATTATTAGGATCAAGGAAGAGTTAGATAAAGTGGGGGTTAATTTGGCCGATTCATTTGGAAAGGAGGTGGGGAGTGGAAGTGAGACATCAATATGGTCGGATAGGTGGATAAGGAAGGAAGTGCTAAAGAAAAAATTTGAAAGATTATGGAGGTTGGAGACTAAGGGCCTGTTTGTTTTTTTAAAAAAATGTCTGAACACATCTGAAATCAGATTCGGTCAGATCTTGGCCCATTAAGAGTGTTTTTTTTTTTATAAAAAAAGAGCTGAAAAGCTCTGAATTCCTCTTATTTGACAAGTGGTAGATAAAACATTGAATTCCTCTCTAAAGTCTAAACATCGCCGCCTCCCTCTCAGTTCATGAACAAGTCGGTGCTCAACATCGATCGAGCTCCCTCCTGTCGATCGCCTCCCTACTGAAGCCTCTGCTCCATCCATCGATCGCCTCCCTCTTAAAGCCACTCCTCAACATCGATCGCCTCCTTCCTGTCGATTTGAACTCTCAAGCGAATCTACCTTTCAAGTCGATTGAGTTGGGTTTTTGCCAAATCGATGTAGAAACCATGTCGATTGTTACCTTCGTATTTAGAGTTGGGTTTTTGCCAAATCGATCGATCTCTCTCAAGGTACATCTCCGTGAACTGAGTTGGGTTTTTCGCCAAATCCATCGATCTCTCAAGAAGCCACTGCTCCTCAACGGTATGATCTCTATATCTCGATTCAATCAGTTAGGTTTTGGGTTGAAAGAAGAGAAGAAGTAGTGGTTGTGGTGGGGTGTTGTTGGGTGGAGGCGAAGGAACAGGTGTATTCGGAGTGGTAGAGATTAGAGCGAACAACTCTCATGGAACGACCCAAATTGGAAGAAGCAATAGAGGAGGTGAAGAACGACCCAGATTAGAATGAGGTGCTTCTGGTACTGGATGGTGAAGAAGCAGCAGAGGAGGGAGGTGGGGTGTAATAGGGTCGGCTCATCTAGAATCGACCCAGATTGGAATCGTCTCATTCTTGAACAGAAACCATGGAAGATGATGATGATGGTGTTCTTCAAAAGGGCATGTAATGGATTGCTGTTGAAAATTGAAAATTAGGGATTGATGAAAAAGATTAGAGTAATGGAGGAGTGAGATAGAATCATATGTTTTTGATTCAGATTTGTTTCAATTTATAAAACAAAATGATTCTAATTTAGATTTCAGACGTTACAAAAGCAAACAATCTTATTGATTCAGATTCCAGACTTTAGCACCGCCTCTTGTTAATCAGAAGTGAAATAAGACTTAAGACTTCAGACCTCTTAAAAAACAAACGCCACCTAAGAAAGACACAACAATTAGGGAGAGAGGGGAATGGGTAGATGGTAAATGGGTGTGGAAATGGGCATGGAGGAGGGAACCGATGGGGAGGGAGAAGGGTGAATTGGAGGCATTAATTGGTTTGGTGGGTGATTGGAAACCAAAACCGCATTCGAGAGATAAAAATAAGTGGTTGTGTGGTGTAAGTGGAGAGTTCACGGTTCATGAATTAAAAAATCTAATTGAGGAGAGGGTGGTCGAGGATGGTGAAAATGTAAAGGAAACGAAGTGGCTAAAAGAGGTACCTAAAAAGGTGAACATTTTTATGTGGAGGGCAAGATTAAGAAGACTTCCGTGTAAAGAAGTGTTGGATAAGATGGGGTTGGATATACCGTCAATACTTTGTCCGAGATGTCAAAAAATGGTGGAGTCGGTAAATCATGCATTGGTCGAGTGTGAAGAGGTAACAAAGATTTGGGAGGGAGTATCAAGTTGGTGGAATATGCACAACAGTCCGATTGGGTCATTCAACGGATTGGTAGAAAGCAACGACACAACTTCGCTTTGGAAAGAAATGGTTTGGAGCATGCTATATTTAATTTGGGATCACCGAAATCGGGTCATATTCAAAGAGCATAAACGACGAATAGCGGATCTGTTTTTCGAGTTCCAACGGAAAAGTTTTGAATGGATCTCTCGGAGACATCGTGGACGGAAGCTGGATTGGTCTACATGGCTCACAGCGCCGCAAACGATGTCGTAAAAATGGAGAACAATCAAGACAACGAAAGGGAAGATCGTGATTAATGGTTTGAGAGAGGTTGATGTGTTGAAGAGGATCGATTTAGTTGCTGTTTTGGTGCAGATTGCAACTGATTATGCAGCTGTTAGTTTGTAATTTGGTTGTCTCTAATTCCTGTGGTCTTAGCACTGTAAGGTACTTTTGTTGTTGGTAGACATTGTGGTAGGCAACTTTGTGGGTTTGTCAATGGGTTGGTTTGCTACTTGCAAACATTTCCATTGATACTTTGTAACTGTTGGGTTATATTAATTAATTTTGCCTTAAAAAAAAAAGAAATTATGTCACCAAACATGCTTCTTGCGATTGAAAAAGAAATATATGTGATTGGGAATTTGGTTAGGATTCTTATCAATTACTTTATGATTTTGTTTAGGTTTTAATTTTCTTTAAAAGATAAAGTGGCGTGGGCTCTTTATTATCTGAGTAAGAATTTGTTTTTATTTTGTTTTATGCTACATCATTCATATGTAACCGGTTACTTGTAGGTTGTGAAGACCCTTAAATAAATAAAAGTTTGTTTCGGGTCTCAAAATGATAATTTTAAAAGTTTGTTCCCAAAAATAGGAATCAACTCAAAGTTGGTTCCATTTTCATATAATTTTCCCTTTTAATAACTACAAAAAATTAGTATCATTGCTTACGATCAATAATTCCTTTTTAATGTTTAGTAACAGTATTTAATAAGTAATGAGACTATTGTATTAAATCATATATGCTGGGACGGATCTATATATGTCCGAGCTGTTCTTTGCACTCACTAACTTATTTCCGTAAAATTTTATTGAGGTATGAAAGGTTCATCCTCTAAACTTTGAGGGTTGCTCTGGGATATTAGAAAATATAAGAAACATTAACCAAAACACCGAAAAAAAAGTCTTTTGAATAAAAAATCGAAAAAGTCTCTCGAAATCAACAAAAAAAAGGAAAAAATCCATCGAAATCGACCAAATAACTTAAAAATCCCTCGATATCGATCAACCAAAAAAACTTTAAAAATTCTTAGAAACAGTGGAATTCAGCTAAAAACACATTGGACACTTTTGCAGGCTGTTGATCTACCTTAACGCTATATTCTCTAGTCTGGAGAGAGAAGAAGAGAAATGAATCAAAAAGAAAGGGAAGGAAAAAAAATATTTTTTTTCCATTTGTGTTCTCGAAGGGAAAGGAAAAGGAAGAAAAGGGAAATAAAAAAAAATAATTTTTCATGCTCTTGTACAGGAGAAAAAGAAAAGGAGAGATGCTATTTGTGCAAATATACCGTTAAAAAAAGTCTTTCGTGTTGTAGCCCAGTGGTAAGGTAACATGGTGATCAGTGGATGGTATCCCTGACTAACCCAGGTTCGAACCCCGTGGTGAGCATCCTATGACATCCATGATCATGGGTCTGCCATATAGTGGTACCCTTAATTGGGTTCGGTCGTGGTCGACGGGGATTAGTAGGGTGGCACCCTTAAGTGTGAGCCCGGATACCCTGGGAACGTGTACGTGTGTTAACTTGCCGTTCAAAAAAAATATTTCATTTATAATGAAATAAAGATTGTGTATTTTTGTAATTTTAGTAATTTCTTTTAGATGGTTTTAATGTATTTCTTTTCATTTCTTCTATTTCCTAGCTCCCATATTTAGGAGGAAATTTATCATTTTTTTTTTTGTTTCCTTTCCTTTTTCTGCTAAAAAGTTTTGTAAACACAAGATTCTTTTTTCTACTTTCCTCCTTTTTCTCTTCCTTTTCTTTCATTTCATTCGTAAAATGTATGAAATCTATCATCGCATTTGTTTGAATAGATGATTATAGTCATTTTTAGTTTAGTTGGTCAAAAGTCGTATATTACAATGTATCATGGATTTCAATTATTGCAGGCTAATTTCTGATTAAAAATGAGAAGGATTAGGTAATACATAGCTTTTGAAAGATGCTTAATTTATTCTTAATTTAATAATTTTTATACTTATGGCAAGACTAATGTTATGGTCTAGCTCATTAGGTTTGAAAAAACCATTGTTTGTATAAAAATAATGGTGTGTTCAATAATCGATTTATTTTTAAAAGACTTGGTTTGGTCGTCTTAAGTTAAGACAGAAAATAGTCTCCTTCTCTCTTATGAAATACTCTTATTATATATAGCTTGACAAGCTGCTCCTTTTTCTTCACACCTTACAGTTTTATGTTTCCAAATTGTGAATTGTTTTCTTTACAAAGAAGATCCGAACAGAAAGCAGGTATTTTATTTTATGAATTGATTTTGTTATGCTGGTGGCTATTATACAATCCTTTGTTTCGTACGTTTACCTTTGTTTGTGTATGATTCCAAATAAAACGCAAATGAAGAAATCCATGCACGAGTATTATATGCTAATGTAGTTAATTTGGAAATTTCATGAATACTTCCAATTTAGTATCTTTTTAACCAATGGTATTTATTGATTCTATTACTCATTAAGCAATCATTTAGGAACCGTTCTCTTATTGTCAATCGGGGGCAAAAAGTGATACAATTAACCTCTCAATCCAACCTGAACTCAACCCAAAATTAACAAGTTGGATTAAGATCTTCAACCCATTTCAGTTAAATGGGTCAACCCGTCTAACCCATTTATGTAAACGGGTTGGGTATGGTTGAAATTTTCGACCTGATTTCAAACCATTTGCAACATGTTTTCAACCCATTTATAATATTACATAACTTTATTTTATTTTTAGTTATTAATCATTATTTAATTATAATTAATAATTTAATATATGTTTACCGATTAAAAAATTATTAGAAAAAAATATGTTTTGTAAATGTCTAAATCAGATTTGGCCTAGTTGACTAGTTGTCTCTTTCACTTTTTTGTAATTTCTCACGTCGCCTCTTCTGCTCCCCATACACGTCGCCTCCTCATACCTTGAAAACCTTAGTTCCAGTCTTCCTGACTTCCAGTTCCACAACAAGTCGGCAACTTTAGGCTTTAGGTTTCCACGGCGAGTTGGTCGACTTTAGGTTTCCACAGCGAGTCGACCTGTATTTGAATCTTCTTTAAAACTATGAACATTTTATTTGACTTTGTGGTTGTAGAAAACTTTGAACAATTTATTTGACTTTATGATTGTGTTTTATTGAAGCTTTGAACAATTTATTTGACTTTGTGGTTGTGTATTTGTCATGAAATTAAGTAGTTTAATTCTTTTGATTTTATTTAAAATTTTAAAATTAAATTAAAATTAAATGGGTCAATCCAGGTTCAATCCATTTATTTAACAAGTTAGGTTGAGATAATAATAAACAGGTTAACTCATTACCAACCGATTTAAGTAACAGATTGGGTTAGGTTGAAAATCTCCCCATTTAATTAAACAGGTTGAGTTAGGTTGAGATTTTCAATCCAATTAATAAATGGGTTGAACCTGAACTCAATCCAACATGACCGATTGCCACCCTGATCCTTTGAGCCTCTACATCAACAATATTGGGACTTAAGTGGTTTGGTTAATTGCCCCCTCCTCTTCATATATAGGGGTGAGCAAAGGCGGGTACCCGACTAAAATTCCTAGAACAAGTCTCGGAACCGGAACAAGCGGTTCCTGGATTAGAGGAACCAGAACCGGAATCAGTTACACCGGTTCTTAATATTTGGGAATCGGTCCCGGAACCGCATGTTCCGGTTCCGGTAACAGGTACTCGCTATCTAATTTATAATTTTTTTTATCATTCATATTATAAAAAAAAAATATTAAAATATTACAAAGTCCTAACGTAAAAAAAATAACACAAACGTGAAAACTAATACGATAAAAAGTAAAAAAAACTAATAAATACTACAAACGATGTTTACATAACAAATAAATATTAAAAATTGTGTTTCCAAAACCAATAAGTACTACAAACGGTGCTTCCAGAACACTTCACGTCATTAAAATTAGTTGATGCTAATAAATATTACAAACGGTGCTTCACTAAAAGGTAGTCTATTACATTTTATAAATAAAATAAAATATATTTTATTATAAAAATAGCGGGTACCCGTCGGTTCCAGTTCTGGGTACCCATGGTTAATGGTTCCAAAAAAATGAGAACCGAACCGGTCCCGATCGATTCCATTTTTTAGGAACCGGAAACCGACAGTTCTGAAGCGATTCCGGTTCCAAAGACGGGTACCCACTTCCGATACTCACCTCTATTCATATATATGGTCTCAAGTCTCAACCAGGCCGAACCAATAACAAAAAAGAATTCCAAAATAATGCTAAAACTAAATTGAATTGACTCGTTGTTTGCAATTTGATTTAGAAAATTTAATAGGAACATGAGCTTTCTAGCTTAATTTAAAAAATATAAACCTAAAACAGCACCTTGTCAAGTTTAATTAAGAATTAATAATGATAAGCGGGATAGTTTTTTTTATCTAGGCAACATGTATAGAAAGACAACATATTTTGCTTTAATTTCTATTTTAGGGGTCGTATTTTAAAATGATACATTCCAAGGTCTATTGACAAACTTTATAAACAAATAAGGGACCCATTTACCTGAAGAGCACATGTAACCGGTTATAATGGTATTATTGATATAAATTATTATTATTATTTAATTATTAGTCATATTTTGCTCAAAATACTTTTTTTTCCCTAAATCTCGTTTCTCAAACCATGGCGCTCCTAGTGGCACCGTTCTCCGGCAACACCATGACTTTCACCTCCTTCATCGGGCCTACAAAAACTCCTCGCTTCCATCTCTATACATTATGAATATAAATTGTTTCGTTTACTTTGGGTTGGTGGGGATATATCTTCCCTTATGGCCATGAAATGTAGCGGATCCACGATTTTTTTTCTGATTGAGACACCTTTAAGATAGATTAAAGGCTCATAAAGTCGTTCATTGTGTTTTTATCATCATAATCCCACCATTTCGACGGATTATTAAAGTTTTTTTGGTTGATGTCAAATAATTTTTAAGTTTTTTTTAGTCGATTTTGATGGACTTTTTGGATTTTTTTGGTTGATTTCAACAGTTCTTTTTCTTCGTATTTTGGTTGATTTTGATATATTTTTATTTTTATTTTTTTGGTTGGTGTGGGCCTTGACGAGAAATTACTAGGGGAAAAGTAAGAGAGAAAATTAAAAAAAAAAAAATTATTTTAACGGAGCTCATCCCCCTATTTTACTAACTAGATCCGCCTCTAGCCGTGAAACCACCCCACTACCATATTCTTCGGTGCCATTTAAATTTATGATTAAAGAAAACACATTAACTAGATGTGTGTGTGTGAGAGAGAGAGAGAGATAAATTTAAAATGGGTGATTTTTTACGAATATAATATTTATATACGACAAATGCAATAAATAAACTCACACACCCTTCTCATTTTTGGTAAGGTTTGAACCCCCTGACCTCTTAGGGGGTGTTTGGGATTGCTTATTTGAGGTGTTTTTTAGCTTATTGCAATTTGGCACCGGAAATAAGCACTTTTGAGTGTTTGGATGAGGAGAAATTAAAATGACTTATAGCGGTGTCAAACCGCTGAAAATCACTTTTTGATAAGTCATTTGGTTTTAACTTTCAACTTATTTGAAAAGTGCTTATGACTTTTTTAGTTATTTTATATGTATAAGCAATCCCAAAAACCTTTAAATAACAACTTATTAGCTTATTACTTCTTGGTACCACAATAAGTTAATTCAAACACTTTTTTAAAAACTCCGATTTGACACCGCATAAGTTGATAAACACTTTTTAAAATAAGTCTAAGTTGTTTTAAATAAGCAATCCCAAACACCCCCTTAGGAGGCCAGAGACTCCAATACCGCTAGGCCAAAGACCCTTTTGGTATGGGTGAGTTTTTTTGAAGGTAGAGAAAGGGTGATTTAGGGACTGTTTACCAAATTCTTACCCGGTAAGCGTTTACTGGCAAGAAGTCCACTTTCATTTACCTTATCATGTAAGATCCTTAGCCATGAAAATAGATTGTTGGTAAACATTTAAAACATAGTAAGCGCTTACTGGATAAGAGTTGTTTCTCATACTTACCGGGTAAGACTCTTGGTACTCTTGGTCCTTGCCTTATCTCTTACTGAGTAAGATTCTCGGTCTTTTCCATGTCAATCAATAAGGTAATTGATATTGGAAAGCGCTTACCCGGTAAGCGTTGAGTAAACGACCCCTTATTGGTGCAAGTTTGGTGAGATAGTGATTTTTTAATCCTATGCAGTAGTGGTGGTTGTCAAGGGGGGAGCCAGAAATTTATTCGAGGCGGAAGTATATAAAAATAGAATAAAAACATATGTTAACATTATGAAAAAGACAAAACACTATAAAAACAAATTAGTTTTACCCACAAAAATCACCCAGGGAAAAATTTCTTGGTGATCACCAACGGATCTCCAACAAAATACTAATTATTCAGGTAGAATAAGATGCTTCTCATGGAAATAAGTAAATTAAAGCCCTAGTGATATTTGACCTTTACAAATTTAACAGGGAGAGTGGGGCGCTCCTTTTTTGGTAGAGAAGTCGTTTTTTTATGTGAAAGCGTGATCGATTTTACGATTAGGAGAGGGCGAGGGGTGAGAGAGGAGAGACCGATTTTCTGATTTGACATTTTATTAGTCGGGCCTCTCCTAATTGGTAAAATCGGTTCTTGGTAGCACATCATTATACTTCTTTTCTTTGTTTCGGGCACCGTTAGGAGTGATAAAAGATCTCGAGCGTTTGAGAGGTCAATTATTTAGGGGGGGGGGGGGGGAGGGGGAGGGAGGTGGTGAGGATTTAAAAAAAAAACCTTTTTCGTGGGTGAAATGGGATTCGGTCTTGGGTGGGTTCAAAAAAAGGGGTCTTAACGTAGGGGGCTTAAGGATATGAATTGGACACTTTTATGCAAATGGTAGTGGCGGTTTAAGACGGAGAGGGAGGCGTTGTGGGTAAGGTTAATCCATAGCATTTACGGGTGGGATGGGGTTTTAGTAGTGGGAAATCATATAGGGACGGAGGGTAAGGGGGGTTTGGTGTGACATTGTAAAGGTAGGAAGGGAGTTAGAGAATATTGGAATACACATTGCGGGGTCTTTGGTTAAGGAGGTAGGGGATGGTGCGGACACAAGGTTTTGGGAGGAGAATTGGGCGTTAAATCTATCGTTAAAAGAGGAGTATCCGAGACTTTTTCAATTGGAGACAAATAAAGGGGTCTTGGTCAAGGGTATAGGGGAGTGGGTAGGAGAAGAGTGGACGTGGAAATGGGAGTGGAGACGTGATCCGAGGGGGAGGGAAGTAGGAGAGTTAGAGTCATTGTCGAGTGTACTTCAAACCAAAGTGCTGAGAAGGGATGCTAAAGATAGGGTAGTATGGTCATTGGACCCACATAATGGATTTACGGTTAAGAAAATGAGGGACATCTTGGAGGAAAAAAGTTCGGTTGGAGCAAACACTATGGTAGAAACAAAATGGGATACATCGGTGCCAGAAAAAGATTAGCATGTTCTTATGGAGAGTAAGGCTTGAGAGGATACCGACTAGGGAGGTCTTGGATAAAATGGGGATTGAGTTAGACTCCACTCTTTACCCAAAGTGTAAGAAAGCGGTTGAGACAGTAGATCATGCCTTGGTCAATTGCGAGGAAGTGAAGCCATTATGGCTTCAAACGGGACAATGGTGGAATGCTAGCGTCTTGACGATCAACTCGGTTACGGATTTGTTCGGTTTGGGTGGTCAAGTATGTACGAGTGCGATGGTGGGTTGCTTCCTTTACTTCATATGGTCTCATCGGAATAGAGTGGTGTTTGAGAAGAAACAAGGGAAGATTTCGGACAATTTCTTCAAGGCACAAGTAAAGGCTTTTGAATGGATCAAGTGGAGAAACAAAGCTCTTATCAATGACATGGCTAGTTGGTTGTCAAATCCCGGAATTTTTAGGGCCAGTACGTTATAATTTTTTTGGCTCTTCGGTGGTGTTTGCCTCTCGTAAACTGTCCTCTAGGTACTTTTTAGCTTGTTTCGTCTTATCAGTTTAGGTGTCGTTTTTGTGACAATTTGATCCTCTTTGTTTCTTTTTTCTTGTGGGTAATAAAGTTTGTTTTCTTGCCGTTCAAAAAAAAAATTGATTGGAGGAGGAGCCAAACCCTTGAGCTTGTTATTGGTACAGTATTATTATTTTTGAAAAGTTGAGAGGATACTAATACACTTTCTGGAGCTCACATGGCTCCGACCCTAGGTGGTTGGTTTAAGTTTAAAAAAATGAAGAAATGAATTCTTTAATGATAATAATAATTAAAAAAATCATATTTTGTGCCGTGATTGATAAGTGAAAGTAAAGTTAAAATAATAATTTACCGGTGTCAAATTAGATTTTACCTACAGGTAATGAGCCCTTTGTTTATGTATAAACTTTGTCAATAAACCCTTAATGTATCAATTGAAAGTACAATTTTAAAACAAGAATTCAAGTGAAGTACAATACTTTTTTATACAATTTGCCCTTTTATTGTAAACAAAACTAGACTGACTACTAGTGTTTTGAAAAGTTAAGACCTTGACTATCAATTTAAAAAGTTAAAACCTTGAATAAACCAACTTATAAGTTACTTTTTACCTTCTAAATAGACTTTTTGAAATAAGTTCAAACAATAAGCTAATTGAAACGTTACTAATAGGGTTTCAATAAGTTGACTTATATTTTACTTTTATCTTATCCAAAAAAGACTTTTAAAATACATTTAAAGAATAAATTAGCTTATATTTGTTAAATATGACATATCTTATATGTTGGTTTAGCTAATACTTGAAATACTGAATTTCTATTTTTTTTTTCGTGAACAATATTATTGAAGATATTACGAACATTATTAAAACAAAAGTTTAGTATGCCCACATCGTATACCTCTTTTTCGTTAGCCTTTAAAAATATCTTAAAGTTTCATCATTTTTTTTTCCTAAATGTTACTACAATTGTACTCGCGCATTGCAGCTAGATAAATTACGATTTTAATGTTTCATTTTATTTTCTGTTTTTATAGATTTACATTACGATTTTGGATGGTTGTGAGAGAGTGATAATGATTTTTTTTATATAAATTTGTTTAATTTAAACTTAATAATATAATGTAATTTATTTTGGTTTAATAATATAACTTTTTTTATAAAATATTCTGTTAGATTTTTTAATTATATTTTAGATTTTTTATATTTAAAATTTGATTTTTTTTGTATTTAATTATACTGAGAGTTATTTTAGGGGAGTTAAAGTGGGAAATGATTTTAGGGGAGTTAAAATGGTTAGAGATAATGATTAAAAATTAATAAATAACATTAAATGTAGTACATACAACTTTAATGGTTGTTTTTTAAGTAATTAACATTAAATAGCGGTACATTAAACTTTAAAACTTGTTTTTAAGAGTTTTTTATGTCTTCTTTATAATATAGTATAGATTATAGAATGTATTAGGTGTATTGTTAAAAATAATTGTTTAGAGCATCTACAATTGAAATTTTTGTTGAGGTTAATTTTTGTTAGGGATTTTATAAGGTTTTATAACCTTTATCGTGGGACATAGGTTCTTATAAATATCCAGGTGCTTAAACAAAAACTTATAGATTCTTATATATGTTTCTTTTTTAATTATTTATTATTTTATTGTTTTTATTATTTTTAACCATTTAATTTTCTTTTAACAAATCTACAAAACATGTAAGTTAAAGTTGATATAGAAAAAATATATAAATTAAATATTATGAGATATATTAATTAGTTTTGTTTTATTTTTCGTTTCTAGTAAAGGAAATATACAAGTTTTTGTATTTTGTTTTAATACGTTTAATTTTTAATTATCTTTATACTATTATGTTTAGATTATCTTTCAAATACTTTTATATCTATAACTTAAAATTAATAATTTATAAATCATAAATTAATAATTGTAAAATATGTTTTCTATTTTTAAAAAATATACCAAATTGCAATATATATATATATATATATATATATATATTGGAAGGATATTTTGCAACCCTTAAAAAGGTTGCAACCCTTGCAACCCTCATCTTAATCGTTGGATTCATGATCGGCGGTTATTTTATTTTTATTTTTCTGTTTTTTTAATTAAAAATATTGGGGCTCATATCTATTGTAACCGCCGATCATGAATCCGACAGTTAAGATGTGGGTTGCAAGGTTTGCAACCTTTTTAAGGGTTGCAAATTAAACAACCCCTATATATATATATATATATATATATATATATATATATATATATATATAGATTGCAACATATAAGTTATTTCTCATACCTCTCCTTTAAAAAAATGAAAAAATACATTAAGGTAACGTTTGATACACAGACATGATTGCACATTACTGGATAGGACAGAACTGGACATGACAAGAGGATAGGACTAGACATGGGACTGGACATGTTTGTTTGTGTTTGGTACTACTAGCACTGGACATGACAAGAGGATAGGACTAGACATGGGACTGGACATGTTTGTTTGTGTTTGGTACTACTAGCACTGGGCATGACAAAACTAGACAAGTTGCCCCCAAAAGTTATTTTATGATTTTTTATATATCATATGATAGTTGTAATTAACTCAAATAAAGTAAATAATTAAATAAATCAATTTATAAACATTCTTATACAATTTTCATATATACATAAATACATACATGTACAATGGTACCAAATTTGAATGAAAAATTAGATAAAATGGATGGTAGTTTGAAAAAACCTTCTTTGTACAAAGGACAAATTATGTTTTATTCGGTTTGGAAGATCCTTAACAATTGGCGAAGGTGGTCTTGGTTATGGTGGATGTGAAGGAGGTGGTGGCTGACAGTACTAGCGGTGGTGGAGATGGACAGTGGTGGTTGGTGTCAGACAGTGGTGGTTGGTGTCAGACAGTGATTATGGAGGGCGTGAAGATGGTAGATAGTGGTAGTGGTAGCTTATAGTGGTGGCAGTGGTAGCTGTAAGTGGCGACCGATGGTGGTAGTAGATGGTGGCGGCCAACGGTGGCAGTGGTAGCCGATGGTGGCAGTAGTCACCGATAGTGACGACGACGATGGTAATGGTAGCAGTCTTGGCAGTGGTCGCCGATGGTGGCGGCCGACGGTGCCAGTGGTAGCCAATAGTGGCGGCCGAAGGTGGTAGTGGTAGCCGATGGCGGTGGTTATGATGGAAGTGAGGTGGCCAATGGTGGTAATGGTGGTGGCAATGAACCTTGGTGGTTGGTGGCTAACGGTGGTTATGGATGTAATGGAGGAGGTTATAGTAGTAAAGGAGAAGGTAGAGGTGGCCAACAGTGTAGTGGTGGTCGCGATGAACAGTAGTGGTCGGTGGCCGACGGTGGTTGTGGAGGTGACGATGGACAATGATGGATGTGGAGGTGGTGAAGAAGGTTGTTGTAGAGGAGGAGGAATGGTGGTGGCCGACGGTGGCTATCGATGGTGGCAGCAATCGTGACTAGCGGTGATGATCACTAAAACAAATATTGTATTATGGTTATATCAAACGAGGGTTAATTAGTAATATTTTAGTGTTTGTCTCATTCTTGTCCCATCTTGTTCCACCTATTTTGGTGGAACAAGAAAAAGCTTATTTTGTCCCACGTTGTCCCAATCCCATGTTACACCAAAAGTGGGACAATAAGTTCTTATCCTGTCCAAATGTCGCACCAAACATGGGACAGTGAGTTTTGTCTCGTCCTGTCTTATCCTGTCCTATCCCATGTACCAAATGCATCCTAACTTTTCTAAAAGTTCAAGTGCATCCTTATATTTTCAAAAATTCTAGAACATCCATCAAAGTTAAGAGGATGTATGATGTATCTTCATACCTAAAAAAAAGGGAGACGGTGTTGTTCATTAGTTGTGTCGATAGTCGTCGGTGGTTGTCGGTAAAGGAAACCGTCGGAGGTAAGCCACAAATTCATATCCACCCTCTCTTATTATCCACCGGCCACCACCACCGCTACCGAACTAGTGGAAAGCAACAAATCAATACCATCGGTGTTCATCAAAGGTGGAATGAGAGATAGAGTGAGGCAGATTTGAGTTTTACAAGTGTAAAGTTTCACACGTGATTGTATTGTAGGAGATTACGGAGAAAAGAGATTTGGGTCAACATTAAGAGCATCTCCAACCGGTCGCTAAACCCCCATTTTTGCCGGTTGGAGTGCTCCAATCGACCTGTAAATCTCAAAAAAATTTGCCCGCCAAAGATTTCACACGGCATATATGCCGTTCAAATTTCACACGGCAAATTTGAGAGGCCCACCACTATCATTTTTTTATTAATATTTAATTTAATATTGATTTTATAATTATATAAATTAACACACATATATATATATATATATATATCTATCTGTATAATTATAAATAAACTAATGTCATTTTAATGTGGGGTCCACAAATTTGGTGTTTTTTTTAAAGGATGGTTGAAGTTGAGTTTTTTTTTTGGTACTAATGAACCCACCATATTTGGTGTTATAGGTGTTTTTTTGTTGCTACGATTGGAGAGGCTCTAAGAAGAGGAAGAAAACTTGGTGGTGGTGGGTCCCATAGTCATACCCACTTGTATATATTTATTTATTAATAGTATATTATATGTAGATGCAGATGTATTATTTTCAAGTTAAAATACGTGATAATAATAAAAGGATCAAAATATACCCTTGAGTAGGGGTGAGCATGAGACTAGTACCGTACCGAACAGGTACTGTACCAAAAATTTCCGATACCGAAAATGTGGAAAACTCAATACCGAATACCGTACCGATTAGACCGGTACGGTACCGGTACCGGTACCGGTACCGGTACGGGTAACACTAACGATATTTCGGTACTAGTATCCTATCCGCACCGAACCGATTATAGGAAAAACATGGAACCGATTACCGTACCGAAATACATGGGACGGTCCGGGATCGGTACGGTACCGGTTCGGTATCGGGATTTGGGACTCCTTGCTCACCCCTACCCTTGAGCTAACTGACTTGTTTATTAGAAATTAGTCAAAGGGATCAAAAGTGAAATAAAATGGTAAACGCAATGAACAAAACTGTAATTAGTTTAGAAGAGTAACCAAAGTTGATAATGAGTGACGACCATAAAAACCAAAGTTGATAGTGAGTGACAACCATAGGGACGAAAAGTGTAATTTCCTCTTTAATTTATCCGGTTCTTTTGTGTTATATATATTCTTATGATTCAACTTCACAAATAAATCTTATTTTATGTATTTTTCTTTTGCGTTATTTGTACTATACTACAATTGTATTTATTTTGTAAGATTATTTAGTAAAAAAATATTTTTACCAAGATTATAACTTTCCTTGTCTCACCTTTAATTTATAGTTTTCTCCAACATTAAAAAATGGTTGACGCTTTAGTGACTATTGCTGCTGAGGGGATATTGAAAAAGGCGTTGTCAATAGCTGCTAGTGAAGTCGTCCTTGCTTGGGGATATGAAGAACAGTTGACCGCACTTCATGAGACATTGGACATGATTCGTGCCAAGTTGCGTGATGCAGAAATACAAAAAACTAAACAAGAGATTGTGATGTTGTGGCTGAAAAAGCTAAAGGATGTCGTTAGTGAAGCTGATGATGTTTTGGATGAGGTTCACTACGAAATGTTGAGGCGTGAGGTAAAGAAACAAAATCGAAAGGTATCCTCTCTACCAAGCTTGAGAAGATTCGCATTTCGTAGAGAAGTAGGTCATAAAATCGAAAGTATTAACAAAAAGTTGTTTGAGATCAATAAACAAGCAAACAATTTAGGACTACACGACGAACAAGTTGGTCTTATTCCAGATAATCCTTATCAGGAGACCGACTCATTTTTAGACGAATTCAATATCGTTGGGAGGGAGAATGATGCACTACATATCATACAACTCCTAACCATGTCAAGAAATGAAGAAAAGCTTATAATTGTTCCTATTGTAGGAATGGGCGGGATTGGGAAGACCACTTTGGCTAAGTCAATCTACAATAATCAAAAAATAAAGGAAGATTTTGATGTTAGAACTTGGTTGTGTGTGTCGGTTACTGTTGACGTCAATACACTTCTCGCAAGGATCTACGAATCTCTAACAGGAGAAGTATGTAAGGTACACGCTAGAGAAATTCTAATAAAAAATCTTCAGAAGGAGTTGGGAGCAAAAAGATATTTACTCGTCCTCGATGATGTATGGGATGAAAAGGAGGAACATTGGGATGATTTTAGAAGTTGTATGCTAAAAGTAAGTTCCCACAATGGAAGTGGCATTCTTGTCACTACACGGAATCTTGAAATAGGAACTAATGACATGACCAAGGATTCATATGCTTTACAACGTCTAACAAATGATCAATGTTGGTCCATCTTTGAAGAAAGGGCTTTCGTGGTAGAGCGACCACCGATGCCAGAATTGGTGGAGATAGGACGTGATATTGTGAAAAAGTGTTGTGGCTTACCGTTGGTAGTAAAAGTAATAGGAGGCATGTTGCGTCGTTACCGTGACAAAGAGAAGTGGTTGTCAATTAAGAATAGCAAAGTTTGGGATCTAGAAGGAGTGGAGAGAGTTCAAAGCACCTTAAAACTAAGCTTTGATAATCTGCCAAATTCTATTGTCAAACAATGCTTTGCATATTGTTCGATCTTTCAGAAGGATACGGTAATAAAAAGGAAAGAATTGATCCAACTTTGGATGGCTTTAGGGTTGCTTCAAGCGGATGAGGCGAGAAACAAGGAGATGGAGGATGTGGGAAATGATATTTTTCGTATTTTGGTAAGCAATTCCTTACTACAAGATGTTGAAATGGATAGATATGGTTACATCTATGGTTGTAAGATGCATGATCTGGTGCATGATCTTTCATTATCACTTTCAAGAGATGAAAGCTTATGTCTGGTGGATCAGACAAGCAATGATGTACGTATTTCTCATGCTAAACATCTCACGATGTTCCGGGAATCGAACGTGGATTTAGAAATCAAAATCTCATTTAAAAAGATGATTTCTAAGGTCTTAAAAGATGATATGACAGCTAGAACTTTGCAAACATTGTTCTTCTACGGTGAAGTTGAGAAGAATATTTCACTTCAAGATTTCAAGTGCTTGCGTATCCTAAAATTCCATCGATGCAATTTGAAGAAGATACACGATTCAGTTGGAGACTTGGTGCATCTTAGGTATCTTGATTTGTCATATACCGAAATCAGTTTTCTTCCCAAATCTGTTGGTAAACTTTACCATTTGCAAACGTTGAAGGTGCATTCATGCAAGTTTCTCGAGGAGTTTCCAGAAGATGTGAGATATCTGATCAACCTGCGGCATTTGAAGTTTGATGCAACGTGTCTCTCCCCTTATAAGGTTGGGCATTTGACTTCTCTTCAAACATTGTCCAACTTTAGTGTGGGTCAAGACAAGGGAAATCAAATTGAAGAGCTAGGCCGTATGAAACAACTTCGTAGAAAGCTCCGTATTTGGAACCTCGAAAAAATTAGCAGCAAAGAAGATGCTGCTAAGGCAGATTTATCTGGGAAAAAACATTTATTCAAGATTATATTCTGTTGGGGTGACAATGAAGGTGCCAACAAAAATGACAAGGATGTATTGGAAGGGTTGCAACCCCATGCAGATATGAAATGCTTGAAAATTAAAAAGTTTCACGGCGACGATTTTCCAGCATGGGTAACAAAGATGTCAATCAATATTGAAGGGAAGTGGACCCCTCTTGAGAAGCTCGTCAATATCACATTATCTGATTGTAAGAGTTGCCACAATCTTCCAATGCTGGGGAGCCTACCACTTCTTCGGAAGCTTAAGCTGAACAATATGGACAAGTTGACTTGCTTAAGTAGTTCCTTAGGCCAAGGCGATGGCATCAGTAAGTCAAGGAAGCCTTTGTTTCGATCGTTGAAAACGCTTACACTATTGGATATGAAAGGCCTAGAAAAGTGGACAGATGAACCAATGAATAGCTCAACGATGTTGTCACCCGTCCTTGAAAAGCTGAAAATTTTGGATTGCCCAAGGATCATTCTCTTGGATGAATATCAACACCATCCTCTTGTTTATTTGATGATACGAAAGTGCAAAAATCTCGAGTCCATACGGAGCATACAAGGTCTCACATCTCTCGAATATTTATACATCGATGATTGTCCTAATCTTTTAGGAATACCGGATTTGCACAACCAGGGTCGTTCTTTGAAGCATCTTACAATTACTCAGTGTGACAAAGTGGCATGCTTGCCTAGCGGATTTGATTCTCTTGCCTTGGTAAATGAAATGTCCTTGGGTCCGTTCTCAAACAAGCTCCATTCTTTTCCAAGTCTCCAAGGCATCGAGAACTTGGGGAACCATCTTCACTCTTTAAACTTGAGAGGTTGTGCTCATTGGAAGTCAATACCAGAAGAAATAAAACACCTCAATGCATTGTCTTCATTAACCATAAGTAGATTTGGACTGCGAGAATTGCCTGTTTGGTTAACCAATATGTCATCTATTCAAGATATGAACTTTTATGAATGCGAGGGGTTAGATATTGAAAACATTTAATAGTTGGTAGCTATAGAGCATACTAGAAATTAAATCTGATGAGGCATGTCTCATACAGATAGATCGATTCTTCTTTTTCCAATAAATTAATTAGTTTACCAAAGATAACGTGTATCTTTAATAAGATTGTTTAGATATATTCTAATAACTTTTGTCAAACGAAATCTGTATTTGTTTATTTGGTAGCTAGGTTAAAACTCAAAATAATTTTTAAAGATATATTTTAAATGAAAGTATAAATAAAAACTAAAATTGGATTGCTTGAATATAAATATATTTTACAAAACTAAAAAAACAATGGAAATGGAACTAAATAAGGATATACTATAATCAAACTGAAAACGTATAACATGAACTTAACAACTTTAAAGAATTTTGAAATGATAAACAAATATATATAAAATAGAGTGAATTACAAAAATCGTCCTTGTGGTTATATGAAAATTATCAATTGGGACCTTCAATTTTTTTATTTTTGCATGGATTGGGTATGTATGCTTCATTTTTCATTACGAATCAGTTCCTAACATTAACTTCGTTCATTTTGCTTCTTTAAGTCATAGCTACTTTGGTCTTTTAACTGCGAACTGAAAAATCATATTAGAACAACCAATAACGTGATGCCACTTATCTTACCTTACCCCATCCCACACTTCTCTCTATCACGTGTCATCAAGGACCTCGGTTTTCGGCAATCCCCCTATTTCACTCTGGCCTCCATCTATAATTTTTAATATTTTTTCCTACACTTCTCTCTCTCTCTCTCTCTCTCTCTCTCTCTCTCTCTCTCTCTCTCTCTCTCTCTCTCTCATATATTTTAATTTCATAAATATTTTATAGTTGCCCCGCTAACTTCCCACACATTCGACAAAAATATTTTTAAATTTATAATAATTTTTAAGGACATTTTTTACTGTAAAAAATATATGAATTTTATTAATTTTTTCAATTCTTTTATTGTAAACCAAAAATAAAAAATTAATCAACTTAATTTCTCATCAAATAAGATAATCCAAATTTATTTTTGATTAAAATCATGGCCGGTTCTGGGGCGTGCTGGTGGTACCGTCGCACGGGGTCTCCGATTTTATTTTACTTTTTATACATAATATAGTTAAAATACATAAAAATAAGGTTAAGATTAAATAGAAGTAACTTCTTGGAAGAGATGGGAAAACGTCTTGTTTATTACACTAATGTGACTTGGTTCAAATCCCACACACAACATTAATTTTTACTGACTTTTTAATTGTTTTAAAATCCACTTTATTACTTAATTTTTTATTATTTCTTTATTTAATGATTATTTATCCATTCATAGTTGATAATTTCTATAAATTCTTTGGAACATTTTTATTTTTAATATTTTTATTTTTTAATAACAATAAATGAATTTTTTTTTGTTAATATGCGTTTTCTATAATTATCAATAATGATTGTCTGTTTTGATATAAAATATGATGTATCAAATAGAAATTATGAATTGCATTACTCTAAATATAAAAAAAAAAAAACTTGTAGTTATCATTAGTGTTTGTGTTTTTGGAAAATGTATATAAAGTGTCAGTCCATTATTGAATAATGAAAAACCACTTATTTTTAGTTGTAAGCCTTTTTTTAAGAGATTATACATTATTAATCTATACCTAATGCTTAATAAGTTGTTTTAAGATATTTACATAAATATTCTATAATATAGTAAAGATTAATACTTTATAACACGACTCAATAAGACTAAATTACACAATATGACTTCTTACCGCCTAATACAACCTATTACAATCCAATAGGCCTACTGAGACGCATTATTACCAATACGATGCATCATTGCCAAATACGATGCTTTATACCCATTACAACCATCATCTAGTACGACTCATTACAAACCAAGATGACCAAATACGACTCATTACCCAATATGATTTGCATTGTTACCCATTACAACGAACTATAATCCAATATGACTCATTACAATCTAATACTACCCAATACGACTCATTACAATCAATATGACCCAATACGGTCCATTACGAGCCATTACAACCCAACATAACCCAATATAACCAATTACCACATAATATAGTCCAATATTGCCCATTACAATGTATAGAATCCAATACGGTTCAATAACGATCCATTACAACCCAATAACGTAGTACAACTCATTACAACACCCAGCAGAACCCAATATGCCTCACTGGTAGCCATCACCCAATATAATTTAATGATACAACCTAATTTAAACAAAAATTACAAACAACCTAACCCAATAAGACTTGTTATTGTTCAATACCACCAATTACTATCCAATATGAGACATTACCACACATGACAACTAACAAAATCGAATACGACACATTACCACCCAATACAACAAACATAACCCTAAACGACCCGATTATAACTCAACATAATATAATATGTTGCTATACGACTCGATCATCGATGATTAACCATATCTTGCTAATTTGAATACCCTAGTAAAACATCACACACAAACACACACACACATATATTTATATACACACAATGAGATGTTTATTCTATATTTTATCAGTTAGTTATAAATTAAAAAAATGTAGTTTTAAAAAGTTATACCCATGCATCATTTACTTGTAATCTTGAATTTTAATAAACAATACTTTATGAATAAAACTTTGTTTTTAAGAGTTTTCCTTAAATGTTTTATAATATAGTATAGATAGACCTATATTTCAAATCTAAAACATTAGTTGATATAATAAAATTAAACAAAACCATTGAAATATTGGTATAATATCAAAATATCTAATAAGATAATTTAAAGTTAGTTAATTGAATATTTAATAAAATATAAAACTTAAAGATATATGTAATTACTTAAATTTTAATATTATAATAAAAAAATGGTATAACTTAGGAATAGGATGGGTCGGCATAGGTTTTGGGGGGAAACCCCTTGTTTGGGAAATAGAGGACAACCCCAATTTTTTGAAGGGCGCTGAGGAGGAAAACAAAATTGGATTGATAATCGAACAAATAGGAAGATAGATAAACGTGAACGAGGAAAGAGGAGGAATTAGTCAAAGATGAAGGGGATGTTGCGTATAAGGCCCACGAACTCGAAACCTGCTCCCATCCCTCACAATTATGAAAAACTGCAGAAGGGTTTTATTTGGCTGCTCGTTTGGTCTGAAATAGAGATAAAAACTTCGGTGAAACCAATCAATCAAGCAAGGATTTGTATTTTAATCTTCTGTCAACTGTTTATGTATGTATACATGTATTATTCGTTGGCATTGTTTGTGTTACGTGCTGCTAAGTGCTGTTTTTTAAGCTAAATGTTACTTCCAATATCTTCTTCCATTATGTAGATTTTTACTCTAGACATTTTTTTGATAGTGAAATCTAAACATGTTTTGCAAGAACATTTGTTTTAAAAAACTAGGATTAGAACAATGACAAAAGTTGTGTTCTAAAGTCAAATAATCAATGTTGTGTTCCTTTTGTACCATGAAAACATCACAATCAAGTTACAATCTTCAACTATTTTGTAAATTTATTTTGTTTTCTGCAAACGTAAATGGTTGCCAAAAGTTGTTTTCTATCCAAATTACACTTGTTTTAAGAACACAAACACATAAATAGAAAACAAAACTTGGCTATACAAAGGGAATTTCACTTGAGGACTCACCATAACACTTTAGCACTGTCAATGAAGTAAAACTTACATGTTCCCCAACTAAAGCGAACCAATGACAAAAGCCAAATGCCAAATGCCAAATACCAAATATTTGTGATGATCTAACCAATCTTTAGTTTTGGGACCTGTATAGATATTCCTTGTAATTATCCACTCGACAAGGTAAAGAAACTAAATTATTCTCAATTTCTCACCTCTAGGATATCAAGATCCAAAGTTCCTATGCATATTTTCGACAATTTCATTAAAGTTCCAATTTTGCAATGCTCGGTCCCTTTGTGACCTGAATGATCAATCAAATATAAGATCACCAAGAGGCTTTAGTCCAATGGATGAAGAATTTAAGCTAATATTGTTTCCCATTCTTGACTAGCTTTAGTGAAATTTCCCTTAGCTATGGTCGATTATGTTTCTCGTTGTCGTTTTTTCTATAAACCGGTTCCTAATCTAAAGCAATAGTTGAATATTTCCGGGGTATGTTTAGGGATCTTAAGGGAAGATCCAAAATCTTAAGACCGTAAAAGAAAACTAGTATTAGGATGAAAACACTAAAATTACCCTTTGACAGACTAGACATTTTTTACTGTCTTTGTTGTTGTCTGACATGCATCTTTTAACTTCAAAGTTTGTTTAGGCTCGATGTAGCTGTATTTTATGAAAACTCAAAACATAAAAAGTGTATATCAGTTAGTTGGGTTTCTAGAACGTCTTGAATCACCTCTGTTGGTGCCTCAAAGAGTGAGATATGACAGATATACCACAACAGCGCATATCTGTCCGACAACTTGCTTTTGACATTTTTTGTTCATTTCGTACACTTAATGTATCCAAACTAAAACAATAAGTATAGAACAATTGTAAATGAGAATTTCTTTGTGAATGGTTTACATTTTAAGCATTTAGATTTAGATTATATATTCATATACACCTACATATACATGCTGACACATACTTATTAGATGTCTAATTGTTGTTGACTTTTTTTAGTTGTCTTTGTTAGTTATGTGGAACCCTTCAATGAACCCTTTAATGTTTTTATCTTAGTATCAAGGGGATCTGTAAAAGTTATACATAAGGGTTCTTTAGTTTAAGATCAACCTTTAAATACTCCTTGACAAACTTGACATCTTTTCGTTGTTATTGCTGTTGTCCAACATGCATCTTTCAACTTCAACGTCAGTTTATGCTCATATGTAATAGTAATATACGAAAACTCAAAACATAAAAAGTGTACATTGGTTAGTTGTGTTTCTAGAACATCTTGAATCACCTCTGTTGGTGAATTGAAGAGTGAGATATGATAGATATACCACAACTGCGCAGATCTGTCCTACAACTTTTGCTTTTGACTTTTTTTGTTCATTTCGTACACTTAATGCATCAAAACTAAAACAATAAGTATTTCACAATTGTGAATGATACTTTCTTTGTGAATGGTTTACATTTTAAACACTTAGATTTAGATTTTGTATTCATATATACATACATATACATGCTGACACATACTTATGAGATGTCTAATTGTTGTTTTACTTTTTTGAGTTGTCTTTGTTAGTTATGTGACATTGTATTGTTAACCATATTTATACATCAAATCAATCATAGTTATGAAATCCAATCATAATTATGAAAAATTCAGTTCTTGGTAATCTTAGCTAGTTAAGACTAGTGTCTGGATCTTCCATTGATCATCTTATTGTTCTTTATTAACATTAACAAAGAGCATTTTATATGATAGAGTATTAGTTTCTTTTTCAGATGTTCTATACATTTTTAACAATTTATTATTACAAATCCTTTTACACATATATTTAGTTTCTAGAAGATCATAACTTATAAGAATATGTTGATATTGTCATGGTGGTTTCTTTTACATAAGTTATGCTATGATGTTAAGCTAAAAGATGGACTGTGAATTTGCATGACAACAGTACTGTTTTGTGAACTTGTTGAGTTCTTGTGTGGATATCAAATGTGATATGTAATGTGTTGTGCTCGACAAACTTCAGTTTGATGTACTGATTGCTTGTGGTCATTTACTATTTTTTTTAAAAGACCGAAGATGCTATTTGTTAGGTGGTGAAACTTTTGCGACCTATTCACTGTCATACCCCTGATAATTCCCTGCACAGAGCTCGGGAACTCTAGGTTACACTTGGATTTCTGTCTTGCATCTGTTGCTGAATTAGATATAAGAGGATTAACAACTTTAGAGTGGATGTATTTAGGGAACCAATTGTAATCACTAAATTAGTTTTAACCGATGAAATACATAACAAGACACATTTTTTGACGTGTTTCTTTATGCATGCGATGGTTGCTTAGTGCATGATGGTATATAAATTCAATAGTTAATGTATCTTTACTACATACTTGTAATGAGGAATGCATTGTTTCTGACGATATCTTCTTCTTTTATCTGTTCCTTGTCTGGATAGCTTAGCACAAGCAAGATCTAGAGGACATTTGCTACCCAGGTATGTTCATTGTTTGTTACCTCCAATATCTATGAACTGTTATTTTTACGTTACCTGTATGTTGTGATTTTTTTATTGTTATATCCTTTACTAATGTTTCTCTATATGGACATTGTACGTGTTGACATGTTACGAATGAGTCTACTGCTTGTTTGATGCTTATTCAATAAAAACATCTTGGTGTGGACGTAGATGATATATATAGAAGTGTATGTTACAAAGTTGAGTACGAAAACAGAGTACCAAATACACATATATGTTAAATTATATAATCATGGCAATTCAATGAAAAGAGGTCTAATTGTAGCATGATGACATGTCTGCTAAGTTTATATTACTATGTTAAGACACTTATGACTTACCAATGAGATATTAAACCTGAATAAGAGGCGCACTTCCTTGCTACATTCTTTTCCCTTTTTTAATTTATGATTTGATTGTGCCTAGTCTACATGGTGTTGCATACTTAATATCCTAGAGATAGTTGTTAGATTCTATTGTATTGTAAATTTATCACTTTGCCAGAGAAAATAGGAACATAGGTTAACTGTTGCAGCATAGTTACTTGAAAATGGCTAATCAGTTAGTAGTAACTAAAATTGATAAAAAATTGCATCATCTCAAGTTGATGAAGATCAAGAGTATTGCAAATGCGTCTGAACTCCTAAATGGAGGCCGGTTCAACATAAATTGGTTTAATAAGATTTCTCGACCCTTGTATTAAACTGGAGGTCAATTCCGTTTCAACTGGTAGACTGTACAAAATCCTCGTTTGAAACTAACTTGAAAAATATCATACATAACCATGGATTATCCTTTGATTTCATCTACTACTGTTATATTCACGAAAATTCAGGAAAAAGTCCCCTTATGAAATCCTGGTCAATAAATTATGAAATGTAAACTATTGAATATATGACATACAACAAATCTTGTCTCTGTCTCTCTCTCTCTCTGTATACAAGTGTATCCTCACTCTAGTTGTTTATCTTTGTACTTATCAATGTAAGATGGATGGCCATTTATGCTACTGACACCCATCATTTCGTTTTGACTTTTTTTTGTTCATTTCGTCCACTTAATTCATCCAAACTAAAACTACAAGTATAGAACAATTGTGAATGAGACTTTTTATGAATGATTCACATTTTAAACACTTAGATTTAGAGAGTTTATATACATATAGACATACATACACATGATGACACTTAATTATTATATGTTTAATTATGACATGGACATACAAAATGCAAGCTTCACGATCAAACGGTATAAGTAAGAAAAAAATTTGAGGAGTTTATTATGGTGTTGCTATGGAGAAAGAGATTGCCATGAACCGAGGAACGAGGGTTACCCGTCCAGAAGTGTTGTTTGATCCGATAACTGGGAAAGCAATTGATAAGTACGGGAAATGGTTTAACAACTTTACGACTCATTGGGTGCGAGAAAATGTGTCTCCGGAATTCTTTTTCTGGAAGGACGTGCCACAAATAAATATCCAAGTTATTTACCAAAAATTATCAGTAAGTTGTTTACTAACTTATAGTGTAAGTTATAACTAATCAAGATTTGATTATATATATATATATATATATTTCTTTTCATTATAGGAGAAATTCCATTTTCCACTTAATAATGCCCTCATCAAGGATTTGATGGATCGGAATATGCAGAGGTATTACTCTGAATGGTTGCATGTAATGAAACAACATTGGCGCAATGTTGGTGGAGAGACAAACACTGAGGTGGCGAAAACAAGCCCGTACAGTAATGTGTCTCTAGATAACTGGGTATTGTTATGTGATAATTGGTCTTCGGAGTTACAACAGGTAAAAGAACAATTATTTATACTATTTTTAAACATGCAATTATTTATAACATTATCATGTGTTCTTGTTAAATAGGCTATATCTCGGAGAAACAAAGCGAATAGGCCAAAATGTCTATGTTGGGAGGGCATGGCTTTAAGTCTTTTGTGGCACATGTTCGTGAAATCGTAAGTTATATGAATTACATCTATGTCTTGTCTTATTTAAATTATGTGTTATGATTATATATAAATTTCTTTTTCAATCTAGGCTGCAAAATCAAGTCAACCTCCAAGCACGATCGACATATTTGAACAACTCCACCGAAAGCAAGATTTGGCGAAGTGATGAAGCGGAGAAGTCACATGTAAGTTAGCTCTTTTATCCAATCTTTTTTATTGCTTTATATGATTTTTAGGATCATTTAATTTAAATCATTTAAGTTGTTTTGATCAAAAGGCATGCAATAGTAGGTATATTTATAATAAATTGCTTCTTATATTTCTTCTTATTTTATTTAACAAGAGATGATTCAACGACGAAATCACAAAGTACACATGTTGTCTCGTATGGTCAAGGTGATACCGACCAGTATCATGCCGACCTGAATATCGTTTATGATGTTCTAGGATCCCGGTCTTGACATAAGAAAGGATTTGGATCATTGCCTAGGCTCAAAGCGTTTGAGGGAAAGCGAGCACGTACTTCAACCTCCACCTTTAGTACGCACCAACAAGAACACATTGACATAATCATAAAGGAAAACGAGAAACTTAGATAGTATGCGGCTGCCCAACATGATTTTTCGGTGCAACAAATGGAAGATATGAATGAGATGAATTTTTTTTTCAACAGATTCAAGACCTTGTACCCGGATTAAATGTGCCGCAATATTTGCTATCCACTATGAGAGTCCAAGAACACTGATTCTTTAGAGAGAGAAAGTAGAGAGAGAGAGAGAGACTTGGAGCGCAAAATGTAAAATCAGATTAATGTGTGTGTGTTTCTTACAAGGAACAAAGACCAAAGGGACTTAAATACCCTTGGTCAGATACAAGACAGATAAGCACTAAACACAATATTTGACCAAGCCCTATAAATACAATGATTACTATAAAATCAGACCTAACAATCTCCCCCTTAGTAATCATTGGAGCTTTGGTCTTTAAAAATCATCTTCTAAATCAGCACGGACCATAAAAGCGACTTTGAGAAGCTTCCTGACTTTTAAGAAAAATTATTCTCAGCATCTTTCAGATTAAGTTGTCTTTGCTGATTGAGCTCTAGACGATACACCTCTTTTGAATGATCTTGAATGAACTGTGGTGTTCGGAGCAGAAACAGCAAAAAAATTTGTTGTAGCTGAGAGAATAGAATCTTTGAGCGAATCTTGATCAGCAGATAAACTTTTGAGCTCTTTGTCTCTTTAAAATCTCCTTGACTTCTCTGATTTCTCCCCTCATGACCTTGATGAACTGATTCAACTAGGTCATGCCAATGTTGGAGACGAGACAGCTTAAGATCTGCAAAATCAATGAAACAGAGAAAATAGAGGAGGTTTGCGCTTCATGTTGGATGCGCAAACCAAGATTTGCGTTTCATGTTGGACGCACAAACCAAAGTTTGCGTTTCATGAAGGGAGCGCAAAGCGAGGTTTGCGTTTCCAACGGAATGCGCAAAGCTGACTTAAACTCGGAAAAAATGTTACCTTTTTAAGCTCTTTGACTTCCCCTACACAAATGCATTAGATATGACAATTCGAGATAACATTCATGTAACGAGAATCAGATACCCCCCCCTCAAAAACATATATAATCTTTGAAAAATATTCTCTTTGTTCACTCCCCCTTGAATAATGCATAAACCCATTAAAATATATTTATGAGAACACAATGATCAAATATTAATGTATAAAGAAAAATATACTGAATATAAATTTTGAAACGACTAAACATATAAAATTTTAAACACTAAACAAATAAATTTCTATAGAGTAAAATATTACAAATTTATCAATCAATTGAAATCAAACATATGATGTAGGATACAAGAACAAGTTTCATTGCATATCAAGTTAAAACATGTTCAGTTTCAAAAACTTCCATCAATCTATTCAGTGTGCTCACTTGCGAATCTTCGATTATCTTCAAGAAAATGCAATTCTAAAAATATTATAGAGAACTTTGCATGTACTCACACTAAACCATCAAGAATTAAGATATTCATAAATTTACAGATTTATCGCAACTCAAACATATCACCAAGTATCATGAGATGTGTGCTCATTGGCATCTTTTAAGCGCGTGCACTTTGACATCTTTTGATCAAAAAGTTTATTAAGTAAAGAACATGCCGTAAACGTAACTTTCTATCTGACCCTATTGCAGGATTTGGGTCAGCCGCTCCCAGACCAGAAGGCCTTAGGGGACTAGGTGTCAAGCACCCCTTGGAACTTACTCTCCCAGATCAGAAAGTCTACATCGACATATCCTAAACCCATTTATACCAATAGAACATGACTTTCGATCTGGTTCTATTGAAGGATTTGGGTTCGATCAATCCCAGACCAATTGACCTTAGGGGACCATATGACAAGCATCCCGAGGAACTTACTTTCCCAAACCAGAAAGGTCACAGGTACAAACTTTTAAACTTAGAGATTTCTGAATTTTACGAATTTAATATTCATCTCAAACACAAGGATCTACATCTAAGTGCTTAGCCCATATTTTCATTCCAATCTATAATTCTGATTAATTAGGTAGTCTAAGCAAAGTAACTATAAAAATTCTGAATCACACAACTTTAAAGCAGTAATAAAAGTTTCAAACATGTTGCTGACTTTTCGACTTTTGTAAGACTTGAAATTTGACCATATAAAAACTTTAATATAAACAAAAGAACTTGAAAATTTATCCTAGACACAGATTTTATTCAAAAGAAAGAAAAAATGTAAAACTTTACTTTATAGAATAAAATTTGTAAAGATTTAAAATTTTAATTGATATTTAGTCAGAACAAAATAAAATTCAACTATTTCATCTTTTACATTTTATAAAATAAATTTGTGTCTCGTATTAAAAGAAAATTGGGTTATACAAATTCACGAGATAGATAAACAAGCTCAGATTCTTAAAACATTGAGAAAAACTGGAATAACATCATATACATAGATATATGCAACGGAAATAAAATTGATGTACTCACAGTATCTCATTTAGTCAGAAGCTTAAATCATTGAATAACGAGTTCTAAACTGATTTGTTTAGAAGTCGTAGTCTATGAAGTACGGGTCCTGAGCTGAAATACTCAGAAGCCAAATTCCCTTACTCCCCCTTAACATGTGATGCCTGCAACTTTGAGTCAGATAAAGATTTGGGTACCCACTTGAATTTGGGACCGTGTTTGTTAGTTGCAGTTCGTATAGGGAAACAATAATTGGAAGATTTGATAGTTAAATCACGAGATATAGGATCAGAAAAATAATCACAACCATCAGAAGAGAAAGCATGATCATCTGAACTAGTATCAGAAGACGAATATGAGACATTTTTGGAAATTTGAAACATTTGCTTTATAGAGTATTTTGAAACTTTATTACAAATAGCAAATGAATCACTATGATAAAGTTTGTCTACATATCGATCTCCCTCAAACATAGAATCAGTATATTTCGGCTTCGCTCTCCAGATCTGCTTCTTGGATTGAGCGCTCAAAGCCCTATCTGTAAGAATTATATCAGAAGAATTAGAACAGTCAGAAAGAACTGTATCTCGTTTCTTCGACTTCTTTGACCGTCTTCTTTTACGCTTGGGTTTATAATATTGATCATTGAGCGTAAAAGATTCATCAAGAATATTACACTTAATATTTAAATCAGAAGAAATAAATTTATCCAAGCAACCAATCTGATCAACTAATAAATCTGAATTTGCCTCGGAGTCTGAATAATTTTGAGAAAAGATTTTAAAATTTGAAACTTCCTTTTTATTTTCCTTAGAATCAGAAGATAAGCTAGAAATAGAATCTGATTTTTGAGAAAATAAATTTTCTTCAAAACTAGACGTCATGAAAGAAAGAATTATATCAGATTCAATTTTCTTCAAAATATTTTGATCTACTATCTGATCTTCAAGATCTATGATTTTTCCTTCTAATACTAACGGAGGAGTATATTTTTCGAATCATAAATGATTGGAGAAATATTTCCTTTATCAGAATCAGGTGCAAAAGGAGCAATAAAATCATCAGACATTGAAGATTTGATAGAAGATATATCATTTAAAATTCTTCTTCCTCTTTTTGATTTTTCAGGAAAATATTTTGCATTTTCGGACGTGTAAACAAAAAGAAATTCATTTTTCTTTTTATATATCCTTTTCTCATTTTTGATGTCTAAAATTTGCTTTTCACTAGTCCAAAAGAATTTAAACTGTGGACCATAGTGTGCAAGATTTAGATATTCGTATTTATATAAGGTGGGAACTTCGTCTATCACTTTGTTTAAAAATTGAGGATTATCAAAACCAAGTCCCCAGCTCTGTTTTAAAGTCTCTTCACTCCTCGGCTTGTTCATATAGATTGTTTGTTCAGATTGGTCTCTTCGATAAAGCTTTTCTTCTAACTTAATTATTTTATCAGAAAACTCATCTTTTAAAGTAGTCATTGATGTCAAAGATTCAAGATAAGTCTTGTTAGAATTTTCCAAAGCATCCAATTTCTTTTGAAAGATGTCTTTAGTATTTTCTAAAATAGATTTTTCATCCTTCAAAGAAATTTTCAGCTTTTCAATTAAATCTGACTTTTCAAAATTTAAATTCTTTTCAGATAAAATCTTTGAACGCAAATCAGATAAAGCATTTATCATGATATCAAACTGAGAGGTAATAAATTTGTAGTCAAATTCAGAATATACCTCATCCTCATCCGTATCAGAATCAGAATCGTCTGACTGGTCATCTCCAACTAAGCACATCTGAGCGATCTCGACGTTTGAAGCTTCATCATTGGAATAATCCAGCCAGAATTCTTCTTCTGCCAGCAAAGCTGTTCCATTCTCTCTTTTCTTAGCTAGATCCAATTTCCTTCTGTAATAAGCCGAGTCCTTAACTTTCTTTGCTCTTCACTCCTTTGAGATGTGACCCGGCTTTCCGCAATTGTAGCAAGCAGCAGTCTTTGGCTCGGGTACTTTTACTTTAGGACCGGAAGTGAAGCGAGAAGAGTTGGAACCCGATCTAGGTTGGAACTTCTTCTGATAGTGTTGGGAGAGAAGGATCATAGCTTTCTGTAAGGCCTCTCCATCGTCATCAGTTGACCCGGTGTAAGCGTTATCAGACAACGCTTGTTCATTCAGTTGCTTCGTGAGAAGAGCAACCGGATCAACTGTTTTCTTGTTCTTTTTATCCAGTTTGGCCTTCTTTTCCAGTACCAAACTCTCACCAGTCAGCAAAATCTCATACAGTTCCTGAATCTGTATTGTAGATATCCGAACATCGTTCCTCAGTCTATGACATGCTTTATTCCACTCAGGCTGAAGAGAATTAAGGAACTTCAGATTCGTCTCTAGATCAGTCTTTTCCACTTTAATCTTTCTAAGATCATTAATCACAGCGCAAAACCGGTCAAAGATAGCCTTCAGAGATTCATTGTCCTTCGCCTTAAATTCCTCAAAGTTGTTCATGAAGCGTGTCTGGCGTATCTGAGTAGCAACAGATGACCCAAGCATGATCTTTTCTAATTGAGTCCACATCATATTTGGATTATGTTTGAAACAATCAATTCGATTGTAGATCGTGTTAGGCAGAGCTAGCATCAAATTGGACTTTGCTTCTCTATCTTTTTCACGTTTGATTTCATCAGCAGTTAAAGGAATGTCATTTTTCGGTTTGACAAATGGTCCTTCAGATAAAGATTTCATCATATTCTCATCATTAGTCTGACATTCAATGAAATTGATGAACCTATCTTACTACTGTGTAAACTCATCTTCGTTGATTAAGACTGGTGGACGATTATCTGTTCCTAATTGCATCATCAGATCATTGGAGTAGAACCTAGCTTGGAGAGCAAATTTGGCAGAATCCATTTCTGATGAATCAGAAAATCAAAAATCAGATTGAATTGAAAACATTCAAAAAATATTAAAAATTGACCATTTGAAAAACACTTGTTATGACACCAAGTTTAAAAAAAATATAGATGACACACAAAAAAAAAATTTCCAGACTTTTTTTTTTTTTTTTTAAGCTGAGGTTTGCGTGTGTCGCCTGGAACGCAAAGCTGTGGTTTGCGTGTGTCGACCAAAACGCAAAGCTATGGTTTGCGTGTGTTGCCTGAAACACAAAGCTGAGATTTTCGGGTCCTTTGTGAAGCGCAAAGTAAAACTTTACGGGTGAAGAATGACGCGCAAAGAAAGACTTTGCGTTTTGAACTAGAAGCACAAAGATGAACTTTGCAGGTGATGTGAGAAACGCAAACTTAGACTTTGCGTTTTAAGAATGATACGCAACCCGAATGATTGAAGCGCAAACCATATGATCGAAGCGCAAAGTGGTAAGAATGAGGCGCAAAGTGCATGAATGAAACGCAAACTTCAAAAACTCACAAAATTTCGCAAGATCAAATCAAACAAAGAAATTTATGTATGAAAAAACACACACTGAATATCGAAAACACCTTTTTGACACAAAACAAACACCAATTTCGATTAATACACAGTAAAACTCAAAATTCTTGAATGTAACAGTATGTTGAAAAAAACGAATTTTCAGAAAACACAGAAACGCAAAATCGAAGATCTAAACTCAAAATTAATGCAAAACAATATGAAGCAAAAGTGATCGATTATCAAAAAACGCAACTAATGAAATCAAATTCAACCAAAAACGATCACAAACACTTCCAAATTTGATGAGAAATCAAGAAAACGAGATTTTCTTGAAAAAATTCAAGAAAATCAATCAAATTTTCGATTTCAATCAACAAATCAGATTCTAAGAATGCAATCTCTCAATCCTCTCAAGATTCAGTTGGCTCTGATACCAATTGAGAGTCCAAGAACACTGATTCTTTAGAGAGAGAAAGTAGAGAGAGAGAGACTTGGAGCGCAAAATGTAAAATCAGATTAATGTGCGTGTGTTTCTTACAAGGAACAAAGACCAAAGGGACTTAAATACCCTTGGTCAGATACAAGACAGATAAGCACTAAACACAGTATTTGACCAAGCCCTATAAATACAATGATTACTATAAAATCAGACCTAACACACTATACGAGCTCCGCCTCCACCACCGGTTATCTTTGACGATGCAACTACTAGTCAACCATTTGAGTCAGCCGATGAGAAAGATAATGTTGCAGAAAATCTTGCCCAGTACATTTTATCTACCTTTATTTCTTATATATGTTTGAAAAGATATTTTGAATTGGTTGGGATTATTTTAAAAGATATTTTTGTAAAGTTTTTTTATATTATTAGTTGATTAATGTTTTAAGCTGCTTTTATATTTGTTTATCAATTATTTTTATTGGAAAAAATTCGTCCAAACGGGTCGATAAATGTTCCATTATGTGGTCAACAACTTTTGTCGTCCGGTTTTTGTGCCGGTAAAAAGGATGACCAAAAAATACATTTAACTTTTACCGACGGGTTTTTGTATTGGTAGAGAATTGACCAAAAAAGTCAAACTTAACTTTTGCCGACGAAGTTTTGCGTTGGTAAAAAGTTATGCGTAAAAATTAAAAAAAACTTTTGTCGACGGAAAAAATTACGCCAACAAAAGCATTTAGCCTTTGGGAAAAAAGATTTTATACGATTACTTGAGAGGCGTTTTTGCCGATGACTTCAGTTTTTGCCGACGACTATCTTTCGTCGGCAAAAGAATCTTTATCGGCGACCCATGTTGTTAGCCGGTAAAAACCCTTTTAACAACCAACTTTTCACGAAAACTTTTGCCGATGGAAAAGTCCGACGACAAAAGGTTTTGAACTTTTACCGGCGACTTTCGAGCCTTTTGCCAGCCACATTTTCCTCCGGCAAAAGTAGTTTTTTTTGTAGCAAAATTCATTTAAATCCCTATTTCTCCCAACATAGCCATTGAACCTTCCCCACCCAAACCCATAACATAAGATCCAAAATTCCACCAAATCCCTCTTTTAGATGGGCAAATATCAAGATGAAGAAGTAAGAGCAGGTATAAAGAAATACAAAAAATACGAAACCTAAAAAAATGAAAAGTTGCACAAGCCCATTAAACGGAGAACTAACCCATTGGTTGATATGCCAGCTAGATAAATTGCTAGTTGCACCTAAAGCTTTCCTCCAATTGATCACTTTATCCATCTTTTCCCTTTAACATCTTCTCGTGTCTCTGAAAGGCCGCGACAAAGTCTCGTTTCTGTCTGCATACATCCGATGGATCCACATGGTAGAATACTGGTAACACCTTTTGTCCAATCCGATCTTGACATTCCATGATTTTGGCAAGCTCATCCAAACACCAAGAGGAGTTGGCATAATTTTTAGAAAATACAACCACCACAAACCTCGATTGTTCAATAGCTTTCAAGAGTTCTCAAGAGATGGGATTTCCTCTCCAGAGCATCTAGTCATCTTTGAACACATGTATAATTCCTTTATGAAGTCTGAACCAGAGATGTATGAAGATGATCTACGAAATTGATACGAGAGGTTTCGAGAGTTAATGAGGGGTTTTCAGAGCTCAATGAAAAGAAAGAAAACGAGCTTGAAAGAAGCTCGTATAATTCTGCATCGGACATGAGAACACGGTCCCTTACAAGACTTATCCCATGAATTGGGTTGCGTGCCAAGTCGCATGAATGTATTGACTAGTCCCGAATGGACTTTGTTTATTTGTTTAGGATAATTATCTAGTTTTAGTTATTATTTATCATCTTTATAATTAGATTAAGATTATTATTAATTTTCTTTTATTTATCTAATTAAGTTTTATAATTGGTTTAGGATTAGGTTTAATTAGTTTGAATTTAAGTTTCATAATTATCTGTTAGTTAGCTTAAGACTATAGATAAGCTTGATTGTTTTTTTTAATATGAATTTGTATCTATTAATAAAGTATATCTTTTTGAGAGATTCTCTTGAGTTTTGAGTTTTACGTATCGTAATTCTCGTTTATCAAAGGATTTAGATGCTTGTCGATCTGTTCCACACTTCCACGTTGGGTCAGGTTTCCTACTCTTTTGAAGGAAAATAAGAATACAAATTTAGATTCTTGATTGCAAATTAAGTCAGACTAACATTCATAATTCCCGGTTCTAATTTTAGTAAAAATAAATAAAACCTCATTTTCATTTATTCACCTATTAGCTAGAGTATGTTAACTATCCTTTTCATCCTGTTAGCTAGTCATTTTGTACATATTTTTTTTATTAATCTAATATGTTTTGCATCTTAGTTTGGCTAATTTGTGCATATTAGCTTAAATCGCATTGCATCCATCATTCGTTTCGTTTTTGGGTCATATTTGGGAAACTTACGCGTTTATCGAACTTCAGATTGATTTAATGAATATGGTGCTCGGTTCGGTTAGAAAGGATGCCGAGGAATACAACGGAAGCGAGACAGAAAGCGGAAAAGAATGATAATGAAGAGCAAGGCCCATGCTTCGGCTTCTTTGGACACACACGACCCGTGCTAAAACCAAGGCAAAAGTGGCACGGGTCGTGCTCCCTCTTTTTGGACAGAAGCAAATGGCATGGCCCGTGCTCATTTTAGGCTAAAAATGGCACGGGTCGTGCCACATCCCTGACAACTTTTTGCTTTAAGCCATTTACTCTGCAACCTATGCTTGATCTTTTGGAGATATTTGCCTGATCTTTTGGAGATATTTATGTAAAGTTGTTTCTGGATATTTTGGGTTTTAGGAGGATAAGTAGAGGCTCTCTCTCTTTTCCTTGAAAAAACTCTCTCTTGGAAGGATTCTATCTTTGTGTTCATCAATTGAGTATTGTATCTATTTATTATTTTATGCTTTTAATCTTGTTTAATAAATTCTTGTTATCCTATGAATGTTGATGATCATCTTGATTTATCTTTGTTTTGTGATTCAATACACATGAATGATACTTTTGTTATTAGATTCTAATTGTGAATGTTAGGAGGAATGTTTTTACATACTGTTCATGTTTTGATATTTCATAGATATATGTAGCAATGTTGTTTGATGATTTCCTTTATATTTTCTATTGTATATTAGTAGCTAATATTTATATATTTTTTGTTTAGCTTATTAATCGATAATAGTCGTTCTTAGTCCTTTTCAAATATAAGATTGTGTGGTGACAATCAGCAGTTGTATTGAGGATTTGGTTAACTCGAAGTTAAACGACACGGTTGTCGTATGTTGGTTTTACGGTTCATCACAAATGGAAGTTGGGGTTGTGATCAGAGACCGACTACTCGATAACCTTTATCCAACAAATCAAATTATAAACGGAAGTTTGAATTTGGCTTTTGTTCGATTAACCAACGATTCTAAAATTATCATGGAAATAGGTAAAAGTAGGAATTGGGGGAATTGTTTTATCAAACCTTAATGCTTCTAGTTAAGTCGGGATGTCACAGAAGTAGTCAACCGCTTTACCAGGAAGGTTTGCTTCACCTCGGAAGAGGGTCTTAAACGCTTTTAGAGAGATAAACCCCTACCTCGATATACCTGTTGGCTGTCACCATTTCCATCTCGTCTTTATGCTTTAGTTCGATACATGTCTTAACTAGTCATCTATTGTAAATTTTCAGAGTTATTGTTGTAGATAGTTCGAGTTCTTTTAATGTGTTTATGTTTTATGTTTGTATTTTGATTTATAGGTTAATCCTTAGTTTAAAAAAATCTCCATCCAATTGTGTTCCCATAGCTAGTTCATGATTTATAGCAGAATTAGTATTTAAATCATTACTCCCTGTGATCGACCCGTATGCTACATAACCCGTATGGTTGCGGTTAAATTAAAAACACATCAAGTTTTTGGCGCCGTTGCCGGGGAGTAATCGGTTTAATATGGATTTAACTATAGACTAACTAGACTATGTTTCTATCTATTCTTTTTTTCCTGGTTTACTTTGTTTTATTGTCTTCTCACCCTGTTTAATCTTGGATCTCTCCTTAGGTTTGGTACTTCTCGACGCCGCCTCTCCTTTTCTCCTTCTTCAATTCTTCCGTCAAGCTCATAACGTAAAACGAGCATTCTTGGAATTTTGTTAAGTTTATTTTTCTTTTTCTTTTGTTATTAAAAAAAAATTGGACTCTGTGTCACGCACGACCCGTGCGGATTTTGTGAAGAAAGGAGCACGACTCGTGCTATTGTTTCTGTTTCAAGGCACGACCCGTGCCAAAATTATGAAGAAGTGCGCACGAGCCATGCGACTTCCAGACCAGTCCAATATATCCGATTTTTTTCACTTTCTTTAGTTTTTTTCCCTCTCTCTCTCTTCTCCCTTCATCGATCTCTCTCTCAAAAACCCTAATCCCCAACCTCTTTCTTCCCCAAATCCCACACAATCCCTCCTTCCAAACCCATATTTTTCTTCAATACCATCATTTCTTCATCATTTTCATCTTCATTCCACCCCCAAATCTACCATTTTTACTAAAAATCTCTAAAACTCAATCTCCAAACCATAACCTCCGAAATTCATCATCTAAACCCCCATCTTCTTGATTTCTTTTTTCTCTTTCACACTCTTTACCTCTAACCCTCTCCTCTCTACCTCCATTTCACCATTTTTGTGTCCAATTTCACCCCCATGATAACCTAAACCTTTAAAAAAAATATATATATATATTTTGGGGGATTTTGGTTTGTTTGTTTTGTGCAATCCATTTTTTCAGGTTGCATTTGTGGAAAAGGATTGGAGCTCACACCACTTTAGAAGTCCGAAAATCATCATCCTCAACACGGTAACTTCGTTCCCTTCTTTACTTTTCGCGTGAATTGGTGATTTTAGGGCTTGTTCCGCATCCATTGTGAATTCTTCTTAAGCTTTAGTTTCATTTTAGTCTCTTCCGGTCTGTTTTTAATTTTTGATAGATTTAGTATAAAATAATTGTTTAGACTGGGCTGTCAATTTTCTTGGGACAGACATAGGATTGCAACATCTTTTTGGGTCAGTCATACGTGTGTCTCTCCGTTAAATGGCCTCATCTAGTAGAGGGGGAAAATGGACCCGAAATGAGCCTTCTGAGCCACCACCACCAGCTCGTAATCCCAATCCACCCACACCCTCTAGTTTAGGCATCATATTCCCAGATTCAAGTGATAAAGCACGGTTCAAAGAGTTTGCACGTTGGGTTATGTCAACAACCAAATCCCCCAAAGAGTTAGCACGTCGGGTTATCTCATCATATCTAACCCTCTCCTCTCTACCTCCATTTCACCATTTTTGTGTCCAATTTCACCCCCATGATAACCTAAACCTTTAAAAAAAAATTATATATTTTGGGGGATTTTGGTTTGTTTGTTTTGTGCAATCCTTCTTTTCAGGTTGCATTTGTGGAAAAGGATTGGAGATCACACCACTTTAGAAGTCCGAAAATCATCATCCTCAACACGGTAACTTCGTTCCCTTCTTTACTTTTCGCGTGAATTGGTGATTTTAGGGCTTGTTCCGCATCCATTGTGAATTCTTCTTAAGCTTTAGTTTCATTTCAGTCTCTTCCGGTCTGTTTTTAAGTTTTGATAGATTTAGTATAAAATAATTGTTTAGACTGGGCTGTCAATTTTCTTGGGACAGACATAGGATTGCAGAATCTTTTTGGGTCAGTCATACGTGTGTCTCTCCGTTAAATGGCCTCATCTAGTAGAGGGGGAAAACATACCTAAAATGAGCCTTCTAAGCCACCCACACCCTCTATTTTAGGCATCATATTCCCGGATTCAAGTGATAAAGCACGGTTCAAAGAGTTAGCACGTCGGGTTATCTCAACAACCAGATTCCCTAAGCGAAGCGATTTAATCGCTTTAGGAGTCGATAGGGGTGTCTTCCAGCTTCTGAACAACATTGGATTGGTGAAAATCCTTCTACTGAGGGGAGAAACATATCATAGGATCACTCTCGAATTCCTAACCTCCCTTAGGACTCCCTCTCTAGACACCATCACTTTCAGAATGTTTAATCAAGACAGGCGCCTTAGTTTTGACCAAATCAATACCGCGTTTGGCTTTGATCGTGATGGAACATTAGGCCCCGACGATGCTTATCACCTGGACTTTGACCCCCTAGGATTCTGGATGCTCATTACTAACGAACGTTCATGGGAGCCCCGTACTGACAAGTCTTCATTAATTCGCCATCCATGTCTTCGTATAGCTCATAAGATCATCGCTTGTGTTATCTTCTCTCGCCTAGAAACTGGAACTATCACATCCGATGAGCTTTATTTTCTTTGGGCTATGACTAAGCATCCTGAGGACCCTGCTCACGACCCCCAATCATTCCCATAAATAGAGTCGCATGGCTTGTGCGTAGGCTTGTGAAAATTAGCGAGCAAAAATCGGGAGATATATGTTGTGGCGGAGTAATCACTTGGTTGATTACAAAGTCCTGTCTATCTATCGCCATTCCCGATAATACTCCAAAAATTGAAGGGTTAATGATATCCCTCAATTTTTAGAGTTATTTGTCACTCTTTTTAACCCATTTTATAACATTTTTCCATATCCATTTGAGCTTTTTTCGTTTCTTTGGTCTAAAATGTTCCAAGATTTTCTAAATAACTAATGAGATCAAAAAGTCAAATTTTCGTGAAATTTTCATGCGCCGCTGTGGCCACAATGTCACCACTGTGGCAAGTACTGTTCACACGATTTTCTGCAGATAAAGGAATGCCATTTTGGTGAAAGTTCAAGGTTTGCTTGTTGGAGTTAACACCTGACCTTGTGCAAAAGAAGAGGCAAGATGAAGACAAAAACTTTGGAACAAAGCAACATGAGAGGTCACTCTCATGTTACTATTAACCTTCTTCTTTTCTTCCCTATAAATATCAAGGGTGTTGGGCTTTGGAGGATCATCATATCTCATATATTACAACACTTGGAATCAGTAGTAGTAGAATCTTTGCATTGTATTTCTTGTTCTTGTAGTAATTTTCTTTAGTTTCATTTACTTTTTGTCCACCATTGTGCTGAGCTTGTGGCCACAGTTGTACGTTTACGTTTTATGAAATTTCAGTTTATGCACTTCTTCTTCTTCTTTATTATGTCTTTTAACATTATGAGTAGCTAAACCCCCCTTTGGGTGCGGGTGTAAGCCAACCCGAGAGGTTAAAATGTAACACTTGGGTGTTACCGCATTCCGCTAACTTCTCGGTTTGGTCATCCAAGTTGAAGCTTCATCTCAACGCGGACAAGCCGATCACTTGTGTGTGTTAATATTAGATCTTAGACCTCGAGAGGGGCGGATCCGAATACGGCTTGGGTGATGCAAGGAGGTTTGAGAGAATCTTTAATAATCGCATAGAGATATGGATTTTTGCATAATCAAACTAAGGTCCAGATGTCGGTTGAGTTGGTGTGTCATAGAGATATGCGCATCTTTCCACACTGGCGGGGCTAAGATCTTCGAGGTCTACTTAGTGAGATTGGTAAACCGAAAGTTAGCAAGTGTGGTAATTTTATAATAAAACCGTTATCGCAACCGGTACGATGTCGCTTCGAGAGGAGGAAATCATGTGGGGTTCATTGCGACCGGTTTTGTTAACCATTTAAGTTATTAAAATACTCTTGGGGGAAACTTACACCCGTACCCGCTTCTTATTATCTTGTTTATTTAATATTTAATATTTCGCTAAAAATCAACCCATTCAATTTTATAAATCTAACTTTGCTCCGGAAGTTCGTGGAAATATCTGATTCTTAGTTAAGTCCAATCCCTGTGGATACGATATTTGGTCCTTACCATTATATTACTTGAGAAGCGAACACAATACGTGGTGTATACTTGCGCCATTATTGTGCCACATTTTACACATGTGCATTTTTGCCATCAAGTTTTTGGCGCCGTTGCTGGGGATTGGCAAGATTTTACATCCTAAGATTTGATTTCTACTTGAGCCCGAGTCGCGAGTTTTTCTTTTCGTTTTCCCGTGTTGTATGCCACAACTACAACACGGTGAACTTCTACCTCGTCGGCGTCTACGAATGGTTCTTTCGATTTTGGGATCTAGAGGTATAAGTTCACCGTGTTGTAGCCGTGGCATACAACACGGGAAAATGAACACCATGGTAGAAGAGGTAGAGGCAATCGAGAACCGAACACCATGGGTGACATTGGAGGAGGACCTAATAATCCACCACCTCCACCTAATGTGGAAAGTACGGTAAAAATTTCCGATGACAAAGACCGTGGAATATGGGACTATGCTACTCCCAAATTTGCTCAATTAAATTCGGGAATTCTTAGACCCGACATTGCAGCCGCAAAGTTTGAGTTAAAACCATTAATGTTCCAAATGATCCAAACAATGGGTCAGTTTGGGGGATTACCGCCAGAAGATCCGCATTTGCATTTAAAATCATTTTTAGAAATTGCGGACGCTTTTAAAGTTCAAGGAGTTCCTCAAGACGCCCTAAGGCTGATGCTCTTCACTTTTTCGCTAAGAGATAGAGCTAAAGCTTGACTAAATTCCCAATCGCATCACTCCATTTCTACTTGGGCGGATCTTGCAGAAAAATTTCTGAAAAAAAATACTTTCCTCCGATGAGGAATGTAAAACTCAGAAATGAAATTTTACTGTTTCAGCAAGGGGACGACGAAGCAGTGTCGGATGCATGGGAGAGGTTCAAAGAACTTCTTAGGAAATGCCCTCATCATGGAATCCCCCATTGCATCCAATTGGAAACATTTTATAATGGACTCTCCAACTCTGCAAAAATTGTCCTCGATGCTACAGATGGTGGTGCTTTTACCGCCAAGACATATAATGAAGGATACGACATGTTGGGTCAGATATGAGCTAAGTCTGGATAATGCTGCTGAAGTGTTAAAGATTAATACTGCTGAAGATTTTACTACTGCTTGAAGGATTACTACTGCTAGTAGTATTACTACTGCTTGGAGAGTTAGTACTGCTAGTAGTTAGTACTGCTTGAAGATTAATGCCGTTGGATGTTAATACTGCTTATGATGATGATGCTGATAATGATGACTTGGAACGAAAGACTAGGAGCTGAAGATAATGATGAAGATAATTATGGAATGGATGCTGAAGATCAATATTTCTTTAGTAATTATCTTGTAATTAGTTCTGTATATATAGTCTAGTAGTTTTTGATAGAAAAACAAGTTATAAACAAGTTTTGCATATACGTTTAGAGAGAATTAACCTCAAGATTAGTTTTAATCATTTCTTTAGAGAAGTATAGAACGTCTGTTGAGTTTGTTCACCAGATTGAGATTTTGTTTGTAATCATTAAGTTAATTCAATATAACTTGTGATTTGAGTTCATACACTGTTTGATTGATTTACTGTTAAAGTGTTATTCCACGATTTCTTTAACATAGTTTCTGAGTGTTTAGTTTAAATTCTTGTTTCGAATTTCGATCCTGACAAGTGGTATCAGAGCTAAGGAACTCAGAAATCAATAATCATCATAAACAGAATCCAGAATCAAGCATTGATGGCTGAGGTTTCAGAGTCTTCAAGCACTGCAATCCCCACTGAGGTAAAATCTAAATTATGCTCTAAAGCCTGTCTTGAAACTGTTAAAAAGTACAGGGATCACAATCAGAGCATGTGTGATGACCTTAAAAGGTTGGAGAAAGATAGAAGAGAGTATAGTTTGATCGTTGAGAATTTTGAAGAACAAATTAAGTCATATCAGGCCAATGAACTTCAACATTCATATGATACCAACTACTGGAAGTGGGAGAAGAATCAATTAGAGATTAAACTAGAGAAGGCCAAAGAGGAATGTGAGAAAATTAGGAGTGAATTTGAGAAGGCCAAACTAGACATTGAGAAATATTCCAATGCTTCTAAAGCAATGGACTCTTTACTCAAAACTCAAGTTCATGACAAACTGAGAAGAGGAATAGGCTACAACACCACCCCTCCACCTTACAACAACAACTATATTCCAACCACCTCAGACCTCTTAGAAAGACAAGATAAGAATGACTTACCTGCAGAAGCCACAAAAGTAGATCCATTAGACAAGGTAGTGATTGAGGCAGATTCTGAAGAAGAGAACTCTGAGGGTAAGAATAAGGAAGACCATAAAGATATTCCTTTAGAAAACCACATTCTTACAAATGAGAGGGGGTAAACCATTTATCAAGAGTGATAAAGTGGAGATGTCCAAGACAAAGAAAGAGACAGTTAAGAGTGAGAAAACTGAGACCTCCAGGAAAGGGAAGGAAAAGGTACAGGGAGTTCACTACCTGCAAACCTCTATTGTAAATCCCTGTACTTGTCAACTATACAAGCCCCATAAACATGATAAAATAAGGGGAAATCAGAGAAACAGAAATAACTAGTGGGCTCAAAAACAGGGAATTGATCTAAGCAAAATCAATAGACCAAAGCCTTGTTTTATTTGTGGCAAATTGAATCATTTAGCCAAACACTGTTATTTCAATCCTATTAACCAAAGATTTACTTTTCAAAGAAAAACACAAAATTATTTTGGTTATAGGAAGAAATCATCAAGGAACCACATGGCTGAGAATGTGAGAACAGCACCAGTGAAAACTGGTACTGCAAAATCTCATATTCAGAATAAGTTTGTTAAAGCAAAAGAAAATACTCCAAGAAAATCAAGAGGTAACACAAAGAATAAGAAAGCAAACAAATGTGTCTTAATTTAGGTTCCAAAAGAAATTAAACCTGTTAGTACTGTTAATAAAGTTAGTACTGCTACCAGAGTTAGTATTGCTGACCAAATTAGTACTGATAATGAGGTTAGTACTGCTGACCAAGTTAATACTGCTAACAAGGATAGTACTGCTACCAGTGTTAATACTGCCAAGCCTATAATTAAGACAAAGTATTCCAACCATGAAATTCCTGACTCTGATCAACTCATCAATACTAAGCTTAATGAATATGAGTATGTTGATGAGAAAGGGCAACCCAAGACCACTTTGGCTTGGGTTCCCTCCAAAAACTAACTGATTTATCTAGTGTGCAGGGCAACCAAACATCTCAAGGGGAAGAGCATTTGGCATGAAGACAGTGGTTGCTCTAGGCTAATGACAGGTAACATGGACTGCCTTCAAAACTTCAAAAGATTTGATGGAGGACGTGTTGCCTTTGGTGATAATCCAGTAGGAGGTAAGATCAGTGGTAAAGGAATGGGTTCAAAAGATAAGTGGTCAAGTATGTCTACTCTCTCTACTACTGCTGTGGACAGTTCAACTATGGTTAAGTATAGTTACTACTGCTAGGTGGTTTATACTGCCAGTGCAAAGTTACTACTGCTTGTCTTATTTTTACTGCCAAAAAGTGTTAATACTGATAGTCTGTGTTAATACTGCTAGTCTGAGTTAATACTGATAGTCTGTGTTACTACTGCTAGTCTGCGTTAATACTGCTAGTCTATGTTAATACTGCTGGTAAGTGTTACTACTGCGAGTAAGTGTTAATACCGCAGGTATGTGTTTCTACTGCTTATATGGGTTACTACTGCGGGTAGGGGTTAATGCTGCTAAGGTACTTACTACTGCTCTTAACTGAATCCCTTACCCTATAAATACCCTCTTTGACCGCCAAAACCCAAACGGCCCTTTGAATTTCTACTGATTGTTCATCCTCTCTTTCTCTCTAACATTCTTGCGTCCCAGTGTATAAACCCTAGTAGTGATTCAATCCAAGAACGATGGCAGGACTGGTGTTTGTTGATGATCACAATGAGCTGGCAATGCTACAGAAACCCAAGCAAGCAGAGGGTTTTCATCAGATTGTGGATTTCCTAAAATCCTCACACATCGCCTACACATTAACTGTCAATCCCACAATCTATGTGGAACATCTGCGACAATTCTGGGCCATTGCTTCCATTCACACTGACGATGGCAATCAGGTCATCAAATCAAGGGTTTGTGATAAACCTCTAACCATCACAGAAGACTGTATTCGCATTCATCTACGACTAGATGACGCCTCAGGTATTACCTCTCTTTCCAAGGAAGATCTCTTCCAAGTACTTGGTCGAATGGGGTATGAAAGTCCAACTGAGGTCTATAAGTTTTTCAAAAACATATTTTCACCTCAGTGGAGATTTTTGGTTCATACTCTGCAACATTGTATTTCTAGAAAAACAACTAGATGGAGTGAGTTCAGCAGTACCTTAGCTTATGCTCTAGTCTGCTTAGCTACCTCTAGAAAGTTTAATTTTTCTCAAATGATTTTTAATGATTTAATGTCAAACCTGGATACCAAAACCAAAAGCTTTTATATGTATCCAAGGTTTGTGCAAGAAGTACTAAATAATGAATTGACGGATTTACCCTCTTCTAATGAGGTGTATGTACCAAAACCTCCCAAAGGGAAGGTATTCTCTAACATGAAAAGACCAAGTAAGGACTTTTCTGGACAAGAGACACCATTGTTCTCTACAATGATGGTTATGTCTTATTCCCATGGTGAGGCATCAGGGTCAAAGCCCACATCTGACCACCCAACTGATGACCTACCCACACCATTCATTTCAATTGATACTCCTCAGATCCCTATTGTTAAGCCAAAATCCCCCATCACCAAAACATATATAAGGAAAAAGGTACAGAATGTTCCTTCCCTTCTTGTATCTTCATCCCCAAAGCCTACAAGCCCTCTGATGGAGCATTCTCCATCAGAGAATATCGAAAGGGAAACCACAGGGGTGTCTCCCAACCCCAGGAAGGTGCTCTATAAGGAAAAGGATGAGCATGTGGGCAGTAAGGCTCACACTACTGTTTCTACACAAGGTGTAGGACAGGACAGTGTGAACATACCTAAGACCTTCCCTACGGCAACTTTAGGTGAGCAATCATCTAAAGGTCCCAGGTGCCAAGAAACCACGGGGGTAGAAGGTGCTTCTGCTAGGCAGAAGGCCTCTACTAAAAGATCCAAGGATCCTTCAAGGGTGGTAAAAACACCTAAAGGAGGTGAGGACAGATATACTTATGATGAATTGATGGATACTCTTGGTACAATAAGTTTGGAAGTTCACAATCAAGATTTGGAGATAAAAGAGATAAAAAAGGTGATCACTTCTCAACAAGTGCAGATTACAAAACTCAAAAAGATGGTCCTCAAATTGGTGCACAAAAAGAAGAAAACCCAATTTGTTTTGAAGAAGAGGAGCATTGATCATGATGCTTCCAAAAAGGGGGAGACTCAAGAGGATGAAAGTGAAAAGAAAAGTCCTGTTGGCATGGAATCTCAATTTGAGGGGGAGATTGGTGCTGAAACTAAGAAAGAAGCAGAAACAGAACAAGCAGCAGAAAATTTTGTGTAAGCAGCAAAAATTGGTAAAGCAGCAGTAACTGAGTTAGTAGCAGAAACTGTAGAACCAGCAGTAGAAACAAAGAAGGTAGCAGCAGAAACTGGTTTGTCTGTAGAGGAGATAGAGATTGCTGAGACTCTAGTTAAGGCAAAGAATGACACCCCAAGGCTACTCAAAAGGCCAAGGGATTGGTAATCAAAGAAGGTGGCTCAGAGAAGAAAAGAAAAGAAGTCAGTGAGGTAGAGGCCAAAAGGAAAGGGAAAGAAAAAGTGGTTGAATCTGTGAAACCATCAAACAGCTAAAGACAGACATATTGCCTTAGATTTTTCTACAAAGATAAATGAAGAATATCAGAAGAGTTTAAAGCTTGATGCTAAGAAAGTTACCATGAAAGCATCTAGGCAAAGGCAGCCATCAAAGACAAGACAAAGACAACCTTCTAAGACCTTTCTGGCTACACAGGAAAGGAGAAAGATGATCAACTTCCTGAAAGGATCCATTGGAGTTCCTAAAGGAATGTTTACAAATATTTCCTTCAGCAGAATTGAGGAATTATGCAAGAAGGAGATGGTCAAGCTTCAAGGGGATTTCAATCAGAGGGTTGAGTTTGAAAGAAAAAATGAAAGAGAGACATGATCTGAATATTCAACAACCCTTCCCTGACAGTGAAGAAGGCACTCCTACAAAAGAAAGGGCAGAAGTCAAGAAAGAAGAAACACTAGCCCAAAAGACCAGAGCTGTTAAAAGAATGAAGTCTATTGCTTCAAAGAAACAGGCAAAAAGGCCAAGGATTGAGGAAGTGGAGAAAGAAAAGAAAAGTGAAAGAACAGAAGCAGAACCATTAGAACATATTGTTGCACCTTCAGCAGAGCAAGAGCAAAATCAAGAGCCAACAAGTCAACAATCAGAACTGCCAAGACAGTCTGAGGTGCAGTTTGATTTATATATGACAGTAACAGATGATGAACCTTTGAAAGCTGATCCTATCTCTGTACAAGCCCCAGAGATCATTCATTGGGATATTCTGGTGGATCGAGGCAAAGAATACTTCAGGATTAAGAGAATGGGAGACATGTATGAGGTCTACTCAACTTGGGGAAAGATTATCAGAAGTTGTTCCAGATCTGACTTGGAAGAAATGTACCAAGTTGGGATGAATTTGTATGGTGATTTACTGAAAGAAGCAGGGATGAGCATTAAAAAGATGGCCATGGAGTACTTGTGCATGATGTTTGATCCTGAAAGAGTGCAGTATGTTATCAAAGACTTGCATCTTGAGAATGGATTTAAAAGAATAGATAACTGGATGTTGTTTGAAAATTCTGGAGTCTTTGTGATAACCATTGATAAAAGCTATCATGAATACTACTTGGTGAATAAAGTATATGACCATAGCAAAGCAAAGCTGCAAGGGTTGTTGAAAGCCAAGCTGGTATGTGCTAAAGGTTCAGAAATGGCCAGAATAGTGATCAGAAGAACTATCAATCAAAGTCTAGGTCTGGATCGTAATCTGGGAAATTGAGCTGAAGTTTTGAAAGCATCATGAAGACCACATTTTGAAGAACTTAACTTCTCAATTTGAAAAGTTAAGTTAGGGGGAGATTGTTGGGTCAAATATGAGTTAAGTCTGGATAATGTTGCTGAAGTGTTAAAGATTAATACTGCTGAAGATTTTACTACTGCTTGAAGGATTACTACTGCTAGTAGTATTACTACTGCTTGGAGAGTTAGTACTGCTAGTAGTTAGTACTGCTTGAAGATTAATGCTGCTGGATGTTAATACTGCTTATGATGATGATGCTGATAATGATGACTTGGAACGAAAGACTAGGAGCTGAAGATAATGATGAAGATAATTATGGAATGGATGTTGAAGATCAATATTTCTTTAGTAATTATCTTGTAATTAGTTCTGTATATATAGTCTAGTAGTTTTTGATAGAAAAACAAGTTATAAACAAGTTTTGCATATACATTTAGAGAGAATTAACCTCAAGATTAGTTTTAATCATTTATTTAGAGAAGTATAGAACGTTTGTTGAGTTTGTTCAACAAATTGAGGTTTTGTTTGTAATCATTAAGTTAATTCAATATAACTTGTGATTTGAGTTCATACACTGTTTGATTGATTTACTGTTAAAGTGTTATTCCGCAACTTCTTTAACATAGTTTCTGAGTGTTTAGTTTAAATTCTTGTTTCGAATTTCGATCCTGACACGACATTCTTGAGAAAGTTGCCAACAATAACACCGAGTGGTCCAACCCCCGTGCAGTTATTCCAAAAAATGCATCGGGAGTTCGTGAAGTAGACGCCATCACAACCTTAAATGCACAAATTGTTGCTCTAAAAAACTTGGTAAAAAATAACTTGAACTTAGGAGAGAAAAACCAAGATCATGCTATGAACGCTAACATGACCAATGAAACTTGTGCATTTTGTGATGAGAATCATGCGTATGAAAATTGTCCAGGCAACCCCATCTCCGTTAGTTATGTAGGAAATCACTCAAGGAACAGTCCGTATTCCCAGACGTATAAACCCAAATTGGCGAAATCACCTGAACTTTTCATGGTCAGGAAATCCTGGATTGCAACCCTCTGGGGTAAATTCTGGGCAAAATCGACCCCAAAATCCTCTGGGATTTCATCACAGTGGGAAGTCCCCACATCCTCACCACAGTGGGCAGACCCCACATCCTCATCATAGTGGACAACCTCCACAGTCCCACAACAATAGTCAAAACCCACTTCCTCACGTAAACAGGAAGCAAAGCACAATGGATAAGGGTTCTTTGGAATCATTACTTAAGGGTTTCATTAACCAAACTAACGCCACGTTACGAGGTTTTAAGACCCAAGCAGGACAATTTGCGGCCGATCTTAGGGGAAGACAACATGGCACTTTGCCAAGTGATACCGAGACCCCTAAGACTAATTCCAAAGAGCACGTCAAGGCCGTTACGTTGAGAAATAGTAGCGACCTAGTGGACATTCCCATCATGCAAGAAGAAGGGGAAATAACGCATTCTTTTGACAAACAAAACTTTCTGTACTTGTTCCCCTCAACTTCTGCAATCCCAACAGCTCAAACTACCCCTGTTGTAGTTGAGCCTGCTGTACCCGAATTACCCGCGGTTGTTTCTGACCACAGTGGTGACACTGTGGCCACAAAACCAGCCAAGAAGTCGACACCTTCAAAGCACGTGGAACCAGATCTTTGAGACCTCTCTTTTCCTGGTAGGATGAAACAAAAGAATGTGGATGATCAGTTTAAGAAGTTCTTGGACATCTTTAAACAACTCCACATTAACATACCTTTGGTTGAAGCTCTCGAGCAAATGCCAAACTATGTTAAGTTCCTTAAAGACATCCTCAATAAGAAGAGACTGTTAAGTGAGTATGAGACAGTAGCTTCGACCAAGGAATGTAGTGCCCTTCTTACGTGTAAGATTCCTCCCAAACTCAAAGACCCGGGAAGTTTTACCATCCCGTGTTCCATAGGAGGCCAAGAAGTGGGACATGCCTTGTGCGACTTAGGAGCTAGCATCAACCTCATGCCCTTGTCCATTTTTAACAAGTTAGGAATAGAGAGAAGGCCGTCCCACCACCGTGACTTTACAATTGGCGGATAGATCCTTGGCTTATCCAAAGGGTAAAATTGAGGATATATTTGTTAAAGTCGATAAATTTATCTTCCTGGCGGACTTTTTAATTTTAGATTATGAAGCCGATAAAAACGTCCCAATCATCTTGGGACGACCTTTTCTCGCCACGGGAAGAACTTTAATCGACGTCCAAAAAGGTGAGCTCACGATGAGGGTGAATGACCAGCAAGTGACATTCAATGTGTTTAAAACCCTTAAGTTTCATGGAGAGATAGAGGACTGTTCGGCCATTAGTGAGTATTTGAGTTTAAATTTGGGCGATTTTGGCCACAACCTCACCACTGTGGTGACAGACGAGACCTGATTTTTGACGACGAAATTTTGGAAGAATTAGCAGCTTTTGAGCAGCTAGATTTTAAGGATAAAACCAACCAACTCCCATCCACAGTCCAACCACCCGATTTGGAGTTGAAGCCTTTACCGAGCCACCTTAAGTATGCTTATCTTATGGAAAATGAAAAGTTACCCGTTATCATTTCATCTAAATTGAACCTTGAGCAAGAAATAAGATTATTGGAGCTTTTGAGGAAACATAAGAAAGCACTAGGGTGGACCATAGCCGACATTAAGGGAATAAGTCCTTCGATTTGCCAACATAAGATTATTTTGGAAGACAATAGCGTTGGCAAAGTGCAACCTCAAAGGAGACTTAACCCGATCATGAAGGAAGTGGTGAAAAATGAGATTTTAAAGTGGTTAGATGCGGGTATAATTTACCCGATATCTAGTAGTAGTTGGGTGAGCCCGGTCCAATGTGTTCCAAAAAAGGGTGGTACCACAGTAATCACCAATGAAAAATGAGCTCATTCCAACTAGGACTGTGACCGGGTGGCGTATTTGCATGGATTATAGGCAATTAAATTTGGCAACCAAGAAAAATCATTTTCCATTGCCATTTAAAGACCAAATGCTCAATAGGTTAGCGGGAAAATATTTTTTTTGCTTCCTAGATGGGTACTCGGGGTATAATCAAATCCACATCGCACCCGAGGATCAATAGAAAACTACCTTCACTTGTCCGTACGGTATATTTGCTTTCCGAAGAATGCCCTTTGGTCTATGTAATGCGTCCGCAACCTTCCAAAGGTGTATGATGTCTATATTTTTGGATATGATTGAAGACACCATGGAAGTGTCCATGGATGATTTTTCGGTGATTGGAACTTCATTTGAAAATTGTCTTAATAATTTGCAAAAAAGTTTGGAAAGATGTGAAAAACATGACTTGATTTTAAATTGGGAAAAATGTCATTTTATGGTCCAAGAAGGAATAGTCCTGGGACATTTGGTTTCTTCACGAGGTTTGGAAGTCGACAAAGCAAAACTAGAGGTTGTAATGCAATTGCCCGAGCCTTCCTCGGTCAAAGGCATTAGAAGCTTCTTGGGTCATGCCGGGTTTTACCGAAGGTTCATTAAAGATTTTTCAAAGATTGCAAAACCTTTGTCTAACTTGCTGCATAATGACCAAGTTTCTGATTTTAATCGGAGTGTAAAACGGCTTTTGCAAAAATCAAAACCACACTTGTTTCGGCCCCGATTGTTGTAGCACTGGATTGGACATTACCTTTTGAGGTTATGTGCGATGCGAGTGACTGGGCCGTTGGCGCCGTCCTCGGTCAAAAGCATGGTAAAATTTTTCACCCAATTTATTACGCAAGCAAAACATTGATTGATGCTCAAATTAATTATACCACTACCGAAAAAGAATTGCTTGCCGTAGTTTTTGCTTTTGATCGATTTCGGTCTTATTTAATTGGCGCCAAGGTCATTGTGCATACCGACCACTCTGCGATTAAATATCTCATCAACAAAGCCGATGCCAAGCCTCGGCTCATACGTTGGGTCCTACTCCTTCAAGAGTTCGATCTTGAGATAGTTGATCGAAAAGGGGTTGAAAATCAAGTGGCGGATCACCTCTCTCGGTTAGAGGGTGTCATTTCGAGTGGAGGAAGCCATGACATTAATGAAATTTTTCCCGATGAACAAATCTTAGCCATTCAACACTTTCGTGGATAAACACATCCATGGTATTCGGACATAGCCAACTATCTAGCTAGTGGGTTACGGCCGTATAACCTCTCCAAGCAACAACTTAAAAAGTTTCTCCATGATTGTAAGCATTATTTGTGAGATGATCCCCTCCTTTTCAAAATGGGAGCGGATCAAGTGTTAAGACGTTGTGTACCCGAGTCGGAAATGCAAACCATTTTGCAAGAATGTCATGCGCCACCGTATGGTGGTCACTTTGGTGGCCAACGAACGGCCGCTAAAATTTTGCAAAGTGGATTTTTTGGCCAACGATCTTTAAAGACTCCTTTGAATTTGTCAAGATATGTGACCGTTGTCAAAGGACCGGGAACGTGTCTCAAAGAAATGAAATGTGCCCCTTAACAATATTTTGGAAGTGGAAATTTTTGATGTGTGGGGTATCGATTTTATGGGACCGTTTCCGATGTCCTTTAGCAATCAGTATATTTTAGTTGCGGTTGACTACGTGTCAAAATGGGTAGAGGCTATTGCATGTCCTCATAATGACGCTAAGACGGTAATTAACTTTTTGCACAAAAACATTTTCACACGTTTTGGAACACCTCGCGCTTTAATTAGCGACGAGGGAACTCATTTTGTCAATAAAATGTTAAGTGTTGTTCTTAGCAAGTACAACATCCAACACCGTGTGGCCACCGCTTACCATCCGCAAACGAATGGGCTTGCCGAGCTTTCAAATCGAGAAATAAAAACAATTTTAGAAAAAGTCGTCAAGCCCCATCGTAAATATTGGTCGCTAAAATTGGATGATGCACTCTGGGCGTATCGCACGACCTTCAAAACCTCGTTGGACATGTCAACGTATCGTCTTGTGTTTGGTAAAACATGTCACCTCCCATTGGAATTGGAGTATAAAGCGTTTTGGGCCACCAAAGAGTTAAACATGGCCGAGGATATCGCGGGAAATAAGCGAAAGCTCCAACTTGTTGAACTTGAGGAGTTGCGACACAACGCATACGAAAATGCCAAAATTTACAAAGAGAAAACAAAAATATGGCAAGATCGTCGCATAAATCAAAAACATTTTTCGGAAGGTCAACAAGTGTTGCTTTTTAATTCACGCTTAAAGTTATTCCCGAGTAAACTCAAATCCCGTTGGTCCGGACCGTTCAAGATTGCCAAAGTTAGCCCATTCGGTACGGTGGATTTGATAAATCCTCAAGATGGTAGCACCTTTCGAGTAAATGGCCACTGCGTTAAGCATTACCTTCCCGAGGAAGTGCCTAACGAAACCGAATGCTTCGTTTGAGTTGTCGGGTTACCTGTAACCCATGTAAATATTAGGATCTAGTTTTATTATTATTATTATTATTGCAATCTTTCATTTCAATTTTAAAGAAATGAGCAAAAGTTGTTTTTATGTGTGCAGATGTGGCCACAGTGTCACCACTGTGGCAGGCTTCGTCCAAGGGTTTCATGGCAGATCTTGATATTAAAATGCATGGTGGATAATGAATTGCCTTGTAAAAAGCTAAAACCTTTCTGAAGAGTCAACCTCATTTTCGATTCCCAAGCAACATTTTTGTTCCCCATGTAATATCCTCTTTCATGATACATCTTACCTAACTTTTTGGGTAGACAAAAGAGAGTTCTCACCAAAGCTTATTGGTGTCCTTTTTATCCAGTCAAAAAACAGTCTCCTCACCCTTCCCAAAGCCGACCTACCCACTCTAAGCCATCACCTTTTCTCAACTTGTCATTCCTTTTCTGATTTTTGTTATTTTTATTTGTAAGATAAGCAAAAAGTTTTTTTAAACACAATCTTTCCTTTTCCCTCTCCTATCAACCGGCACCACCTCACCTCTCACACTCTTCCTCTCCCTCCCATCACCTAGACCCAAAACCACTCCCTTTCCCAAAAAAAAAACCACTCTTCCCCAAAACCTTTTCACTAAAACCCCTAAACGCAAAAGCACCCACCCTTCTCTCTCCCAACATCCACTCTTTCTTTCTCTAAAAAAGAAAAAAAAAGAATAAAAAAAGAATAAAAAAAGAAAAGTAAAAAAAAATAGAAAAGTTTTTGGACACTCCGACAGGTACATCAACCGACGCTGCTGCATCGGTCCCTCCATCGCCTACTGCTGATGCTGACCACAATGGCCAACCCCCACATGCGTGATCTCTTGGTTCTTTTTAAACTCTTGGAACATTTATCTCTTATCTTTTGTGTTATCTTCTTTTGGGGTACATGTTGTTATTCTCTGGCTGTGAACCTTATCTGATATTATCTGCATGGTTGTTATGTATGTTTTATGTGCGTTCTTCCGTTTCGTTGTGCTAACAATGTTTGCAGGTGCATTTTATTTTTTTCTTCGTATTGAGATGTTTGAAATGATGTAGGCCTTCTTTTCTCATTTTTGGCCCATACACGTCCCTTTTGTAACCTAGCTCGTGCTTTCTTAGATGACCCTTCCCCGCAATGGGACATTGCCTATCTCTAAAGTTTGGGGAGGGGTTTTTAGTTCAACCCAAATAAATCCGAAAAAAAAGAAAAAAATTTGGATTTATATAGTTTACAATTTTAAAAGCCAAAGAAAAAGTTACATTAGGCAATTGTAAACTATATTTTTGGGTTCGCTTTCGACATGGAGGTTAAAATTAATCAAAGGAAGAAAAAGGAGGAAAAAGTCTAGTCCACTCAAAAAAGCCGAATTATTCTTTTCGATTAACCCCACTTAAAAATATAAGTTTGGGGAATAAAAGGGAAAACCCAAAAATCGAGCGAGCATACACCCTCAAAAAGACCTATTGATCAACAAAGCAATACGAAGACGAAAAAGGAGTGCACCGGCAATTTCCAAAGGTAACGCATCGCCATCACAAATATTTTGTTTCACCTTTTTAGCCAAAATTTCGGTCTATCTTTTTATTCCATTTTTTTTTACTTGAGGACAAGTAATATCTCAAGTTTGGGGAGGTGATATCCCTTAATTTTTAGAGTTATTTGTCACTCTTTTTAACCCATTTTATAACCTTTTTCCGTACCCATTTGAGTTTTTCTCGTTTATTTGGTCTAAAATGTTCCAAGATTTTCTAAATAACTAATGAGATCAAAAAGTCGAATTTTCGTGAAATTTTCATGCGCCGCTGTGGCCACAGTGTCACCACTGTGGCAAGTATTGTTCACACGATTTTCTGCAGATAAAGGAATGCCATTTTGGTGAAAGTTCAAGGTTTGCTTGTTGGAGTTAACACCTGACCTTGTTCAAAAGAAGAGGCAAGATGAAGACAAAAACTTTGGAACAAAGCAACATGAGAGGCCACTCTCATGTTACTATTAACTTTCTTCTTTTCTTCCCTATAAATATTAAGGGTGTTTGGCTTTGGAGGATCATCATATCTCATATATTACAACACTTGGAATCAGTAGTAGTAGAAGCTTTGCATTGTATTTCTAGTTATTGTAGTAATTTTCTTTATTTTCATTTACTTTTTGTCCACCACTGTGCTGAGCTTGTGGCCACAGTGGTACGTTTACGTTTTATGAAATTTCAGTTTATGCACTTCTTCTTCTTCTTTATTATGTCTTTTAACATTATGAGTAGCTAAACCCCCCTTTGGGTGCGGGTGTAAGCCAACCCGAGAGGTTAAAATGTAACACTTGGGTGTTACCGCATTCCGCTAACTTCTCGGTTTGGTCATCCAAGTTGAAGCTTCATCTCAACGCGGACAAGCCAATCACTTGTGTGTGTTAATATTAGATCTTAGACCTCGAGAGGGGCGGATCCGAATACGGCTTGGGTGATGCAAGGAGGTTTGAGAGAATCTTTAATAATCGCATAGAGATATGGATTTTTGCATAATCAAACTAAGGTCCAGATGTCGGTCTAGTTGGTGTGTAATAGAGATATGCGCATCTCTCCACACTGGGGGGGGGGGGCTAAGATCTTCGAGATCTACTTAGTGAGATTGGTAAACCGAAAGTTAGCAAGTGTGGTAATTTTATAATAAAACCGTTATCGTAATCGATACGACGTCGCTTCGAGAGGAGGAAATTGTGTGGGGTTCATTGCGACCGGTTTTGTTAACCATTTAAGTTATTAAAATACTCTCGTGGGAAACTTACACCCGTACCCGCTTTTTATTATCTTGTTTATTTAATATTTAATATTTCGCTAAAAGTCAACCCATCAATTTTATAAATCTAACTTTGCTCCGAAAGTTCGTGGAAATCTCTGATTCTTAGTTAAGTCCAATCCCTGTGGATACGATATTTGGTCCTTACCATTATATTACTTGAGAAGCGAACACAATACGTGGTGTATACTTGCGCCATTATTGTGCCACATTTTACACGTGTGCATTTTTGCCATCAGTTAATACGACTTGATTTAGACTCTTTAGAGAGGATGAACATGATAAGGACTGAAGGGGAGGGTCGTTACATTTGGTTGCATGGTCGTCAACGCGAACCGCTTGGTACATTACCCGACCCTCAAAGAACGGAAGTGTCTCCCAACACTGATTGGTCCTTCCCCGACCAAGCCGCGACTGCGGCCGTTTCTGGCCCGCAAGTTGAGCAGCCTCAACTTCCCCATTCACAAATCCTAAGTCGATTGGATGCCATCGAAGAACATAACTGTCACATGCGGCGGATGTTGGATCACATGTACGATTGGCATATTGGCCAGAACCATTTTCCCGACCGCCGAAATGACCCTTGGCCGTGAGCACCGCAACAAACCTCTAAGCATTGAGGACAATGCTAAATTCTAGCTTGGGGGGATGTCACAAATTCGATCTTATTACATTCCGTTCATTCATGCATATAGGTTGTAGTTTTTAAAAAGAAAAAAGAAAAAAAATCAATCAAAAAGATTTTCTGTTTGATGAACCTTTTTAGCTTCAAGATGTAGATAACCTGTTCACACTTGATATAATTAGCATTTAGGTTCATTGCTTGTACATCACCCTAATCATTGCTAGTTAAGATCTAAACTGTATAGAAAGCATTGTTTCACTATTAGGAAGGCACTTGCACACACTTTTCACCACATCACCGCATGTAACCTTTATGATTAGTCCACATACCGTAATCCCCCCTACATTACATATGTGACTGCTTGGATGGACCCCACCCAGTGAGACTTTGGGCCTTTTTGGATTGAATCATCTATAATCAATCCCGATTTGTTCTTTCTTGTGAGATACCTCCCACCAAGACGTAACTCTGGGTTTTTTACTTTATTCTCGTTTAGAATAACTATGAAACTACATTGAGTCCATCATTTTTGTTTTTTTGAACTCACCCTTAGCACCTATACTCATCCCATTTCACCCCTAAATCTTAAAAAAAAAGAACGTACATAATAAGCTTTATTCCGAAAGTCAAGACGAACTAAAAATACGAAAGAAGATAGCTTGGGGGGGGGGGAATGCATTAGAAAAGGTTCGAAAAGGGAACCGAAATAAGTTTGAACTAGAATAACCCCTCAAGGATATATTTATTGTCAAAATAAGCCAAGATCCAAAGAAATAGAAAAGGATGAAGCTGAATGTATACCGACACCATCTAACCCAAGACTTACCCTTGACCCAGATTCCCTTTGAGCCTAAAATCCCTCTGGATGTGTAGTTTTTTGGAAACTTCTAGACTTTGAGAACCATTTCAAAAACGTCAAGAGTGAAATACATTCTTGGTTGGGAATGCTATTTGAGCGTATACACCTTACCTAAAACACATGAGAGTAATTGAGTGGATTCTGCGAGTATCCATCCAACAAGATCACTTGTCCCATTCCCTTAGCGATTACGGTATGTTTACAAACTCCCTTGAGGTCGTGTGTGTGATTTGTTGAATCAGGTGTCGTATTAGTATTAACCTTTGTGTAAAACAACTGTCTTTTCTTACGTTTAGTGATTGACATGCGGAAATTGGTTGTGTTTGTGGATTAATGAACTTAAATATTGGATTATCTCTTTTGGAAATATGGTAAGCTAGTTTTTTTGCTTTTAAGGTTTGTCTCCTTTGTTGTTTTTCTCCCTTTTTGTTTGTCTTAATGAATAACATGCTTCCTTGAGGACAAGGAAGAGTTTAGCTTGGGGGATTTTGTTACCTAGTCATTTCGTACATATTTTCTTTATTAATCTAATATGTTTTGCATCTTAGTTTGGCTAATTTGTGCATAATTAGCTTAAATCGCATTGCATCCATCAATCGTTTCGTTTTTGGGTCATATTTGGGAAACTTACGTGTTTATCGAACTTCAGGTTGATTTAATGAATATGGTGCTCGGTTCGGTTAGAAAGGATGCCGAGGAATACAATGGAAGCGAGACAAAAAGCGGAAAAGAATGATAATGAAGAGCAAGGCCCGTGCTTTGGCTTCTTTGGACACGCACGACCCGTGCTGAAACCAAGGCAAAAGTGGCACGGATCGTGCTCCCTCTTTTGGACAGAAGCAAATGGCACGACCCGTGCTCAATTCAGGCTAAAAATGGCACGGGTCGTGCCACATCCCTGACAGCTTTTTGCTTTAAGCCATTTAATCTGCAACCTATGCTTGATCTTTTGGAGATATTTGCCTGATCTTTTGGAGATATTTATGTAAAGTTGTTTCTGGATATTTTGGTTTTTAGGAGGATAAGTAGAGGCTCTCTCTCTTTTCCTTAAAAAAACTCTCTCTTGGAAGGATCCTATCTTTGTGTTCATCAATTGAGTATTGTATCTATTTATTATTTTATGCTTTTAATCTTGTTTAATAAATTCTTGTTATCCTATGAATGTTGATGATCATCTTGATTTATCTTTGTTTTGTGATTCAATACACATGAATGATACTTTTGTTATTAGATTCTAATTGTGAATGTTAGGAGGAATGTTTTTACATACTGTTCATGTTTTGATATTTCATAGATATATGTAGCAATGTTGTTTGATGATTTCCTTTATATTTTCTATTGTATATTAGTAGCTAATATTTATATATTTTTTGTTTAGCTTATTAATCGATAATAGTCGTTCTTAGTCCTTTTCAAATATAAGATTGTGTGGTGACAATCAGCAGTTTTATTGAGGATTTGGTTAACTCGAAGTTAAACGACACGGTTGTCGGATGTTGGTTTTACGGTTCATCACCAACGGAAGTTGGGGTTGTGATCGGAGACCGACTACTCGATAACCTTTATCCAACAAATCAAATTATAAACGGAAGTTTGAATTTAGCTTTTGGTCGATTAACCAACGATTCTAAAATTATCATGGAAATAGGTAAAAGTAGGAATTGGGGGAATTGTTTTATCAAACCTTAATGCTTCTATTTAAGTTGGATGTCACAGAAGTAGTCAACCGCTTTACCATGAAGGTTTGCTTCACCTCGGAAGAGGGTCTTAAACGTTTTTAGAGAGATAAACCCCTACCTCGATATACCTGTTGGTTGTCAGCATTTCCATCTCGTCTTTATGCTTTAGTTCGATACATGTCTTAACTAGTCCTCTATTGTAAATTTTCAAAGTTATTGTTGTAGATAGTTCGAGTTCTTTTAATGTGTTTATGTTTGTATTTTGATTTATAGGTTAATCCTTGGTTTATAAAAATCTCCATCCAATTGTGGTCCCATAGCTAGTTCATGATTTATAGCAGAATTAGTATTTAAATCATTACTCCCTGTAATCGACCCGTATGCTACATAACCCGTACGCTTGCGGTTAAATTAAAACACATCACATCCAAACAGGTGATTCGGGAGTACTTGTAAATCTTTTTCCCCAAATCGGTGATGACACCAAATTTCCTTAAATGAAAAGGTTGGCATCATAGATCGGTTTATAAAAAGAAAATTCAGTTGATCGATTGAAACTCCATATCAGAAACTCTATTCCTAACCTTCCTGAGAATTTCTAGGAATTCGTACTTTTGTGTTTTGTTTGTGTGGTGGTGCATCTTATACGAGCTCTTTACAAATGTCTAAATGTGTTAATAAACTCTTTATTTATAGGACTTTAGTTTTATAGGTTAGAACAATTGTGTGTGCTATGTAAAAGTATTACAATAAGTTTATTGGAACATTTTTTAGCGTCTTAAAACTTTTACAAGACATTTTTGAGATAAAACTTCTATTTATTTTTTATGACATCATTTGATAAATTGTCTTATAAAAACAAATGTCCTTTAAAAATATTTTTCAACAGGACACTTCTCCAAAATTTCCTATAAAAAACTAATACGACACTTTCCTCGTAAATATTGTTAAGACGTCCAAAAGTGTCCACCTATAAACCTATTGTAACACTTTTATATCGGATAAACAATTGCTTGATCATATAAATGCGGTCTATCAGGATACTTTGACATTTTTTATGTTTAAACCCAACATTGTTTTAAAGAAACTTATTCATTAAATCGCCACAGATATAATAGACATTAAATGTAGCCAGATTTTGAATCTAGGAAATTGAAGTGTTTCATAAGTAATTGAAGCTATAGTTGTAAGAAACTAATCGAAAGACAACAAAATAAAATGCAAGCTGCAATTAAAGCTTTCCTCCACTTGCTTGTATTATCCATCTCTTCCCAGAACTTCTCCTCTGCAGAACACCTCATTGTCTTTGAACACACATTCCTTTCTGAACCAGAGTTGTGTAAAGATAATCTACAAAATTTTCTTGTGTCTTCACCTCTGAATCTCTAAAAAAACATCATATGTCCATCCTCTAATCGGTACAGAGGAAGATGAAGAGGACGCCATTGACAAACAGAAAGATATTATCATATAAGGGCAATTGTTGTATGTTTGTTTTGGTTGTTTAGTTTCTAGGTTGTTCAGTTTCCCCTAGGTTGTTCAGTTTCCCCTGGTTCATTTCTTATTCCTAGGTAGGTCTAATTCTCTTTGTATAAATAGGGGCTCGTTGTTTAGAAATATAATGTACATAAATTATCCCCTTTCTCTATCTAAAATGGTATCAGAGCGCATCCCTGCGCCTAGGGTTTTCTCCTAGGGTTTTCTTCGTCGTTTTTGTTTATGTTATTTCATTCTTTAGTTTCTGTTTAGTTGTGATTCTTCGATCTCTTCAATCATGGCGGAAAGCGAGTCTTCAAAGTAATCGATGTCGACACCAATTGCTGCAATTAATGATCGATTACATCCGTATTTTCTTCACCATTCTTATAACCCTGGAATCATGTTAGTTTCTCAAGTCTTGACAGAAGAATCTATTATTCTTGGAATAGAGCAATGAAGATCGCTTTGAATGCGAAAAACAAAATAGGATTTGTTGATGGTACTCTGACCAAACCAAACGATACAGATCCTGCGCTGTTAAGTGCTTGGATGAGGAACAATAGTATTGTAATGTCTTGGATCTTGAATTTTGTATCGAAGGAGATATCTCCAAGTGTCATGTTTGCTGAAACTGCCTATGATATATGGACTGACCTAAGTGATCGGTTCAAGCAAAGCAATGGACCGAAAATCTTCAAAATTAGAAGAGATATCATGATGCTTGCTCAAGAACAAGAATCTGTTGTCTATTTCACGAAGTTGAAATCTCTCTGGAAAGAATTAGCAAACTTTCGTCCTCACTGTTGGTGTGGTAAGTGTGAATGTGGAGGAGTTAAAGAAATAGAAAAATACTTCTAAATGAAACATGTTTTGAATTTTCTGATGGGATTAAACGAGTCTTTTGCTTAGATACGAGACCAGAGATTGTTGATGGATCCTTTGCCTCCAATTAATCGCGCTTTCTCGTTGATTGTTCAAGAGGAACAACAAAGAAGTATAACTTCAATCGATCAACATCCAACAACGAATTTCAATTCAAAAGTCAATTTTAAGAAGCCTCAATCCAATGTTAATTCGAATGTTAGGACAAGTGGCCAAGATCGACCTTATTGCTCCCATTGCAAGATATAGGGGCATATTATGGAACGATGTTATAGATTACATGGCTTTCCAGCTGGATATAAGCCAAAACCGAGGTCTAATTACGGTGACTCAAGTAATAACACTTCCGGAGGTGATTTGAACTCATTGATTAAAGGTCTGTCTTCGCTTCAGCGTGAACAATTGATGAAAGTGATATCCAATCAACCAAACTCAGTGAATAATGCCACCGTTGAAAACGGTGAAGCAGTGAATGAGGCAACAACAGGTATTTGTTACTCTTTATCTCTCTCTTTACAAAGAACTTACTCACATGTCTATATTGTCGATTTATCGGAGCTTCACGCCATATTTGTCATGAATTTAAAAAAATTATAAACATGAAGAAAACACGTGGAATCATGGTAACGTTACCGAACAATACCACCCTTCCTGTTAATACTTGTGGTGATATAGTCATACAGGGAGTTCTCACACTTCGTGATGTACTTTATGTACCTGATTTCAAACTGAATCTTTTATCAGTTAGTGCTCTTACAGTGGATAAGAGTCTCATGGTGACATTTCTTTATGTACCTGATTTCAAACTGATGTACTTTATGACAATTGTTGACGATTATAGCAGGTTTACTTGGGTGTATTTGCTCAAGACCAAGGCAGAGGTTATCACCATTTTTCCACAATTTTATAATATGGTGTTAATGCAATTTGAAAAGAAGATTAAATCATTTCGTTCTGATAATTCCACATAACTCACTTTTGAGAATTTCTTTAAGGAAAAAGGCATAATTCATCAAAGGTCTTGTGTAAGATGGCCTCAACAAAACTCTATTGTTGAACGCAAACATCATCTCCTCAATGTAGCTCGGGCCTTGATGTTTCAATCTAAGATCCCTGTTATGTTCTGGTTTGAATGCATTCTGAATGCAGTTCACTTGATCAATCGAACACCATCTGTTCTGTTTGGTGATCAATCAACATATCAAAAGTTGTACGATAAACTCCTGTATTTTTCTTTATTTCGTACATTCGGATGCTTGCCGTTTACTTCCAACTCTCCGAAGTCCAGACATAAGTTTGAACCACGGGAGAAGCCATGCGTTTTTATGGGATATCCAATCGGTATGAAGGCATATATTTTATACGATATTGCTACAAAACAATTTTTAATATCTCGAGATGTCGTGTTCCATGAAGAAGTTTATCCGTTTGCAACTTGGTCTCAATCATATGAATATTGTTCAGACCCATTTCAATCTATCGTACTTCTTGCCCCCCGGTTGATGACAGTACATTTTATCGATCTGATTCTCTTCATTCTCAAGAACATGTAACTACAATTAATGAAGGTGCACAAACTTCATATCAACAATCTCAGACTCAACCATCAGTTGAGACGTCATCACCTGTTCATTCTCAACCTCAAGGACAGGTAACTACAAATGAAGGAGCACAACCTTCATATCAATAATCTCAGACTCAACCATCAGTTGAGACGTCATCACTTGTTCATTCTCAACCGGTACGAAGGTCATCCCGACCTCGTCAAAAGCCATCATATCTCCAACACTATCATTGTAATTATGTTCAAGATATGCCCAGGAGTATCAATATACGATATCCTCTAGAGAATTACTTAAAATATGATGCCTTATCTGATTCTTACAAGGCTTTTGTCATGGCTGTTTCTGCCAATTCTGAATCCAAAACCTATGCTCAAGCTGCTCAACATTCTAAATGGGTTGATGCCATGAAGGATGAACTCAATGTTATGGAAGTTAATGGTACTTGGACTGTTGTTCCTTTACCTAATGATAAACACTCAGTTGGATGTCGTTGCGTCTACAAGCTGAAGTACGGTCCCAATGGTAATGTTGAGAGATACAAGGCTCGATTAGTTGCAAAAGGGTTTCATTAACAAGAAGGAGTTGATTTTGTTGATACATTCTCTCCAGTTGCAAAGATGGTGTAACACCCTCAAATCTGAGATAGCAACTAATTTAAAATTTTCAAAATACATCAATAAATGATTCGTCTACAATCACAAATTAAGAATTAACCTCAATACACAAATTCATTCTATACATACAATCTATGATAAGGACGGGTGCTACTAAACCCAATAGCAACTACTATCTCCAACCTGCGAAAGACTTCACCAACTACTTACTCTTATATAAAACTAAGGCTCAACTCTTCATAGCACTGCTAGAACCGAACCTCCCGACAGAACCTGATGCACATGCCGACAAATAAAAGGTTAGGCTTAACGCCTAGTGAGCTCAAGAGTTTTAATGTGAGTGAATATATCTTAAAAGAAAGGAATTCAGTTTAAAGCAAGATCCTTCGAAATGTTATACTTCAAAATGGAAACGACACATTTTCCCATAATATTCACTTTTAAAGACAATGCTCCCAAACACACATTTCTTATAAAACGATGCAACCCGGAACTCGCCCAAACAGGGTCATAGTTCGATACTCAAATTTATGAAAATGTAAATAATACTTCATAATCCAAAACACCCAAAACATGGGTGGGACATAATACTCGACCCTTAAATAACGGAAAACAATCCATATAAATATGATACGCCATTAAAACATGGAACTGAATCTCAGTACTCATGCGACCATAAAATGGAATGAAATCCAAAATATTAAAGCATGGACAATTAAATATCCAAAATACAGCGGGCCGACAACGGGGGATACCCGTATCCGTGGAGAGCGGAGGAACACAAAAGTATGCCACTCAACCAACGTTGATCGTATGACACTTCACGACACGAAGGCCCAAGTGCCCCTACGACCTCTTGACAAGTTCACCAAAAGAGACAGTTGACCTTGGTGGCCGTTACAAAATACTCCACCTCAAAAGGGCCGACACACCGGGGACTACAACTAAGGAAATTCCCCGAATGGCCCGATACCCCGGGGACTACAAATAAGGAAATTACCCAAAGGCCCGGCATACTGGGGACTACAACTAAGGAAATTCCCCAAAACGGAGGTCACAATACTCACCTCCCAGGCAGTACTATACAGACTCAACCCTCCTAATACCTCCTTGTCAAGTTTCGGTCATAAAACATGAGTCCCGAAGTCCAACCCCGTACCACCCAATTGACCATCCAATAAGACTGACTCATGTGCCTATGGATCTAATGCAACACAGTCTAAGATTACACGACTACTCATGAATGACTAAAGTACTCGAGCCTGTAATTATCAATAATATGCAATAAAATGCATAAAGACGTAAATCACAATTTGGACTCTAAATCGAGCCATTAAAACGGGACAAATGTCCTCAGTACTCTTTTACGCCAACACCGAGCTAAAACGCCCAAAATCGATTTGATCAACAAATAACGGTTCCCCAAATAATGAAATGTTTTTAAACGACGTTTATGAAGACACATACCTCAAAGACATGATTAACCCAAAACTCAACACGTATTGGGACCAAAGGTTTTCCAAAGGGTTTATGAATGCAAATACCCCAAAAAGCCTATGACATGAAATAGACTTCATTTGTGCAAAATCACCAAATATGCATATATCATAAAGTGGGCTTTACTTGTACAAAATCACCAAAAATGCATAAATCATGCTAGTACTTACAAGATATCCAAATCCCAAATATGGGCATTTTATAAGATTAAAACAACTCAAGTTTATCAAGTATGGAAACTTATCAAATACCCAACACATTGACAATTATTAAGTAAAACATATTTTTACTACAAAATACTCATTTTGGCATGTACATAGTTTTCACAAAGCAACTTGAACTCACCTTGCTATATTTAGGCTAAATCTAGGTTTCACCCAACGAGCTCTTTTGAAGGCCACTTGAATCCTCAAGCCGAGGACTTCCAAAACCTAGATCCAAACATACCAAACCACTTAGAAACATTCCCCAAACATTATTTACTAAAATCCTCAACGAGATCAAAACCCTAGTTTCCACAAAACCATCAAATCTGAGATTTGAGAAATCAAACACTAAGAACCCATTAATGTAGCATTTATAACTTTACTACAAGAAAGCTTACCATTTTGAGTGATGAGACTTTCCGAGGGAACCCAATCCAACTCTTCAACCCGAGCTCCCAAACATTGAACTTGATGAGGAAGATGAAGATGGAGGTTTTGTGGTTTAAGCTCCCACTAGCTAGATAATGAAGAATCATATGGTTCAAGTTGAAAAATCCTCAAAATGGGTTATGGTTCGACATTTGGGGTTTGGGAGAGAAAATGGAAGAAAATCTAGGGTTTGGGGTTGTGAGAAATGAGGCTGATGGCTGAAAAATCGGCTTTTAGCTCAACAGTGCGTCTCGCGAGTTATGCCGCGACCTTAAGTTGCCGCATAAGTCACCCGTTTCCCCCAAGACTCACTTCCAGTGAGTTATGCGACTTGGGTCGCGACCCAAAGTCGCGTGCCAACTCGCGGCGCCCAGAAAACCCCGTTTTCTCGCGTCTTCGCGCCTGATTCGATCCTCGATGATTCCATAGTAAAACTCACTTGATTTCTCGGCACCTTTTCGTCCCACTAATCAAACGACTCCTGGATTATTACTAAAGGAAATATCCAATTTACGGGTGTTACAATCCTCCCAATCTTAAAAGAGATTTTGTCCTCGAAATCTGACACCGACTAAACACCCAACATCGCCTTCAACGAGATCGATTAAATCTCTACCCAACAGGAAGGCCTCCACCATACCTTGCCTTATGCACGACTCGATTACAACTCAATTTTGAAATCCAGTACATTTTGCCGATGATGGGACGAACGTCGAGTCCTTATCGACTGTTTTACCACCCCTAAAATTCCGGCTGTCTCACAACCTTAGATGACCATTACTATCTTCAGGGTAGTTTGTGACCTTAACTTCTCGACAGTCAAAACACTTCGAACCTTCACGATTCTGAACCCAACGTCAATAATCGTCAATGAACTCTTAAAATCCTTAGTTTTCGACTGATCCATTCCTAATGCTCATAAAACTGTCCTCCCAAGGCGCACCAATGCGTCCTTCAGGTAACTGGTTAGTCCAGATTCGGCTATCACTCAACTCCGTTCCAACCACAACCCCACAACTTTCCTTTAATACAATCTTTATCACTACGAGATTGCTTATACACATCGGTACTTAATCATCAACACCTATCCTTCTTTTAGAATCCCTCACCGAAAGGTCAATATTCCCATGATCCAATCGGGATACTTCCAAAATATTCCAAGATCCAATGACTTCAAGAAAAATAAGTCGACGCCTATGACTAAATGGTGACCTCGAGACGTGGACATCCCGCCCGAATCTTCATTCCAGACGGATTGTCGCACTAAGGTTGACACTCAACAGAGTGCTAAAATTTCAAATCTTACATTTCTAATGGACAGATCTCCAAAGTTTCCTTTAATCGCGGAACCCACTAAGACGGTACACCGACAACACATACCATGATGTCACACCGACGAACAGTCCATCAAAGCGAACCCAATTTAAGCGCAGATAATTATATAAGACCTTATCCCGCATGGTTACCGAAGTATAAAATTACTCCTCAATTAATTGGGAAAACTTAAATCTACTACCTTCATAATACAAGCGCGCACAAAATCAAGACTGAACTCAAATCCAAGACTGACCGCAAGTCGGAACATCCGACGCTTCAAATCCCCAGAACTCCATTAGTCCCTAATTACAACTTTTCTCACAACAGGGGTTTAAATCTATGGACCTAATGAGTTCAAGGTTTTCAGTCGCTATACCAATTTAAACTTTTACAAAACTTTTAAATACGCACTCTTTATAACAACAATTGGTCGTGCAGTAGAATCCACCACCGATCAATCGATAGTTGAAAATTAATCCCAGATGCTACACATATTGTTGGGTCTGAAATATGCCAAGGATGGTTACTACTTCTAGTTCATCATGGTTACTACTTCTGAAGTTAATATTCATCATGGTTAGTACTTCTGTGATTAATACTTCTAGTTAATGCTGCTAGAAGAAAACAGTTAATACTTCTAGTTAATACTTCTAGTTAATGCTGCTAGAAGAAAACAGTTAATACTTCTAGTTAGTACTTTTGTTATTAATGCTGCTAGTTGATGGTTAATGTTGCTCAACAAGATTAGTATGTTATTAATGCTGCTAGTTGATGGTTAATGTTGCTCAACAAGATTAGTACTGCTAGTTCAAAGTTAGTACTGCTTGAAGAGATTAATGCTGCTGAGCATGGTTAGTACTGCTAGAGTTAATACTGCTCAAAGTATTAATGCTGCTTATGATTAATACTGCTTATAAGATGGAGATCTGTATGGAAAGGATGACAGCTGGATAAACTGAAGATTATGGAAAGCTTGGAGATAATGATGGAAGATATTCTGAAGATATTTTATTAATTGTAATTAGCTTTTATCTTCAGTATATATATATATATATAGTATTGTTTAGAATAGTAAGATAACTTTTGTTTTATAATGATTAATTCCAAGTTTAAGAGAGAAATCAACCTCAAGCATAGATCCTAATTCTAGAGAAGTAGAATTCGTATTGGTGAGCCTGTTCATCAATATTGAGGTTGAGTGTGTAATCTTGTAACTTCAAAGCATTCAATACAAGTTTACAGTTTGTTCTTCATATTTACTGTGTTGATTTACTGTTTCATTGAATATCAAAGTGTTATTCCGCAAACTTCTTTGATATTGTTTCTGAGAATTAATTCTTGTTGAGAATTCGATCCTGACAAGTGGTATCAGAGCTAGTATTCTCAGAAACCTGCAATCAACATTCTTCCTTGAAATCAGAAATCATCAATGGCTAAAGTTTCAGATTCTTCAAGCACAGAAATCCCCACAGAGGTAATGTCTAATCTTTGCTCTAAAACTTGTATGGAAACTGTTAAAAGGTACAGGGATCACAACCAGACAATGAGTGATGACCTTAAAAGATTAGAGAGAGATATAAAAGACTATGTAAGAATTGTTGAGAGTTTTGAGGAACAGATCAAAGTTTTCCAAGCCAATGAACTTCAACATTCTTATGATACAAATTACTGGAAGTGGGAGAAGAATGGCCTAGAACTTCAGCTGAAAAAGTCTAAAGAGGAGAATGAGAAGATAAAGAGTGAGTTTGAGAAAGCCAAGCTGGATATTGAGAAATTTTCCAATGCTTCTAAAGCAATGGACTCTTTGCTCCAAACTCAAATCCATGACAAACTTAGAAGAGGAATAGGTTATAACACCACACCACCACCATACAACAACAATTACATCCCTCCTATATCAGACTTGCTAGAGACCAAGAATAGGAAGGAATTGTCTGATGAAGCCACTAAGGTAGATCCATTAGACAAAGTGGTGGTTGAAACAGACTCTGAAGAAGAGAACTCTAATGAAAAGAGTAAGAAGAACACTGTGAGTGGTGAGATTCCTCTAGAAAATAACATTATCACCAATGAGGGATGTGGAAAGGCTTGGATCAAGTCTAAGGACATAGAAAAGACAAAGGGAAAGTCTGGAAAGGTCCATTACAAACAGACAACAGTTGTGAATCCTGTCCCTTGCAAACAGTGTTCTTGTAATAAATCTGAGCCCCAGAAACATGATAAACCAAGGGGAAATCAGAGAAACTTGAATAATCAGTGGGCACAAAAACAAGGGGTTGATTTGAGTAAAATCAATAGACCAAAACCTTGTTTTATCTATGGTAAATTGAATCATCTTGCCAAACACTGTTATTTCAACCCTATCAACCAAAGAGTCACTTTTCAAAGAAAACCACAAAACTCTTTTGGTTATAGAAATAAAAGAAGGAATCAATTGGCTGAGAAAAGAACACCTTTAAAGTCTCATGCTCAGAACAAGTTTGCTAATACAAAGAAAAATGCTCCAAATAAGCCAAGGAGTAATTTAAAGACAAAGAAAGCAAACAACTTTGTTCAAGTTTGGGTTCCAATTGTAAAGAAACCTGTTAGTACTGCTATCCCAGATAGTGATGCTAATAGAAATAGTGTTGCTGCAACCAATATTACTGCTAACAAGGATAGTGCTTCTACTAGTATTAATGTTGCAAAGCCTATAATCTTGACAAAGTACTCCAGTCATGAGATTCCTAAACAACTCATCCAGACCAAACTGACATATTATATAAATGAGAAAGGACAACCCAAGACCACTTTGGCTTGGGTTCAATCAAAGACTAACTGATTTATCAAGTGTGCAGGGCAATCAAAATCTCAAGAGGAAGAGCATTTGGAATGAAGATAATGGTTGCTCTTGGCACATAACAAGGAACATGGACTGCCTTCAAATTCTTCAAAAGATTTGATGGAGGACATGTTACTTTTGATCCAACAGAAGGTAAGAAAAGTGAAAAAGGTATAGTTTCAAAAGATAAAGTAACTTTTGAAAATTTTATGGTATATGGTACTACTAACCTTGTGTCTGTAAGTGTTTCAGGTTGCTAATACTGAAAGGTAGTTAGTACTTCTAGTTCAGTGAAAACTGTCAGACTGTGTTAATGCTGCTGGTATGTGTTACTACTGCTAGTCTGTGTTAATGCTGCTGATAAGTGTTACTACTGCTAATGTAAGTATTCTATACCTAAAAATGATCTTCAATGATTTAATGTCAAAACTGTATATCAATCAAAAAGCTTTTATCTGTATCCAAGGTTTGTACAAGAAGTACTTAATAAGGAATTGACGGATTAACCTCATTTTAATGAGATATATGTACCTAAAACCCCTAAGGGCAAGGTCTTTTCAATCATGAAGAGATCTGCTAAGGACTCGGAAGGAGTTGACACACCATTGTTCTCTACAATGATGGTGATGTCCCACAATCAATAAGGTAAGGCATCAAGGTCAAAGCCCTCATTAGACCAACCCACTGATGACCTATCCACACCTTCCACTACAAAGCATAAATCTTCAGATTCCTTTTGTCAAACCAACATTCCACATTACCATATTATATAAGGAAAAGATACTGAAGGTTCCTTCCCTTCTTGTATCTTAAACCTCAAAACCTACAAGCCCTCTGATGGAGCATTTTTCATCAGAGAATATCCAAAGGGAAACCATAGAGGTGTCTCCCAACCTCAAGAAGGTGCTCAATAAGGAGATGCAAGAGCATATGGGTTGTAAGGCTTACACTACTGACTTTGCACAAAGTGCAGGACAGGACAGCGTGAACATATCTAAGACCTTCCCCATGGCAACTTTAGATGAGTAATTATCTAAAGGTCCCAGGTGCCAAGAAACCAAGGGAGTAGAAGGTGCTTCTGCTAGGCAGAAGATCTCCACTAAAAGATCCAAGGATCCTTCAAAAGTGGTAAACACACCTAAAGAAGGTGAGGACAGATTTAACTACAAAGAATTGATGGATACACTTGGTACAGTTTGTCTGAAAGTTCAAAATCAAATTATGGAGATAAAAGAGATGAAAAGATCATGATTATTTCAAAAAGGGGGAGACTTAAACATCTGAACTTGAGAAGACTTGAGAAGGAGAATCAAGTTGATATGAAATCTTATTTTGAGGGGGAGATAAGTGAAGAAGCTGAAATAAAGCATTAACTACAGCAGAAACAGAAAAGAAGATAACAGCAGAAACTGAATCAAGAAGAACTAAGAATTGCAGAAAGTTTTGAAAATATCATAAAGACCCTATGCTGAAGAACTTAACTTCTCAGTTTTGAAAAGTTAAGTTAGGGGGAGATTGTTGGGTCTGAAATATGCCAAGGATGGTTACTACTTCTAGTTCATCATGGTTAGTACTTCTGTGATTAATACTTCTAGTTAATGCTGCTAGAAGAAAACAGTTAATACTTCTAGTTAATGCTGCTAGAAGAAAACAGTTAATACTTCTAGTTAGTACTTTTGTTATTAATGCTGCTAGTTGATGGTTAGTGTTGCTCAACAAGATTAGTATGTTATTAATGCTTCTAGTTGATGGTTAATGTTGCTCACCAAGATTAGTACTGCTAGTTCAAAGTTAGTACTGCTTGAAGAGATTAATGCTGCTGAGCATGGTTAGTACTGCTAGAGTTAATACTGCTCAAAGTATTAATGCTGCTTATGATTAATACTGCTTATAAGATGGAGATCTGTATGGAAAGGATGACAGCTGGATAAACTGAAGATTATGGAAAGCTTGAAGATAATGATGGAAGATATTCTGAAGATATTTTATTAATTGTAATTAGCTTTTATCTTCAGTATATATATATATATATATATATATATATATAGTATTGTTTAGAATAGTAAGATAACTTTTGTTTTATAATGATTAATTCCAAGTTTAAGAGAGAAATCAACCTCAAGGAATAGATCCTAATTCTAGAGAAGTAGAATTCGTATTGGTGAGCCTGTTCATCAATATTGAGGTTGAGTGTGTAATCTTGTAACTTCAAAGCATTCAATACAAGTTTACAGTTTGTTCTTCATATTTACTGTGTTGATTTACTGTTTCATTGAATATCAAAGTGTTATTCCGCAAACTTCTTTGATATTGTTTCTGAGAATCAATTCTTGTTGAGAATTCGATCCTGACACATATAAAACCATTTCCAAATTTCCTTTGATCGATATTTACGTAAATAAAACAGTAACAATAGATGTGTAGCAAAATTCACACTATAGACATGAAAATAAATTCCGGTACCCCAAACACGTGAAAGAATTATTTGTACAGCTCCAAAAGAGAATTTCACAACTTTTAACTTTTCCTCCTTTAACCAAAACGTTATGGCATAAAATTTTCAACAAGTCTCTTATGCATTAGTTTATTCCCCAAAACTTTGTAGAATGATGGGGACGTAAAAAAATTTTCAAATCGAGTTTAAAGCCTTGAGCAGCACTGATAAAACACATTTGACCAAGATGGTAACTACAACGACATGCAATCCGAAATTTCGTTTCATGCATTGCAGAAAAATTATAGCTGCAAGGTCAACGGTTGAAGCAAGTTTAGATTAAAAGTTTAGTATGAGAAAACATAAATATATTACATATTTACTCATGCGAGTGAAAATCAGGTTCAACCCAAAAGTATGCACATATACTGTGTGAAACTCAAGATGCAATCATATGACATTAAGATTTTCAAGGTGCCCCCTTACGGTTGCAAAAATGTAGATGTAAGACTCACATGAGACAAAACATTAAACTAAACTCGTAAATTAACGCACACAACAATGCAAGTCTACACGTTCCAAAATTTCTTTTTATTACGCGGTTCGAATGGTCATAAAATAAAATGCCATAAACCCAACTAAAACTTTCATAAACTCATTGACGGTGAAATCAAGCGTTGTCAAAATCTCTGCTTCCCAACATGAAAAACGTAAAACGACAATAAGTCTAAAAATGTCGAAACTCTAAAACCACCACGTAAAATAAAGTGACTCTTTCCCACAAAGCTCTCACGAGATACGTGTTAGAGCACAAATATGTTGGATTCAATATCATAAAGATTGAAGATAAAAGATCAAGAAGTCAAAGCTGGAAAAGTCAACTCTCATCAAAGTCAAAGTCTTTTGTTAATAAAAGTCAAAGTCAATGTATTTGTATTTTGTTTCTTTGTAATTTGTCAAGGGTTTAAATACCTTTGTCATTGTCTTTGTAAAGAAGAAGTATACACACGCATATTAGAGAAGAGCTTATTTGTATATCTTTCTAGTGTGAGAAAGTAGTGAGAGAAAGTTATAGTTTGTAATCTTGTGATTGAAGATCAATGACATGTGATTACGAGATTCATCTTGTTTACTTGTTACTGAGTTAGAACTTGAAATAGGGAATAACAATTGGTATCAGAGCAGATCCAAAAGGTGAAATCAGATCAAGAAAGTAGTCGACATTGTGTTCTTGACTGTGAAAATCGATTTCTGAAATTAGATGTGTTTTTGGAGCTGATTTTGGTTAGGAATCGTTACAAAAGTGTAATAGATTGAGTCTTTGTAATCAATTTCAAGTATTGCACTGTAATTTCATTCAAATTTGTGTTTTTGGTTGAGTTTTTGTATACGAGTTCTTTTACTGTTTCATCAATCGAATTGTATTGTAAATTGTTTAATTGTAAAAATCGTGTATTGGAACTTGTTCTTGGGTTGATTACAGAGAATTCTGCAAAGTTACAGATCAATTGCACAAGAAAAGATCGATTTCAGATGGAAAAATCAATTTCTGGGTCGATATCTTGAAGAACGTGCTAGATCTCTAAAACGCGCAAGTTCGTCGTGAAACGCGCAAGGTTCATCAGCTAGAACGCGCAAGTCAAAGGATAAATTTTGGTCTAAAACGCGCACGTTTCGATCTGCGAGTTCTTCAAACGCGCTCATCAAAGCTAGCGAGTTTGGAAGGAACAGTGGTTTGCGAGTTCTTCTACGTGCGAGTTTGAAGAGGAATAGTTGAAACGCGCAAGTGAAGCTAGCGAGTTTTGTTCAAATGCGCAAACTTCGACGTGCGAGTTTTGTAAACGCGCAAGTCTCTGTTAGCGAGTTTCAGCGTGAATAGTCTTTAGCGAGTTTAGGCACTTGCGAGTTTCGTCGATCTGCGAGTTTGATCTGCGTGTTTGCTTGCGAGTTTCTCAAAACGCGCAAATATCTGCGAGTTTGCTTGCGAGTTCGCTTGAGAACTTATAGAACGCGCAAGACTCAGTGTCTGCGAGTTTTAAGCTTGAATAGTGACTAGCGAGTTTGTCACCCCCGTGCTAAGTCTGCCTAGGGGAACATAGTTCTTTTTGTGATCAAAACTCTGAAATTTAATTTCAAAATTTTTCTTGTGATTTCATAATTTGGATTAACGATCATTTTTCAAGTTCTAAATTTTTTTTTTAATTGAAACAAGATGTCTTCTCAAGGAAAAATGTCATCAAAAGAAGAGATTGCTAAACTTAAAGCAGAGATTCTTCATCTTGAAGGCCGATTTGCACAAAGTTGTAAAAAGTTGAAAGATTTAAATATGAATGTTGCTGTATCTAAAAGTCATTTGGAATATTATAAGAAGAAACATGATGATCAAGTTGACAGTTATAACAAGCTTAATGAGTGGATGCATGCACATATAGATTACCTGAAGAAGACAACAGGTTCAGGTCGATATTCAGAATTTTTTGCCAAATACAAGGAACATTTTCAACAACTTGAAAAAGAAGTTATTCAAGTCTTGATAGATGATAAATGGTTGGAAGCTGAGAAATTAAAGACTGAGAATTCTGATTTTCTGCAAAAGATTTCTGATTTGGAATCTCAAATAATCCAGATTCAGCAAGTAGATTATGTTGATAGTTATGAGATGAAGATTAAGAATCTAGTGGATGTTAATGCTGAGCTTCAAAAGGAAATATCTGATCTGGAGAAAAAGATGGTTGAAGAAAGATCTGATTTTGAGACTAAAAAGAAAGGATTTGCAAAGAAGTTCTCAGATTTTTCTAGAAAATGTGCTGACGAGAAGAAGACGGTTGAGCTTAAATGCGTTAAACTTTCTCAACAAATCTCTGATTTTGAGAAAGTGATCATTATTGAAAGAGAAAAGTTTGCAAAGGATAAAAAGGAAATTGAGCAGAAGAATGTTGGATTTTTTAAAGAGATATCTGATGGAAGAAAAAATGTGGAAAAGGATTTTGAAGAAGAAAGAATTATTTTTGAGACTGAGATAAGGAAATTAATTGCAAAGTTATCTGAACTATCTGAGAATGCGCTTATAGAACAACAAACGAAGTCTGAATTCAAGACAAAGATTGATCTTCTTGTAAAAGAAAGAGACAGTTTCGCTTCAAAGATTAAAGAGTTTGAAAAGATTGTTTCAAAGGTGGTGGTGACTGAGCAGACGACTCCAGAGTCACAAATCCACACACCTCGAAATAATTCAGCTGTTTTTAAAAAGACAGCCTCAAGCTCATACATGAAACCTGTTTCTTCAAAAAGGCCAGCCAATTCATTTGATTAGATTCGTACAACTAACATTTTCTATGATCAAAATGTAGATGGATCAGGTGCACATAGAAGAAGAAGAAGATATAATGAAGAGAAGCTGGTATGGAAAGTAAAACCAGTGGATGAGAAGACTAATGAGAAGAAGGAAGAGAAGAAAAGTAACAAATCATTTGTATCTGCATCAAATGCAAAGAAGAACAAAGTGCTGAAAGGTAAACCTGATCTTGCTTACTCGAGAGATCAAATGTTCAGGTTATCTAAGAAAAGGTATTGTTCTTACTGTAATACATTTGATTTTGTTCATAAAGCTAGTGATCATTACTGGTATGGTTCTTATTCAGTTACTCCCATTCGAACTGCAACTAATATACATGGACCCAAATACCAGTGGGTACCAAAACCGAAGATTGATTCTATGTTGCAGGCACCACAAGTCAAGGGGGAGTAAGAGAACAATGCCTCTTGAATAACACAGTTCAAGACCCGCATCTCAATGTCAAGAACATGGCTTCTAAGTACGTCAGCTTAGGACCCGTACTTCAACGAAGTTTGACTTCTAAACACAACAGTTTAGGACTCGCTCTTCAAAGATGAAAAAGAGATGCTACTCCCGGGCTGATAAGAGATTGTACTCAGATACTCCAACGAGGATATCAACCTTCAAGGGGGAGTACATATTTTTCTGAAATTTTTGCATCCGACAGATATGACGAACTACATTCCAAAAGGAGTTGTAGATCTCTATCATGTGCTTTATAACTGACATATTTTAGATGCATAATTTCAGGGGGAGTAAAAGATTAAGATTTCTGATTATTTCAGATTAGAACTCATACTTTAATCGTTTTACTGCTTTATGTCTTTTATTTTTTTTTTGTGAATAAATTTGATTTTGATTAGACTTTGAGACTTACAGGATGAGAGAAGCTGACACGATCATATCTACATGACTACAGCTGATTTTCTGAGATTTAAGACTGAAGCGAAAAGGTAAATTTATTATCTTAATCTCAAATATATCTGAAAGAAGGACAACTTTCAGATATAGAAAACATGTTCTTAAATGTTCAAACCACTTCCCAATTCTTAAACAGATTTTATAATTTGGAAGTGTGATTTTAAATGTTTTCATTTTCTTTTTGTGCATAATTGATACATAAACCGTGTGTTTCCAAAGATAAATACTTGCGTATTGTCTTTTCTATATACTTTCAAGTATTCACACACACCGGTTTGAATTTATTCAACATGTTCTTATCATGTCTCTAAATTGAAACAATTTTTATTCGATGGTAAGACACTCCGCTTGTATTCAAAGAGTTTTTGAGCGATATTTCATTTCAAAGCGTTTCATTCAAGAATGTCTGTATATTGTTTCATATAGACAAATATCCATTATTATTGACCATAAGCCTTAATTGTTATATCATTCATTTCTGATCATTTTATACAATGTCAGATTTTCAAACAAGTTTCTTGCATTCATATTCATTCATTCATTCAATATACTTGTTTGAAAATATTTCAATGTTTAAAAATGCTCAAATTTTCATGATTATATTTTATGAGCATATATTTATCTGATATTTGTATATGAGCTTTAACTGTTACAGTTAAACCATTTGAGCAAATCATGCTTAATAGGAAACTTGGGTTCTTTGTGTTAGGAATTAACTAAACTTCTATGGATTTACGTTAACCAGTGTTTCCTACCCAAGAAGTTAATCCTTTAGTGATTGAGTGTGAGGAGTCTAAAATAAATGAGTGTGGGTGTGATGAGGTAAAATGGAAAAGAGAGTTTGGTTAGTTGTGAGCTTAATGATTAAAAAGAAAGAGGGTGTGAGATCAGAGTAAAAGAATATCAAACTCTGCACTAACTACTTTCTGAGTCGGGCAGCCACATTACTAGCATTTCACAAATCTTTGGTGAATGTTATTGAAACAGGCAAATAGCCCATGCCAACTCTTGTTTAAACCCCACCAACTACTCATTTTCTTCTCAAAAAGAAAATGTTTCACATTTTCAAGGGGACACATCATATAATCTATCTGATTTTCATTTGGAAAATCTGGATATTGAAAAAGAAGGAATTCTGCCTCACCTTCGCACTTCAATCATGCACTTAGAGTCTGTGTTTATCTACTGTTGTCTCAGTGGTTTACACTATGTTGAGCCTTATTAAAAATCAATCATTGTGCTTAATTCTTTCTACACGTGCACGAACACACAAAGAATTCGTTTCTTTGTCATAACATTCATAGAAATTGCCTTTGTGGTATTTCGATGATTGGATGGAAGCCCTGGGGGAGTGAACATCAAAAAGCTCCTTTATATTGTGTATTCGTTACACACAGTGACTTTGTGTTACTGACAGGCATTTTAACTGATTCATTTGTTGATTCAGGTGTTACATTCTTATTTTGTCCGGATTTGAAAAGATCTGGATAAATACATTGTTCGAATTGGCAAAGAATCAGAGGCTCAGATCAGAATGGTCAAAGACATTTCTTGATGAAAGTTTTGATGATGTTGATGCTCAATTCATCAAAAAGGGGGAGAAGAGTTCAAATCAAGAAATGTTGGTTGAAAAGTTTCAAGATACGTTGGTTGAAAAGTTTGAAGAAATGTCCGAAATTCAAGATATGGGAGAATTATTCAAGATTGTTGAAAGATGAAAGATTTCAGTTTGTTGAAGATAATTTGCTGGAGCAAAGTGTGCTAAATCTGAAAATCTTAAGATATTTTTCTTTTCAAGTCTGAAAAAGGTTTGTGTACAACCTTGGGAAAGATTGTTACTATTTTTGATGATCAGACGTTGGGAAGATTGCTGAAAGTATTTGAAGATACTGTGCTTATCAGAGAAGGGGAGATTGTAAAGATTTCATACAAATAGTGGGAGTATGAAAGTTGGTTGAGAAAGTTATGTTTGTATCAAAAGGGGATATTTTAAGAGAAGATACAGATTAATCCAAGGGGGAGTTCACTTCAATCGAGCTTAATCAAAGAGAAGATCGCATTGCTAAATCTTTTAGTAATGATCTTGATCCAAAGGGGGAGATTGTTAGAGCACAAATATGTTGGATTCAAGATCATAAAGATTGAAGATGAAAGATCAAGAAGTCAAAGCTGGAAAAGTCAACTCTCATCAAAGTCAAAGTCTTTTGTTAATAAAAGTCAAAGTCAATGTATTTGTATTTTTTTTCTTTGTAATTTGTCAAGCGTTTAAATACCTTTGTCCTTGTCTTTGTAAAGAAGAAGTATACACACGCATATTAGAGAAGAGCTTATTTGTATATCTTTCTAGAGTGAGAAAGTAGTGAGAGAAAGTTATAGTTTGTAATCTTGTGATTGAAGATCAATGACATGTGATTACGAGATTCATCTTGTTTACTTGTTACTGAATTAGAACTTGAAATAGGGAATAACAATACGACACCCCAAAAGGTCGTAAATTATATGCCATAAAAATTAAACTCACGCATCTCAAAATACATTCACTACTACAAAGGTTGCAAAACTATACCCCGTAAAATCAAACACGACTAATCCAAACTAAAATTTTCCAGAAATTCCGACTCAAGAACAGTGGGACAACTTTTCCTTTAAAACCTCAACATACGTGGAGGAGATCCAATGCCAAGGCTAAAAATTCTACAGTTACGCCCAATACACCAACTGACATTAAAACACGGGTCTTTATAATATCCAAAAATAGTGTTATACGCAAAACAGGGACGGAGAGATTTTCAATATAAATTTGCAATCACATGCAACAAAACAATTCCATGCATGCTTAAGCTCATGGTTTAAAATCTGATGAGTGTTAAATGTTTTATCAAGACTTTATAGTATAACACACTTTGTGCTTCGAATACAGGAGAAACAATTGATGCAACCTTATTTTAGAAATAACTTTCGTACATGAATTTGGTCGGCACTCACATCTTAGGACTACACTCCTCAATTCCCGACATACTATTGTCATCCGGATGCATTAAACATCTTAAAGCCACAATCCCAGTAATTTTGATAAACTTGCGAATTCTCCTTGAGATAGAATCAGTCTAACAAACTCACGGTTCTAATCCCACCAAAATTTCCGACCAAAGAGGATCAACTTAATGAATTCCTCGCATTTAACTATCACTCCAAAGTGACATTGCTATAACATCAACCCTTCCTTAAATTGCTCGCTTAGAAACTTTCTCACTACCACAACGGTCATCATACCAAGGTAGTTCAAGTATACATATGTAGCATGTAGGTTCACCATAACACTAGCCAGGTGCCATTATGAACGTACTGTAACACCCTCAAATCTGGAAAGAGCAACTTATTTAAAATTTTCTAAATACATCAATAAATAAGTCATCTACAACCACAAATTAAGATTTAACCTCAATACAACAATTCATTCTATACAAAAGTCTATGATAAGGACGGGTGCTACTAAAACCCCATAATAGTTACTATCTCCAATGATGCGGAAGACTTCACAAACTACTTACATTTGCACAAGGCTAAGGCTCAACTCGACATAGGAGTGCTAGGACCAACTCCCAACCTTGAAACCTGATGCACATGCCGACAAATAAAAAGGTTAGGCTTAACGCCTAGTGAGCTCAAGAGTTTTCAACATATATAAAATAATCGTTTAAAAGAAAGAATGCGGTTAAAATTATAGTTCTTCAATATGATACGACTTACATGTGAAAACGACTCATTTTCCAATAATATGCATTTTATGCAAAGGACACCAATTTGGACATTTTCCAAACCAAACCACTACAAAGATGATGATATCAATGTAAACCGCCCATTCATAAATTAGCTTTAACCTAAAACTCACTCAAAGCGTAAATATAAATTAAACTCTCCATTTATGAAGATACGGTAAAACCTTATATCCCAAAACACCCAAAAACACGGGTGGGGCATAATACTCAACCCATAAATCAAGGGTAAAACCTAAATATACAAACGTCACCGAAAACTTGGATAATAAATCTCAATACCCAAAAACAACACCTTTCGGTGACGGTGGATTCTCGATTCCATAAAATGTGACAGTCCACAAAGTAAGCCCATTTTATGTTGTTATGACTAGTCATATAAACAAAAGTACACACAAGGGATGTCAGGCTCAGTAGCTTTAAACGTACACCCACAGAAACTCGAGTTCAACCCCGTCGGGTTCCTATGTCGAGCCCCTCATCCAATATCGTAATACTCGAGCACGAAGGACTTATACCCACATCCGGTACCTTAATGTGCAGCACGAAGGACTTATACTCACATCCGGTACCTTAACGTGCCTCGACGTGGAAAACTAATCATCCCAACGCCGGAACAATAATAAACCAAATACGGGGTCATGACTCCCAAATGCATCAAATAAGCCAAATAATACGCATAAGGCCCAACAAGGCTCGAAGTCAAGCTACCAAAACTGGACTATTGTCCAAAACCCCATCAAAATAACAATGCCAAGCCGCAGACTTAGCAACCCATTGACTCATTGATAAATGAAATAAAAACACGATAAAACGCACTCACCCAACGGATATGCAAACACCACGACCAAAGGTAAGATTAGCTCAAAACTCATCATTAGTTGAGGGCACCCATTTTCCCAAATGAACTTATACTCTTAAATTTTCCAAAATACCTCATAACACAATTGACATGCATTTTCCCAAACTAGACTGCTGATAGGAATGAAAATCAAGAAATGAGACTATAAATACTTTCTCAAGTACCTCACATAAAAGTGCAAGTGATACTTTATAAAACACTCCATTTCATGAGGATGCATAAAACCCAACAACCATTTAAAAGTGTATTTTCTTTGACCAAAGATCCATTTATGTAATAAGACTTCAAAACACATTCATTTGTGACACATATATCAAACGCCCAAAAATCTCCAATGTGGGTGTTATACAAGGTTTGTAGAGTTAGGTAATTCAAATAATCAAAGATTAGCAAATAACCCAACATTTGATAGTTTCATGTAAAACACATAAAACACTTTAAAATAAACATTTTGGCATGTACAACGTTTTCACAAATCAACTTGAACTCACCTTGCTAGATTTAGGCTAAATCTAGATTTTACCCAACAAACTCTTTTGACGGCCATTTGAATCCTTAAACCGAAAACTTCCAAAACCTAGATCCATACAAATCCAACCATAAACACCCATAAAACCATATAGAAACATTCCCCAAACCTGATTTACTAGAATCCCCAAGGTCAAAACCCTAATTTCTCCAAAAACCATTAGATCCGAGATTTGAGAAACCAAATACTAGAGAAACATCAACGGAGCATTTATAACATTATTTCAAGAAAACTTACCATTCTAGGTGATGAGGCTTTCCGAGGACACCCAATCTAACTTTTCAACCCGAGCTCCCAAACGATGAACTTGAGGAGGAAGATGAAGATAGGGGTTTTGTGGTTCAAGATCCCACTAGCTAGATGGTGAAGAATCATGTGGTTCAAGGGGGAAAACCTTCAAAATGGGTTAGGGTTTGGTTTTGGGGTTTGGCAGAGAAAAGGGAAGAAGGTAGAAGTGAGAAATGAGAAGAATGGGTGAAATTTCGGACTTAACAGCCTCTCAGCCCCCGCAGGCGATAGTGACATGCGACTATGCCCTTGGCATAGTCGCCGGGCATAGTCGCGCGGACCACCCGACTCGCAATACAAACAGGGCGATTGTGCCCCGCGATTGTGACACCCTGTCACTATTGCGGGCACAGTCGCGGACACTGTACCGAGATCCAAGTTTAACCAGTTTTGCCAACTTTCAACCCACGATGCCCAAAACAGATTAATTCATTAAGTAACGATAACTCCCAAAACACGGTAGTTCTTACTATGATAACAACCATTACTAAATCATAAATTTTGGGTTGTTACAATCCTCCCAACCTTAGAATGATTTCGTCCTCGAAATCTAGATTCCCAAGAAACCTTACTCGCGGAAGGATTGTCCTTAACTCCTCTGCCAGCACAATTATCATGACCCTTGCACTGGTACTCATGTCAATCGCCCCTCTGGCACAACACACTCATAAGCGAGCGAACACTTAACTCTCCAAATTAACCTTTACTCACAAAGTTACGGTCGTCTCCCAACCTTAGGTGACAATTACCACCTCCAGACAATTTGCGACCTCATTTTCTCGCCAACCAATCCCCTTCGGATCTACATGGTTCCAAACCCAAAGTCAAAGGTAGCAACCAAACTCTCAAGAATTCTCAGAGTCCTACTGATCCATTCCTAATATTGAACAAGATGTCCTTCCAAGGCGCCCATTGCGTTTTTCAGGTAACTAGTTAACACAGATTCAGTTATCACTCAACATCAATCCAACCCTAGCCTAACAACATAGATTAAAATAGAATCCTTATCACTACGGAAATGTTTACACACACAGGTATACGATCAACAATATCTAACCTTCTTGTAGCTTCCGCCACTGAAAGGTTAATATGATCCATGATCTAACCGGGATACATCCCGAACATTCCCAAGTCCCTTGGCTCCAAGAAAACAAGTCGACGCCTAGGTCTAAACGGTGACCTCGAAAACGTGGACACCCCGCCCAAAAATTCCATTCCAAACGGGTTGTCACACTAGGGTTGACACCCAACAGAGTGCTTAAATCCAACTCTTAAATTTCTAACAAATGGACCACAAGGATTTCTTTTGATCGCGGATCCCACTAAGACGGTACACCACCAACATAAACCATAATGTCACGCCGACGAGCAACCCACCACGTCAAACCCAAATCAAACGCAGAAAATCATATGAGACCTTATCCCACACGCTTACCGAAGTATTAAATCATTACTTAATTAATTGAGAAAACTTAAATCTAATATCTCCATTATTCAAGCATTACCTAAAACAAATCTGAAACCCAAAAATGCAGAACCAAACACAAGTCGGATCATCCGACGGTTAGCTTCCCAAGGACTCTTCTAGTCCCGAATCACAACCCTAATGAGTTCAAGGTTTCTTAACCATGCCAATTTGAAATTTATAAGCTTTCAATTACCTAAGTTTTATAACAGTAAATCGAGCAGGGAAAAAAATATAGCACCGTTCAAAACTGATTACCAACACTACGCATGTAAAACCATTTCCAAAACTCATTTGATCTCTATTTACGTTAATAAAACGTTAACATAAGATGCATAACAAAATCTTCAAACGGAATACCAGAGCCCCAACATACTGCAAATTATACCATGTATGTCAAAATAACTTTCTGCACCAAAACACGTGTAATAAAAGTTTGTATGACTCTAAAAAGGAATTTCACTACTTTGACTTTAAATTCGATCTTTTTAACCGCAAGCGTCGCGAAACAAAATTCTCAACAAAGCCCTTGTACACCAGCTCGTTCCCTAAAACTCGGTAAAACGATAGAGACGTACATAAATATCAAATCGAGTTTAACTTTGGTGTATACGGTTAAAACGCACTTATCCAAAATTAGTACTACAACGACATGTAAATTGATACTCACTTAATGCATTGCGGAAATTCTAACAGTAATATCAATAACTGAAATATGGGCAGAACAAAAGTTGTATCTACCATAACATAAATCTCTTATATGTTTACGCACACCAACGTTATAATTTAATCCAAATGCAAATAGTATGCTATGATTGACATTTGCATAAAAACCCAAAGATAAGCCATCTGACAATAAGACCTCCCCAAACCACAGGTGGGATGACAACAATTAACAAAGATCGTAAAATAACGCACACTGCAATGCACATGCACACGTTCTCAAAATTTATTTACACGACGCAAAAGTCGTAAGATGAGACACCATCAACCTAACTGAATTTCCATAAACTTCACTAGTACTAAAATCGAACGGTGTCAAAATTTACATTTCCCAAAATAAACAAAAGCATAAGATGACAATAAGTCTGAAAATGCCAAAATTCTAAAATCACACGATAAAGTGACCCCCCCCTTTTTTAAACAAAACTTACAAAAGACACAACGCCCAAAAGCTCGTAATTTATACGCAATAAAGTTAAAAGTCATGCATCTCAAAGTACACTCACGCGCCCAAAACGTCTCAAAACAACATTCCATAAAATTCAACACGACTCGTACAAACTAAAGTTCCCAAGAAAATTTCCGACTCAAAAGTACGGGAACAACTCTTCCTTTAAAACTTTAACATACGTGGAGGAGATCCAATGTCAAAGTCAAAAATTCTAAAGTTACTTGCCCAATAACCCAGATGACATTAAGACACTTGATATTACGATATCCGAAAAATAGCGTTAGACGTGGAACGTGGGCGAAAAGATTTTTAACAACAATATACAATCGCGTGCAACAAAACAATCTTATGCATGTTTAAACTCGTGGGTTAAAATTCAATGAGTAATAAATGCTTTATTGAGGCTTTATAATTAATATAGCTCACTTTATGTTTGAGAACATGAGAAACAATTTATGCAAACTCATTTTAGAAATACATATCATGCATGAATTTCGGTCGGCACTCACATCTTAGGACTTCACTCCTCCATTTACCCGACATACTATTGTCACTCGGATGCATCCAACGTCTTAGAGCAACAATCCCACTAATTGGTTAACTTACAATTTCTCCTCGAAGTAAAGGTGGTCTACGAACTTATAATTCCATTCCAATCAACGATTCTGACCCAAGATAATCAACTTAATGCATTCATCGCACTTAACTATCACTTCAACGTGACATTGCTATAGACATCAACCTTTCCTTAGACTACTCGCTTAGAAACTTTCTCACTACCCCAACGGTCGTTATACCAAGGTAATCCAAGTATACATATGTAGCATGTAGGTTCACCATAACACTCGCCAGGTGCCATTATGAACGTACCGTACACAATCATCCTTGCGACCCTCGACAAGTTTTCCCGTTTCTAGCGACTTGGTCAACCTCAAAATATCTTATCTTAAGGTACCTAATGTGCAACTTCACTCACAATTACTTATAAGAACTCTAGTTTGAGTCTAGGCATCCAAAAATCAATACCTAATTCTCTCAAACTTAAGCTCTGATACCAACTTGTAACACCCTCAAATATGGAAATAGCAACTTATTTAAAATTTTCTAAATACATCAATAAATAAGTCATCTACAACCACAAATTAAGATTTAACCTCAATACAACCATTCATTCTATACAAAAGTCTATGATAAGGACGGGTGCTACTAAAACCCCATAATAGTTACTATCTCCAACGATGCGGAAGACTTCACCAACTACTTACATTTGCACAAGGCTAAGGCTCAACTCGACATAAGAGTGCTAGGACCAACTCCCAACCTTGAAACCTGATGCACATGCCGACAAATAAAAAGGTTAGGCTTAACACCTAGTGAGCTCAAGAGTTTTCAACATATATAAAATAATCGTTTAAAAGAAAGAATGCGGTTAAAATTATAGTCCTTCAATATGATACGACTTACAAGTGAAAACGACTCATTTTCCAATAATATGCATTTTATGCAAAGGACACCAATTTGGACATTTTCCAAACCAAACCACTACAAAGATGATGATATCAATGTAAACCTCCCATTCATAAATTGGCTTTAACCCAAAACTCACTCAAAGCGTAAATATAAATTGAACTCTCCATTTATGAAGATACGGTAAAACCTTATATCCCAAAACACCCAAAAACACGGGTGGGGCATAATAATCAACCCATAAATCAAGGGTAAAACCCAAATTTACAAAAGTCACCGAAAACTTGGATAATAAATCTCAATACCTAAAAACAACACCTTTCGGTGACGGGGGATTCCCGATTCCATAAAATGTGACGGTCCACAAAGTAAGCCCATTTTATGTTGTTATGACTAGTCATATAAACAAAAGTACACGCAAGGGATGTCAGGCTCAGTAGCTTTAAACGTACACCCACGGAAACTCGAGTTCAACCCCGTCGGGTTCCTATGTCGAGCCCCTCATCCAATATCGTAATACTCGAGCATGAAGGACTTATACCCACATCCGGTACCTTAACGTGCCTCGACGTGGAAAACTAATCTTCCCAACGCCAGAATAATAATAAACCAAATACGGGGTCATGACTCCCAAATGCATCAAATAAGCCAAATAATACGCATAAGGCCCAACAAGGCTCGAAGTCGAGCTACCAAAACTGGACTATTGTCCAAAACCCCATCAAAATAACAATACCAAGCCGCAGACTTAGCAACCCATTGACTCATTGATAAATGAAATAAAAACACGATAAAACGCACTCACCCAACGGATATGCAAACACCACGACCAAAGGTAAGATTAGCTCAAAACTCAATATTAGTTGAGGGCACCCATTTTCCCAAATGAACTTATACTCTTAAATTTTCCAAAATACCTCATAACACAATTGACATGCATTTTCCCAAACTTGACTGCTGCTGATAGGATTGAAAATCAAGAAATGAGACTATAAATACTTTCTCAAGTACCTCACATAAAAGTGCAAGTGATACTTTATAAAACACTCTATTTCATGAGGATGCATAAAACCCGACAACCATTTAAAAATGTATTTTCTTTGAGCAAAGATCCATTCATGTAATAAGACTTCAAAACACATTCATTTGTGACACATATATCAAACGCCCAAAAATCTCCAATGTGGGTGTTATACAAGGTTTGTAAAGTTAGGTAATTCAAATAATCAAAGATTAGCAAATAACCCAACATTTGATAATTTCATGTAAAACACATAAAACACTTAAAAATAGACATTTTGTCATGTACAACGTTTTCACAAATAAACTTGAACTCACCTTGCTAGATTTAGGCTAAATCTAGATTTTACCCAACGAGCTCTTTTGACGGCCATTTGAATCCTCAAACCGAAAACTTCCAAAACCTAGATCCATACAAATCCAACCATAAACACCCATACAACCATATAGAAACATTCCCCAAACCTGATTTACTAAAATCCCCAATAAGGTCAAAACCTTAATTTCTCCAAAAACCATTAGATCCGAGATTTGAGAAACCAAATACTAGAGAAACATCAACGGAGCATTTATAACATTATTTCAAGAAAACTTACCATTCTAGGTGATGAGGCTTTCCGAGGACACCCAATCCAAATTTTCAACCTGAGCTCCCAAACGATGAACTTGAGGAGGAAGATGAAGATGGAGGTTTTCTGGTTCAAGATCCCACTAGCTAGATGGTGAAGAATCATGTGGTTCAAGGGGGAAAACCTTCAAAATGGGTTAGGGTTTGGTTTTGGGGTTTGGGAGAGAAAAGGGAAGAAGGTAGAAGTGAGAAATGAGGAGAATGGGTGAAATTTCGGACTTAACAGCCTCTCAGCCCCCCGCAGGCGATAGTGACATGCGACTATGCCAGGGCATAGTCGCCGGGCATAGTCGCGCGAACCACCCGACTCGCGGTACAAATGGGGCGATTGTGCCCCGCGATTGTGACACCCTGTCACTATCGCGGGCACTGTACCGAGATCCAAATTTAACCAGTTTTGTTAACTTTCAGCCCACGATGCCCAAAACAGATTAATTCATTAAGTAACGATAAGTCCCAAAACACGGTAGGTCTTACTGTGATAACAACCATTACTAAATCATAAATTTCGGGGTGTTACACGTACCGTACATAATCATCCTTGCGACCCTCAACAAGTTTCCCGTTTCTAGTGACTCGATCGACCTCAAAACATCTTATCTTAAGGTACCTAATGTGTTACTTCACTTACAATCACTTATAAGAACGCTAGTTTGAGTCTAGGCGTCTCAAATCAATACCTAATTCTCTCAAACTTAAGCTTTGATACCAACTTGTAACACCCTCAAATCTGAGATAACAACTAATTTAAAATTTTCTAAATACATCAATAATTGATTCGTCTACAATCACAAATTAAGAATTAACCTCAATACACAAATTCATTCTATACATACAATCTATGATAAGGACGGGTGCTACTAAACCCAATAACATCTACTATCTCCAACCTACGGAAGACTTCACCAACTACTTACTCTTGTATAAAGCTAAGGCTCAACTCTTCATAGCACTGCTAGAACCGAACCCCCCGACAGAACCTGATACACATGCCGACAAATAAAAGGTTAGACTTAACGCCTAGTGAGCTCAAGAGTTTTAACGTGAGTGAATATATCTTAAAAGAAAGAAATTCAGTTTAAAGCAAGATCCTTCGAAATGTTATACTTCAAAGTGGAAACGACACATTTTCCCATAATATGCACTTTTAAAGTCAATGCTCCCAAACACATTTCTTATAAAACGATGCAACCCGGAACTCGCCCAAACAGGGTCATAGTTCGATACTCAAATTTATGAAATTGTAAATAATACTTCATAATCCAAAACACCCAAAACATGGGTGGGACATAATACTCGACCCTTAAATAACGGAAAACAATCCATATAAATATGATACGCCATTAAAACATGGAACTGAATCTCAATACTCACGCGACCATAAAATGGAATGAAATACAAAATATTAAAGCATGGACAATTAAATATCCAAAATACAGCGGGCCGACAACGGGGGATACCCGTATCCGTGGAGAGCGGAGGAACACAAAAGTATGCCACTCAACCAACGTTGATCGTATGACACTTAACGACACGAAAGCCCAAGTGCCCCTACGACCTCATGATAAGTTCACCAAAAGAGACAGTTGACCTTGGTGGCTGTTACAAAGAACTCCACCTCAAAAGGACCGGCACACCGGAGACTACAACTAAGGAAATTCCCCGAATGGCCCGACACCCCGGGGACTACAACTAAGAAAATTGCCCAAAGGCCCAACATACTTGGGACTACAACTAAGGAAATTCCCCAAAGCGGAGGTCACAGTACTCACCTCCCAGGCAGTACTATCCAGAATCAACCCTCCTAGTACCTCCTTGTCAAGTTTCGGTCATAAAACATGGGTCCCGGAGTCCAACCCCGTACCACCCAATTGACCATCAAATAAGACTGACTCATGTGCCTATGGATCCAATGCAACACAGTATAAGATTATATGACTACTCATGAATGACTAAAGCACTTGAGCATGTAATTATCAATAATATGCAATAAAATGCATTAAGACGTAAATCACAATTTGGACTCTAAATCGAGCCATTAAAACGGGACAAATGTCCTCAGTACTCTTTTACGCCAACACCGAGCTAAAACGCCCAAAATCCATTTGATCAACAAATAACGGTTCCCCGAATAATGAAATGTCTTTATACGACGTTTATGAAGACACACACCTCAAATACGTGATTAACCCAAAACTCACCACGTATTGGGACCAAAGGTTTTCCAAAGGGTTTATGAATGCAAATACCCCAAAATACCTATGACATGAAATATACTTCATTTGTGTAAAAATCACCAAAGATGCATATAACATAAAGTGGGCTTTAGTTGTACAAAATCACCAAAAATGCATAAATCATGCTAGTACTTATCAAGATATCCAAATCCCAAATATGGGCATTTTATGAGATTAAAAAAACTCAAGTTTATCAAGTATGGAAACTTATCAAATACCCAACACATTGACAATTATTAAGTAAAACATATTTTACTACAAAATACTCATTTTGGCATGTACATAGTTTTCACAAAGCTACTTGAACTCACCTTGCTATATTTAGGCTAAATCCAGGTTTCACCCAACGAGCTCTTTTGAAGGCCACTTGAATCCTCAATCCGAGGACTTCTAAAACCTAGATCCAAACATACCAAACCACTTAGAAACATTCCCCAAACATTATTTACTAAAATCCTCAATGAGATCAAAACTATAGTTTCCTCAAAACCATCAAATCTGAGATTTGAGAAATCAAACACTAAGAACCCATTAATGGAGCATTTATAACTTTATTACAAGAAAGCTTGCCATTTTGAGTGATGAGACTTTCCTAGGGCACCCAATCCAACTCTTCAACCCGAGCTCCCAAACATTGAACTTGATGAGGAAGATGAAGATGGAGGTTTTGTGGTTCAAGATCCCACTAGCTAGATGATGAAGAATCATATGGTTCAAGGGGAAAAATCCTCAAAATGGGTTAGGGTTCGACATTTGGGGTTTGGGAGAGAAAAGGGAAGAAAATCTAGGGTTTGGGGTTGTGAGAAATGAGGCTAATGGCTGAAAAATCGGCTTTTAGCTCGACAATGAGTCCCGTGAGTTATGCCGCGACCTTAATTCATGGCATAAGTCGCTCGTTTCCCTCAAGACTCACTTCCAGTGAGTTACGCGACTTGGGCCGCGACCCAAAGTCGCGTGCCAACTCGCGGCGCCCAGAAAACCCCTTTTTCTCGCGTCTTTGCGCCTGATTCGATCCTCGATGATTCCATAGTAAAACTTACTTGATTTCTCAGCACCTTTTCGTCCCACTAGTCAAAAGACTCCCGAATTATTACTATAGGAAATCTCCAATTTACGGGTGTTACAGATGGTGACAGTTAAGACGCTTCTAGCTCTTGCATCAATTCGGTCGTGGCCCCTTATTCAACTTGATGTTAATAATGCGTTTCTTAATGGTGATTTATATGAAGAAGTTTATATGGATTTACCATTGGGATATCAGGTCAAGGGGGAGTTTCCGGAAGGTATAAACTGGTTTGTAAACTCTATAAGTCTATCTACGGACTTAAGCAGGCTTCTAGACAATGGAACACCAAATTCTGTGAATTTATGTTCTCTGTTAGATTCAAACAATCTAAGGCAGATTATTCCCTTTTCTATAAGGGTAGTGGCAAGTCTTATGTTGCTTTGTTGTTGTATGTGGATGATATATTGATCACGGGTGCTTCTAACTCGGCTATCATGGATATTAAAGAGAAATTGAGTTTTGTTTTTCAACTAAAAGACCTTGGTTCATTGAAGTATTTCTTAGGTCTTGAGATAACTCAATCAACAGAAGGAATTTTCATTTCGTAAAGGCACTATGTTTTGCAAATTCTGGAAGATACGGGTCTATTAGGAGCAAAGCCAACCAACACTCCTATAGATCCTAGTGTTACCCTCAATGAAGAAGATGGTGAATCTTTATCCGATCCTTCCCAGTATCGGAGGCTGATTAGGCATTTATTATACCTCAATATCACGAGACCGAACATTTCGTTTGCTTTACAAAAGTTATCACAATTTATGTCTGAGCCTCGAATGCCTCACTGGCATGTTGCGTGTCATTTAGTTAAGTACTTAAAGCAACAACCTGATCGTGGATTGTTCTTTTCTGCAAAATCTGAGTGCCTGTTGCAAGCTTATACTGATTCTGATCGGGGAAAATGCACGGACACTCGCAGATCGGTGACTGGTTTCTGTATCTTTTTGGGCAATTAATTAATTTCTTGAAAGTCTAAGAAACAATCTACTTTTTCAAGATCGTCAACTGAGGTCGAGTACAGGGCTATGGCCACCACTACTTGTGAATTGGTTTGGTTATGACACTTGTTGAGGGATTTGGATGTTACTCATTTTACATCGATTCCATTATTTTGTGATAACAAATCTGCTCATCAAATTGCTACTAATCCTTCATTTCACGAGCGTACCAAGCATATAGATATCGATTGCCACTTTGTAAGAGAAGAAGTCGTTGACAAGCTAATCAGGTTAATGCCTATTCAGTGAACTTATTAATTGGCTGATATTTTCACCAAGCCTTTACCATCACCTTTTTTGTCCAAGATGGCACTCAAAAATATATATTCTTAGTGCTCATCTTGAGGGGGAGTATTATGATATAAGGGCAATTGTTGTATGTTTGTTTAGGTTGTTCAGTTTCCCCCGATTCTTTTCTTATTCATAGTTAGGTCTACTTCTCTTTGTATAAATAGGGACTGGTTGCTTAGAAATATAATGTACAAAAATTATCCCCCTTCTCTATCTAAAAAAAGAAAGTAGGGTTTTTAAGAAATTGTCTTAACTTTTCCAATTGGACTATGAATTCTTTATCTAATTATAAATTCAAAGTTACATTGTGTTTGATAAAGAACTCATAGATGAGGTGGGAGTTGATGGGCTACAACGGAAAGGTTAGCATGATAAATTATTTTCTTAGAATTTTACACTCTTTTTAATGTATGTGTGGTTGTGCATCTTGTACAGGTCCATTTCTCTAACACCTGTCCTATCAACAAAATTAAACCCAATGTTTAGAAGAAGAAATTAGGGGTCCATTAATTTGTGGATTAGAAAGTACGTTTCCAGATTTAGAGGATGAAATTATACAAGTTGTAGCCAATCTGGAAACTTAACATAACAAAGAGATGGGAAATAGAAACTGAAATTCAAGGAATATGGATATGAAAAGCTGAAACTTCCTTTAACTTTCCCCAATCAGACTATTGATTTATATCTTTGTCATAAATTCAACATTATATCGTGTTTTCTTAAGTCAATTAATGCCAAAAAGTCAAAGAAAAAACAAGTTGCAAAATGAGGTACAATAGATGGGAAATTACCCTTTAGCATAAATTGAATAAATTACCCTTCTTGTTCCACAGACAGAGTCAGAGTAGGCTTGTAATTGCCAAGATGATCGTGCAGAGAAAAATAACCACTGTCCTGTTTCGAGTAACTGGTGATTGGGTGAGGGTCTATAGGGAAGGAACCTTCAGGCTATTGTACAAAGCTTTGTTTGCTGTCAAGAAAAGCAGCAAATTCTGCATTTTGAGGACAAACCGACTAAATTTCAACTTCAAAATAGAAGTATATTATGTTAAACAAATGCGGAATATATAATACCAACAGAATTTATATACCAATGCTCCTAAAAACAATCTGGTAAATGAACCTGTCACAAGAAACACTATCCTTGACTAGATCATTAGAGATACAAGTTTTTATTTCTTGGATGGATTCCATGTCTTCTTTGAACACTATACTTGCACCACATCTTACAACTGGTAGAGAAGTTATTACATCTATTTCGATAGAACGACCACCTTCACCCCAAAGAGACATATCATCCCGTTCAAAATCATTATGCATCTGCTGGCAAAAGACACTGAACGGTATGTAGGCGATCGATATAGTCCCCTTGTTAAAACCATAGCACCCATCTTCAAACACAACACATATAGTGAACCCCATGATAGTGGTGTACCATTTGGGAGGCAACTTCAGTGCTATATGGATTCCAAATTGTTGATCTTTGAACCAGCTTGGAATCTTTCTTTCAGGAATCCAGATAATTAACTGACGATCTCCAGCAACACATTTCTGTACACAACAAGAAACATCAAACTTAAGAATAACTTAAGCACCCCGATCATGAATATAGGATTGTTAGGGTCAGGTTAAGGGAAACCGCAAAAAAATGGAAAACTGAGGAACACTGGTAACCGTTTATCCGGACGGTATGCACATGTGAATACAAGTAATTTGTAAGACCCACACGTGCATATGCACATGTGCATAAAAACAATAAAACAACTTCGATTACTTGTATACACATGTGCATACCGTTCAGATGAAGGTTTACCAGATGTTCCTTAGTTTTCATTTTTTTGAGGTTTCCTGAACCTCCGTGTCTCTCTCTCTCTCTCTCTCTATATATATATATATATAGAGAGAGAGAGAGGGAGGTTCAGAGAAAACCTCAAAAAAAGGGAAAAGTGAAGAAGACTCTGGTAGCTTTTCATCTGGACGGTATGCACGCATACAGGTAATTTGTATGCACAAGGGTGTTCTTCAGTTTTTTCCGGTTTTTTGAGGTATATATATATATATAAGCGATTTGGGTAAAGTTTTAATGATACCTTAAGGAAGGATTGTTGCAACATCTTGTCGAGATATATTTCATTCTCTCGATTCTCTAGGAGTGTCTCGCAATCCGGAAGAAATATCTTATGCAACAATACATACTTTTTTGTTAGATCTTTAATCTTTTCCAATGCTCGACAACGGAATGCCTCCAATACTTGTATTCCCAATGGGAGCCCTTGAATACTTTGAAGTCTACCGCAATCACTTAACCCTAGACGTTTAAGACAAGATAGGCGAGAGATGCTTGCAGGTAGCTGGACTAATTTCGAGTTGCCACTTAGATTTAATTCTTCCAATGAGGAAAATGCATCAAGATTATCGGGGAAGTCTTGTTCTTCTATTTGTCTTCAACTGAGATCTAGTTTTCTCATGAAACGTGACTTTGCCAATGAATGATAATTAACGGAGTCCATTACCCACTTAAAGTAGGCCGAATGGCTTGATCCTAGTCGTACCTCTTCTAATTTCTCAATGCTTCCAAGCTCCTCCGGCAAATTTTTCAGTTCAGCGCAATCATCAAGATAAAGGCTCTTGAGATTCTTTAACTTACCAATCGATCTTGGAATAATTTTGAGATTCAAACATCCAGTAAGATATATACTTGATAGTTTCTCCATGCCTGAAGTGACATCTGGGAATATTTCAAGTTCACAGCAAAATGAGAGATTTAAAGTCTCCAATAGTTGCATCTCAATCATGGATGGGAGACACTTGAGTTTCTCGCAACCGCTCATCTCCATGTAAGCATGCTTTCTGAGATTTCCAACCGACTTATCAACCTCCACCAAATTCCGACAATTAGCCAAAATCAACCTCTCAATATTTGGAGCACCCGAGACATCTGGAAACCTTATTAAGCGGTTCAAGTCTCGAAGGTTGATAAATTTCAAGTATGGCATAGCCTACAAAACAACAAAAATGAACAAGGTTACTCATAATTAAATAGAAATAAAAGAGCTATTAGTTCATGTAAATGTTTATGCATGACAAATTATCATGTAATGTTGCTAAACTGCAAAATACCTTTTGCCCCATCCATAAATGTTCAATACTGCCTTCATGAACTTCGAGTCCGTCAAGCTTACACATGCTTGCAATTCTCAGAGAAAAAAATGGGTAGTCGTTCCAACAAAGCCATCGTAACTGAGCAGGAACAAAGGTAGATTCACAAGAAGTGAAATTCCCACGAATTTGAAGTAGCCGAAGATTCTTCGTATTTTCAAAAACATCCGCACTAAAACCGTTTTTACCAGGAAACATGTCTCGACACACATCTGGACGTAGATAATTGAATGGCACAACTATGGCTTCAATTGCTTCCAGTTTCTGCAACAAGTCCCAACTGAGGTCAAACACATACTAAATAATTTTTTTAACAGACAACATTTTAAAAAGAAAAAGATTACCGTATTTTTCTTGATGAAATCATGGATCTCTTCACGTACCCATAGCCTGCTATTCGGGTAATTCTCACGAACTATTTTCAAACCCATTTCATGAACGAGATCATGCATGTCTAGTTGTTCATTTGAAACAGTTAGAAGAGATTTTTCGATAAGAACACTAATTCCTATCACTGGGTCATAATCAAAGGTCTCAAGTAGTCTTGTCACATGTTCTTTATCATGGCCCTTGAAGAAACATGCAATGTCAAGAAATATTTTTTGCTCAGAAACCTCTAGCCCATCATAACTAATCTTCAATGTCTCAAAAATCTTAATGTTTGGCGTTTTGGCTAATCTATTTAAAGCGCTTTCCCACAAGCCTGCTTCTCTTCCGTGGAAGAAAGAGCCTAAAACTTTCAGGGCTAGAGGAAGACAACCGTGTAGCGTATGGCACGATTTGACAGCTCCTCATACCCATCAGGTGGGCTATTTTTTCGAAAAGCATGCCTACTGAATAGCTCAATGGCTTGCTCCTTAGGTAAAATGGCAGGTTTGTATTTGGCATTTGTATCCCATAATAAATGCTCGTCTCTCGTAGTTAGTATGATTCTACTTTCTGCACCGAACCACTCACGTGATGCAGCTAGGAACTCTAATTGTGTGACATCATCCACATCATCAAGAACAAGAAGAACCTTCTTATCGCAAAATCTTGTTTGTATCAGTTCGGCTCCTTCCTCTGGATCTTTAATCATGTAGTCATGTTGAGTGATATCTTTAAGAATATTTCTTTGTAAGGCACATATATCTCTTTTACTATTTTTTCTAACTCCATTAACAAAGCTACTGCCCTCAAACTTGCAATAAATTCTTCTAAACAAAGCTCGGGCAATAGTTGTCTTACCAATTCCTCCCATTCCACATATCCCTATCATGCGCACCTCATGTGTTGCTTCTGTACCCAGTAATAAATTTAATTTATTGATATGGGATTCAATACCAATCAGATTGTTTTCCATACGGCGAGGCTGTATATCAATAGAAATCTCTTGAACAATCTTGTTGATAAAGGAAGATTCACCCCTATAGGTTTAAGAGCATTGTTAGCAAGTTAACTTACATGCAAACAAAGCTGATAAATTTTGGAGCAACCATCTTTTTGGGATGTTTTCCACATAACTTTCATACATGATTTTTGGACTGTATTCATGATAATATTACCTTTAATGACATGGGGCTGATCTTCAAACATGTTGAAAGGCTACGTTCAAAGAGAACTGATTTGATTTCCCTATTTTTTTTAAGGACCATAAGAATACTGATTTTGATTCTTGAATGTGCGTAGTCACACTAGCATGCATAATTCCCGGTTCACTAAAGAGAAAATTCAACCGGGTTGTGGCGTACTGGTTAAGGCCCTCCAGGATGTGGTGGAATATCTCATCTGCCCAGGTTCGAATCCAAGCGTACACAACAATTGTGCCCACTAAGGTTTAAGCCCTGGCTGATATCTTACGGTCATAATTTGCCAAAGGAATAGTCTAGGCATAGCTTAAGACACCCTTTCCAAAAAAAACAAGAAGAGAAAATTCCGTAATAGTGGTTCCAATATCGAGTTAAAAATTAATTTGTCATATTCATTTATTCACCTATTAGAGTATGTTTAGCTTTTCATCGTATCAAATCGTGATGTGGGAGTGACTTGTTCGACCATCTCGAATAGTTTGCATTATTTCTTGTATCAAAATTAGTGATGGCCAATTGGCCATCTCGGCCCGGCCCGGCCTGGTGGAAAACCGGTTTGGAGCCCGAAAACATGAACCGGTTCTTATTTAAACCCAAAACATGTGAAACACTTTTCTTTATTTGGTATCAGAGCTTTGTCGAATCGATCAACTCGAAGTCTCGATCACGGAGCTGTGCCAATAAGCCAACGTCACCAAGCCATGGGAGATGCCAGACCGCCTCCTCCCCCGAAGGAATCAGATAAGATGATCTCGATCCAATGTCCCATGCCAACCTTTACAAACTATACGGTATGGGCCATGAGGATGAAAGTTTTGCTGCGAATTCATAAGGTGTGGGAAGCAATTGAACCTGGAAAGTTGAATCTGATAAGAAAGATGTCGCAATAGCATTACTCTTTCAATCCATCCTGGAAGCCCTAATATTGCAAGTAGGCGATCTCGATTCTCCAAAAGAAATATAGGAATCAATCAAAACTCGGCATCTAGGCGCCGATCGTGTCAGAGAAGCGTGACTACAAACTCTAATGTCCGAATTCGAAAGGGTCAAGATGAAGGACTCAGACACAATAGATACCTTTGCGGGAAAGTTATCGGAGCTAGCAACAAAGGCGACCTCTCTTGGACAAACGATTGAGGAACCTAAACTTGTAAAGAAATTCCTCAATAGTTTGCCAAGAAACAAATACATCCATATCATAGCCTCCCTCGAGCAAGTTCTAGATCTAAACACGACAAGTTTTGAGGATATTATAGGAAGACTCAAGGCTTATGAAGAACGGATTCTCGATGAGGAGAATCACGGAGAAACACAAGGGAAGTTGTTATTCGCAAATTTAGATCAACAAAGCTCTACGTATTTACGAGGGAGAGGACGTGGAAGAGGAGGCAAAGGAAACAGAGGACGAGGCAGAGGAAGATTCAACTCACAGGAATGAACAACAAATCAAATTAATCAAAACCAGACAAGAGAAAAGAAGGATAGATCAAAAATAATGTGCTATCGATGTGACAAACTCGACCACTTCGCCTCTACATGCCCTGAAAGAACACAAAAGATACAAGAAGCAAATAAAGCAGAGACAGAAGAAGCTGATCCAACCCTTTATCTGCATGAAGCCGTGTTCTTAAACGAAGAAAATCTCATACCAAGGAACTACGAAACCAAGGAAGGGGAAGAAGGAGTTTGGTATCTTGATAATGGAGCAAGTAACCACATGACCGGCAACAAGACATACTTCTCTGAATTCAATGAGAATATAAAAGGCAAGGTAAAGTTCGGGGATGGATCTTGCATTGAAATAAGAGGCAAAGGGTCAATACTTTTTCAAAGAACTTGTCACCGGTATCTACTATATTCCCGAACTTAAGAACAATATCCTGAGTTTAAGACAAGTTATGGAAGTCGGGTGTGATGTTAGGATGAGACAAGACTACCTAACGCTCCATGATCCAAGTGGAAGACTCTTGGTAAAAGTCGTACGTTCACCAAATAGACTTTACAAAATAAGTCTAAAGATTGGAAAACCGATATGCCTACACACAAGAATAGAAGACGATACTTGGAGGTGGCACGCAAGGTTAGGAAACATAATCTTTAAAACAATCAAAGCCATGTCCCAACAAGAGAGGGTTCACGGCCTACCGGAAATCAAAGAGGAAAAGAAGTTGTGCAAGTCATGCTTAGTCGGGAAACAAATTCGTCAAATTTTTCCAAAGGCATCTATGTTTCGAGCTTCCAAACCACTAGAACTTCTTCACGCAGACTTGTATGGTCCGCTAACACCACCAACCATAGCTCATAACAAATATATATTTGTTATCATAGACGATTTCTCGAGGTACATGTGGACGATCTTGATAAAAGAAAAAGGTGAAGCTTTTGGTAAATTCAAGGCGTTTAAAAGTCTAGTAGAAAATGACATTGGGAAAGCGATCATGACTCTAAGAACTGATAGAGGAGGAGAGTTCACCTCAAGGGAGTTCAATGAATTTTGTGAGATAAGCGGGATCAAGAGACATCTCACGACTCCCTACACACCACAACAAAACGGTGTGGTAGAAAGAAGAAATAGGACGATGATGGAGATGACAAGGAGTATTCTCAAGGCAATGAAGGTACCAAATTATTTATGAGAAGCAGTACGCGACGCTACCTATGTAATCAATAGGGTACCCATAGCCATTGAGAACATAACCCCTTACGAATGCTTGCGAGAGAAGAAACCGAACCTAGAACACTTAAAGGTCTTCGGTTGTCTAGCATTCGCGAAAGTGGATGCTACAAACCTCAAGAAACTGGACGATAGAACACAATCACTAGTGCATCTCGGGATCGAGCCGGGATCCAAGGCCTATAGATTGTATAACCCAACGACACAAAGAATAGTGGTGAGTCGTGACGTAGTATTTGACGAGAAAACAAGTTGGATCTGGAATGAAACAAGAGACGAACCAAGAAGGGATCCAGGAATGTTTCACATGAGATGGGGTGAGGCTGTAGATACTAGAGAAGGACACGTGGTGATCGACAATGATCAACACCAAGGTCATGACGAAACCGAAAGTGCTGAGTCCACTAACTTCGAGAATCATGAACATGGAATCGACAACAATACTGATAATCACACCCATAATAATCTCGATAATGAAAGTGACACAACCCAAGAAGAGCAACCACTAAAAAGATCGACCCGTCAAGTAAGTCAACTTCGTTACCTTGATGATTATGTTCTTCAAGCCTCTGTAGAATGTGAGAGACTTCTACTGTCAATAGATAATGAGCCAAGTTGTTATAAAGAAGCAAAGGGCTTGTTAAAATGGAGACAAGTATACAAAGAAGAGATCGACTCTATCAACAAAAACAAGACATGGTTTCTAGTTGATAAACCGGGTGTTATTGGTCTCAAGTGGATTTTCAAAATTAAGAAGAATGCGGAGGGTACTATCAACAAGTACAAGGTGTGGCTTGTGGCTAAAGGATATGTACAAGAATCCGACATAGATTTTGATGAAGTTTTTGCACCAGTTGCCCGTATCGAAACCATACGGTTGTTGATTGCATTGGCGACATCACATGGATGGTAAATTCATAACTTAGATGTGAAAACAACATTCTTACATGTAGAATTAAAGGAAGATGTTTATGTTAGTCAACCCGTAGGTTTTGAAGTAAAAGGTGAAGAACACAAGGTGTATAAGCTTTCAAAAGCCTTGTACGGTTTGAGACAAGCTCCACGGGCTTGGAACACAAAGTTGGATAAAATTCTGAAAGGGATGAAATTCAAAAGGTGTACGAAAGAAACTTTTGTGTATCGCAAGGAAGAAAGAGGAACTCTTCTCATTGTTGCTATTTATGTAGATGACTTATTTGTAACCGAAAACACTCTCAAAGTCATAAGTGAATTCAAGGCTGGGATGTCATCTAAATTTGAGATGGAGGATCTCGGAAGACTCACTTATTATCTCGGTATTGAAGTACATCAATGAGAAGATGGAATCGAAATCAAACAAGAAGGGTATGCACGAAGGATTTTGAGATAAACTGGTTTGGAAAGTTGCAATCCAACTCAAGTACCCATGGAGTATGGACTAAAAGTTTCAAAAGCACAAGAAGAAACAAAGATAGATCCTATGAGCTATAGAAGGAACGTCGGGTGCTTAAGGTATTTATTACACTCACGCCCAAACTTAGCCTTTTCTGTTGGAGTCGCTAGAAGGTATATGCAAAGTCCTCGCAAATCACATGGTGAAATGATGAAGAAAATACTTCGATATCTAAAGGGAACAGTTGCATTTGGCTTGAAGTTTAATCGTAAAAGATCAAAGTCACAATATTGATCAAGATGATGGAAGAAGCACTACGGGTCATATGTTCTACTTTGGATCCTCACCGATTACTTGGTGTTCACAAAAACAGGACACAATTGCCCTCTCATCGTGTGAAGCTGAGTTCATGCAGCGACAGAGGCGGCTAGACAAGCCATATGGCTTCAGGACCTTCTAAGCGAGATAACGGACTGGAAGATCGAGAAAATCCTCATCAAGATTGACAACAAGTCTGCGTTAGCCACCAAAACCCCTTTATTTCATGGTAAAAGCAAACACATACATAAACGCTACCATTTTATACAAGAGTGCATTGAAAGGGAGCTAGTCGATGTGGAGCACATACCAGGAGTTGAACAAAAGGCGGATATCTTAACTAAAGCTTTGGCACAAATCAAGTTTTGTGAAATGAGAAGCTTAATAGGAGTTCAAGACATGTCCAAGACCAAGTCGAAGTTTACAAGGGAGAATGTTGGATAAGCTTCAAAAGATAATCTTCATCTCAAGATATCTCTAACAAGTTTGGTTAGGATAAGGAAAGTTTATTGTATTTACAATAGAATTAGGAGTTATCTAGTTCTAATGGAATTAGGATTAGCAAAGGTGTGTTAGTACTATATATATATATATATATATATATATCATTGTTGAGTTGTGACAATGAAAATATCAGATTTGGGTGTTTAGTTTTGAGTTATTTTCTAAACATTAATAAGAGAGTTATTCTTATTTAAACCCAAAACGTGTGAAACACTTTTTTTTAATGGGGCTGATCTTCAAACATGTTGAAAGGCTACGTTCAAAGAGAACTGATTTGATTTCCCTATTTTTTAAGGACCATAAGAATACTGATTTTGATTCTTGAATGTGCGTAGTCACACTAGCATGCATAATTCCTGGTTCACTAAAGAGAAAATTCAACCACAAGGGTTGTGACGTACTGGCCTGGGGGATGTGGTGGAATATCTCATCTACCCCGGTTCGAATCCAGGCCACTGAGGTTTAAGCCCTGGCAGATGTCTTACAGTCATAATTTGCCAAGGGATTAGTCTAGAAAATTCCGAAGGTAAAAGTATTCCACTTAGTAGTGGTTCCAATATCGAGTTAAAAAATAATTTGTCATATTCATTTATTCACCTATTAGAGTATGTTTAGCTTTTCATCGTATCAAATTCGTGATGTGGGAGTGACTTGTTCGACCATCTCGAATAGTTTGCATTATTTCTTGTATCAAAATGGTGTAAAATTTGATATAAAGCAATAATTTGTAATCATTACACAATTTTTTTAACTCCACTTAAAATATTTTAAGTACATTCCTTATTTCTTAGTTATATATATACTTTCACCAATACCCACCCTTATATTTGTTAGTTATTTTGGCACATAAATGTTTTTTTTTCTTTTTTTTGTTACAGTAATTATGACTTTATACAAGCATAATCAAAATAAAGCATTCGTACATAACTTTGAATCAATTATCATTTCATTTATATAAAATTAAAAAAGACATTATAACACAAGTAAAATAAATAATACACATGCATATATATAAGCAATGAAATAGTTTTGCTGTAAATGATCGCATGCTAAGTAAAATAAAGAATGTATTTATTTTTAAATATGTATGATATTATGCTTTAAATTTTTAAATAAATTTTGGAATGAAATTTATCATGTATCATAATAGAGAGACTTTTAGTCCCTTTCCGATTTAGTGATTACATCATTGCAGATGTTATGAAACACCAATTTTGCTTATAAGAAAGGTTGGCATCGTCGATTGAAATGAAAATTCAATTGATCGGCTCAAACTCCATATCATAAACTGTGTTCCTAAAGCTTCCGCACAACTCCTTGGAATTCATATTTATTATGACTGTCTCTTGGCCGTGTTTGAGAGTGCACCAATGTTATATATGGAACAAAGACCCCAATATTTATGGGGACAATTATACATGTTTTGGCTCAATCATAACGTTTTAGGCTTATATTCTTTAAAGCAATTCGGCCATTCTAGGGGCGAAGCCAAGATTTTCTATGAGGATGGTCCTCTGGTTTCAACCCTTTTTTATGCAAAATCACCAACACATGTAGAGTATGGCTAAGTCCCTAGATGTGTTAGATCTATGCTTTGATATGTGAAACACCTTTAAATCAGGGATTATAATAAAGAGTTTTTATATGTGTTTGTTGATGGTCCATATCCTCCCGATCTGAGACTCTTAAACAATCTGAACAGACTCTAACAATCTGAACAGGAATGAGCAATCTCTAGCCCTCTAATTTGTAATATCTATGATTCTATCCATTTTTATAATGACTGGACCCCCTAACTTTATAACAATGTATCTATTCAAGTTAATTAACTTTATGTGCTAATTTGTCATTTTAATTAAGGCATTTTTGCTGATATATTTTTTTTTACTTATAATATTACATGGTACAAACCTTTATATTTTGTTAAACGATACGTCCGGCCGATCTAAAGTCAACGACCCCAAAAGGCTTGTATGTGTGGTGGTGCATCTTGCACACACAACTTGTTCTTTAAATTGTAAAGGATAGAGACTAAAACGTAGCCAGATTATAAGTCTAAGAAATTGAAGCAACAGATCTACGAAAACTAACCCATTGACCAGAGAGATATGCCAGCCAGATAAATTGGCAGCTGCAACTAAAGTTTTCCTCCATTTTCTCACCTTATCCATCTCTTCCTTGAACTTCTCCTCGTGTTTTTGAAAGGCGGCGCCGAGGTCTCCTTTCTGTCCGCGTACATCGGATGGATCCACATGGTAGAATACCGGCAACACCTTCTGTCGCATACGATCTTGGCATTCCATAATTTTTGCAAGCTCATCCAAACACCAACAAGAGCTCGCATAATTTTTAGAGAAAACAACCACCGCAAACCTCGATTCCTCGATGGCTTTCAGTAGTTCTGAAGAGATGGACTTTCCTCTGCGCAACATTTCATCATCTTTGAATACACTTATTCCTTTCAGAACGAGAGTAGTATGAAGATGGTCTACGAAATTGTTTCGAGTGTCTTTGCCTCTGAAGCTTATGAAAACGTCATATGTCCATCCTCCAATCGCTCCAGAAAAGGACGATGACGATGACGGCTTGAAAGAAGCAATTGACATACAGCAACTAGGGGTTTCGAGAAATTGGAGCAGGGGTAAAATGTCAGTTGACTTGGATCCCATGTGCATGTTTAATATATGATTGAGATGTTGATTAATTATAATTATTTAATCAACCCATTAAACAATAACAAAACAGTAGAAAATAAGCTACATATATTGATATAGGGATATGTATAGTTAACAAATAAATTAGTTTAGGGTAAAATATATAAAATTCGGTCAAAACTTATGTTTTAGTTTGTATTTAAAGGGAAAATTGAAGTAAAATGGAACCAACTTAATTTGACTTAGTTCCTATTTTAGGGAACCAACTTTCAAAATTATTATTTCAGGGTCCGGTAGCCGGTTAGCTTTAGGTGAAGTGGCAATAAAAAAAATAATATGAAAAGCTTACATAGATATTTAAAAACCCACATCATTTATTTAAAAGTACATGTCATTATTAATTAAAAAAAATAAACTTCAAAAGATAAAAGAGACTATTAAAAATCAAACAAATATGAAACCCTACTTCTTTTCGATTTCTTCATCGCCGCATCCATCCTCCAATCCTTCTTTTCGATTTCTTCAATATCTACGTCATACCACATCATCACCATCCTCCATCATCACCGGTAGTTCCTCCGTCGTTACCTCCTCCGCCGTCATCGTCTTCCACCATCGCCTCCTCCCGACGTTGTCGTCGTCTGCCATCGCCTCCTCAGTTGTCGTCGTTGTCTCCCATCGCCTCCGCTGCCGCCGACGTCCTCCCCCGTTGTTATCGTCCCCATCGCCTCCGCTGCCGCCGCCGTCCTCCCTCGTCGCCTCCGTTGCCGCCGTCGTCCTCCCCCATCGCCTCTGCTGCTGCCGTCGTTCTCCCCCGTCACGTCCTTCGCCGCCGCCGTCCTTCATACATGAATGCTCAGAAAACTTGTGAACGATTGCTAATCTGTGAATGACTAATTTTGTTCATCTAGTATACACCTTCACATCTCACTCAGAGATCTATAATATTCAAATATATTGTGGTTGGGTATACATTTCTTCTTACAGTTCCTTAAGGGTGCGTTTGGTATGCAGGACAGAGTGGGACAGGACAGAACAGAACAGGCTTGTCCCATGTTTGGCGTGACCATATGTGGGACACGCTAGAACTAAGTGGAACAAGCATGGGACACACTTGTCCCACTCCAACCCCCTGGAACTAAGTAGAACAGCAATATTTTGACTAATATACCCTTTGTTAAAAACATAAAATATGTCTTCTCATCATCCACGCCTCCAAGCTAGGGGTGTGCAAAACCCGAATAGTCCGAAATCCAAATCCGAACCGAAAATAAGGTGTTTTTGCAAAATCCGAATACCTCGACATCCGATAATCCAAAACCCGACATTTGGGAGGATATCCGGGTTCGGATTGGGTTTGATCGTTGGCCACCCAACCCGTCGAAAACCCGAAATAACATAAATCTATATTTTAAATACTATATATATATATATATATATATATATATTTATGTAACTGACTTTTGAAAATCGTAAATTATAGTCTATTGAAATATTTTCTAAATTTTAAACTTGCTATCGATTTCATCAATCTTTCAATCAGTTGTATTCATCCTAAAAAACGATTGAATTTATATATAACATTTGCATGATATAATACCCGAACCCGACTGACATCAACCCGAAACAACTTAAAATCCGAAACTTAAAATTTGGGTTTTGATTTCCATATCCAAAATCCAATCGTGATAAATTAGTTTTATGTTTTTGATAATCCATTGCACTATGTATTAGTGATGTAATCTATGATTTTTCATCAGGGTAAATTTGTCATTTAACTGGTCTAGTCCTGTTCTGTCCAGTTCTGTCATGTCTTGCCAAACGCTGGACAGCTGTCCTGTTCTGTTCCGTCCTGTTCTGTCCCATCTTGTCCTGTCCTGTCCTGTCTGCGTACCAAACGCACCCTAACATCTATCTCAAAATTTTTAGAATTTTTTTTGTATAGGACTCAAGTTTCTTATGGTTTTGTATATCAATATATAGAAGCTTCAAATGCATTCATTGCATTGTGATTAGTAAATAAAGTTGTGTTTATTACATCATATTTTCTTGCAACATCTTTATATCATATATTAGGAAGAATAATGTTGGTCAGAATATGAAGAAAGTTAAAAGGAATGGTGGGGAATTGAATTATGGAACCAAAAGATGTTTGTGAAAAAGCCTCAAAGAAAAAGATGGTTGATTCACTTATCACGAATGGAGAAACAAATTTTGGGGTTGATTCACTTGTCTGTGGGATTTGAGAACAGATGAACAATGGTTAAATCGTACATCTCAATTTGTGAAACATGTAATTTAAATGTAATTATAATCTATTTATGCTTGAATCATAAAAAGTACTTACGACTTTTATCATTTCGTCACATTCGACAAAAGAACCGGCTTCGGATAAAAGCTTGTGCATTACGAACATAAAAACGTTCAAATTTAATTCGATGTGGAATTCTAGTTATCAAACAAATAGTTTTTTTGCCATTTCATAGTTATTGATGCCAAATCATCATTTTAGATTTATTATTTAAATTTTATATATGACATGGTATATTAGTTGGCATTGACCTGAGCCATGGCACCATTAGTAGGTCATTAGGTAAACCAGGCCCTTAAATAAACAAAAACTTTGATCGAGACCCTAAAATAAAGATTTTAAAAGTTGGTTCCCCAAAATAGGAATTAGGTCAAAGTTGGTTCCCTTTGATGCAATTTTCCCTTATTAAAAATAACAAAGTATTTTGTTTTGTCAAACAATGTAACAAAGTTTTAAAAATTTTCTATCTCGTATTTGTTTGACCGGAGATACGTTGATTCTCAAAACATTTAATGACGTCGATGTCAAGTTGACACAATATATATATAGGCTAACTTCATTTGCTAACCACGACATTGGTGTTAACCGTGTAACCAATTTTCGACCAATCAAAATCTTCTTAAATTTATATCATTCACTCAATGCTATTAAATCTCAAAGAGTATTATTGGAATTTTTAAGGAGGTTTTAATCGGTAGTTATCTTAATATTAAATATAATATTTTTAAATTTTCGGCCATTTAAATTTTTTCCATATTTTAAGGAGGTTTTTAATTTGGTAGTTATCTTAATATTAAATATAATATTTTTAAATTAAACTTGGTAATTTCTTAATTCACGCCACATCTATCCTAATTCACGCCACAATTATCTTGTTTCCATAGTTCAAATATTTTTTTAAATTGGTAGTTATCTTTATTTTGGAATATATAATAATTTATCGTTTCTAGCGTATTCAAAATGGATATATGCACATCAAGGTTTAAAAATTTAAACAATGCACACATGCATAGAAAACAAAAACATTTTAAACATTAAGTTTGAAACTTAACATATAACCTTATGCACAAATTCAATCTTAAAAGATGCACAAATGCATATATGCATTTTCTAGATTGCATACTCTTAGAACAAGACACATATGCACAGACCAAATATTTTAAACATATTTTATTAGATACTTAGATTTTGTCCACATTGGCAACTCTTAAAAGATGAACAAATGCATATATGCATTTTCTAGATTCCATACTCTTAGAACATGCACAAATGCATATCCACAATTCTTACACAATTTTCATATGCATATTCAAAATGCATATATGCACATCAAGGCTTAATAACAGAAAATAAAAACATTTTAAACATTAAGTTTGAAACTTAACATATAACCATATGCACATATGCAATCTTAAAGGATGCACAAATGCATATATGGACATGTTGCATATATGAATATACCATTTACATCGAACTGCATATATGGACATATATGGACACGTTGCATATATGAATATACCATTTACACTTCTACATTGTTTCATGGTTGAAAGTAAGCTACAAACAACAAATTTGGATACTGAAAATGGTGTTAAAAAGAATATAATCAAGAACACGATCACAATCAATCTTGACCACACGATCGTCGGTGTTCTTCCCCTTCTTCCCATTAACCCTTTCGCAAACAGATACAAATGCGCCAACACCCAAAAACTAAAGAACACGCCACCAATAAGACGACTTCACGGCAGTATGATACTGTAAATCGTCCTGCTAAACCCGACAACAATGGCGATCAAGTTCACCATCACGATCGTTATCGGCGAGATCATAAGCGATATCCATTTCACTACGTAAAAATCCGTGAATTCGTCATCTTCGTCGTCTCCGCTGGATTTTGAAGAACAACGGCTAAATATGAAATCAAATAAAAAAGGATAATTGAAATTGAAAATATGAATCATGGATCATGGTTAATATGAATCATGGATTTGAAATCTCCTTCACGCTGAAAGTGGTCGCCAGAATACATGAATCATGGTTAATATGAATCATGGATTTGACAAAATAAAATCAAATAAAAAAGGATAATTGCAAATTGAAAAGATAACTCTAAAAAACAACTGCATAATTTATATTTAAGATTCTCCCTGATTTCATGCACCGTGATTATCTTCAATAATAAAATCAAATAAAAAAGGATAGTTGCAAATTGAAAAGATAACTCCCAAAAATAACTGCATAAATTTAAATTTAAGATTTTCCCTGATTTCATGCACCGTGATTATCTTCAAAAATAATTAAAATAAATTTCAATTAAAATACAAAAGGAAATGTATTTTGACCGAAATACCCCTGTGCATACATGCATTTTATTTTTATAAACCGTTTTTTATATTTTATTTTAATCAAAATTCTAATTAATTGTAAACCATTGATCTAAATAACCAACGGTCCAGATTGGTTAGCAATGTTAGCAACAATGTCGTGGTTAGCGAATGAATGAGGCTCTCTCTCTCTCTCTATATATATATATATATATGAGTGTATCCCCATTATATTGTTTCAATCAATATAACTTGGACATTCACTTCATAACGGTGTCATTTTTTTGTACGTCGCTCATCATCGATATCAAGAAAGGTGTGTTTTATCTAAAGTTGTTACACAATAAGTTGTTAAGACATCTGTCGGTCCAACAATACTTTATAACAAGTTCTTAGAAACAACACAGTAAGATTACCAACCTGTTTGATATATAAAATAACGATTACAAGGTTGATCGATTAAGCTTTGCTTTGTGTTCTCTATGTTTTCTCTCTTTTACACCTTGATCTGTGTGTTTGTATGTGTGATTTATGATCTGATGTATGAGAGATTGAGAGATACACTTAGATAATATCTAGAATAGATATTATCTAAAATCTAATCTACCTAACAACTTGCAAGAGCAAGTTGTAGTATTAAACTAATATAACTACATAATATCTAACAAATAGATATTATGACTAACTAAGTTAATATATATAACTAATAACTAACTTTAACTAACTAACTAAGTTACCTAAGTTAACTAATATCTAACATACTAGATATTAAGTTAACTTTTACAATAATAAACAAATACATTAAATTACATTGACATTTATTACAAATAGACATAGACTTTAATATCGAGAGTTGACGTTTCGGCTTTAGCTTCGGATTGCGATCTTCAGTTTGGATGATCTTGAATCCAATGAGACTGTGTGTAAACCCTTAAAGCTTTATGTTTTGATTTCAAATATGCACATGTCCAATATGGATTCTAATGTGCGACCGTGGGAAAATCCTCCCAATTTCTGTTCCGATTTTGAAGAAGAGCACGACCAGGACAAAATTGTATGTGCGTCCGTGCCAAAATCATCAAAACTTTCAGTTTTGATTTCGATTATGGACACGAACATGATCAAGTTCAGCGTGCAGTCGTGTGTTTTGGGGCTTGACCAGATTTGACCATCCATTTTCTTCCCCTCTAAACCCGTCCCCCTCTTTATCCGCATTCCACTTTCACGACTTCTCATCCCCTTCCCTCTAAACTTTTTCCAAACCCTAATCTCCATCGCAATTCTCTATCGAGCATCGCCACCACCACCGTCATCACAACTTTGAGTTCCAAGTTATTTGTTCTTCTGCTCCGTACTTCTCTTTCTGATGTTTGCAGATAGTGATGAGGATTCAAAGCCATGGCACAACTTTTGCTAAAAGACATAAATTATTGGATTCCGGCGTTTCGTACACTCTTCCCTTGTTAGATTTTTGTTGTGTTACGTGGTTTAGGCTTTACTTGTGGTTGTTATTTTGGTCTCTGAAGAGTTACCGAAGTTTATTTTCTTTCTTTAATATCATATATTGATTATGGAAATTGGTAATTTCTTCATTGCAATTTTGTATTGGATTTGCTTGGTCTACATTGCTTAAGTGGTTAGGGATGCCTACTATATTTACTGCTTTATGTAGATTGTGGGTTGCCACTTTTGGGCAAACAAATTGTTCCCTCTTTTGTGCACAATTAGCATTGCATCCGTTCGCGCGCGCACACACACACACACACGTCATAACCATAATGCACAGAATAGAGGAAAGCCTCAATATGATTCTCAACCTCCTGTTGCACGTCCATGTTTGGGAGGATACTATTTGTATCACACCTCCACCATGAGGGTCACTGCTCTCACTTCACCCCATCCCTGACCCCATCGACTTTGGCCATGATGTGAAGATTTCTTTTCTGGAAGCACCATTTCAGTTATCGCAATTACTTATGCACATCATCTTGTATTTTGCTACGCGTAACCTTTAGGATTAGTCATCTTATCGTAGTCCTCCTACATTACAATTATGACTACTCGGATGGACATACCTAGTGAGAACTTGGGCAGTATCAGATTTACACATCCACAATCAATCCCACATCTCTTTTCTTGTGTGTTATGTCCCATTAAGGTGTATCTCTAGGTATTTGATTCGATTCTCGCCTAGGATGTTTATAAAACTGCAAAGAGGCCTTTTATTTCACACAAACTCCTAATTAAAAATACAAAAAAAAAAAATTCAAACCAATTTGAGCCTAAACCTTACCTTTCTTGAAACCCCCAACCAACAAGTTACAAAAAGCACAAATAAGTTTCCTTTCCAATAGAAAGAAACATACTTAGGCAAGTAGCTTATGATGTATGCACAAGCATAGCATGTGGGTTGCCAAAAGAAAAAAAAATAGAAAAAAACAAAGAAAAAACAAATAGATATTAAACTAATATAACTACATAATATCTAACAAATAGATATTATGACTAACTAAGTTAATATATATAACTAATAACTAACTTTAACTAACTAACTAAGTTACCTAAGTTAACTAATATCTAACATACTAGATATTAAGTTAACTTTTACAATAATAAACAAATACATTGAATTACATTGACATTTATTACAAAAAGCACAAATAAGTTTCCTTTCCAATAGAAAGAAACATACTTAGGCAAGTAGCTTATGATGTATGCACAAGCATAGCATGTGGGTTGCCAAAAGAAAAAAAATAGAAAAAAACAAAGAAAAAACAAGCAAAGTTTTTTTTTTTTTTTTTTTATCTTTATGCCTTTTAGTTGGTAGAGGCGAAAATAAGCCAAGTCTTGTTGCAAGTCATAGGAAGGAGTTGGTATGTGCAAACCGAAAAAAGAAAAATAAAAGGATTGAATAAACTGTCCAACAACGAAACCTAATCCTCATCATAACCCTCAACTTTACCCAAAGGACCTCATTTTATGCCGTTTGTGAAAAATCACTTGGATTGAGAATATTTTCAAATACATCAAGAGTGCATTCAATATTACTCGGTTGGGAAGGCATTGAGCGTATACACAACCATAAACACACATAAGTGATTTGAGTGAAACTGTGAGAATTCATCTGTGTAGATCATTTCTCCGTACCTCTAGCGGCCATGGTAATGATTGCAACGTTCTTAGGTGCGTCATTGTGATATGCTTGGTTTGATGTTGTGTCGGTTTGACACTTTGGTAAAATGAGTACTTCCCTTTTTTTCAATCCAAACACATAGTGATAAGTCGTATTTTGGAAAATCAAAACATTGGGTTGAGCTTTGTGAGATCATGTATTAACTCGTTTTAGTGTTTGTGGATATTCGATGTCGTTTGCTTTTGCTACTTCTTTTTCACCCTTATTTTGGTCTAGACTCTTCCTCGGGGATAAGAAAGGTTTAGCTTGTGGGTGGTTTGTTAAGCACATTTTTATTCATGTCTAGTGATAGTTTTACATCGCATTTCATATGCATTTTAGTTTGCATTCATGCAATTTAAACCTCTTTTCGCTTATTTTCCCTTTTTATTCTCTTGGGTTAACTATAGGTTGTCTTGAAGTGATTTCTACACTTTGGGTAAGACTTTTTTTTTCATATTTCATGTGCTTACTGAGTGCACGTAGCTAATGGACCAATTGTTAAAAGTGGTATGGACGATATGACGGATGATAAGGAAGAATTTGATGAAGAACTAGAGATGGAAGATAGTAGAGCGGTCGGGGAATACGAAAAATGAAGAAACGTGAAGATTTCTGAAGAGCACGATAAGGTATCATTTACACATGCGGCCATGCTAAAACCCCCCAAAGTTACTGTTTCAGATTTTACACTAAACAGGGGAGTGCGTGATTTCATGGTGTGGTTAGGGTTGTAAACGAGTCAAGCTTTTAGTGAGCTACTCGAGCTCGAGCTTAATTATTCTCGAGCTCGAGTTGATCTCGAACACAAAATAGAACTCATTTAACTTATCGAGCCGAGCTTTATAATACCAATGTTCGACTCGGCTCGTTCGAAAACTCGATTCAAGTTTTCGAGTCGAGTCGAGCCGAGCCATTCGAGCATACCCTTTTTCGAGCCAAATATGCTCATATATTTATTAATCATACTATTAAAAAATAAAAATTATTGAGCTCGAGCCGATAAACGAGTTAATCGATCGCGAATTCAAACCCATAAACGAGCATCGAGCTCGATAACTCCAAAAATATTCGAGCTCGAGCCCTACATTGAAAAGTTAATCGAGCTCGAGCCCAATACTAATTTTTTGAGCCCGACTCGATTAACCTACTACTCGACTCGGATCGGCTTGTTTACACCCCTAGGTGCGGTCGTGCTCGTCGATATGGAAAGCCCGATTTTGTTATTTATGGTGGGTATTTTGGGGGATATTTTGGCTACTCTTTTTAAAGTCTTTTTGCATAGGTTTCTTGAACAACAAGACAAAATTTTGACCTACGTACACTAGGGTTGGAAAGGATTCTCATGGGGTTTAGCTGTTTTTGATTTTTTTACACAAGAGGGATGAAGAACTCCATGGGAATAGCTTAGTGCATGTGGTTTGAATATTTTGGATTTTGAATCAACAATTATTTAGTATCTTCATCCCTATCTTTTTATCTTTATCCCTTTGCTTTTGAGTATGTGTCTCTGGATTAATTTTTCTGCAAGTTTTCTTTTGTTCTTTCAGTTTCTATTGTGCTTGTTCATTTGGTTTCATTGTTGAAGGTTATATTGATGTTAAACATTTGATTGAATTCTACTCTTCTTAGCTCTGATTATAGGTGCTTAATAGTTTGTTATCTTATTCTAGTATAATTAGTAATTTGGGTTTATCTTTAATTTTGTAATGTTCTTTATTATTTGAGTCCATTATTTGTTCTTGGTTACGTTTTCCCATTTTAGCTCTAGTATTATTAGTCATACCTTACTAGTAATGTTTGCTTTATTTTGAGTTTTGCTAAATCATAGTTAGTTGTTTATTTCGTTTGTCTTTCTTTGTTTAGATCATGTTTGTCTTTTAATTGTTTTTGGTCGTTAAAAGTAGATTGCATAAGAGGTATTTGATACATATGTTGATTAGGACCCAAGTTGGGATACTGATCGGTTGTTCTTCTCAAAATGTTGAGTTAATAAATCTTTGTTTTGTATTTGTCTCTAGCGAAAGCTAGGATTTTACTAAATAGTGAGTGTGAACTTGCGTTAATTTGTGCAATTGAGGTTTGAATGAAAGTTTGACCTTAACTTGGTTTTGCCAATCAATGATTTAGGTTTCATCATGAAAATAGGTGGAGACATAGATTGGAAAAATATTTGCTTTACTTCATACTTCTTTGCAATTATATCATTATGAAAACAAATGGTATTTTGTTTGGAAAAGCTTTTTCTCTTTGAAAGAAGGTTAAAGTAATCTTTAATATGCAAATCCCCATCTCAATTAGTCCGAAGTCAATAATATGTGTATCATTCAATCTCATGTAGTCTAGCTTAGGTAATATGGTTTTAAGTGTTTTTCTTATTTTCGTTTAGTGTAGTCTCTTTGTTAGTTGAAACTAACTCACAAAATTTTAAAACTAACTCACAAAATTTTAAAGACAAAAAGATAATTGTTGATTCGGAATCCAAAAGATTCACACCACATGCATTAAGCTATTCCCATGGAGTTCTTCATCCCTCTTGTGTAGAAAAATCAAAAACAGCTAATGAGAATCCTCTCCACCCCTAGAGCCTTTAAAAGAGTAGCCAAAATATTCCCTAACATACCCACCATAAATAACAAAATCGGGGCTTTCCATATCGACGAACACGACCGCACCTTCAAATCACACACTCCCGTGCTTAGTGTAAAAACTTAAACAGTAACTTTGGGGTTTTTTTTATCACTACCGCATGTGTAAATGAGACATGACCGTGCTCTTCAGAAATCTTCACGCTTCTTCATTTTTCGCATTCCCGGCCTCTCCACTATCTTCCATCTCTAGTTCTTCATCAAATTCTTCCTTATCATCCATCGTCCATGCCACAATCAACTGGTCCATTAGCTTCGGGCACCAAGTAAACACATGAAATCTGCAAAAAAAAAAAGTCTTAGCCAAAGTGTATGAAATCACTTCAAGACAACCCATATTTAACCCAAGAGAATAAAAAAGGGAAAATAAGCGAAAAGTTGTTGAAAATGCATGAATACAAATTAAAATGCATATGAATGTAATGCAAAACTATCACTAGACATGAATAAAAATGTGCTTAACAATATGAAACAAATGACTTTCACCGAGGGAAAAGTACGGTAAAAGTCAGATCCGGTCGATGACTTACACATACACACACATATATATACACACACACTAATATATATATATATATATATATATATATATATATATATATATATATAACTAGGGGTCTGGTTCACGGAAAACCTAAAAAAAAAACGGAAAACTGAAGAACACTCTGGTATCCTTTCATCTGGACGGTATGCACTTGTGTAGCATACAGGTAATTTGTAACATGCATTTGTGCATATGCACAAGTGCATAATGCACTTGTGCATAAAAACCAAAAAACAACATAATTTATCTGTATGCACAAGTGCATACCGTCCAGATGAAGGGCTACCAGAGTGTTCTTCAGTTTTCCATTTTTTTGAGGTTTTCCCTTGAACCTCCGTCTATAACTAGACCCTATATATAGATATATAGAGGGAGGATTAAACGAGAATAATAACTATTTAAAAGAACACAAGAACTAACAAAATAATTAGTGATTTTACTTTAACGCGTAAAAAAGCCACGCGGACCTGAAGATGTGGTCAAAGTCCCTTTTTTTGTATGTTAATGTAAAATAACTAATGATTTTGTTACATGTTCTTTTAAATATGTATTGTTCTCGTTTGAACCTGACTATATATATATATATATAAACATTTACACAATATACAACAAACATATATACGCATACACACATATATACTTACATATGTACACATACATGCATACATACATATACAGACATACACATATATGCATACATATAGAAATACTACACATACACCCACACCTCCCCCCCATATATATATATATATATATATATATATATATTCATGTACACTCACATAGATAGCAAATTATACAAATTTATATCTCAATATAAAACCTCATACGGGTATAAAAAACTTGAAAAACAAAAAAAAATTAAAAACATCAATCGGTGATCCGTCGCAAATCAACGATGAATTACAGATGAATTTTGGCTACCCGTTGGTGATTTGCAGTGGGCCATATGAAATTCTATTTAAAAGAAAATTTTAAAATTAAAATAATTTTCAATCTGTAGCAAAAATATCAAAGGGGGTTAGCTCAGTTGGATAGGTAACATCCTTGAGGGTGTGGGGTGAAAGCCACACTACCCGGGTTCGATTCCCACGAACGATACTTTCCTGAGATATCCAGACTCTGGGTCTGGTCCTTCGGGGCCAGGGCCGGGACCGGTTCGGGTGGGTCCAGTCTATGGGACCCTCTACCCTGCAGGTCGGGTTCAGCCAAAGGCTGGCCGGGTCGCAGCGGATTAGTGGGATTGCCCGTAATGGAGGCCCGATACCGCTGGAACGTGTGTGTGAGTTAACTTTTTTTTTTTTGGAAAGGGTATCCTGGGCCTATGGCCAGACTAATCCCTAGCAATTAGGGCCTTTGGCCCAGCTGCTAAAGCGTGCAACCCTGAGTTTATCCTCAGTGGCCACAAGTGCTGCGAGTGGGGTGTGTGCGTTAACTTGCCGTTCAAAAAAATATATATGAAATTTCGCTGCACATTGGAAATTATTTTAGTATTTAGTTTCTTAAATAGAATTCCTCGTGGCCATCAGTAATTCATTGGATACCGGCGGCCACGTTAAAAAAAATAAAAATAAAATAATTTTCTATTCGTCGGTAATCCGTTGAAAATATGAAATTTCATAGACCAATCACCGCCGGAATTTTTTGTCGTCGGAAAAAGTAACCGTGGTGGGCTGGCCGTCGTTGAATCGTAGTTCCATTGACGGATTCCGGCCATCCGTAATTTCCGTCGGTGAACGTCTGTTTTCTAATAGTGGAAGTACACAATTAAATTATTTTGAACTTTAATAAAACAATAGCCATTGTCTTCTTTAATTGAACATGATACAATATATAGCTAGATCAAAAAAATATGGAACTTAAAAATATAAAAAGCACGATTGTGTTTGACAAATGCGAAATGTATATTAGAGTACCAATGGAATTTATACACCAATGCTCTTAGCTTCAAAACAAACCTTGTACCAGAACATGTTATGACAAGTAACACTATTCTTGTCCGAATCATCAGATATACAGGTTTTAATTTGTTGGATGGATTCCATATGTCTTCCTTGTACAATATATGTGCACCACATCTGACAATATTTGTAGTACTCCTTACATCCATAATGATAGAACAACCACCTTCATCAGAAAAAGACCAATCATCCTGTTCAAAACCATTTTGCATCTCCCGGCAGAAGACATCGAATGGTATATAGATCATAGATATTGACCCATTAGCACCATAGCACTCGTTTCCATACACGACACATATCGTGAACCCAAGAATAGTTGTATGACATTTGGGAGGCAACTTCAGTATTATTTTCCGTCCATGATGTTGCTCTTCGAACCAGCTTGGTATCTTGCTTCCTGGAACCCAGATACTTAAGCGACGATCTCCAGCAACACATCTCTGTTCACAACAAGAAACATCGACAATCATACATTAAAATTACTTAAGCACCAACCTCATTAATATAGAATTGTTGTAGTATATGAGTTACGAGGATTATGGTAGTATATATGAGAAATGCTGAGATCTGGGTAAAGGTTTAATAATCAGAGTAAAAGGAAATAAGATAAATACATCAGATTCGAGAGATAGTTACCCTCTACCTTAAGGAAGGATTGTTGCAACATCTTGTCAAGATATATTGCATTGTTTCGATTCTCTAGGAGTCTTTCGCAAACCATAAGATATATCTCGTGCAAAACCACATACTTTTTTCTTAGATCTTCAATCTTTTCCAATCTTGGACACTTGCCTGCCTCCAATACTTGTATTCGTGATGGGAAGCCTTGAATATTTTGAAGTTGTTGGCAATCATTCAACTTTAGGTGTTTAAGACGAGAAAGGCGAGAGATGCTTGTAGGCAACCAGATTAATTTATCATTGCCACTTAGATCTAATTCTTCCAAGGAGGAAAATGCATCAAGATTATTGAGGAAGTCATCGAGTTCGATTTGTCTCCAACTGAGATCTAATTTTGTCAAGCAACACAACTTTGACAAAGTTTGATAATTAATGGAGTCCATTTTGCGTTGTTGTAACGTCGGATAGCTTGTTCCTAGCGATACCTCTTCTAAATTTTCAATGCTTCCAAGCTCCTTTGGAAATTTTTTTAGTCCATCACAGCCATCAAGATGAAGGCTCTTGAGGTTCTTTAACTTACCAATAGAGCTGGAAATAATCTTCATGTTTAAGCATCTAGTAAGATATATACTTGATAATTTCTCCATGCTTGAAGAGACGTCTGGGAATTTTTCAAATTGAAAGCAATTAGAGAGTTTTAGGGTCTCTAGTAGTTGCATCTCAATCAAGGATGGGAGACATTTGAGGTTAAAGCAATAACTTATCTCCAAGTAAGCAAGCTTTTTGAGATATCCAAGAGACTTATGAACCTCCACCAAATTCCAACAATCTTCCAAACTTATCCACTCAATATTTGGAGCCCCCGAGACATCTGGTAACCTTTTTAAGCAATGCAATTCTTTAAGGTGAATGAATCTCATGTATGGCATAGCCTACAACAAAAACATAAATCAATCAAGGTTACTCGTAATTCAATACATAAAAATAGGCTATGAGTTAATTCATGTAATGTCTATTTATAACAAATCATGACGTGACTTCATTGCTTAGAATTGGGTTAGTTTCATCCACTAAATACCTTTTTCCCTTCCCATAAATGTTCATTTTTTCCTGCAGTCATTTCAAACCGAACAAGCTTGCACATGTTTGCTACTTTCAGAGAAGAAAATGGGTACTGAGACCAATAAAACCATCGTAACTCAACAGGGACGAAGGTAGGTTCACAAGAAGTGAATTTCCCTCGAGTCTTAAGTAGCCGAAGATTCTTCATGTTTTTAAAAATATCAGCACTAAAACCCTTGACCCCGCCAAAAACCTCATTCTCAGGAGGATCAGACGCGTCCACATCATATTGATAATTGGATGTCGCCACTATGGCTTCAATTTCTTCTAGTTTCTGCAACAAAGTTAAATTGAGGTGAAACAAATACTAAATACTATTCTTTTTAAAAATAATATATTTTTATAAAGAAAGAAAGAAATTTATTACCATGTTTTTCTTAAGGAAATCATGGATTTCTTCGCATACCCAAAGCCTGCTATTCGGGTAATTCTCACGAACAATTTTCAAACCCATTTCACGAACGAGATCATGCATGTCTAGCTGTTTATTTGAAATGGTTACAAGAGATTTTTCAATAAGAACACTAATTCCTATCACCGGGTCATAATCAAAGGTATCGAGTACTCTAGTCACATATTCTTCACTATGGCCCTTGAAGAAACATACAATATCTAGAAACATTTTCTGCTCAGAAACCTCTAGCCCATCAAAACTGATTTTCAGCGTCTCAAAAATCTCAGTGTTTGGTGTTTTCGCTAATCTATTTAAAGCGCTTTCCCACACAGCTGCTTCTCTTCCATGGAAGAAAGAACCTAATTAAAACTTTCAGGGCTAGAGGAAGACGACCAGTGTAGCGTATTGCACGATTCGACAGCTCATTATACCCATTTGGAGGGCAATTGTTTCGGAAAGCATGCCTACTAAAAGAGCTCAACAGCTTCCTCCTTAAGTAAAATAGCTGGTTTGTACTTGGCATTTGTATCCGATAACAAATGCTCATCTCTGGTAGTTATAATGATTCTACTTCCTACACCAAACCACTCATGTGTTGCAGCTAGAAACTCTAATTGCTTGACATCATCCACATCATCAAGAACAAGAAGAACCTTCGTTTTGCGAAATCTTGTTTGTATCATTCGAGCTCCCTTCTCTGGATCTGTATTATATATTGGACTCAAGGTGTGTAATATCTTTAAGAATCCTTTCTTGTAAGCTGCATATCATTCTTTTAGTAGAACCATTTTCTCTGACATCATTAACAAAGCTACAACCATCAAACTTATAAGAAATTCTTCTAAACAAAGCTCGGGCAATAGTTGTTTTACCGATTCCTCCCATTCCACATATCCCTACCATGCGTACCTCATGTGTTGCTTCAATGCCCAGTAATGAATTTAATTTATTGATACAAGATTCAATACCAATCAGATTGTTTTCCATACGGCGAGGTTGTATATTGCTAGAAATCTCTTGAACAATCTTGTTGATAAAGGAGGATTCACCCCTGTAGGTTAAGTGCTTTGTAAGCAAATTAACTCGCATGCAAACTCTAGAGGTTAACAAATTTAGGATAACCATATTTTCGGAATGTTTCTGGTCAAAACTTCATACATGATTTTGGATGGTAACACGAAAAATGGTTATATAACTAAACACTCATTTAAGGTTATTTTCCAAATTGACCACAATCATCACCATAGTCGTGACAAGAGGGATATTTAGATATATAACCTTAAACGAGTTAATTAAATCCATGATCTTCTCACTACAAGATTACATTCAATGACATGGGGCCAATCTTCCATCGTGTTGAAAAATACAAAGAGAATATGAATTTGGTTTCGCTATTTCTTGAAGGAACATGAGAATACAGATTTAGATTCTTGAATGCAGTCATACTACCATTCATAATTCCCAGTTTGTATTTTCGGTTATAAATTTAAATTTTCATTTCAATTTATTCCCAGTTCTAAACCCTATTAGAGTATCTTAACCTTTTCACCCAAACCGGTGATTTGGGGGTGACTTGTTAGTCTTTTTGCCCAATTAGTAAAGACACTAAATTTCCATAAATGAAGAGGTTTGCGTCGTAGATTGATAAAAATAAACATTCAGTTCATTGATTGAAACTCCATCTCAGAAACTCTGTTCCCAAAGCTTCCACACAACTTCCAGAGGAAAAAAAATGTCATAAAATTAATTTGACAAGACTTTATTTCAAAAGTGTCAAAACATTTGTTAAGACGTTCAAAAATGTCATAAAAACGTCTTGTAAACTTATTGTAACATTTTACAAAAGATGTATAATTGTTTGGTCCTATAACAACAATTCCGTAGATATCTTTTTGTTGTAGTGAGCTCTTTACACACAAAAAGTATTCATGAAATCATAGCTAAGAACTTGGATCATGGACGGATCTAATGTGGTGGTCACGGTGGCACGTGCCACCTTATTATTTCTCCGAGGAAGGGTAAAAAATTTAGGTTCGTGAAGTGTGCAACCGTATTGTTCTGTTCTGGAAGGTGCTACCGTATTATTTTGGAACCTTCAAGAAGATGCAACCGTACCTCGTAATTAACCAAAAAACCAAAAAAAACTTCTGAAATCAACCAAAAAACCAAAGAAAACTCCGAAAGTCAACCAAAAAAACCAAAAAAATTCCTCGAAATAAAAAAAAAACTTAAAAATACCACGAAATCAAGTAAAAAACTTTAAAAATCCCTCCAAATGGTGGAATTATGCTAAAAACACACGAGACAATATTGAACGTCGGAAAAAGATGAAGACACGTTGATAAAGTCGTGCTTTTTGTAATTATCTTTTGTCTATATCATATGGTGCCACCGTATAAAAAAAATTATGGGTCCGTCCCTGATTTGGATCTAGGAAATTTAAGTGTTCCATAAATAATTGAAGCAACAAAATTAGGAAAACTAACCCGTTGACCGGAGTGATATGCCAGCCAGATCAATTCCCCGCGGCAGCTAAAGCTTTCCTCCACTTGCTCACCTTATCCATCTGATCATCTTCCTTGAACTTCTCGTGTTTCTGAAAGGCCGTGGCAAAATCTCGTTTATGTCCACGTACAATGGAGGGATCCACATGGTAGAATACAGGTAACACCTTATGTCCCATCCGATCTTGACATTCCATAATTTTCGCATGCTCATCCAAACACCAAGAGGAGTTGGCATAATTTTCAGAAAAAACGACCACCGAAAACCTGGATTCCTCGATGGCTTTCAGGAGTTCTGGAGAGATAGATTTTCCTCTGTGGAGCATTTCGTTGTCTTTGAACATACGTATTCCTTTCTGAACGAGAGTTGTATGAAGATGATCTACGAAATTGTTTCGAGTGTCTTCGCCCCTGAAGCTTAGGAAAACGTCATATGTCCAGTGTGCAGTCGGTACAAAAGTATATGAAGAAGACGCCATTGACGTAGAGAAAGTAAGGATTTCAAGAAATTGAAGTGGTAAGATGCAAAGGCAGAAGCAACGCATCAACTCGTCTTCTTTATATATTATAAGCCAATTGCCTTAATATTGTATTGTGTTTAATTGAAGTGGCAGCCAAACAAAAAGACTAACAAATCCAAAAAAGAGTGTGATCGGCAATTCCCAAGATATCAATCAAGAGTGAATGCCGTCCTACGGAAATTTCAAAGCAATTATTGATGTGATAAGTGAAGCAAGTGACTTGATACAAATTTAATTAAAAGAAATTATGATTTTCATAAATAAATGAATTGTAAACCTAATGAAAATGCACATTAGTATATTTTGTTATGAAGTAGAAATTTAATTAACACATTGTTTTGGTAGGGTGGGGTTCCGGTGAGAAGTTGAGTTAACGGTGAGATGTTGAGTTAATGGTGAGAAGCATGAGAAGTGGTTATCTACCGTTAGAAGAGAAATGGACGCACATTAGGATGAGATGCACCGAGATAAGATGCACCAGATCAATTCCCTTCTAAGCCGCAATTCATGGGAGGGCTTGAGATTAAAAGAGATCAACGGTTAAGATCCACTTCTCTTGAGTGTGTTGTTGTCATTCTTTTGAGTCATGTAACGTTAAGATCCATTTCTCATTAGGGCTTGAGTGTGTTGTCATTCTTTTGAGTCATGTAACGTTTTGACCGTAATGCATTGGATCCATAGGCATAGAGGTCGGTTTATCATATAAATGCGGGATGATGTCCCCGAGTTGTAATTTAGAAATAGGTATTGGTGATACGATGTAAGTTTCCAAATGAACAAGCGTGTCAAGGATGGTGAGGTCCCAAGGTAAGGATCCATGAATAGGGTTGAACTTGGTGATTCTTTGGAACTAAAGACTTGGATATAGTTGATGTTCCAACGGCTAAAGATCCATGAATAGGGTTGATGCCTATGATGACTAAAGATCCATGAATAGGGTTGATGCCTATGATGACTAAAGATCCATGAATAGGGTTGATGTCAATGGTTGTCCATCCTTAAAGTTATGCTTATAACATAGATACGTGGCTTAACTTTGTATGCACGCCACATTCGATGTAATCGGGTCTTCCCCGTCACCGAAAGGTGTTATTTTGGGTATTGTATTTTGGTATCCATGTTTTCGGTGACATTTTATATGTATGGGTTTTATCCATGATTTATGAGTTGGGTAATATGTTCCACCAGTGTTTAGGTGTTTCGGGAAATAAGTTTTATCTACATTTTTATAAATTGGGAGTTGAATTTCTATTTAATGCTTTGAGTGAGTTTTGGATTGAGTTTACTCTACGAAAGAATATTTTATGTTGGGTATTCGTCTTTAAAATGTGCATATTTGGAAAATGAGTCGTCTCATATTAAAGCAAATCATTTTGGAAAATTATGGTTTAAATGACAATCTTTATTGTTAACATTAAGTATTCATATATGTTGAAAACTCTTGAACTCATTAGGCGTTAGCCTAACCTTTTTATTTGTCGGCATGTGCATCAGGTTTCGGATGAGGGGAAAGGGTTCTAGCATTTATGTGATGTAATGAGTGCTAGATGGATGTGCAAGAGTGAGTGGCTTGGTGAAATCTTCCGCATTAGTCTTTGAGAAGAACAATTGTTACTGGGTTTTAGTAGCACCCGTCCTTGTTATAGACTGTATGTAGAGAATAAATCGTGTGTGTTGAGGTTAAACCTTAATTTGTGATTGTTTATGAACCATTTATTGATATATTTAGAAAATTTTAAATTAGTTGTTATTTCCATATTTGAGGGTGTGACAGAACCACCACCAATCTGAACTGCCGCCGACCACCACTGTTCTGAACCGCCGTCAACCCTTACCGTTCTTAACCTCCGCCAACCCTCACCGATTTGAACCGCCTGACCACCACCGTTCTGAACCGCCGCTGTCCACCACTAATTTGAACCACCGCCGACCACCACCGTTCTGAACGGCCACCGATCTGAACCATCGTTCTGAACCGCTGCCGACCACCATCGATCTAAATCGTCACCGACCACCACTAATCTGAACCACCGCCAACCACCACCTATTTGAACCAAAATAGTTGGATTTCGATTTCAAAAGTTTCAAAAAGGATATTTTTGTCATTTACTAATATTTCATTCTAATTCCAAAGCTATATTATGTGAACCAAACAGACATATTCCAATTCCTTTAACAAATTCCATTCCAATGTCTGTCAACCAAACAAGTGGTCAAACCTGATAACATTTTATTCCAATTCCTTCAAAGTCAAATTCCTTTGACAAATTCTATTCCATCCAAACTCATTCTGTGAACCAAACGCCCCCTTATGGTATTTTGTTTTGAAAATGGTTCTATTAACTTCATTGAAAATGCCTCAGGTCAGTTTACATTATAAAATAAGTATAATATAATATATAGATAACATGATATAATATGTTTATAGATTTTTAAGAAAAAATTAGGAATATATAAAAAAACAAAAATATCCCTCATTTAACGAACGTTTTTAATGAAGTTTGTGACATGTGACCATTTCAAAGCAAAATACAAGGCAAAAGGATGATCTCTGGACTTATCAAAGGAGCAACTAGGGTTGTTCATCGGTTGACATCCAATGGATGTGAGGGTAAACGAACTGATCCAATCATCCATTGGATGTTGAATTTTTCCAGTCCAGTGGATGATTGGATCGGTTCGGTTCCATTCATTGGATGTTCTTATTGGATATCCATTGGATCAAATTAGATATCTATTGGATACTCTTATTGGATATCCATTGGATCAGATTGGATCCATCCGACATCCAATGGATGATCGGATCGGATCAGATCCATCTAATGTGTTAAATTAAATCCAATTTTCTAACAATGAAACAAATTGATTAATCACTTTTAATTTGTGTTAAAACCAACATAAGTGAGATTACAAATACAAAAACCAACACACAGCAAATTTAGATTTAAGCAAATTACAAACAAAATACCTTGGGAAACAAGAAGTATGTTGTCATTTTTATTGATGACAATACTCGGTTTTGTTATGTATATCTTTTGCATGCAAAAGATGAAGCTTTAGATAAGTTTAAAATTTACAAAACCGAAGTCGAACTACAATTGGATAATTCGATTAAATGTCTTAGAACTGATCGGGGAGGGGAATATATGGATCCCCAATACCTTCAATCAGTTGGTATCATCCATGAGACAATGGCACCATACACACCTCAAAACAGGGTTTCCGAACGTAAAAATCGAGTTTTAAAGGAAATAGTAAACTCGATGTTTTCTTACTCGGGATTGAGTGAGGGATTTTGGGGAGAGGCCATGTTAACGGCCTGTTATGTTTTGAATAGAGTTCCAAATAAAAGGAACAAAACAACCCCATATGAACTTTGGTTCAAGAAAACTCCGAATTTGAATTATTTTCGAATTTTGGGTTGTCGGGTTGTTGTAAAACTACCCGAACCTAAAAGGAAAACTTTGGGTGAACGTGGAATTGATTGTATATTCATTGGATATGCAGAAAATTCCAAGGCTTATAGGTTCTATGTAATTGAACCTAATGATTCGGTGGCACTTAACACCGTAATCGAGTCGCATGATGCAATTTTTAATGAGATGTGATTTTCATCAATGCAAAGGCCTAAGGACCTGATTCCTAGCACCAATAAAGTGGAAAATCTAGAAATTTTGGATGATGTTTCAAGTCCAGAAACACAATAGGTCCGGAGAAGCCAAAGAGACCGAATTGCCAAAAATTTCGGTCTCGAGTTCCAACTGTAATTGGTGGAAGGTTCAAGGGATGAGCTTGAGCTTCAATACTATTATTGTTATAGTATTGAGAATGACCCAAAAACTTTCAAAGAGGCGATGGAGCCTCGAGATTTCGCCTTTTGGAAGGAAGCAATTGATGACGAATATCATCAATTCTTGAGAATAACACTTGGGTGTTATCGGATTTGCCTCCAGTTCTAAACCACTTGAATGCAAATGGATCTTCAAAAAGAAGATGAAAGTTGATGGGACGATTGATAAATTCAAGGCCCGGTTAGTAATTCAAGGGTTTCGGCAAAAACCCGGTATTGACTATTTCGATACGTATGCTTCGGTGGCACGTATTTCGACTATTAGATAGTTTATCGCCTTGGCGGCAATACACAATATGATTATCCATCAAATGGATGTTAAAACAACCTTCTTGAATGGCGATCTTCATGAGGAAGTTTACATGAAACAACCGGAAGGTTTCGTTATGCCCGAAAACGAACATAAGGTGTGTAAACTTGTGAAATCCTTGTACGGGCTGAAACAAGCACCTAAAAAATGGCATCAACAGTTTGATGAAGTTATTTTGTCATGTGGTTTTGCTTTAAACTGACAAATGTGTTTATAGTAGATTTGATGTTACTGGTGCAGGTGTGATCATCTGCTTGTATGTAGATGACATGTTAATTTTTGAATCTGACCAAAATCAAGCAGATGAGACCAAGAAATTGTTGTCATCTGAATTTTCCATGAAAGACATGGGAGAGGTTGATGTAAACGGGTTAACAAAAGGATTTTTATGACACAATCGCATTATATTGAGAAAATTCTCAATGAGTTTAATTACCGTGAGTGTTCTCCTGTAAGCACTCCCATGGATCCAAGTGTGAAATTGATGCCTAATACGACAAGTCTATTTCACAACTTGAATACTCTAAGGCCACTGGTAGCTTGATATATGCCATGACAAGTACCAGGCCCGATATTGCTTATGTTGTGGGACGATTGAACCGGTATACTAGTAATCCTAGTACTCAACATTGACAAGCGGTTCAAAGAGTATTCATATATGTCAAGGGAACCATAGATTATGGTTTGAGTTATTTAGGATACCATTCGGTTTTAGAAGGTTATACGGATGCAAGTTGGATATCCAACATGGAGGATCATTCCTCAACTAGTGGTTGGGTATTTTTGCTTGGAGGAGGTGCCATCTCTTGGGCATCTAAAAAGAAAACTTGTATTACAAACTCAAGAATGGAATTTGAGTTTGTTGCACTAGCCGTCACCGGTAAAGAGGAGGAGTGGCTAAAGAATTTAATTTATGAGATTCCATTGTGGCCAAAGCCGATTGCACCTATTTCAATCCATTGTGACAGTGCGACCACTTTGGCCAAGGCTTATAGCCAAGTTTACAATGGGAAGTTTAGACACCTGGGTGTTAGACATAGTATGATTAGAGAATTAATCATGAATGGTGTAATTTTAGTTGAGTTTATTAGAACACAACAAAATTTGGCAGATCATTTAACTAAAGGTCTGACAAGAGACTTAGTGCACAAGTCTGCGATTGGGATGGGATTAAAGTCCGTATAAATTTATAAAGGCAAGACACCTAATTCCCATCTAATATGACATTAGAAGCTGAATTCAATGTGGAAAGCTCACACTTATAAAATGGAACAAAAGTTGCATCATCCTAGGTATGTGTTCAGTTCTGCAGTGGGTAGGTTGAAGTATATCTTCTTAATAATTTCTTTGATAAAGTGTATTTGTAGGTACACGAAGCAAAGGAATTACCTATGTGATTGTGAAGTGTAGCCGCATTTCAAAGGTTGGGGACTTGGCCTTTATACAATCATGAGAGGATTAGGATACACGACTTTATAATTATGTCATGTTTTATTTTGCTGGACGAGTATAGGAAACTTGTATGTATTTTATCTTTAGGTATTCAAATAAGTTGATTGGTTCAATCCTTGGGACACCTTGATTCTCGAATATTTGGAATGTGTAAAATACTAATGTGGCAATTCAATCATTTCGATATTTTCATTTATGTGCAAGTTCGGTTTGTTTAATTTAATATGTTATTTCATGGGTAACACTAAAATGGGGGAGGATTGTTGGTGATTTTAGTGTCACCAGGTATTTAAGTGTAATTGGTTATAACACGAGTATTAATGGGTTTCAAACTGTGATCTAATACAAGTTAGGTGGTGCGGACTGAACACTTGTTATAAGACGAGTTTGATCTCGGACACGACGAAATGGCGGGGTCGAAGGCGGCGCCCCCGCGGGGTTTAGGGTAGCTCCCCAAAAGCTCTTCAGAATTTTGGACTTAGAATGCAGCGGAAAACCTTGTTTAGAGGCTCTCTACAGAGGCTTTGATGCCTATTTTGCAGAGCCTCTGATGGGTTTTTTTTTTGGTAAAGGAGTATCCCAGACCACTTTGGGCCCGAACTAATCTCCTGGAAAACAGGCCTATGGCCCGCAGGCATTCATCCCGTGGCTACAATGTTGCGAGTGGGGCTCGAACCCGGGAAACCGCTATGAAGTCCCCATGCTCTTACCACCACGCCACAACCTTGTGGTTGTGGTTCGCGTGGCCTCTAATGGTTAACGCAGAGTCTCTGATGGCACGACAGAGCCTCTGATGGCACGGTAGAGGCAGATCCTCTTTGGCACGACAGAGCCTCTGATGGCACGACAAAGCCTCTGATGGCCGTCTCTGGACCAGAGGCTCTAGTGCCTATTTTTGGACTAAATCTGCAATTACTGAACATTTAATGCGCAATTATTTCCAGTCCTTAATTTTAGCTAAATTGATTGTAACCGATTATAATTGATAGTAATTTGCAATCATTGCCATTTCAGTTAATTTCCTATATTACTAATAGGACTAGTATATATACCATATATACTCAAGGTTTAGACTCACGATTTTAAACAATCTCTGTATATTCTTGTAACACCCGTAATTTTCGGTAAGTAAATGTCACCCGGACATTTCTATGACTTGTAAGCAGTGGGGTTTTGTTGGGAAATGTGTTGTTTAAAGTCCCTCGGAGTATCGGGAGTTTGGACGTTGTAAAAGTCGGATTTTTGGAGTTCGGGGGCACCCGGGTGACCATGCCAGCGATTGTGCCAGAGGGCACAATAGCCTGGCACTATCGCCGAATCTAAGAACCTACGGTACAGGTCTGACGATTGTGTCAGCGATTTGTTGGGTTTTATATAAACTATAAATAAACAATGCAGCGAAAACTATAACAAAAACCCTACAAGGAAAACTTTAGTGAATGATATTAACAACAAGAAAGAAAAAGATCACCAACCTTTAATCCAAACTCGTAATTAGATTTATTCACGTGAAGAACTCGAACACTTCGATTCCAAATTGCTTAGGAAAGTAGTAACCAAAGGAGATTACCTCTAATGGTTTGTACCCAATTTGTCCAAGATTATTAGACTTTGGAATATCCACCCAAGTGTAGTAAGAGTACCCACAAGAAATGGAGCAAAGAGAGAAGAGAAAACTCAAGGAAGAATGCTTGAGATTGTACCCCTGATTTATGAGTCATGGACCTCTATTTATAGTGGTAAGTAGCTTTAGAGAAAAGTCCTTTCATCTTCTTATACTTTTAATTGGCACAAATTAATTCTAAATTAATTCCAATTAATTAATTCCAATTAATTCTAAATTAATTCCAATTAATTCTAAATTAATTCTAAATTAATTCTAAATTAATTCCAATTAATTCTATAAAAATTTCCATAATAATTTCTAATTAATTATTATCAAATAATAATTAATAAACTATTTATCTCTATCTCTTAATTATTCTAATAACCATTGGACAATCGAGGGCAACCCAAAAAGGACCCTACTATTAATGGAAAGTTATGAGTAATTAGTTATGACTTTGGACACTCATTCCAACAGTCTCCCACTTGGACAAGTCATTAACTACTATTAGTCATAAACTAACCAAACAATCAACAGAGAGTGCTTCCTTAGCAACTTCCGAGCTCTGATTCAGAGACAACCCTTGATAAGTGATCAGCTTATTCCTTCGTTCTTCAAGATATCGTATGAACTGAGTCATGGACATGGATCAATCTCAAGTTCAAGATTGTTTCCCGGTTTTCGATTTATGAGGACTTTATTAGACTACTGAATTGAACACATCAATCTAGTCCAGGCTGGGCCCAGCACTATAATGTCGTCATTAAATCACCGAGGGGCCCACAGATATCGCTTTTCCATTAATAGACAAAAGGAACGAATAAACTTTGACTACATAGTCCAAATCTATTCTTCAATTCATACATGGCAACATCTTTTATAACTTCCAGTTACGGTAGCGTTTAGATGTACCAATGCATAACTGAATCATAAACTTAAACTCATGCATCTCCATTTGAAGAATAACAGATATTATCATCTTAGAATTACTTGTGATTTTAATCCATTAAGTAATCTCTAAGTGCGGGTTTCTCTAATACTTAAATCTCTATTTAAGTACTCATGAGGGTTAGATGCATCTCTATACTATGTCTATCTCTATAGACATCAACTAACACTCCATGACAGTCTTAAATCAATACTTACTTCCAAGAGTATGACCGACTGTAGAGTTTTGAATATTCAGTCGCATTCTCATGCTATGTTTATCTCTATAAACATCGACTTAATACTCGGGAAGTTAAACATGCAAAAAAAAACACAATAATAAATAATTGTGATGGCAGTTCACTAACACATAAATAATCTCTATTATTCATCACCAAATCAATTACAATTTATTACTGTTACAATGTTTCGAATATCACTTAATTACTAAAACTAATATCTTGTCTCAAGCCAATGCTCCTAGCATGCAGGTCATGCTTGGTTTTGCTAAGTGCCTTTGTGAAAGGATCAGCCGGGTTTTCTTCCGATGATATCCTACTCACTAAGATGTCTCCATCCTCCACTCTACGTCGTACATAGTGAAATTTCCTCTTGATGTGCTTGGTCTTTCCATGATCTTTTGGTTCCTACGTAAGGGCGACAGCACCAGTGTTGTCACAAAAAATCTCTATGGGTTCATTGATAGTTGGAACGACTTCCAGATCACCAATAAAGTTTTCCAACCATGTAGCTTCCTTAGCAGCTTCAGAAGCTGCAATGTATTCGGACTCACAGGTTGATTCCGCCACAGTAGATTGCTTGGAACTCTTCCATGTCACTGCACCTCCATTCAATAGAAACACCCAACCGGACTGTGAACAACTATCATCCACATCCGTTTGGAAGCTGGCATCAGTATACCCGCTAATTCTAAGTTTTAATTTGTTGGATGGATTCCATGTCTTCCTTGTACAATATATGTGCACCACATCTGACAATATTTGTAGTACTCCTTACATCCATAATGATAGAACAACCACCTTCATCAGAAAAAGACCAATCATCCTGTTCAAAACCATTTTGCATCTCCCGGCAGAAGACATCGAATGGTATATAGATCATAGATATTCACCCATTAGCACCATAGCACTCGTTTCCATACACGACACATATCGTGAACCCAAGAATAGTTGTATGACATTTGGGAGGCAACTTCAGTATTATTTTCCGTCCATGATGTTGCTCTTCGAACCAGCTTGGTATCTTGCTTCCTGGAACCCAGATACTTAAGCGACGATCTCCAGCAACACATCTCTGTTCACAACAAGAAACATCGACAATCATACATTAAAATTACTTAAGCACCAACCTCATTAGTATAGAATTGTTGTAGTATATATGAGTTACGAGGATTATGGTAGTATATATGAGAAATGCTGAGATCTGGGTAAAGGTTTAATAATCAGAGTAAAAGGAAATAAGACAAATACATCAGATTCGAGAGATAGTTACCCTCTACCTTAAGGAAGGATTGTTGCAACATCTTGTCGAGATATATTCCATTGTTTCGTTTCTCTAGGAGTCTTTCGCAAACCATAAGATATATCTTGTGCAAAACCACATACTTTTTTGTTAGATCTTCAATCTTTTCCAATCTTGGACACTTGACTGCCTCCAATACTTGTATTCGTGATGGGAGGCCTTGAATATTTTGAAGTTGTTGGCAATCATTCAACTTTAGGTGTTTAAGACGAGAAAGGCGAGAGATGCTTGTAGGCAACCAGATTAATTTATCATTGCCACTTAGATCTAATTCTTCCAAGGAGGAAAATGCATCAAGATTATTGAGGAAGTCATCGAGTTCGATTTGTCTCCAACTGAGATCTAATTTTCTCAAGCAACACAACTTTGACAAAGTATGATAATTAATGGAGTCCATTTTGCGTTGTTGGAATGTCGGATAGCTTGTTCCTAGCGATACCTCTTCTAAATTTTCAATGCTTCCAAGCTCCTTTGGCAATTTTTTTAGTCCATCACAGCCATCAAGATGAAGGCTCTTGAGGTTCTTTAACTTACCAATAGAGCTGGGAATAATCTTCATGTTTAAGCATCTAGTAAGATATATACTTGATAATTTCTCCATGCTTGAAGAGACGTCTGGGAATTTTTCAAATTGAGAGCAATTAGAGAGTTTTAGGGTCTCTAGTAGTTGCATCTCAATCAAGGATGGGAGACATTTGAAGTTGAAGCAATAACTTATCTCCAAGTAAGCAAGCTTTTTGAGATATCCAAGAGACTTATGAACCTCCACCAAATTCCTACAATGTTCCAAACTTATCCACTCAATATTTGGAGCCCCCGAGACATCTGGAAACCTTTTTAAGCAATGCAATTCTTTAAGGTGAATGAATCTCAAGTATGTCATAGCCTACAACAAGAACATAAATCAATACATAAAAATAGGCTATGAGTTAATTCATGTAATGTCTATTTATGACAAATCATGACGTGACTTCATTGCTTAGAATTGGGTTAGTTTCATCCACTAAATACCTTTTTCCCTTCCCATAAATGTTCAATTTTTCCTGCAAGCATTTCAAACCGAACAAGCTTACACATGTTTGCTACTTTCAGAGAAGAAAATGGGTACTGAGTCCAATAAAACCATCGTAACTCAACAGGGACGAAGGTAGGTTCAAAAGAAGTGAATTTTCCTCGAGTCTTAAGTAGCCGAAGATTCTTCATGTTTTTAAAAATATCAGCACTAAAACCCTTGACCCCGGCAAAAACCGCATTCTCAGGAGGATCAGACGCGTCCACATCATATTGATAATTGAATGTCGCCACTATAGCTTCAATTTCTTCTAGTTTCTGCAACAAAGTTAAATTGAGGTGAAACAAATACTAAATACTATTCTTTTTAAAAATAATATATGTTTATAAAGAAAGAAAGAAATTTATTACCATGTTTTTCTTAAGAAAATCATGGATTTCTTCGCATACCCAAAGCCTGCTATTCGGGTAATTCTCACGAACAATTTTCAAACCCATTTCACGAACGAGATCATGCATGTCTAGCTGTTTATTTGAAATGGTTACAAGAGATTTTTCGATAAGAACACTAATTCCTATCACCGGGTCATAATCAAAGGTATCGAGTACTCTAGTCACATATTCTTCACTATGGCCCTTGAAGAAACATACAATATCTAGAAACATTTTCTGCTCAGAAACCTCTAGCCCATCAAAACTGATTTTCAGCGTCTCAAAAATCTCAGTGTTTGGTGTTTTCGCTAATCTATTTAAAGCGCTTTCCCACACAGCTGCTTCTCTTCCATGGAAGAAAGAACCTAAAACTTTCAGGGCTAGAGGAAGACGACCAGTGTAGCTTATTGCACGATTCGACAGCTCTTTATACCCATTTGGAGGGCAATTGTTTCGGAAAGCATGCCTACTAAACAGCTCAACAGCTTCCTCCTTAAGTAAAATAGCTGGTTTGTACTTGGCATTTGTATCCGATAACAAATGCTCATCTCTGGTAGTTATAATGATTCTACTTCCTACACCAAACCACTCATGTGTTGCAGCTAGAAACTCTAATTGCTTGACATCATCCACATCATCAAGAACAAGAAGAACCTTCGTTTTGCAAAATCTTGTTTGTATAATTCGAGCTCCCTCCTCTGGATCTGTAATATTGGACTTATGGTGTGTAATATCTTTAAGAATCCTTTCTTGTAAGCTGCATATCATTCTTTTAGTAGAACCATTTTCTCTGACATCATTAACAAAGCTACAACCATCAAACTTATAAGAAATTCTTCTAAACAAAGCTCGGGCAATAGTTGTTTTACCGATTCCTCCCATTCCACATATCCCTACCATGCGTACCTCATGTGTTGCTTCAATGACCAGTAATGAATTTAATTTATTGATACGAGACTCAATACCAATCAGATTGTTTTCCATACGGCGAGGTTGTATATCGCTAGAAATCTCTTGAACAATCTTGTTGATAAAGGAGGATTCACCCCTGTAGGTTAAGTGCTTTGTTAGCAAGTTAACTCACATGCAAACTCTAGATGCTAAAGAATTTAGGATAACCATATTTTCAGAATGTTTCTGGTCAAAACTTCATACATGATTCCGGATGGTAACACGAAGAATGGTTCCATGCTCATGGAAATGTGATGGATATAACTAAACACTTATTTAAGGAAATTTTCCAAATTGACCACAATCATCACCACAGTCGTGGCAAGAGGAATATTTAGATATATAACCTTAAATGAGTTAATTAAATCCATGATTTTCTCATGACAAGATTACATTCAATGACATGGGGCCAATCTTCCATCGTGTTGAAAAGTACAAAGAGAATATGAATTTGGTTTCCCTATTTTTTGAAGGAACATGAGAATACAGATCTAGATTCTAGAATGCACGCAGTCATACTACCACTCATAATTCCCAGTTTTTATTTTCAGTTAAAAATTGAATTTTTTATTTCAATTTATTCCCAGTTCTAAACCTTATTAGAGTATCTTAACCTTTTCACCCAAACCGGTGATTTGGGGGTGACTTGTTAGTCTTTTTGCCTAATTAGTAAAGACACTAAATTTCCATAAATGAAGAGGTTTGCGTCGTAGATTGATAAAAAGAAACATTCAGTTCATTGATTGAAATTCCATCTCAGATCAAACTCTGTTCCCAAAGCTTCCACACAACTTCCAGAGGAAAAAAATGTCATAAAATTAATTTGACAAGACTTTATTTCAAAAGTGTCAAAACATTTGTTAAGACGTTCAAAAATGTCATAAAAACTCGTCAAGACATTTAAAAACGTCTTGTAAACTTATTGTAACACTTTACAAAAGATGTATAATTGTTTGGTCCTATAACAACAATTCCATAGATATCTTTTTGTTGTAGTGAGCTCTTTACACACAAAAAGTATTCATGAAATCGTCAAGGATAGAAACAAAATCATAGCCAGAATTTGGATCTAGGAAATTTAAGTGTTCCATAAATAATTGAAGCAACAAAATTAGGAAAACTAACCCGTTGACCGGAGTGATATGCCAGCCAGATAAATTCCCCGCGGCAGCTAAAGCTTTCCTCCACTTGCTCACTTTATCCATCTGATCATCTTCCTTGAACTTCTCCTTATGTTTCTGAAAAGCCGTGGCAAAATCTCGTTTATGTCCACGTACAATGGAGGGATCCACATGGTAGAATACAGGTAACACCTTATGTCCCATCCGATCTTGACATTCCATAATTTTCGCAAGCTCATCCAAACACCAAGAGGAGTTGGCATAATTTTCAGAAAAAACGACCACCGAAAACCTGGATTCCTCGATGGCTTTCAGGAGTTCTGGAGAGATAGATTTTCCTCTGCGGAGCATTTCGTTGTCTTTGAACACACATATTCCTTTCTGAACGAGAGTTGTATGAAGATGATCTACGAAATTGTTTCGAGTGTCTTCACCCCTGAAGCTTAGGAAAACGTCATATGTCCAGTGTGCAGTCGGTACAAAAGCATATGAAGAAGACGCCATTGACGTAGAGAAAGTAAGGATTTCAAGAAATTGAAGTGGTAAGATGCAAAGGCAGAAGCAACGCTTTATATATTATAAGCCAATTGCCTTAATATTGTATTGTGTTTAATTGAAGTGGCAGCCAAACAAAAAGACTAACATCCAAAAAAGAGTGTGATCGGCAATTCCCAAGATATCAATCAAGAGTGAATGCCGTCCTACGGAAATTTCAAAGCAATTATTGATGTGATAAGTGAAGCAAGTGACTTGATACAAATTTAATTAAAAAAAATTATGATTTTCATAAATAAATGAATTGTAAACCTAATGAAAATGCACATTAGTATATTTTGTTATGAAATAGAAATTTAATTAACACATTGTTTTCGTAGGGTGGGGTTCCGGTGAGAAGTTGAGTTAACGGTGAGAAGCGTGAGAAGTGGTTATCTATCGCGAGAAGAGAAATGGACGCACATTAGGATGAGATGCACCGAGATAAGATGCACCGGATCAATTCCCTTCTAAGCCGCAATTCATGGGAGGGCTTGAGATTAAAAGAGATCAACGGTTAAGATCCACTTCTCACGCTTCTCACCATTAACTCAACTTCTCACACGATCTTTGCATGTTTTGGTAAGAGTCAGTCTTTAATTAATCTGCCCCTTTTCACTAATCACTTTACTGTTTTCATCTCTAATTAACTAAAACGGCAAAATACCTGGGTTTTTTTAGAGAGGTGTGTCTCCAAATACCCAACTTTTCTGCAAGGTCCTCAAATCTTGATACGTGTCCCACCAAAAGTGCAATTATGTCTTTAGCATTTGACAACTCGCAAAATGTGTGTATATGACAACTCGCAAAAACCTAGGTTTTTACGAGTTCCTTTCTTTTCTTTTTTTTTTGAAAATTTGGATTTCTTGTGATAGAATGAAAATAGAAGCATGAAATTGATATAAATGCCATAGGTAACATTGGACTTAAACAATGTTCGGACGTTTGAGAAAACCGATTAATCGGGAAAGCGAAAGATGAGATAAAGACGATGCATGTGTTGGTGATTAAACCAACCATTCAAGTGTAAATGGATATAACACGAGTGCTAATGGTTTCAAACTGTGATCTAATACAAGTTAGGCGGTGCGGAGTGCACACTTGTTATAAGACGAGTTTGATCCCCACACGACGAAATGGTGGGGTCAAGAGGGTCGTGCTCCAAGGGGCAGATCCCCTGGCGGTGGTCCAAGGGTCGAGGGGAGGCGCCCCCGCGGGGTTTGGGGTTGTGCCCCAAAAGCTTTCCAGAATTTTGGACTTAGAATGCAGTGGAAAAACTTGATCAGAGGCTTTGGCGACTATCTCTGCAGAGGCTCTGCTGGCTATCTTTGCAGAGGCTCTGCTGGCTATCTTTGCAGAGGCTCTGGTCTCTCTAGACCAGAGGCTCTCGTGCCCATCTTTGAACTAGAGCCCTTCTGGGCTTTGGTGCCCATCTCTGGATTGACTATCTCTAAACCTCCAGTTACTGAACATTTATTGCTCAGTTATTTCCCGTCCATGATCTTAGCTATAACGGTTGTAACCGACCATTATTGTTAATAATTTATCATTATTGCCATTTTAGTTATTTTCCTATTTTACGAATGAGACTAGTATATATACGATATTGACGCAGTAGAAATACGGCACATTCTAGTAGCCACCGGTATATGTACCGGGGACTTAGGTCTTGGTGTAACTACCAGTAGGGGTCGTTTGCTCCTTTCTCGATGCCAAATTCTGAGCCTTCTTCGAGCTCATTTTCTTCTTTTCCAAAGATAGAAGAAACACCTTGATAGCTCTCGAATCCTCCCTGTATCAGATATATACTTATGTTTTAGAACTCACGATTTTGAACAAACTTCATATACTCACCAGTATTCTGCTCTCGTTTTTGTGCCTAAAAACGATAGTGGTCTTGAGTCTTATCCCATATTGGATTTTGTGTAACCCAGTCGAAATACCAATTTGGAAAGTGATCTCACACGATTCTCAAGAAATTTGGTCATGTGATCGACTTTATTGCCCTACCTTATCTAACAGCATGCACATCAAAAAGAGTTCGAGGCACGACAAAAGAAAGTGTTATGGGAGACTGATAAGAAACAAGGATCAATAAAAAAAAACTTGTGAAAACAACATAGGGAGGCATGAATTGTTGTGGAAAGCCTGAAGCAACAATTTGATTGTATCGAAGTGGCTATTTGCCACAAACAGATTTTGATCAATCTAATACACTTTATCCCTAGTTCAGATAATGTTTGAATGTATTTGATTGCGTTGTCTTTGTAGCCCTTTGTCCACTAGTATTGTTTTCTTCCATTAGGTGTTTTTGTCCAACATTAGCATCCACTACCATCGTTTTCTTGCATTAGGTGTGTTTGTCCAAAATCAGTATCCACTAGTATCGTTTTCTTCCATTAGGATGTTGTATTCCATGTTTTTTATATCTATTTATTTTTTGTTTACCTATCTATTTATGTTTTTGTATCATAAGTAACTATCATAAAACCTAATTATGTCAAACATAAACATGGAGAATTTGTAATAAAAGATGTAATACATGGTGGCGGTAGTGTGGTGACGATCGTTATGGCCCTTATTTATCTAAACAAATCCTAAGTCACGTGTAAAACGTCTTCACTATCATTGAAATCAGATGGATGAGCTTAGGTAGTATGGTTGGAAGACTTGCATGACACTCTTCAAGCGATAATTCACTTGGATAATTCACTTGGACTATTATTGCAAGTATGTCCAGACTTTCCACATCAACGACATTATTCTTGATCGAACCTTCTCCACGTGATGGAATACAATCTATGTCACGTGGTCATCCTATTCCCTGTTTGTTCATAAGAAGTGCTTCAATAATCGTGTATTCACTCCAGAGGAATCACATGTTCTGCATATGTACACTGATAGACTTCTTGTAAAATATGGCATAGGCCGCATAGCTAAATGTGAGACATCTTTCTATTTGTAGTATTTGAACATCACTGTTATCACACTACCACATGCTACATGGTTACCTTACAATTTTCATCTCCTATAAGAGCAAGTCCTTTGACGTAGATCAAGGAAAACGTCTTAGTTGGTATCTCTCTCTAGCCGTTGGAAATCAAGAAAAGTGATACTACTACGCCACCAATCGGCTGCCTACTCGTCTGTAACACCCTAAAATTTAGAGTAAAATTAAAATTTAAAAATTCGGCAATATGACATTTGTAATTGGAGTAAACAATCCAAAAGGTAAAATTAAGAGTAAAATTAAAATTTAAAAATTCGGCAATATGACATTAATTTATAATTGGAGTAAACAATCCAAAAGGGTAAATGTGTGAGAGCGTTTACAAAACCTGTGAATGAATATGAAAATCAACAACAAACTAATCCAAATAAATTCTATCTAGATTACATTGGTTGTCAACCCATATTCTCAAAATAATAATGTCAGTTAAACGCCAAGACTCCAAATATCTATCATCTCAAAAATGCCTTAAGCGCCCACGCTCATCACTCAAACCTTCGGCAACCCACCGCTAAAGGAACCTGTTATACACGTCATTTGAGAAAAAGTGTTAGACTTAAAGCCTAGTGAGAACATACACTTTATATAATGATTTGGGAATTAATTTAATTGCAACAATAAGTAATCATTTCCAAAGAGTTGAGTTTACCATTGGAACAATAACCACATAGTGACCTTACGGTCGAAAATACATCTTACGGTGACGGGGAGACCCGATTTTCTAAGGATTGTGGCGGAACACAAAAGTAAGCCACATTCCAAGTTATTGAGCTCACCATACTAGGATCAATTAGCTCGTCGGCTCGTACTCAGATGTAGGGGAGTGCACCCAATGATCCTAATCATGCTCATTCGCTACGATTTACATTTACGACCCACGGCTAGTATCCGGTCTCACATAACTAAATTGTCCTCGTGTAAAAGGCACTTGCCTCAACATAATAAATTAAACCTTATATAACAGTGTTATCTCAAGGGACTGTGGATGTTATGAAAATGAAAAGTTATAGATAATCATTGTAGATAGTGCATTTAAGGTATCCTATCCAAATTTTAAGCAAACCTCAAGTAGTGGCGGATCCAGAAAACAAAGTCATCGGGGGCATAATTAATATACATTACAACAAAATTGGTTTACATAGACTCTTTTAAAATAATTAAGTTTATAGGACCAAATAACTGTATGCTCTATGTAAAAATGTTGTAATAAGTTTATAGGTGATTTTGAGCTTTTTACCAAGTTTTTAGAGCACTTTTTAAACAAAACATTCTGTTAATACAACATTATTTGAAAATGGAAATGACAGAGAATGACAATGAAAATGACATAGAATGAAAATGAGAATGAAAATGAAAATAACAGGGTATGAAAATGGGAATGAATTTTTATTCCCTCCAGTTTAACTTGCAATCAAAATTTGGGCTATAGGGGAATGAACTCATTATATTATGTAAAACCAAACAGTTTTTCTCATTATCATTTCCATTTATTATATTGCTTAATACCTCTAACCAAACACCCGTAAGTAAATTTGCTTCAAATTGTAGGTGAATATTTTGATGGCCATGACCACAAGGGCATTCACTGTAATTCACTCTAAGGGGCTGTTTGTTTGCCCCTTAATAGTTCTATAAAGAGACAATTCTGAATCGCTAAAAGGTGAATCTTGTTTGTCAAAAAAAAGTTTTGACTCTTAATGATTCTAAAACCCTCTGAATGATTTTGTATCTTGGGTCTCCCTTAACCATTTAGTGCCTTAATTTCATTCTGAACAATTACCAAATAACCATATTTCATTTTGCATTATATCATAAGGGCATCTTAATAATTCTGACCACTTAATCATTTTGCTCCAAACCATTCAGCAATTGCCAAACAAGCCCTAAGTTGTTTTTAAAGGTCTTTATTATCCATACTTTATAATATAATAAAGATCGATAATAAAACTAATGTATTAAACCATGTTTTTGGGGGTGCGTTTGGTTGGGGTTTGATAAGAAATGAAAATGATAATAAAATATATAGTTTTCATACATGATTAAATTAGGATGAATGTTCTATTCTCTAACATTCTCATTTTCATTCCCTAAAATAAACCAAACAACTCCTAATTTAAAAATATTAGTCATCTTTTAGTTAATTTGGTAAAATTCACATATTACGTTGTATAAGGAAATTCAATTATTGGAGGCTAATTCTTGATTAAAAATTAGGAGGATTAGGTGATTATAGTACAAGGATGGGTGCAGATTTTTTTTAATACGGTGACATTATATAATACAGCCAAAAAATAATTATAAAAAAACACTGTTTTTATTGACGTATCTTCATCTTTTTACTAACGTTTAATATCGCTCGATGTGTTAATAGCCTAATTCCACCGCTTCGAGAGATTTTAAAGTTTTTTGCTTGATTTTCACTACTACAGAATTAAAAATGCTACCCGGTTAAATAATTAATGGTACCCGGTAGACAAACCTGGTACTATTAGAGGGGGGTTTATTCACATGTTTAATGGTACCCGGAGGGGGGTTTATTCACATGTTTAATGGTACCCGGTTGTTTGACTGGGTACCATTTGGCTAATTATACCCGGCTGTTATTAACAAACCGGGTACAATAAGGTAGAAAAAACCAATACAACCACCCATCATAGTACCCACTTTCTTCGAAGAACCGGATAGTATTGATATTTTAAATACAAAAAATATGCTTATAATAATGTTACTCATCCTGTTTATTTCAATGTACAAACAAAAAACGAAATCCATATTCCGAGAACATATGATAAATGGACAAAAAACAATAGCATATATCTAAAGGTAGAGAACACAAGTCGATCAATAAACCAAAAGCTCCATGTCCAAAACCAAATCCAAAATACCCATGCATTACAACTGTGTCTATATAATGCTAATTTGAGTGTTTACAAAATGGTTGGTATCAAATGCCTAGAAATGAAGTTTGAGTGCTTGGTAGAACAATAATGAAATATCGAGTAGTAACCGTAGGATCAAATTTCTGCACTCCAAAAAACCATCAAACTGATGCATCACATCCCTGAAACATGACAAGTATAACAATCATTTTCATTGTGAAGCTGTTTAAATAAGTTCCTACAATTTATATGAATACAAAAATAAGTTTTATGTCTTATGTTGTATCCCAACAAAAAAAAATTAAAGAGATCATAGTCTTAGTAGACTAAAAAATATAAGTCAAATCATGTAGAAAACAAACATGGACAATAGCAAACAAATATTAAACTCATTAAAGTGTAAAAATATATGTATTCTTATTTCATATACCATGTCAAAGTGTGACTATTGGTATCATCGACCATGAGGAACGATGTGAACCTATGAGGAAAATGTCCGACTTAAATAAATGAGTGAAAATATTACGAGCAACTAACCAATATTAGTTCTTCAAATGCTTCATATAAGTACTTGAAAATCTTGTAGCCCATGTGCTAGCAATCCCGTTCAACATCCTTTCGGTAAGAGGAGTTATGTCATTCCATGGTATCTAGACCCAAATTGAAACCAAAATTGTTATTTGACGACAAAGGAGAATGCAACAGACATAACGAATAAAATATAACAAAGACATACTTTATCCGGGAATTGTGATTGTTGATACATCACAAAGTTGAAGATAAAGTACAAAACGTAGTATCCGCATTCCCAACCATCTTTTTGTTGATTGCACTAAATTAGAGAAAGAAAGTATGTATTAGACAAGTCAAACAACGAATAAAGTGATGGATGTATAGATAGAAGAATTATGCGTGTGATTTCCCATCTAAATGGCCTCGATTTATCAGTATCGCATGGCCCTCCATCTTCGTGATATCTAGCAACAGCCCTACAAGAAAACATAAGCAATACTAGTGTTAAAAACAATAGAAAGATAGACCAATAATAACAATTTAAGAATTGCTTACGCTTCAACGTGTTGTTTGATCATGTATGTGTTCGCAGTCTTTCCTTCGCTCATCGCCGAATCCAAAATGTACACAAAGCGACGACGAGGAAAAATCAAAAGTAGAGACCAATGGTTGCTAGTAATGTTTAAAACTATTAGTATAAACAATGAACGTATAAACTATAAGCCCTATAACAATAAAGATGGTGTGATGCATATGATACCTTTGTAGGTACGGTGCAAGAAAAAACCACATTTCTCTATTGTGAGACATTGCACTAGCCATATTACTTATAACCAAATCACCATTTGATTCGCATTCTTTGGCATAAATCGAGTTGGGGCAAATGAAACCACATTTGTTCTTCTCTTCTGTTTGCATAATGCCATGTAAAAACCAAAAAACATAACAATATGATAAAGTAATGTATATAATACATATATATATATATGTATAATTGAACATTGAGAATGTAGTAATCATTGGCTTACATTTGGAACCAAGTTATAAGGGTGTGATCGAGCCAACCATTGTTCACTAAACAATGAATGTCATCGCGGAAAATCATAAAGTCAAATGATTTTGATCCAAAAACCCTGGGATTAACATGAACTTGAAACCCTCTTGGATCCGGGAGGGACTCCCAACGCTTGTAAAGCGATTCCAACTCTTTCGGTCTTTTGCTCAAAACTTGCACCGGGATCGCACTCTTCACCGATAAAGTTTGCTTTTTAGGAGTCGAATTTTTCCTCGTACTCTTTAAGAAAAAAATGTAAGTAATCAACTAAATCTCACTAAAATATATACTTGAGAAAGTGAATACTAATGTAAAATATACCTTAATGAAAACAATTGCATGACGTGGCCATTGGATAAAGTTGGTTCGTGCTTCACCGAGGGTCGTCATTTCTTCATTTGGCACCGGTAGGGGATAAATCTCAAAATCCTTTACGACTTGGTCGACATGCATCTTTACAAAATCTACCTTCACAGAAACACAATGACATAATCCCTCCCCTATTGAATGTACCATACCTTTTGCACAAGGTAACTTATTATCACCATCTACTACTACCAAATGGCAAGGGGCATGCAACTGCAAATAAATGTGTATGTAAGTGTGTGTATATATATATGTGTATAGTGCAAATAAATACATTCAAGTATGCAAGTATATATATATATATATATATATATGTAAGTGTGTATGTATCAATTACCTGTATGCTACCAACTTCTTCTAAACAAACGACTGAGCCAAAACTACTATTCTTCATCCCTAGTGTCGGGTTTCCATCATGTATGCCATCGTTCTTGGACACCATTTTCTTGAGCATTTCATACTTAGCATCGAGTAACTTATTCTGCTCCGCCATATCTGCATAGAATACCTTTCTCTTCTCATCAAAATGGGCATCAAATTGCCTTTTCTTCTCCTCACACTCAGCATCAAATAACTTTTGTTTCTCCTTATACTCAAGATCAAGTAACTTTTGTTTCTCCATACACTCGACATCAAATTGCATCTTCTTTTGCTCCCAGTCAGTATCCACTAAGGTTTGACTTTTTCTTTTTTTTTTTTCCTAAAACCCCAGGGATTCCCTTTTTCAAGCCAACAGTATGCCCGACTGCCCTGGTGCGACCAGGGTGCTCTGGTCCTATGACCGCTATAAGGACATCCTCTCCTGGTCCAGGAACCCAAACTCCTTGTGAAACTTGTTTATCTTTTTCAATCTATTAATGCAAATAATCAGTTTTCAGTGTTTGGATGGAAGAAAAAAAAATGTTTATACCTTTTTTGTCACTGTTGATGAAGAATTTTTGATAAGTCATTTCATTATAACTTATTAACTTATTTGAAACAACTTATAAGTTTTTTGGTTATTTTACATGTATAAGCAATCTCAAACATCCCCTAAATAACGACTTATTAGCTTATTACGTTTTGATACCACCATAAGCTAATACAAATAATTTTTATAAAACTCCGGTTTGACAACACATAAGTTAATAAACACTTTTATATAAAAGCATAAGTTGTTTTAAAAAAGCAATCCCAAACACCCTTAAACAATGAATAATTAATAAGTTTATTTTAAACTTGTTACATCATATATAGAAGAACGTACATATCACAATCAAACTTGTTGCATTTATTCATTCTTGTAACGATGACCAAATACTTGTGTGCTCACAAAACAAGATATATTAATAAATAGATTTAAATAGTGGTCCAAAATTTTTAACAAATTCTTTGTTTAAAAAGAATTGGTTTATTACCTTCATGATGTGGCACGATTTTCTACCCATGACCCTCCGTTGTGGTCGGATCTCAAATAAGTTGTATCATCAACGTCAACATTTGAAGATGGAATACCGACTGAAAATGGAGGTAGCTCGTCGAACTGATCGTATTCCTCTTCGTCCACAACATTTTCAACACCTACTATATGTCTCTTACCATGTAGGGCGATGTGCCATTTGGAATCTTTCGGATCCTCGACAAAGAATACTTGGGAAGCTTGCTTGGCTAGAATGAATGGTTCTGATAAATAGTCGTATCTCGATAGGTCGACAATTGTGAAACCATAGTCATCGACTTTAACACCTCGTTGGTTTTCGACCCATTTACACTTAAACAAAGGTATGTTGAAGAAATTATAATCAAGCTCCCAAATTTCTTCAATGACACCGTAATATGGGTTTTTGGTTGTCCTCGACCTAATATTATTATTTGCCCTATCATATTCGGTCGTTGTGGCTATAAGTGTCACTCCGCTATTCTGTAGTGTACTTTTTTCATCTTGTCGTTTGGTGTAAAATGTATATTCATTAATGTCGTAGCCTTGGTATGATGCCACATCATATCGTGGGCCATAACCCAACCTTTCCACTACTTGGTCAACCTCTTCCCCAACACTTGCAGTCACCCTGTCTTTCAACCACTGTGCAAATGTTCTGTTATGTTCGATAGCCAACCATTTTTCACTTTTCGATGTGTTTTTCGTTCGTAACATAGTCATGTGCTCATGTACATAGGGAGCAACAACTGTCATGTTCTGTAGAACAAAAAAATGTGCTTGCTTTAGTTGGTCCCGATCTGGAACGATCTTTTTAAATCCAATTGTCCCAACCCCACCAAGCCTACCCTCATGTCGAGATCGTGGAACACCAATATTATTGACCCCGTCCAAATAGTTTGTACAAAAATCAATCACCTCCTCTGAAACATATCCTTCAATGATACTGCCCTCGGGTCGATATCGATTCCTTACATACCCTTTTAAGAAACCCATATATCTCTCGAATGGATACATGTATCGTAGGAAAATGGGACCACACACCTTTATTTCTTCAACAATATGAGATACCAAGTGAACCATGACATCGAAAAAAGAAGGCGGAAAATACATCTCGAGTTGACAAAGAGTGAGGATAATATCCCTTTGCCATGAATCCAACACCTCAGGATCAATCACTTTCGAATGAATCATGTTAAAAAACAAACATAGTTTTGTGATAGTGTGACGGATACGTTCTGGCAAGATTCCACGAATTGCAATTGGAATCATATGTGTCATTAAAACATGACAATCGTGGGATTTCATACCAAGTAACTTCAAGTCCTTCATTGATACCAACTTCTTAATGTTAGCTGAATATCCAGATGGAACCTTAACACCATGTAAGCATTGGCAAAATCTTGTTTTCTCGGTTCTTGACAACGTATAACAAGCTGGTGGTAGATATGTTCGGCTTCCAGTCTCAACAGGAGCAAGTTGGGATGGAATTCCCATTTCAACCATGTCCTTTCGAACTTTAACCCCATCTTTTGTCTTCCCTGGAATGTTTAGTAGCAATCCTAGCAAACTGTCACAAACATTTTTCTCAATATGCATAACATCAAGACAATGTCGTACTTGTAAGTGCTCCCAGTATGGTAAATCCCATAAAATAGATCTTTTTTTTCCAAATATTCTTGGGAGGAGTTGTACCGCCTTTTCCGAGCACAATGTTTAGATTTTCAACTCGAGAATATATAGTTGGTCCATCTAATGGTGGCCTTACCACCCCATGTTCCGTTTTCCCGTCAAACACTTTCTTCAATTTACGGTATGGATGACTTTTTGGAAGAGATCTTCGATGTCCCATGAACACATTTTTCTTGCAATTTCTCAACCTCAACGAATGTGTGTCATCTTCACAAATAGGGCATGCTTTCGCTCCTTTTGTAGTATATCCTGACAAATTGCCATATGTTGGAAAGTCATTTATGGTACAAAAGATCATAGCTTTTAGCATATGCATCATACACTTGGACGCCTGAATTCCACAATTCTTTCAAGTCATCGATCAACGGAGCCAAATACACATCAATGTCGTTCCCAGGTTGTTTGGGACCTTGAATCAACAATGACATCATAATGTATTTTCGTTTCATGCATAACCAGGGTGGAAGATTGTAGATGCATAGAAGAACAGGCCAAGTACTATGACGGTTGCTCATGTTTCCAAATGGATTAATTCCATCTGAACTAATCCCGAACCGGATATTTCTAATCTCCTCACCAAATTCTTCAAAATCATAATCAATATTCCTCCATTGAGGAGAATCAGCCACATGTCTTATTTTCCCATCTATTTTTCTCTCCTCGGCAGCCAACGCAACAATTTGGCACCTTTGGCGTTTGCAAACAATCGTTTCAATCTTGGCACAATAGGCAAATACCACAATAACTTAGCAGGGGGGCATTCTTCATTTCATTACTGTTTTCTTCCATATGTTTTTTTCCGTTTATACCGCGATGTACCACACCTAACACATTCATGTAGGTTTGCATACTCATTTCTGTACAATATACAATCATTTGGACATGCATGTATCCTTTCAATTTCTAATCCCATTGGGCATATCAATTTTTTCGCTTGGTATAAAGAAACAGGTAACTCATTATCTTCCGAAAGCATTTCATGCAAAATCTCTAATAAGCTTGTGAAACTTTTATCGCTCCATCCATTGCTTGCTTTTAAATTAAATAACTTCAATACAGCAGAGAGTTTGGTAAATTTTGTGCAACCACGATACAACGGTTTTTCAGAATCGACAAACAATTGTTGAAAATTTTCATAATCCTTATCATCAACATTATCCTCCATATCGTGTAACATGTCATTTAAATTATCATGATTGTCATTGTCTGAATCATCGTTCTCATTGTCATTACAATCATGAATAATTGTGTTACAATCATCAAAATTCTCACCATGTCTTGACCAAATAGTATAACCTTCCATAAACCCACGACATATCAGATGTCCTTGAATTACATGATATTCAGTAAACTTATGAAAATTTTGACAATCTATACACGGACACCAAATGTGACTTTCTCCATTCTTCACCCGATTATTCTCAGCGACTTTTATAAACTCCTCCAAATACGTCAAATATTCAACAGTAGCACGTGGTATTTTGTACATCCAAGTACTGCGGTCCATCTGTAATGTAGAAACTAAATTATTAATAGAATATATGGAATACATGAATAGAACAAATAGTTGGTGGTCATCCTAACCCACTTTTTGAATACTTCGTCTCATATGTGAATATGTATTAATGGATTAAGTATTTTAGAAAAATTCGGCAACACTTCCCATCAACTCCCCAAGTATGCGTGTGAAACACATACTCGTTGGAGCAATGGAAAATGGCTACAGAATTTTCCTAAATACTCAATCTGTTAATACATATTCACATCCTAAATGAGACGAAGTATTCAAAAAGTAGTCCCAAAACGGGGACTATCTGAAATTAATCTCTAATAGATTATTTTCGGACGGGTGTAGATCTAAGGGCATATGCATGCAATATGATTATACTAAATGAATGTTATCCAAATATATAAATTATATATTTTGATGAAAAAAAATAAACTAAAATTTGAAAGGATAGATAATTACCTTGATACTCGGATTCAAATCTATCAAACGAGACAAATATTTATCCTTGTAATTCGATTATTCACAATCCTATAACATATAAAAAACGTAAAATTAACAAAATCAATCACATATATATGGGTGTATATTTTGTTTGTATAAAGGGTAATAGAAATACCTTTTAAATATGGTGATGTTGAAGAATCTCCAAGAAAAGTTAAAAGAAAGCAAAAAAAAAGGAAAAATTGTTGCAGCATGAATATCTCAGGGACGGCTATGGCCGAATAATAACCTAATTGTGTTAAAATAAAACCCCACAAATGGTGCCCGGTTGTATTTAATAACCGGGTACTATCTATATTTCGGCATAAAACCCGGCGACCAAGTCTTGGTGGCTCGATAACTACCCGCATGGTACCCGGTTTCCTTTAAACCACCGGGTACTATTGTAATTTGTTAAAAAAAAACCACATATTTAACCCGGTTGAAAAATAAAAACCGGGTACCATTAAATGTAGCAACGTAAAACCTACATTTTAACCCGGTTCTTTAAGTTAACCTGATTATGTTAAGAGATACAATTTACCTTTCTGTAGTAGTGTTTGAGAAATTTTTACGTTTTTTTAATCGATTTCGAGGGATTTTTTCGGTTTTTTTGGTTGATTTCAAGAGTTTTTTTTTGTTTGATTATGAGTTATGATTTGAACTTCTGAATATCATACTATGACACATTCTAAACTGATATGGTTGCACATTTCATAAATATAAAAATTTTGACCTTTCGATGGAGAAATATATAATACGATAACACGTGTCATGATTGGCTATTCTTTGGGCCCGTCCGTGTTATACTGGCTTTTGAATGATGCTTTATTATTAACTAAAATATTCTTATATGATTATGGCAAGACTAACAGCCAACAGGCATGGTCTAGCCGTCTAGCTATTTTATTTAGGTTTAGAAATAATATATGTTTTATAAAAACAATGCTATTTTCAATAAGTGATGCATTTTAAAAAGACATAATTAGAGCATCTCCAACATCATTTCTAAATTTGTTCTAAAATAGAGAATGAAAATTTAAAATCTCTAAAAATATTTTTTTCTAACTCCAACAGCTTTTCTATTTTAGAGAATCAATCATTATTTATATTATTATAATATTCCATAATTTATCATCCCAATACATTTTTTAAAAAAAACTTAAAATAAAATGTTAAAATTTGAATCTTATTGGTTGGATTGATTAAAATAATAGTTTCTCTCTCTACTTTAGGGATTATAGAGAATTCTCTATATTTAGAGATTTTTTGCCCTTTCTCTATTTTAGCAAACCTTTTGGCAAAGCTGTTTGAGAGAAATAACAAAGAAAAATCATTTTTTTCTATTATAGTAATGTTGTTGGAGATGCTCTTACCATTCTTTCCTCTTGCAAAATACTATTATATATAGTTTGTGACTTGTTGCTCTTTCTCTTCACACCTTACACTTTCATCTTCCAAAGTGTGATTTCTTTTCTTTACATAGTAGAAGAAACAAAGAGAGAACAATCACACAGGTATTCTCTTTTATGAATTTATTGGTTATTGATTTTACTTTTTATTTTTGGCTACTATGCAATCTATCCCATGGTGGATCTAGAATTTTTAAGGTGGTTCAAAACCCCATAAAGTTATGGTTTAATTCTGTGAAAAAGTCATGCTTTGACTAGGGATAAAGTCTGTTGCACCGAATTGAGGAACAAAATACATTTTTTTTAAATTGGAATTGACCTTTCCAATTGTGCCCAGGATTTTTTCCAAAATTTTTTTGGTTGATTTCGTTAGACTTTTTCGATATTTTTGATTAATTTTGAGGAATTTTTTCGATAGATTGGTTGATTTGAAATTGTTTATTTTTTTTCAAATATCCTTCAAAAGTTAGTGTGTGCACCTTTCATACTTTTAAAGGAATTTCTTTTACAAAAATCCATTGAGCAATAGCCCGGGACCTGTGGAGATTTTCATAAGTCTGCCCCTGAATCCATTGTTTTGTTAATGTATATATATACTACTTATCTGTGTGTGTTTTTCAAATTAAAAAAAAAAAACAGTTGATGAAATTCATTATGCCTCTTCATTACATGAGTTTTGATTTGTGCAAGAAGATAAGAGTATCTCCAATAAATTTTTTAAAATTTTTAAAATAGAAATTTTGGAGTTTTTAATCTATATATATATATATATATATTGCTACAATAGATCTTACAAAACTTTTTCTAAAATGGAAAAAAAAAAGTTAAAAAAGAGATAACAAATATTTCGAACTCCAAAATTAAATGTTGCAGCAATAAAAAAAAATATGTATTCCCATAAATAAAGTTGAAGGCATAGTTATTTTATAAAAAACTTATTGCAATATCAAATTATTGAATATATTAAATGCTTAATTTGTGTTAAAATCTTTAAAAAAAATCTGTAAGAAATGAACATAATTTTCTTGTTGAAGATTTCATTTTTACTTCTCTATTTTAAAATAAATTATAAAGTCTCTACGGAAATTGTTCCAACAAGAAGCAAATGAGTAAGGGGTTGTTTGTTTACCTTTTAATGGTTATATTAAGAGGCAACATCTGAATCGCTAAAAGTGAAAGGTTGTTTGATAGTTGCTGAATGGTTTGGTGCAGAATGATTAAGTGGTGATTAAGGGGTTGTTTGTTTACCTCTTAATGGTTCCATTAAGAGTCAACCTCTTAATGGTTCCATTAAGAGGCAACCTCTTAATCGTTAAGAGGTGAATCCTGTTTGGCCGAAAAAAGTTGCCTCTTAATGGTTCCAAAACCCTCTGAATCATTTTGTATCCTGGGTCTCCCTTAACCATTAAGCGCCCTGATTTCATTCTGAACAATTACCAAACAACCATATTTCATATTGCACTATATCATAAGAGCCTCTTAATCATTCTGACCCCTTAATCATGCATTTTGCACCAAACCATTCAGCAACAACCAAATAACCCCTAAGTGACTCTTATGATATGGTGCAAATGAAATACATATATTTTTTAATTGTTCATAATGTAATTAGGGCTCTGAATGGTTAAGGAAGATCATAATACAAAATTATTCAAAGGGTTTTGGAACCATTAAGAAGCAAACCTTTTTTTTGCCAAACAAGATTCACTTCTTAGCGATTCAGAGGTTGCCTCTTAATGAAACCATTAAGAGGTAAACAAACAACCCCTGAATCTTGTTTGGCAAAGAAAAGGTATGTCTCTTAATGGTTCCAAAATCCTCTGAATGATTTTGTATCATGAGCCTCCCTTAACCATTAAGAGCCCTGATTTCATTATGAACGATTAAAAAACAATTGTATTCCGTTTTGCACTATATTATAAGAGACTCTTAATCAATTTGAGATCACTTAATCATTCTGCACTATACCATTCAGCAACTGTCAAACAACCACTAAGTCTTTTTATAAGGTAAAGAAAAAAAATCATCATATGCATTAACGTTTTTTAAAGTATATAATATTGCCTGTTTGTTTTTATGTATTCTTTTATTAACTAACTTTTTGTTACTAAACTTTGTTCGTACTCCTCTACGGAGAAACACTCTCTGCTATGAATCTATTACAGTTTTCTTCAATATGTGAAAGATAATAATTGTTAAATATGTGTAACCAAGTTATGAATGTTATTCACTCAAATTAATACAATTATCTTTCTTAATAAAAATAAGCCTCAATTCGTTTTGACCATATTGAACATATTAAGTCATTGGGGGAAGTTTAAATCATAATTATAAATAAGAAAAAAAAAGGTTGAATGGTTGGGATCCAAGGCCCTGTGGTCCACTTTTGTGGACCCTACATACCCTAGCCCCTTAGGTATGCACCGGAAAAGTCCTCCTGTCCCCCCATGATTCGAACACTAGGCCTCTTCACATGTAGGAGGCATTTACGGAGTAGAACTGGCCACCAGGCCAAGAACTTCAATTTTGGTTCTTGAGGTTTAATGAAATCCCTGAAAGTGGGACCTAAATTTTCAACAAATCGAGTATTCATTCTCTAGATATGCATTTTGCTCTAAAACTAGAACCTGACCAATACTTCGTTACATTTCTTCGTTAGAGACGAGGATAAAACATCCAACCACATTTTAGATCCCACTTTCAAACAAACTAAACCTCAGGGACTAAATTTACTCTTTGGTCCCACTTTCAAATAAACTAAACCTTATGGACCAAACCCATAATTTACTTTATTTACTATTTTATATATACAAGTGAAACTCAAAACCAAGTGAAAAACCGAAAAACACTTTGGGGTTGTTTGTTTTTTTAAGAATACCTCTTGATCACTCTTAAGTTTGAATCGTTCAGACCTTTTTATATTCAGCCTGCTTGTTTTTTTCTAGTTCTCAGAACCTCTTAAGTTTTTGAATATATCTGAAATAAGAAGTGGTGACCTCTTATCATATGCTCTCCTTTCTTAAAACCTCTGACAAGAACTTCTTAAAACCTCTTGTCACCGCCTCATTTCATATGCTCTCCTTTCTCTCAAGACCCTCCAGAAGTTACAAAAACAAACAGTGTTATTATTGATTCAGATTTCAAATTTCAGCACCACCTCTTATTAATCAGAAGTGAAATAAGATTTTAAACTTCAGACCTCTTAAAAAACAAACACCACCTTCATCAACTGTTAGATTAGTTGATAGTAAGGAGGTGGTTACAACTTTATCTTTAAATTAAAAAATCCTCCACCCTTATTTTTTAATCAAAAAAATACGAAATACGATCAAAATTCGAACGAAACAAATTACACCAAAAAAATCGATCATAATTTCTCTGTAATTTGACATTGATATACTTTTTCATCTGTTATTTCGTGATTTTTCGGTTTTCCATTTATTTAGCGTTTCCCATGAATCCGACCCTATATAAATATATATAATATTATATTATATTTTTATAAACTCCAATTTCCCTACTCACAATCAATGTTTTAAAAACCGGTTTTTTGGTTGACCCGATATGGTGACCGGGTCACGGTTCAACCGGGTGGTTGACCCGGTTTCAAGAAATTCTATGTATTTTTCATTTTCCTGCATGCATACATACATACATATATATATATATATATATATAATCAAGAATTTGATGTCCACAAGTTAAAACATTAAAAATACACATAACAACAAGTTTTACATCAAGTTATACGAAATTGATTTTTTAACCGGGTCAACCCGGGGTTTTACCGGTTCAATAAGACCGGTTCTATCAAAAAACCGGCGGTTCGATCCGGGCCATAATTTCCCAAAAAACCTGTCGGCGGTTCGATCCGGGCCATAATTTCCCAAAAAACCTGTCGTAATTGATCCGGTCTCTTCACCGGTTCCCGGTTCAACCGGTTGAACCGGCCGGGTCGATCCGGGTTTTAAAACATTGCTCACAATAAAACAATTGACCCTTTTATATATCACCTCCAATTTCCCCGATAACTATCACATAAATTTATCTCATTGGCATTTCATAACTTTCTTTCTCTCTCAACAATGACAAATGGTTGACCACAAATCACAGAAACATACCTTCAACACTGTTCAATATTTTTGTCCTTGGCCACAAACGTTCTTTAACATCCATGTGAATGGAGGATTTTCTGCGTTTTTAGACTTGGGTGCCATGGATGCTTGAAAAAAGTGGTTGGTTTCAGAAAGTATTATAGACAGTAAGGTTTTTGTTGGAAACTGTTTGATTTTCTAGGTTTCATATCCGTTTGAGTTCCAACATTTGACCAATGGAAAATGGAGTATAAATTGGTGTGGTGATTTGAACCCACTGTAAAATGAGTTCAATCTTATGTTTATATGGACTTTGAATTTGCTAGGAGTTTGATGTTTAGTTTAGAAACGAGGAAATAGTTTTGGTTTTCATCATATGATGTTTAATAATCATATGACATGGATACTTTAGTAATTTACTTATGTTTTCCATCTCTCTTATTTTTGTTCCACCTATTTTTGGTGGAACGAAGAAACTATATTTTTCTCCTAATGGTCCTGTTCTGTCAGGGCCTATAAATAACTTTTGTTGTTATACAAGCAAACCTTTCTGAATATTCAGTTGAAAATTCTTATGAAAATTTTGTTTATAAGCCAAATGATAACGAGAACATTTTTATATTTGTTGTTAGAGAAGCAAACCCTTTTATATACCACCTCCAATTTCCCTCATCAGGATCACATAGATTTATCTAATTAGTTAGATCTTGTAGCATCTCATAACTTTCTTCCTATCTCCATAGTGACAAATGGATGATGCTTTAGTAACTATTGCTATCGAGGGGATACTGAAGAAGTTATCGGTAGCAGCTGCCAATGAAGTCGTCCTTGCTTGGGGCTACAAGGAAAGTTTGACCACCTTTCGTAAAACAGTGGACATGGTTCATGCCAAGTTACGTGATGCGGAGAGCCAAAAGGATACAAAAGAGGCTGTGATGTTATGGCTGAAAAATCTAAAAGATGTGGTCGATGAAGCTGATGATGTGTTTGATGAGGTTCACTATGAAATGTTGAGGCATGAGGTAAAGAAACGGTATCAGATGGAAAGAAAGGTACCTTCTCCTCCAAGCTTGAACAAGTTTGCAATTCGTAGAAGAAAGGGTCATAAAATCGAAAACATTAGCAAAAAATTGTCTGAGATCATTAAGCAAGCAAACGATTTAGGACTACACAGTGAACAAGTTGGTCTTACTCCAAATAGTCTCCATCAGGTGGAGACCGATTCTTTTTTGGATGAGTTCAGTATTGTTGGTAGGGAGAATGATGCATTACATATCATAGAACTCCTAACTAGATCAAGAAAGGGAGAAAAACTTTTGCTTGTTCCCATTGTGGGAATGGGCGGGATTGGGAAGACCACTTTGGCTAAAAAGGTTTACAATAATGAAAAGATCGAACAAGATTTTGATGTTAGAGCTTGGTTGTGTGTGTCGGTTAAGGTTGACGTTAATACACTTCTTGCAAGGATCTCTGAATCTCTAAGCAAAAAGAAATGTGAGGTACCAACTAGGGAAAATTTAATTGCATCGCTTCGAGAGGAATTAGAAGCAAAAAGATATTTGTTGATCCTGGATGATGTTTGGGATGAAAGGAAGGAACATTGGGATGATTTCAGGAGTTGTATGTTGAAAGTAAATTCAGAAAATGGAAGTGTCATTCTTGTGACTTCAAGGAATCTTGAAATTGGAACTAACAATATGACCAAATATTTGTATACTTTAAAAGGTCTTTCAGATGATCAATGTTGGTCTATCTTTCAAGAAAGGGCTTTTGGGGTAGGACGACCACAAATCCCGGAATTGGTTGAGATAGGACGTGCTATCGTGAAAAAATGTCATGGTTTACCATTGCTAGTGAACGTTATAGGTGGCATGTTGCATCGTCATTACGATGACAAAGAGAAGTGGTTGTCCATCAGAGATAGCAAGGTTTGGGATCTAGAAGGAGGGGAGAGAGTTCAAAGCACATTGAAACTAAGCTTTGATAATCTACCAAATTATGTTGTCAAGCAATGCTTTGCATATTGTTCAATCTTTCAAAAGGATGTTCTCATTGAAAGGGAGCAACTAATCCAATTTTGGATGGCTTTAGGGTTGCTTCAACCAGATGAGGAGAGCAACAAGGAGATGGAGGATGTAGGAAATGATATTTTTCAAACTTTGATAAGCAATTCCTTGCTACAAGATGTTGAAATGGATGAGTATGGTCACATTTTTGGTTGTAAGATGCATGATCTAGTGCATGATCTTTCGTTATTAGTTTCAAAACATGAAAACTTATGTCTTGTGGATCCGACAATTGATGATGTACGTATCTCTCAGGTTAAACATCTTTCGATGTATCAAGACTGGAACATCATGAATAAGAAAATCAAAATCTCATTTAAAGAGATGATTTCTAAAGTCTCCAGAGAAAATATGACATCTAGAACTTTGCAGACATTGTTCTTCTATGGTGAAGTTGAGAAGAATATTTCACTTCGAATTTTCAAGAGCATGCGTATCCTAACATTACGTAAATGTGATTTAAAGAAGATACACGAGTCAATTGGAGACTTGGTGCATCTTAGGTATCTTGATTTGTCATATACCCACATCAATGTTCTACCTAGATCTATCGGTAAACTTTACCATTTGCAAACTCTGAAGTTGGTTTGGTGCAAACTTCTCAAAAAGTTGCCAGAAGATGTAAAAAATCTGATCAACCTACGACATTTTGAGTTTGATGCAAAACATCTCTCCCCTAGGGTTGGGCAATTGACTTCTCTTCAAACTTTATCCGTGTTTGGCGTGGGTCAAAAGAAGGGATATCGAATAGAAGAGCTAGGTTGTATGAAACGCATTCAGGGAAAGCTGTGTATTTCCAATCTTGAAAAAATCAGTAACAGAGAAGATGCTGCCAAGGCAAATCTATCTGAGAAATTTTTTTTATCCAAGATTATATTCCGTTGGGGTAACAGTGAAGGTGCCGACCGAAATGACAAAGATGTGTTGGAAGGCTTGCAACCTCATGCTAATGTGAAAAGCTTGAAAATAGAAAACTTTTCAGGTGATAACTTTCCGACGTGGGTAATGAAGATGGCAATCGATATTCGAGGGAAATGGGAGCCCCTTGACAAACTCATGAAAATTACATTATCAGGTTGTAGTAGATGTGACAATCTTCCAATGCTTGGGAATCTACCACTTCTTCGAGAGCTTAAGTTGGAGTATATGGACAAGTTGACATGCTTAAGTACTTCTTTAGGCCAAGGCAATGTCGTAACTGAATCAAGGAAGCCTTTGTTTTCATCGTTGAGATCGCTTTCACTACTATGTATGGAAAGCTTGGAAAAGTGGACAGATGCAGGAATGAACAGTTCAACGATGTTATCGCCGGTTCTCAAGAAGCTGCAAATTCGTTACTGTCCAAAACTAATTCTATTAGATGAAAATCATCAACATCCTCTTGTTTCTTTGGCTATATCCGAATGCGAAAATCTTCAGTCCATTCAGAGCATACAAGGCCTCACATCTCTCGAATCGTTGAGTATCTCCTTTTGTGATAATCTTTCAAGAATACCCGATCTGCACAACCAAGGTCATTCTTTGAAGTCTCTACGTATTACCTATTGCAACAAACTAACTTCGTTGCCTCGTGGATTAGAGTGTCTTGCCTTCTTAAACAATTTGGAATTAGGTCCGTTCTCAAACGAGCTCCATTCTTTCCCAAGTCTCCGAGGCATCGAGAAGTTAGGAAGCCATCTTCGATCTTTACGGTTGCATGGTTGGGATCACTGGGAGTCGATACCGGAAGAAGTAAAACACCTCACTGCACTAAATTCATTAACCATACAGGATTTCGGAATGCAAGAATTGCCTATTTGGTTAACTAATTCGTCATCTATTCGCGGTATCCATTTCTGGGAATGCAATGGGCTTGATATTCAAACAGTTTCACGAGGAGCTCCAAGGGAAGCAACAGACGTCTCATTAGACTATACAAGTATATAATAAAGAGATTGAATTCACAAATATAAATAAGTACTCTTCCTATTTTCTATTTATCTTTGTTTTCCATCCAAATATCTCTTTCTTGTTCATGTATCCTTAATATCAGATTCAGTTTACAAAAATGTGGGAGAATACGAAGCGTTATTTTTTTTTTTTGTATTTATTCATCTATATAGGTATATGTATTATAGTATTATTATTTTTAAAATTTTGCATCTAACATTGGAATATAGACAGCGGTGTACAAAACTTAAACCGAATAGTCCATCTAAAACTAAAATGAAATAATGGCGACCACAAATGTGGTCGTCCGGGGATTAATCGGTGCGCGTAAGCTGGTCAGAAACCTATGGTTACAAAAAAAAACTGATAAAATTCGGGAACAAACACTACTAGAAAAAGGGCTATCACTGACGGATTTTCCGTCGAAAAAATTTCTGGCGGATTCAATAAAAGTCAACAAAAGTCAACATTGCCTTAAATCCGTCAAAAATCCGCCACAAATCCGCCGCTAAAATTTAAAAAAATAAACTTATAATATTCTCTTTAATATTGTGACGGAAATTTGTTTAAATGAAATTAATTAATTACTTAATTAAATAAATTAGTAACTAACAAGACAAATTAGAAAATAATTAAATTAATTTCATCTATTTCCGAAGGATTTCCGACGGAAATTAATTTAATTTAAAATTAAATTAATTTCCCGTCGGAAAATAATTCGTTTTCCCAAAAAAGAATTCTTATTTTAAAACATTTTCTATAAATAAGAGTTATTTTTAAAAATCTAAAAATAAGAATTATTTTCCGACGGAAAATAATTTAATTTAAAAGTAAATTAATTTCCGTCGGAAATCCGTGGGAAAATAATTCGTTTTTTTTTTTCAAAAAATTAATAATTCTTAATTTAAAACATTTTCTATAAATAAAAGTTATTTTTAAAAATCTAAAAATAAGAATTATTTTTCGTCGGAAATTCGTCGGAAAATAATTTGAATTTTTCAGAAAAAATTCTTGTTTTAAAACATTTTTTATAAATAAGAGTTATTTTTTAAAATCTAAAAATAAAAATTATTTTCCAACGGAAATCCGTCGGAAAATAATTTGAATTTTTCAAAAAAAAAAATCTTGTTTCAAAACATTTTCTATAAATAAAAGTTATTTTTAAAATTTTAAAAATAAGAATTATTTTCTAACGGATTTCCGACGGAAATTAATTTAATTTAAATTAAATTATTTTCCGTCAGAAAATAATTTGAATTTTTCAAAAAAAATCTTGTTTTAAAACATTTTCTATGAATAAGAGTTATTTTTAAAATTTTAAAAATAAGAATTATTTTCCGACGGATTTCCGACGGAAATTAATTTAATTTTAAATTAAATTAATTTCCGTCGGAAAATAATTCATTTTTTTGAAAAAAACGATTCTTATCTTAAAACATTTTCTATAAATAAGAGTTATTTTTAAAATTTTAAAAAGATGAATTATTTTCCGACAGAAAATAATTTAATTTAAAATTAAATTAATTTCTGTCGGAAATATTTTTAGATATTATTTTAATTACTTTAATGAACTTTGTGGTGGATTTGTAAAAAAGTTACGTTTTTGTGTATTTTTTTTTAAAACTCATCTCCGTCTATTCTTTACTGGGTTTTATTGTGCCTTAGTGGTTCGTATTGGCCTATGGTGGTTTAGTTTTCTTATCGAACCGACTGCACACATATCTGTACACAAACACGTAATAAGTCACATATATATGGTGTTAAGTCGGGCCTTAATAAGTTATAAAACGTCATATTGGGATATAATGGTGATTTAGTGGCTCGTATTGTGATATAATGGTTTTTAGTTCTCTTTTCGACCTTAATAGACAACATATACATCTATGACTGGATACGTGCACACAAACACACAATAAGTCCCCATTGGTGTTATTGGGCCTTAATAAGTCATAAAATGTCATATTGGGCAATAATGGCGGTTGAGTGACTTATATCAGGGTATAATGGTTCTTAGTTGTCTAGTTGACACGAATACACACACATGCATCTATGAAGTCGATACGTGTAAAGAAGCACATAATAAGTTATTACTTGTGTGTTTGGACATTAATAAGTCAACAACGATCATAATAGGCTTTGATGGGTTCAATTAGCTTTTGATGGGTTATATTGATCTTGTATCGGTTCTGTTGGGCTCAAATCAATTCAATTAGGCTTAAATCGGTTCAGTTGTGTTTTTAGGTTATGTTGGGCCTTAATAAGTCAAAAATGTTCATAATGGGCTTTGATGGGCTTTATTGGGATTTGATGGTTCTATTGGGCTTGATGGCTCTATTGGGCTTAAATCGGTTCAGTTGGGTTTTACTATGTTATATTGGGCTTAAATCGATTCAACTGGAGTTAAATCAGTTCTATTGGGTTTTACTATGTTATATTAGACTTAAATCGATTCAACTGGACTTAAATCAGTTCTATTTGGCTTAAATCGATTCAATTAGGTTTTACTAGGTTATATTGGGCCTTAATAAGTCAATAACAATCATAATGAGCTTTGATGGGTTCAGTTGGGATTGATGGGTTATATTTGATCTTAAGTAGGTTCAATTAGGCTTAAATCGGTTCAATTGGGTTTTAATAGGTTATATTGGGCCTTAATAAGTCAACGATGCTGATAATGGGCTTTGATGGGCTTTATTGGGATTTGATGGTTCTATTGGGTTTAAATCGGTTCAATTAGGTTTTACCAAGTTATATTGGTCTTAAATCGATTCAACTGGACTTAAATCGGTTCCATTGGGTTTAAATCGGATATATTGGGCCTTAATAAGTCAACAACAATCATAATTGGCTTCGATGGGTTCAATTGGGTTTAAATCGGTTCAATTGGGCTTAAATCGGTTGTATTGCTCTTTGATGGGTTATATTGCCTGTGAAACGGTTAATTGAAAAATTAACGATAATAATAATAATAATAATAATAATAATAGTAATAGTAGTAGTAGTAATAGTAGTAGTAATAATAATAATAATAATAATAATAAAAGTATTAGTAAAATGAAATAATTATTAAAAGGGAATATTCTGACGGATTTTTGACGGAACCCTGTTTTCCGGCGGATTACCAACGAAAATTCCGTCGAAAAGTTAAATATATAAGAATTAAAAATTATGTTTGAAAAAAAGCAGGGTTTCACAAATTTTAAAATACTAAACACATTTTTCGACGGATTAGCGACGGGCTATCCTCGGAAACGTTTTTTTTCAAAAAATGTTTTTATCAATTTAAAAGAAAATTATTTGTTTTTTAAATAAAATAACAAATAAAAGTTAAATATATAAGAATTCTGATATCTTCTTTCACAAAAAAATAAACCCTAACATCCACGGCGGCTCCCTCCCCCCCGTGCTCTCCCTTCTCCCCGACGGTCGACGCTCCCTCCCCTCTCGTCTTCGGTGATCTCCTCCTCCGATATCTTACCCCATTTCTTCTTTTGTCGTAATACTCTACTCGTCAATTTAAACGGATTTTAAGGGCAGATAATTATTAATTTTTTGTTGAAATATCTGTCGTATCAATCTGTGGTGATAGAGTGCCCATTTCGTTTTTTGAAACCCCATATCTGTTGGAATTGTTAGCGATACATCATTGAAATGTTTTTGTTTTTGAATTATTTTTGTATCGTTGTCTTTACATGTATGCTCATGTAGATGAACAAAGTTTATGTGGCAATCAATCTTATGCGATTTAGGTGTTCGATAAAATGTCCCAATGACTTTTAGTTTATGCATCTATCTCTGTTTAGATCTAAGGTGATTTCCTGATGTTGGGGGCTTGGTTTTTGCTCTTGGCTTTCCAAATGTTTTGCAGACACATGTTATTTGATTATGCTTAGAAATGTGATGCGAGATAATAACTTTAATGTTTAGAAATGTTGAAGATCCAAGTATTCAACCTTTTTTCTAGCAATTTCAAGATGACATGTTTCATGCTTTTACAATTATGAGGGTCTTAGTTTTATTCTTGAAGACTTGGGGTTTGATGATTTATCTTTTTCTCGGTGTTTCACGATGTAAAAATCAAGCAAGTGGGATTTGGTTTGATGGTAAAAGGATTTGGTTTGATGATATCCATCGCTATGCAGCAATTAAGTGAAATAGTGTAGAAATTTAGGGATTTTACAAATCAACGGTCACATGCTCCACAACTATATAGAACCCACAACCATCTTGATTACTTTAGAAAATATGATAGGAATTTTGGGATTTCACCATGGCTTAATTTCAAACTATTCTTATAACCTGCTCCATTACTTTCGAAAATATGTTGTTTGGAAGGCTGAGTTAATCGATCTAATGAAGAAAAGTACCAAGAAAAAGATGAAGATGGTTGAAGTGTACGATTTTTATATGGATTGGTATCATTTTTCTATTGATTTTTCTCCCTTGTTAGTATCGTTATCTTTTTAGTGCTTGCTACTGTGATATCTCAGCAGAAAGAATGGCATACATCATTATATTTTTTAGTATTAGTTGTTAAAAGTTCTATTTTTAGTGCTCACATCAACTATGCATTTGCATGTGTTTTTAGTTAATTTTATTTAATTTAATCCAAAAGGTCATGGATCGCTCTTTGGCAACTCTTTTAAATTTGTAGCTATTCCAGAATCTGATCACATACTCTATTCTCTTTTAATCTGCATTTGTTTTTATTAAAATTTTATATTTTAGAATTTGAATTATAGATAGTCAATTGCATTAATGGAGCGGGTTGTAGCTAACTGATGCATGGTATGGATAGCTAGAAGCTTTAATTCAATAGAGTTTGGCTGCTTGCCTCAAAGACTTGTAACTGCAATCAAATTTCAACATGCCATAAGCCCAAGTGCAAAGCCTTAATTCTATGGAGTTGTTTCTATTTTTGTATGTGTTGTTTGCTTTATGTTATTTTTATTTTTATGTTATATGCTAAAAGGGTAGAACTTTCTGGATTTAGAGGTTCCATTTTCTCTGGATTTAGTCTCTTTCTTATTTGTGTTCTTGGAGCAGAAGGTGCTTGTGGATTGCTTTCTTGCTTTAGTATCAGTCGATCGGTAATTTGTATATATATATTTTTGTTAATTGGGCCTCCAAAAAGATTGGAACGTTCATGTATATATATATATATATATACACACACACACATAGAGAGAGAGAGGGGTAAGTTATTATGCAACTCTTTTACATGGTGTAACTCATGCAACCCTTCTATCCACCACTCATTTTATTTTCAGTTTTATTTTCTTTTTTCTTGATTACTAAAGTGAAAATAAAATGAGTGGTGTATAGAGGGGTTGCATCATGTAAATGAGTTGCAATTGTTGGGCAAACATTATGATTAATTATTTGTAGTTGGGTTGCCAATTGTTGGGCAAACATTATGATTGATTATTTGTAATTAGGTTGCCAATTGTTCGGCAAACATTAGGCTTGATTGTATATGGAAATATTAATTTTATAGCCGTTATGCCATCAAATTTTTAAAAAACAATTGCTTGTGTTTTCAAGTCATTCAAAACTCCTCTAAACCTACGGTTTGAGTTAATTGATGTATCTATGTTTGTATGTGTAAATGAGCGTATATATATGGAAATCGTTTTATATATATTAGTCTAAAAATAGGTTAAATGTTAGTTCAAGTCCATTTTAGTCTGGGTTGCCATTTGTTAGGCAGACGTTAGGATTGTTTTATTTGGAAATGTCCCAATTACAGCCGTTATGCTGTTGAAATTGACTTGTGTCTTAAACCACAGGGTATCTATAATGCCAATCTCACCCAAAGATACGACGAGGATGCCACTTCCCATCCCATAATAGATTAAGAATTGTGGCAACAGGCGGTCGGGGGAAGCAAGAAAGGCCGAACATACGAATTTGGGAACACTAGGGATCCGAATTTGGTCTTGACCGGTGTGCCCTCAGGTGGATATTCGAGTGGTGCATCTTCTTCTGATGCTCGGGTTGTTGGAACTTAGTGTAAATTTGAGAAACCTTGTCCCACATAGGAGCCAAGAGAAAGATTACACCACTTAGTTAATCCATTCCAATGAGCATTAAACAAATCATTTAATTGCTTGGGCTTGGATTGTGGTGTGATTGGTGGGCTCTATTTGACATTAATAATACATATTAAATGTCAATGATTGGGCCTTGGGCCTTGGGTCTCGATGGGGTCGAGATTCATTGACGGTGAAAGTGTGTGCAGGAATGACAGTGGTAGGCGGGGGTCTGATAACATCAATTTATGGTGTTATTTTCATATCATTAACCGGGTAAAAGTGCTTAATTCCAAGTGAAATTAGCGGAGTTTTATAATTTAAATCAAGTGTTTCAGGATTATGCATCATGTTATGAGATAGCCAAGAATGAAGGCGAAAAGTAATTTTCCGAACGACAATCGAGCATAATATCCGTCAAGTCCAAACCCGAGAAGTGGCCGGTGAAAAAGTGAAGTTAAAAAGGATTTTTCAAGCCCAAATAAAAGCCAAAATCAGTGGCTGAAGTACCTTTTGATGTGGGTTGCTGAAGCTAACCCACAGAGCAACCTACCAGAATGAAATTTAGGGTACCTTTGGCCGTGAGTTGCTGAAGCTAACCTACGGAGTAACCCACGAGAAGGTGCTGGACGTTTTTAAGGGATATCTTTTAGGGTTTTGGGGGACTTATCACATCATTCTCAATTTGGCGACTAAGGGAAGCAAGGGAGACATATTTGGGGCGATTTTTGGCAAGAGGAGAACACAAGATTGAAGCTTGGAAACATCTTTGGGCACGATTCTTACACGAATTCTTCCAATTCTTCGTCGGTATTACACAATAAAAAGGGAGTTTTTACATCTTTAATGTTGGAAAGAACTTTTCTTAGATCCATGAATTCTTCTAGTATTCTCTTGTTTAATACCCCAACATGAACTAATCTTTAGATGTTGGGGGTTGGTTTGATTATGGTTTAAGCTTATGAACATATGATTGGGAATTTTTATCAGTTTTTCTTAGTTAATGAAGCATATGATTTGGGTTTTAATGCTTTTGTGAGTTTGGCCAACTTTCATCTGATTTGTTCGTTATAAATTCAATTCGAGAGAATTAATTGTTAACAAGAACTGGAATTATATGCCTAGGGTGAGAAATTGGATAGAGATATACCAACTAAACCCTAGTATCATAATAATCTGGAACTTAATGTATTTTGAAATCCTGTGTTAAGATCGAGAGATGAGACTTGTGTTTTCTAAATAAAATCTGTTGTTGCTTGAGAAAGAACAATAGTGATTTTTACAGAGTTGATTTTCATTAAAGGGTTTAACTGATAATTGCTTTCAAGAATATGGCTTATTAGTGAAAACCATAGGATTTCCAACCCTCAACTGCTTTCTTCCCGAAAAAGTTTCCAACTTTATTCTCGCCTTTACTCTAGAGTTTATTTTTATTAATTTAGCTTTTAGTTATTTCTAAAATTTCAACCTTTTGGACAGTTCAGTTAATAGTGAATATAGTCATTGTGATACTCAGTTCCTAGTTCCCTTGGTTCGATACTCGTACTTTTAAGTATATATTACTTGATTCGACCCGTACATTTGCGGTTAGATTAGTGGGGTGTAAACCCGCCTATCAAGTTTTTGGCGCCGTTGCCGGGGAGCTAGTTTGCACTGATAGCACTACCAGCTATAGGCATTATTACATTGAATATTTTATTTTTATTTGTATTTTAGTTTTCCTTTTTTTTGTTTGATTTCTGGTTACTAAATTCTCTTTTCTGATTTTTTTTTAGGTACTGATTGGTTTATGCCAAGAGGTATTCGAGGAAAAAGTCTAGAGCCCATAGACCCAGAAATCGAACGAACCGTGCGCCATCGAAGAAAAGCATCAAAAGTAAGAAGGCGAATACTAATGGGTGAAGAAAGACCTTTAAATGAAGAGATGCCACCACCACCTCCACCTCCGCCTCCGGTGAGAGTGCCAATGAGATCGTTTGCCAATCCGAATATGGCAGCGATCAACAGAGGCATTCAAGCCCCTGTAGTAGCAGCAAACAACTTTGAAATTAAGTATGGCACTATCCAGATGCTGCAACAAAAACAGTTTGGTGGAGCACCAACAGAAGACCCTCATGCACATCTCCGTTCATTCGAAAAGATCTGTAACACATTTAAGATCAACGGAGTATCAGAAGATGCAGTTAAACTGAGGTTGTTCAACTTCTCATTGAAGGGAAGGGCACAAATTTGGGAAGAGAGCCTACCCAACGGTCAGATTACCACTTGGGCCGAAATGACCGCAGCATTCCTTCAGAAGTTCTTTCCACCTGGTAGGACAGCCCAACTCATGGCTGAAATTACTCACTTTGCTCAATGGGATCAGGAGACACTCTATGAGGCATGGGAAAGATACAAAGACATGCTCAAAAAGTGTCCGCATCATGGGTTACACGGCTGGGTTATTATTCAGACTTTCTTTGGTGGACTCCACCCGCAGTACAAAAATGATATTACTGCAGCAGCGGGTGGGGCCTTGATGAACAAGACCTATGAAGAAGCGGTTGAGCTGATTGAGAACTTGGCTGAACACAGTTATGCCACTCCACGAGCCGATACCAGACGAGTAGCTAATGTTCAGGAATCTGATGAACTAAAGGCAATAAAAGCCCAACTGGCCGCCATCACAAATCAGCTAAAAGGAGCTTCCATCCAACTTGCACATCACCATGAGGGAGACATTCCAGATTTGTTCCCTGCTTCTCATGAACCCGAACAGGTTCAATTCCTACAAAATCGGAATAATCGCCCTCGGAATGATCCATTCTCTAATACCTACAATGAAGGGTGGAAGAGGCATCCCAATTTCTCATGGAATCAACCGCAAAATCAACCGAGAGAGACTATGGGACAGCAACAGCAACAGTATGGTAACAATTCTAATTTTAATTCTTCTTCCAATGCTAATAATGTTTATCATCCCTCAGGTTACAATCAGAGAAAGCAGGAGGAAGGACAATCTGGAGAGAAGAAACCTGGATTAGAAGATGTTCTGATGAAGTTCATCACAAAGATGGATAGTACTGTTGATGGAATTACTTCTTCCGTAAGCAATCTGACTACCACTGTCGGCACTATAAAAGCAGCAACAGAACATAATACTGCTTCAATCCAGATCTTAGAAAGACAGATGGGCCAAATAGCTGAAGCCTTACAAGCTCGCAATCAAGGTCAATTCCCAAGTCAGACAGAACGGAAACCAAGAGAGGATTGCAAGGCTATCCACTTGAGAAGTGGTAAGAAATTGATCGGAGATCCGACCCGAGAACAAGTTGCTGATAACTTTGAAGGCAAAGGTACTAAGATGGATCCAATTGAAGTGGAAGAAAGTGAGGTGGATGAAGAGATAGAGATGGGGAGGCCAGAAGTTAAGGATAAAGAAAAAGAGCCAGAAAGCACTACCGTGAAGCAGCCAGTCAAGCCTACTATCCCTAAAGTCCCATATCCTAACCGCCTGAAAGCTCACAAGGATGATTTAAATTTTGCTATGTTTCTAGAAGTGTTTAAAAAGTTACATATTAATATCCCTTTTGCAGATGCCTTGGCACAAATGCCATCCTATGTAAAGTTCTTAAAAGACATCCTTTCTAACAAAAGGAAGATAGAAGAGCAGGCAACCGTTGCACTTACTGAAGAGTGCAGTGCCATCATCCAGCACAAGCTTCCCCTAAACTAAAGGATCCAGGGAGTTTTACTATTCCCGTTCATATAGGGACTTCTGAATTTAGCAAAGCTTTATGTGATTTAGGTGCGAGTATTAATCTAATGCCATTGTCTATTTTCAGAAAGCTTGGATTAGGAGAAATGCAGCCAACAACCATCACACTCCAACTTGCTGACAGATCGATCAAGTACCCGTATGGAGTGATTGAAGACGTGTTGATTAAAGTGGACAAGTTCTATTTTCCAGTGGACTTTGTGGTATTGGACATGGACGAGGACAAGAAGATTCCACTTATCTTGGGCCGACCATTTTTAGCCACCGGAGGAGCTCTGATCGATGTGAGAGGTGGTAAGTTGACACTGAGAGTAGGTGAAGAAGAAGCTGTATTCAATGTGTTCCGGACAGCAAAGCATAGCATGGAGTCTAGTGAATGTTATCGAGTAGATACTATTGATTCACTTCTCAGAGATACCTATAGTCAACAAGTATCAGATGATCAGCTAATGAAAGTTCTGACCGGTATTGAGACAGATTCTGAAAGTGAAGAGGTGAAGAAATTAAATGCATTACCTGCATTCAAAGGGCAGCGCAGACCACAGATTGAGGATTTGGGAGCACCTATCCCAAAATCCCAACCTTCATCACAAGTCCCACCAAAGCTTGAACTCAAGCAGCTTCCAGAACATCTTGAATATGCATATTTGGGGATCACGAGACTTTACCGGTGATCATATCTTCTCATTTGGGTGCTGACAAAAAGGAGAAACTACTAAGGGTCCTTAGAGAGCATCAAGCAGCTATTGGGTGGACTATTGCCGACCTCAAGGGATTAAGCCCTACTTTTTGTACTCACAGAATTAATCTTGAAGAGGGCACCGTCCAGCAATTCAACACCAACGCCGCCTCAATCCAAACATGAAAGAGGTTGTTCGCAAGGAAATACTTAAACTCCTTGATGCTGGAATCATCTATCCGGTTCCGGATAGTCCATGGGTCAGTCTGGTGCAAGTAGTGCCAAAGAAAGGAGGTATTATAGTTGTCCGTAATAATAACAATGAACTTATTCCCTCAAGGACAGTCACTGGATGGAGAGTTTGTATCGATTACCGAAAGTTGAACGATGCTACAAAGAAAGATCACTTTCCTCTTCCATTTATTGATCAGATGTTGGAATGGTTGGCGGGACACGAATACTATTGCTTCCTGGACGGATATTCAGGGTATAATCAAATACCCATCGCCCCGGAAGATCAAGATAAGACGACATTCACGTGTCCGTTTGGCACATTTGCTTACCGAAGGATGCCGTTTGGGTTGTGCAACGCTCCAACTACTTTCCAGCGATGCATGTTAGCAATATTTTCAGATATGGTTGAAAGGACTATAGAGATCTTCATGGATGACTTCTCGGTATTTGGACCATCCTTTGACACTTGCTTGGCTCGTCTGGAAGCTGTTCTCCAAAGATGCAAGGAAACGAGTTTAGTACTGAATTGGGAAAAGTGTCACTTCATGGTGACCGAAGGGATTGTGCTCGGCCATAAAGTCTCAAAAGAGGGCATTGAGGTGGATAAAGCCAAAGTTGCAGTCATAGAAAATCTACCGTACCCGAACTCAGTCAAGGGCGTTCGAAGCTTCTTGGGACACGTTGGATTTTACCGGCGCTTTATTAAAGATTTTTCTAAGATCACTAAGCCTTTATGTTCTTTATTACTCAAGGATGCTAAATTTGAATTTTCTGATAAGTGTATTTCTGCCTTTGACAGGTTAAAAAAGGAGCTCACTTCAGCGCCAATCCTGACAGCTCCCGACTGGAACCTTCCGTTTGTCTTGATGTGCGATGCAAGCGACACTGCCGTTGGTGCCGTATTGGGCCAAAAGAAAGATAAAAGATTACATGTCATCGACTATGCAAGCAAGACACTGGATGAAGCTCAAATTAACTATGCTACTACTGAGAAAGAGCTTTTGGCTGTTGTTTATGCGTGTGAGAAGTTCAGATCTTACCTGGTAGGTGCAAAGGTATTAGTTTATACAGACCATTCTGCACTTAAATATTTGATGGCCAAGAAAGATGCGAAGCCCAGACTCATTCGTTGGGTACTATTACTCCAAGAATTTGATCTGGAGATCCTGGATAAAAAAGGCTCGGAAAATACGGTAGCCGACCACCTTTCTAGACTCGAGGACAATGGAATAAAAGACGAATCTATCATTAATGATTCGTTTCCGGATGAGCAGTTACTGAAGGTCAATCATTCAGAGCCTTGGTATGCGGATTTAGTGAACTACTTGGTAGGAGGGGTTGTTCCTTACAATATGAATTCTCATCAGAAGAAGAAGTTCTTTTCGGATGCCAAAAGGTACTATTGGGACGATCCATATCTCTACAAGCTATGTGCCGATGGCATGATCCGCAGATGTGTCCCAAATGAAGAGAAAGCTGACATCATTAATCACTGCCATACTTTAGAATGTGGTGGCCACTTCAGCACGGACCGAACAGTCGCGAAAATCCTTCAATCGGGTTTCTTTTGGCCGTCAATGTTTAAGGAGACGAGAGAGTTCATATCTCGATGTGATCGCTGTCAACGAGTGGGAAACATGACTAAAAGAGATGAAATGCCCATGAAAATCTTCATGGAAGTCGAACTTTTCGATGTCTGGGGGATCGATTTCATGGGCCCATTCCCGAATTCAGGCCGTAATGAGTACATTTTAGTAGCAGTGGATTACGTCTCCAAGTGGGTCGAAGCAATCGCAACCCCCACTAATGATTCTAAAGTGGTGATTAAATTCTTACAGAAGAATATATTTTCTCGGTTTGGGGTTCCGCGGGCTTTAATTAGTGACGGTGGGAGTCACTTTTGTAACCGTTACTTAGACGCGGTGTTGAAAAAGTACTCCGTCAAGCATAAGGTAACTACACCCTACCATCCGCAGGCTAACGGTTTAGCCGAGGTTTCCAATCGGGAACTGAAGCAGATACTAGAAAAGACCGTTAGCGCTTCACGCAAAGATTGGTCATCCAAGCTAGATGATGCACTCTGGGCGTATCGGACAGCATTTAAGACTCCAATTGGAACTACTCCGTATAGGCTCGTATTCGGAAAGTCGTTTCATCTACCAGTTGAGCTCGAGCATAAGGCTTATTGGGCAATCAAGCAGCTCAACATGAACTTAAAGGACGTTGGTCAACATCGGTTCTTGCAATTAAACGAAGTAGAAGAGATCAGACAAGATGCGTTCGAAAATGCCACCATTTACAAGGAGCGTACGAAGAGGTTTCATGACAGACGTCTCCATCACAAGGTAATTGTTCCGAATATGCAAGTGCTATTGTTTAACTCTCGGTTGCGTTTATTTCCAGGGAAGCTTAAATCCAAGTGGTCGGGTCCTTTCACGGTGAAGGAGGTGTTTCCGTACGGAACAGTGGAACTACAAGGCAAAGACGGAACGACATTCAAAGTGAATGGTCAGCGTGTGAAGCCGTATTACGGAGGGGAAATGGTAGCAGCGGACACCACGCTCCTACAAGAACGAAATGAGTAATCGCCGCGAAAAGGTCGCGCCACGACCCTAACTAAGGCGCTAGGTGGGAGGCAACCCACTAGGTGTGTCGTTTTATTTTTTTTTCGTTGTTATAATTTTTTTAATTGTTAGGGGTTTTATTTTTTTTAATTAATTGGTTTCGTAGGAGTTGTGTTTTGTTTCGTTGTAGGTCTATCGTGATTAGGAGAAGTTCCCGCGCTACACGGTAAGTTATTTTGGTTATGGGTTAAAGTTGGAGAGAAAAGACGGGAACTGAGAGGAGCAAACGGTTGAGATAAATGCATTCGGTACCATATGTTTGAAGTCGAGAAAAGGGATTGAAAAAAAAAATGAGGAGGTTCATATGAGGTTTAAAATGGGTTTAAAAAGGTTTTGAAATGGGGGTAAACTTGGTTTAAAAATAGGTTTAAAACGGTGTTTAAAAAGGGATTTTAAAATGGTATAAAAAGGGGTTTAAAATAGAGATTAAAAGGGTGATTTTTCCACCAAACAAACAGCCCTTAGCGTGGGTTTACCTGTGAGTTAACCACTTCCATCCCACGAACCAACCCTCGCTCACCTCTGCCCTCTCACTCGATCCACGGCAAAAAAAAAAAAAAAAAAAAAACAGCCCCTCGCGTGGGTTTAGCCGTGAGTTACCCATTCCATCCCACAATCCAACCCACGTTAACCTTTTCCCTCCCTCTCGATTTCCATCCAAACAAACAGCCCCTATCGTCCCTTACTTCGTGAGTTACCATCCCTAACCTACGGCCTAACCCACGCGACCCCACCCCTTGCACTATTCCCTCGTCGACCAAAACCAACAGCCCCTAATGTGGCTTCTCTAGTGGCTTACACTACCATCCCACATCTAAACCCACCCTAATTCCTTAGGCATAAAACCTTGAGCCGATTAATTTTTTTTCCCCCACATATTCTTTCAATCGGCGCCTCTTTCTCTCCTCTCTTCCCTCATCGATTTCAAAGGCACAAGGCTAGGGTTCTCTCCATTCCTTGCTCCATTCTCAATCTCAACTAGTATCTCATCCCTTTCAATCCAAGGTATGCCTCTTAACTTCTCCTTCTTCTTATCTATGCTTTCCCTTTGCTATTTTAATGATGGAGTTGGATTTTGCTCAAACACGAATTCTCTCTTATTTTAAGTTCCATCTTATGAAAAACTTCAAGTTTCAAGGTGTTTTGAGCAAATACCTCACTCCATAGCTTTAATTTTGGGATTACTTCAATGTTTAGGAGTTTTGTTGCTTTTTGGTGGATTGTTCTTCTTGGATGTCCTCCTTGGTTAGCCTTGTGGTTGGAATGAGTTTGTGATAATGATGCATATTATTTTATCTCACATTCTCACCTAGATTTCTCTATAGATGTCACATATTAGTTGCTAGTTATGAGTTTTCTCATACAAAGGAATTATAATATTCCTTATGTGGTAATTTTATAGATAGTAATCTTTGTGATATTGTGTTAAATCTCTTGCCATTGCATCTACACGTATGCTTTTCCCATGATTTTATGTTCCTAATGAGAGTAATTTTTGTGATTATGGGTGAATGCAATGTGGTTGATTTTAGAGTTTCATTATTGGCCTAAGCTTGTGAATTATTAGAGAGAACTAATTGTTTATTCAACTATTTTATCTAGACTTCTCTCGTCCTTTCACATCTTCGATAATAGTTGATTGTGCTCACACTTATGGTTGTATTCTCACACTACTCATAAGAATATTGCTAGATGTTGATCTTATGGGAAATTATGTTTCTTCATTCCACCATGGCTTTCATGCTTACGCTTTTGCTTTCAACTGGCGAAATGCCATAAGTGGTTTATGTGAACTAGGTGGGTGCTCAACCAAATTATTTATATGAGCATAATGGTGACTATAATGTTCAGCCGTGCACTTCCATTATCATCTTGTTCATCCAATAGGCTTGTGTGGTGGTTATGTGCTAATTGTTTTGGAATCACCCGACCATCACCTTTACTTACACCTCACACTTCATGTCACAAGTAAGTCACTGTTGGGTGTTTTGAGTAATGCCATGTTTTAAATGTCCCCCATTATTGCTTACTCTAGCTTTTACATGTATCCATTTGGTTGTGAGCATGATTTTTTCTCATCTACATAATACCTACCTATGCCTTGGCATAGGTTTGGGGTTCCTTCCTCCCTCCCAGTCACACACACACTTGGTCACCCACGCCCTTACACCCTTTCAAGACCGAGGGTTGTGCACTACTCAAACCTATGTCCCAACATAGGTTTGGGGTCGTCAACCCTCCACCATTCAATAGGAGTACCCTAGCCCACGGACTAGGATAGGGTGACCATCTTCGAGTACCGTGCGCTAACATCTCTTTTATCTTGCAGATCATGGCTCGCACAAGGCCAACCACCACCACTCCCCGTTTTCCGCTATATTCCCGCATGACTCCCGCCGAAAGAGCCGCCCTACGAATGCAATCCAACCCAGATGTCACTCAACGCCGCCAATTCATGCGTCAACGTGAGTTATTACCTGAAAGGGGAATCCGCCTAGCCGAACTCCCAACCACCTCCACCATCCCAGCCACAATTGAAAATAATGGGTGGGGCCACTTTTGCGCCGCTCGGTCTGGCTACGATCCCGAGATCGTGGCTGAATTTTACGCCTCTCTCCACCAAGGAGTTTTCAGCGACCACGGGGAGGTGGTCATCGGAGGCAATCGGGTAACAATTACCCCCAACCTCATCCGAGAGTTCTACCACTTGCCTCAGCTTGAGGACTCGATCCGCGAGCGCATGATAGGCGGCGTCTCTTCGATTCCGGGAGTCGTAGATAGGGACATACGGAGTGGCCAGCTTGCTAGCTCACTCCGAAGAAACGGCAGTGATAGGTGGACGACAGGGGAAATGCTTAAGAAGGCCGAATTACATCACGACCTTGCCTTTTGGATGGTCTTTGTCAAGTCAAGTTTGCAACCATCACGCCACACCACAGAAGTTGACAATGCGGTGGCACGGGTGTTGTATTGCATCCAGCACGACCTACCTATCGACATCCCGCGCATCATCCTCCTTGAGATCGTTGACGCCGCTTCAGACGCCGATAGGGGTGTCCTCCCTTTTCCCTCACTGATCACTCATTTTTGCAGGTTAGCAGGTATCGCGTCTCGTCACCTGCATGATGGGGCGCCCGATCTCAACAAGCGGACATATAGCCTACAACTGACCTACGCCGCCAAATTGGACAGACAGCGGATGCTCGCCTACGAGCACCTGAGCTATGATGTAGAGGTGGCTGATGAGGAGGATGCCCAATCGGACGATGACGACGAAGAGTACAGTTCGAGGAGCCCACCACCGACCCCCGACTCTCCACCACACGAGCTCGTCCTTCATCAGGATCAGAACACCCCACCGTATGTCACCAGGCTGGAAGCGAGGATCGAGCACACCATCAATAGAGTGGAGTATGCCGTCACTGAGATATCAGGTTTGAGAGCAGCCGTTGACCATATCGAGGACCAGCTATCCGACGGACGCTATGGCCGCGAGTATACCCGGAGACGACGTCGCGGTGGGGCGTAATCTTCCACCCATCCAACTTGATCATCTTGCTAGTACCACTCTTTTGTGCTTGTGAACATGATGCTTATTTTACCTTGTTATCTTTTCTTTTTGGATGACTGTAATAGTCGGCTTAACTTCGCACCGTATAGCGTGGATTCGGGTAAGACTCTTACTATCTCTTCTATCCTACACATGAAATTCTGGAACTATTTTTTTTCCCTTACAGTTGGTACAAACTCAAACCGCACTTGCACATTGGGGACAATGTGCCGGTAAGGTTTGGGGTTGTAGACCCGGGCACACCATCGGGCAATTCATGCATGGCACGTTAAGTGCAAGGTACTATTACAGGTTCGTCAAGTTTTTTTTTTAAATTCCTATTCCTTTGTGGGCTGTAGACACCGAAATTCATGAAGCACATAGGTAGTTGATAACTTTATTTTGTTTTGAGAATCTGGGAGTGGAGATATAGTCCTAAAAAATTATCAGGAAATTGCACGAATAGGGGACATTAGTGGAGACCACCCGGGAAAATTTTTGAGCCTAATAATTGCACAAATTTTTTTGCGAGGGAATTATACACTTTTATCCTATACACCTTTCAGATTTCTTGTCGTGATTATAGTTAGATCTCACTATAATATTGCATTGGGTAACAAAGACGGCCATAAGGATATTGAGTGCAAATTCTGTAGTATATGAATTACGGACCTTAAGAGGTGATTCCAGGCATTGCGTGTTATTTAAATTTGTAATTCTTTTATCTTGCTTACCTTTCTATTGCGTGTACCTAAGCCCTTTTGCAGCCATACAGCGATTAAATTCATTGGTAACCCATTTATCTAACCCCAGCCTGACTGTCAGCCTACCCGCATCCGAACGTGTGTCATGAATGAACAACTGGTAGGGAACAACGGAAAGGGGTAGGAAAAAGCAAAAGTGATACTGAAGCCAGTTCTAGAAAGAGCGAAAAGACCAAAATGGGTCAAACATCTGCAAAAAAAAAAGGAAGAAAGAAAGAAAGAAAGAAAGGAAAAGAAAAAGAGAAAATGGTGTGAAAAGAAACACCAATGTAAAGGAACAAAGTGGGAATCAAAGTGAAAAGAAGGAACTGGCCGGAAAGAATGGATTGAAACTAGTTGTTCATTCAATGTCACATTGAGGATTTTGATCCGCTTACCTTCGTTTCCTAGCCATAAGCCTAGCCCCATTACAACCTTTACAAAGACATGGATGATCTTTTGGAAAGTGTAGGAGGATAGACGGAATAGCACTAATAGTCCTAGTCTTGTTACTTGATTCCTTCTGAGATCACTTCTGTGGACATTTGTGCGTTTTTCTTGTTTAGTTGTTCATGCTAATAGCTTGTGAATTTTTGTACATAACCTCCAAAGTCATGAACAACACGTGTGTTAACCTAGGGTTCGAGCGTAAAGAGAGTATCCGAGAGGTAGGGTCGAGGCGAAATCCTCCCCGAAAGTGTGAGGACTTGGTTGTGATTAGGTATGGTGTCACCGCTCTTAGTTCGATTCTCAATATTTAGGACTCTAATACCTCTGTTGAATAGTGAGTACCGGTTGTTTCATCCATGCATTTTCTCTTATTATTGCTTGACGCCTATAAATGTTGCCCGATAGATATACCCGTGGTCCGGTTCGTTATAATTGCATGCTTGGTTTAAGTTTGCGTTTTTATTGACGCTAATTTGTTTGGGGACAAGCAACGCTCGGTTTGGGGTTGTTGATAACATCAATTTATGGTGTTATTTTCATATCATTAACCGGGTAAAAGTGCTTAATTCCAAGTGAAATTAGCGGAGTTTTATAATTTAAATCAAGTGTTTCAGGATTATGCATCATGTTATGAGATAGCCAAGAATGAAGGCGAAAAGTACTTTTCCGAACGACAATCGAGCATAATGTCCGTCAAGTCCAAACCCGAGAAGTGGTCGGTGAAAAAGTGAAGTTAAAAAGGATTTTTCAAGCCCAAATAAAAGCCAAAATCAGTGGCTGAAGTACCTTTTGATGTGGGTTGCTGAAGCTAACCCACAGAGCAACCTACCAGAATGAAATTTAGGGTACCTTTGGCCGTGAGTTGCTGAAGCTAACCTACGGAGTAACCCACGAGAAGGTGCTGGACGTTTTTAAGGGATATCTTTTAGGGTTTTGGGGGACTTATCACATCATTCTCAATTTGGCGACTAAGGGAAGCAAGGGAGACATATTTGGGGCGATTTTTGGCAAGAGGAGAACACAAGATTGAAGCTTGGAAACATCTTTGGGCACGATTCTTACACGAATTCTTCCAATTCTTCGTCGGTATTACACAATAAAAAGGGAGTTTTTACATCTTTAATGTTGGAAAGAACTTTTCTTAGATCCATGAATTCTTCTAGTATTCTCTTGTTTAATACCCCAACATGAACTAATCTTTAGATGTTGGGGGTTGGTTTGATTATGGTTTAAGCTTATGAACATATGATTAGGAATTTTTATCAGTTTTTCTTAGTTAATGAAGCATATGATTTGGGTTTTAATGCTTTTGTGAGTTTGGCCAACTTTCATCTGATTTGTTCGTTATAAATTCAATTCGAGAGAATTAATTGTTAACAAGAACTGGAATTATATGCCTAGGGTGAGAAATTGGATAGAGATATACCAACTAAACCCTAGTATCATAATAATCTGGAACTTAATGTATTTTGAAATCCTGTGTTAAGATCGAGAGATGAGACTTGTGTTTTCTAAATAAAATCTGTTGTTGCTTGAGAAAGAACAATAGTGATTTTTACAGAGTTGATTTTCATTAAAGGGTTTAACTGATAATTGCTTTCAAGAATATGGCTTATTAGTGAAAACCATAGGATTTCCAACCCTCAACTGCTTTCTTCCCGAAAAAGTTTCCAACTTTATTCTCGCCTTTACTCTAGAGTTTATTTTTATTAATTTAGCTATTAGTTATTTCTAAAATTTCAACCTTTTGGACAGTTCAGTTAATAGTGAATATAGTCATTGTGATACTCAGTTCCTAGTTCCCTTGGTTCGATACTCGTACTTTTAAGTATATATTACTTGATTCGACCCGTACACTTGCGGTTAGATTAGGGGGTGTAAACCCGCCTATCAGGGTCTTGGTGCGATCCGAGCCGCGCGCGGTTCTACGCGCGGAGCGCTGGCAGTTAATTCGGTTAACAGCCTGCACATATAAATACTGCACTTTTTCTACAAATTAGATATACGAAAATTCTCAAATTTATGGGTTTTCCTCTCTACAAATTCGTCATCAAACATATGAAGATTCGATAGATTCAAGTTATAAACTTGAATTGATTGTTGTATCCTCTAGACAACGCCTATACATCGGGCGAATTTTGTCTTAGGACACTGCGTTCTTCGCGGGTCTTAATCTATTCGTTGAAACAGAGAATCGTTGATTTCAAGTAAGGTTATGATTATTTTATTGTTTTATGTTTACTACATAAGTTTGTAAATAATTACTATTTATTGTAATTAATTCAATATATATACAAAATTTGTGAATTGTGATTAATCATACCTAACAATCTAAGACAAAATTTCTTGTTAGGAGAGATGGATCAATCTCAATTGATGAAAAATCATGTGGAGAAACTCGAGAAATTCAAGGGTTCGGATTTCCGGAGATGGCAACAGAAGATGTTGTCCTATTTGACAACACTTCATGTTTCCAATGTTCTCACGGAAGATCAGCCACCGAATGAACCTCCGGTGGGGCAAGATGGAAATTCTCCTACGCAAATCCAAGTCGCTGCCCATCACAAAGCGGTCGAGATATGGAGATCAAACGAATATAGTTGCAGAAACTATATTCTAAATGCTCTCGACGACTCCCTGTATGACATATATTCCACGTTCAGAACAGCACGTGAGATATGGGATTCCTTGGACGCAAAATATAAGACCGAAGTCGCATGCTCCAAGAGGTTTGCAGTAGGGAGATTTCTGAATTATCGGATGAATGATAACAAATCTGTGTTGAAACAGGTTGAGGAATTGCAGGTGCTAATCCATGAGCTTGATGTTGAAGGCATGGGTTTGAACATCAACTTTGTTGTGGGTTCAATAATAGAGAAGTTGCCTCCTTCGTGGAAGAACTTCAAGTTGTACTTGAAGCACTTGACGGAGGAGATCACCTTCGAGCAACTCCTACTCAAAGTAAGAGTGGAAGAAGACAACAAGTTGAATGAGAAAGTCGATGCAAGCACCAGTGAGCCACATGCCAATATGATCGAATCTGGCACATCAAAATCCAAATTTCAAAAATTCAAAGGAAAGGCAAGTGCAACTAAGAGGCCCTTCAACTCTGGAAAGGGTCCCTTAGCCCCATAGAAAAAGCCTTTCAAAATGATGGCGTGCTGTTGGGTTTGTGGCAAGTCGGGACACAAGGCTAAGGATTGTCGACATAAAAGAGACCACGGTGGTGCCGGGGGAAGTGGTGGTGGTGGTGCATCTACAAGTCATGCACACCTCACCCAATCTCCTAACCAATTCGTTGGTGTGATTGAGACTCACATGGTCTCAAATGCTGTAGATTGGTGGGTCGACACCAGTGCTACTCAACACATTTGCAATTCAAGGAGCCTGTTTGCAAGTTATCAAAAGGTGGATGATGGAGAACCAATGTTCATGGGAAATGCTTCGACTGCTAAGATCGAAGGTAAAGGGAAGGTCATATTGAAGATGACTTCCAGGAAGGATCTGATGCTGATGGATGTGTTACATGTACCCTCGTTAACTAAGAATTTGATTTCTGGCCCTATTCTGATAAAGAAAGGGTTCAAAGTTGTATTTGAATCAAACAAATTTGTCATCACCAAGGGTGGTGTGTATGTGGGTAAAGGCTACCTCGATGAGGGCCTTTTTAAGTTAAGTATTGTAACTGACATTGATGCCGCCATTGTAAATAATAATAAGGCAGGCACTAGCACTGCTACTTCAGTGTATATGGTTGATTCTTCTTATCTTTGGCATTCGAGATTGGGACATGTCAACTTTAGATCATTACAAAGAATGATTAAACTTGACATGTTACCAAAGTGTTCAATTGATAAATTATCTAAGTGTGAGGTATGTGTAGAAGCTAAATACACTAATCATTCACACAAATCAGTTGAAAAATCAAATGAGGTTCTTGGGTTAATCCATACCGATTTATGCGATTTTAAGGCAACACCTTCACGAGGAGGTAAGAATTATTACATTACCTTCATTGATGATTGCAGTAAGTATTGCCATGTGTATCTGATCCCTACAAAGGATGAGGCCTTAAATATGTTTAAAACTTATAAGGCAGAAGTCGAGAATCAACTCGACAAGAAAATCAAAATTCTAAGGTCGGATCGTGGAGGAGAGTATGAATCTCACGAATTTGCTGAATTTTGTGCAACTCATGGTATTATACATCAAACTACCGCTCCATACACTCCCCAACAAAACGGAGTGGCCGAGCGGAAGAATAAAACATTGAAGAATATGATGAACTCAATGTTGATAACGTCTGGAGCTCCTCATCATTTATGGGGCGAGGCGTGTCTTACTGCAAATATGATCCTAAATAGGATCCCCCACAAGAAAAGTGATAAAACTCCATATGAATTGTGAAGAGATAGGATACCATCCTACAAAAGGATGAAATTGTGGGGTTGCCTTGCTAAGGTTCAAGTACCTTTGCCCAAAAGGACAAAACTTGGACCTAAAACGATTGATTGTGTAAATATTGGTCCAACCCAAAATAGTGCTGCATATAGGTTCTTAGTTTACAAATCTAATGTAGATGGCATAAGCAATAATACAATCATGGAATCTGCTGAAGCAGAGTTCTTTGAGACTATATTCCCTTATAAGGAGAAGGAGGGTCATACCTCTAATCCTGAAAACGCCCGATTGATGATACATATACTCATATTGACTTAAAGAAGAGTGATAAATCTAGGGCTGCTGAATCCTCCAAGGTTCAAGAATAAATGGAGCCAAGGAGAAGTAAAAGGGGAAGAGTCGCCAAAGACTTTGGACCAGACTTTATGGCTTATAATATCGAAGGAGAACCACTCTCCTATAAGGCTGCCATGGAATCTTCTGAGGCACCTTATTGGGAAGAGGCTATTCAAAGCGAAATTGACTCCATTGTGCAAAATAACACATGGAAGTTGGTCAATTTGCCTCCGGCTCATAAAGTCATTGGCCACAAATGGATCTTCAAAAGGAAGTTGAGACCTGATGGCACTATAGAGAAATACAAGGCTCGACTAGTCGCCAAAGGTTATCGACAAAAGGAAGGTCAAGACTTCTTCGATACATATTCACCGATTACACGGATAACGTCTATAAGGACGTTGATTGCAATAGCGTCGATCCATAACTTGGAAATACATCAAATGGATGTAAAAACCGCTTTCCTGAACGGTGAATTAGAAGAAGAAATATACATGCAACAACCGGAAGGATTTGTTGTGAAAGGCCAAGAGAACAAAGTCTGTAAGCTGATTAAGTCTCTATATGGACTTAAGCAAGCGCCAAAGCAGTGGCATGAGAAATTTGATAACACCATGTTGTCAAATGGTTTTCACATAAATGAATGTGATAAATGTGTTTATGTGAAACAATACAAAAGTGCTTATGTCATCATATGCTTGTATGTTGATGATATGCTCATCATGGGATCAAACTTGGATGTGATAAACCAAACCAAGAAGATGCTACACTCCGCATTTGACATGAAAGATATGGGAGTCGCTGATGTTATCCTTGGTATAAAGATTCAAAGAAATCAAAATGGTTACATCCTTACTCAATCTCACTATGTTGAGAAGGTGCTGCGAAAGTTTGGTCATTACGATGACAAACCGGTTGTGACTCCTTTTGATCCTTCAAGCCAATTAAAGAAGAATCAAGGAGATAGTGTGGCACAGTTGGAATACACTCAAGTTCTTGGAAGCTTGATGTATATCATGAACTGTACACGACCGGATATAGCGTATAGTGTGAGTAGACTTAGTCGGTACTCACATAACCCGGGAAAAGACCATTGGTATGCACTAGTAAGAGTGCTCCGATACTTGAAAGTTGAAATACACAATGAGTTATGGGTTACACTATACGAAATACCCTCCATTCTAGAAGGGTATTGTGATGCTAATTGGATTTCCAACCATTCCGAGAGTAAGTCCACAAGTGGATATGTCTTTACACTTGGTGGCGCTACGATATCCTGGAAATCTTCAAAACAAACGGTGAATACCAGATCAACTATGGAAGCAGAATTTGTCGCTTTAGACAAAGCCGCTGAAAAAGCCGAATGGCTTAAAAGCTTCCTAGAGGGTATTCCGTTGTGGCCTAAACCAGTGACTGCAATTGGTATCCATTGTGAGAGTATGGCCGCTCTTACTCGAGTGAAGAATCAAATCTACAATGGAAAGTCACGACACATACGAAGGCGCCATAACACTATCAAGGACTTGCTGAAAAATGGAATTATTTCCATTGACTACGTAAAGTCAAAGGAGAATATTGTCGATCATTTGACAAAAGGCCTAAGTAGAGAGCAAGTTTCCTTCACATCGAGGGGAATGGCCTTAAATCCAACACAATGAGTGTCCTCGACGGCAACCTAACCTAACGTAATTGGAGATCCCATGGTCTAGGTTCAATAGGCAAAGTAGTCGGGGGCAACTCAAGCAACAACCAATCAAAGGTACGCCTATTCCTATGATGTTTCCTTTGTAATTTTCCGTTGATGATATAGGTTTGAATGTTATATTCTTAATAATGCTGATAGCTAATTAGTGGAATACTACGAATTATTCTTGATCGGCATTACCTATGTGAGACTGATGTGGGGTCGCATCTTTGAGTACGGACATGGCTACGTCTTCTAAAACTCTCATGAAGAAAGGATATGTTCACGACCGAAATGAACACAACGGTAAGAATTAAATTATGTATAGCTATAATATGTGTAATGCCTATTGTCTCGATTTACTACAAAAAGTGGCTAGTTCAAGACATTCGTTCACTATCCACGAAGTAGATCCGATAGGTACTCACTAGGACAGGTTCAAGTCCAAAAGACACCTTTTCCGATGCATATTATAACTAGCTTGGTGATAGAAACATAAGTTCCAATTATATTGCTTATTTTCTATTCAAATGTGGGGTATTGTTGGAACTTAGTGTAAATTTGAGAAACCTTGTCCCACATAGGAGCCAAGAGAAAGATTACACCACTTAATTAATCCATTCCAATGAGCATTAAACAAATCATTTAATTGCTTGGGCTTGGATTGTGGTGTGATTGGTGGGTTCTATTTGACATTAATAATACATATTAAATGTCAAAGATTGGGGTCGAGATTCATTGACGGTGAAAGTGTGTGCAGGATTGACAGTGGTAGGCACGGGTCTTGGCGCGACCCGAGCCGCGCGGTCATGAGCGCGGAACACTGTTACGTATGGCATCCAGAGCCTGGCGCGAGTCACGGCGCGGCCGTACCCGCACAGCTAGGCACGCGGAACTCTATTGTTTTTCCTACGGACAGAGGTTGGAGCGGTTCTCCGCGCAAATTGACCCGCGCGGGCGGACGCGCGGAGCGCTGGCAGTTAATGCGGTTGTATCTTCTAGACAACGCCGATACATCGGGCGAATTTTGTCTTAGGACACTGCGTTCTTCGCGGGCCTCAATCTATTCGTTGAAACAGAGAATCGTTGATTTCAAGTAAGGTTATGATTATTTTATTGTTTTATGTTTACTACATAAGTTTGTAAATAATTACTATTTATTGTAATTAATTCAATATATATACAAAATTTGTGAATTGTGATTAATCATACCTAACACGGGTGTGTACCTCTTTTTCCTTTGATATTTATTTACTTCGTATATACTTCTTATTAAAAACTCTAATGTTTTTTTTGTAGATTCAAGCATTAGAGGCCCGACTGCTTGAATCAGAAGAGGCCCACAACAAGGAGATGCGTTGAAGAGACGAGGTCCGCATGAAGGAGCATCAGAAAATGATGGAGATGGTGACTAGGTTAAGCCGGAGTAAGTTTTCTCAATCGCAGTTTCCGCCTCCCACACCCCCATTGTCTTGATGGTTGAGTGTTATAACCTATTTTGTATTTGAATTCATGTACATAAACTTGCTTTAGTGAATAATTGGGACAATTTGTATTTTTAGCGCCCTTTATAATCGATGACGACTTTAATTTATTTTAATATTTTATTTACAACTTTTTTACATTTACAAGATTTTAAAATTTTAAAATTGTGTTTTTTAAATTATTATCCGTCGGTGAAGTTAAAGAAATAAATTCAAATTTATAATTCAAAAAAAAAATTCCGACGGATTTCCTACGGACATTTCCGGCGGATAATTTAAATAAATATATTAAATAATAATTTTAAGAAACAATTTTAAAAAAGAAAAACAAATTTTCTTCCGGCGGATTTCCGTCGGAAATTTGTTTTCCTTTTTTAAAATTGTTCTTTACATTTTTTTAAGAGTAAACTCCAATTTTGGTCCTTGACGTTTATTGATTTTTTTGAAAGAGGTCCCTAGGATTTCATAATTCAAGTTTACATTCCCAGGGTTTGGATTTTGCTCTAGAAATGGTCCCTGACACCTAACGACGTCAAAATGGTCCGTTAGTGCCAGGGGCAATTCCGTCCAATCATGTTTTGTCCCTTTTTTTTGTTATTCTCTTTTGTTTTCTCTTATATTTGGAAGTATATCAAACTATTGGACCAAATAGGTAACTATAATATATTATACATATATTAATATATATATATATATATATATACACACAATCACATATATATATACACACAATCACAGGGACGATAACCCTCACCGGGAAAACTCCATCGTCGGCCAAACTCGAACACAGGGACGATCTCCACTCCTCTTTCCATCTTCATCTTCCCCCTCCTAACCACCACCAACTAGTGTGTGTATATATATATATATATATATATATATAACACAGTGACTAAGGACGATACCAAATCACCGGAATAGAACCCTCGTCCCCAAAAGGCTAAAAGGCGGTGGCCGGAAAAAAAATCCACCACGCTAGAAACCCATTCCAAAGCCCAATTGGGTTGTTGTTTCTCTATAAAAACAATCGACCTTCTCACCTTTAAACCCGATTATGAAAGCTTCAATCTCTCCCTACCACTGCCACCACCCATCTCCTATCTCCGGTGAACGACCATCTTCACCGTGAAACTCCACCGTGACCCACCATCTTCACCGTGAAACTCCACCGTTGTGGTTTCGATTGCATTATGATTGAATGCTTTAGAGAGACAGAGGAGAGAGAATGAGATAGGGAAGAAAGAGATATATACATATAGACAGAGAGAGAAAGGGTGAACGATACATGATATATATATATATATATATACATATATATATATAGTAGGTGGGGTTGGAGGGGGTGGTAGACTGGTAGCTATGGACAAGCTTTTGAAAAGCTTTCCTTTTTCTCCAATGGCAAAAGTCAGTATGTAGAGATAGAGAGAAAGAGAGAGTAATAGGGTTGTATTGTCTTCTTTCTGTAATCACAAGGTCATGATGGCTTTATGATGAGTATGTTATCTCCTTGTTGTAAGTATATGGGAATAGAATGGTGGTTTCTTTGAAGCATTTACTACGTTCGTGTGTTGTGATGTGTAGAAGTAGAATCAACAGGTGAAGCCTCAAAATACATGGTTTTTTATGTGGTGGGTAGTTAGGAGGGGGAAGATGAAGATGGGAAGAGGAGTGGAGATCGTCCCTGTGTTCGAGTTTGGCCGGTGATGGAGTTTCCCCGGTGAGGGTTATCGTCTCTGTGGTGGCCGAGAAACGAGTGGAGAAGGAGACGATGGAGGTGGCGGTGGCGGTGGCGTGAAGGCATGGCGGAGGGGATGGGATGGTGGTGGCCGAGAAACGAGTGGAGAAGGAGACGGTGGCGGTGGCGGTGGCGGTTGATGCAGAAGGAGTTTTTTTAAACATACATACATACATGATACATATCACACACACACACTTATATATATATATATATATATATATATATATATATATATTAGAGTTATTAACAAATTTGGTCCCTAAGTTTTTATGATTTTACACAATAAAAAGAAGAAACAAAGAAAATTACAAAAAAGGGACAAAAATATGGTTGGACGAAAATACCCCTGCCTCTAACGGACCATTTTGACGTCGTTAGGGGTCAGGGACCATTTCTAAAGCAAAATCCAAACCCTGGGGATGTAAACTTGAATTATGAAACCATAGGGACCTCTTTCAAAAAAATCAATAAACGTCAGGGACCAAAATTGGAGTTTACTCTTTTTTTAATAAATAAACGGTTAAAAATAAATTAAATAATCAATTTTTTATCCGTCGGAAATTAATTAATCAGATTAAGAATTTGTTGATAAATCTGACTTTCTTAAAAAAATGGAAAATTAATTTATGACGGATTTCGGACGGAAAAATCCGTCGAAAATGATAAATCCGTCGAAAAATTCATTTTCTGGCGGGAGACTTTTCGACAGTGTAATCCGCCAGAAATCCGTCGGTAATTCGATTTTCCGACGGATTTTGCCGTCGGAAATGACATTTTTTCTAGTAGTGAGATCAATTAACCTAATAAAGATAATCTTATTAAGCGAAGGGCTTACGCATTGGGGAGGGGTTATCTTTATATTTCCAATACTAAAATAAAACATCTATTCAATTTATTTTATAAAGAAACCCGAATCATTCGAATTCAATTGAACCGATCGTATTCGGCTCGATTATCGTCTATCGACCGGGTTTTACAGTGGTTGAAACCGAACCGATAACACCCCTAATTTCATTCTCTAAACCAAACATCTTAGGTCATGATTTAAAAAACAGTTATTTCTAAATATTCCCGAAACAATAGTCATGCATTTCTTAAGAATCCAGAAAACCTAAAGCTAATAAATCATATTCCCAAAATAATAATCTCACTTTTCTTAAGGATTCAGAAAACCACAGCTAGTCCCAACCACTGATTTACTATTATATGGTTTGTTAGAGTTCTTTGCTGTTCATTTTTAAAATTAACATATGTGTGTCTTATAAAATGGTGACAAATTTTATAAACTTAAACGTCTTATTAAATACTCCATCAACCAATTGGACGATGTAAGGGTATCTACAATGGCTATAAAATAAAGAAAATGGGTTTTTTCTTTTTGTCTGTTTTGCTCTAATAGATTTTTTATATTATTCTCAAAAATAAAAAAAAATAAAAAATTAGAGAAAACTCTAAGGGGACGTTTGGTTCGCAGAATGATTTATGAATGAATGAAATCTGTCTAAGGAATGAAATTGGAATGAAATTGGAATGAAATGTTATCAGGTTTGACCAAGTGTTTGGTTGACATGTGGAATGTAATCAGTCAAATGAATTGGAATTTGTCTGTTTGGTTTGCAAATGAATTCAAATGGAATTCTGAAAAATGACAAAAATATCCTTTCTTTTATTTTTATTTTTTATTTATATTTTTTTAAATGCCGAGAGATAGATGAGAGAGGGGGGAGAGAGATTGTGAGAGAGGGGGTAGAGAGAGAGGGGAGAGAGATAGAGAGAGAGGAGAGAGATAAAGATAGGAGAGAGATAGAGAGGAGGGAGAGAGAGAAGAGAGAGAGAGAGAGAGAGGAGATAGATGAGAGAGATAGAGAGAGGAGAGAGGAGATAGAGAGAGGAGAGAGAAAGAGAGGAGAGAGAGAAGAGAGAGAAGAGAGAGAGGAGACCAAATCCACATCTGATAGGTTTTAATTTTGTTAAGAGGATATTTTTGTCATTTTCAAAATATTGGATGGAATGGAATTCAATTCCATCACTTTTGTGAAGGAATGACCAAATCCACATTTAAAGGAATTCATGGAATTCAATTTAATTCCATGGATAACCAAACATTATGATGGAATTTGGTCAATGAAATTGACCATTCCAATTCCATCAGATTCCGACGGAATCCAGCGAACCAAACGCCCCTAAGTTTAGAGAATTCTCTAAAACTTGATGTGTGAAGAGATAAATTAATTTTCTAGTCATTCTCACCAAGAGGTTAAATTTATTATTGTTTTATATAAATTATTTTAAAAAGTGTATTGAGATGATAAATTTATAAAATATTTTAATAATATAAGAATATTGAAATCTCTAAACTAGAGAATATGTTAAGAGTTAAATATAATTATGTTTTGATTCTCCATCTTAGAGAAATTATAGAGAATTTGTTTCTTATTTACTATGTTCAAGTAACATAAAAGAATCAATTATTATTCGCAATAGAATAAATCCACGACCAATCTATCAAAACGACATCTGGAGCCCATAAGGGGGCAAAGCCGGAAAATGACTTTTTCTTTGTATGGGGTTGTTTGGTTGGTTTTCTATTAAGTTTTGTATGGATAAAGTTGGTTGTATGGATTAATCTGTCTGTATAGAGTTTGAATATTTTTATATGGAAGAGTTTTTTTTATAGATGTAAGGAGCATGCTTTTTAATTGAAATGGAGAGGTTTGGAAAAAAAAAACTTGGTATTATTTTACATAAAAACTCCCTACAACAAGATTGATTAACTTACTGAATAAGCCACTTTGTATATCATTAAACCACTACCAAACAGTAATTTTGGACGCACAATTACCCTCTAAATATATTAGTGTTCATAAATCGAATTTGTAGCGGTTAAGAGAGCAGCTCCAATGCCCGAACATCTTTCGAATGCTCAATAACCACATTGCTCGATAACTCCGACCCTAGAAGCTCTGTTACCGCATCTTTATGGTATCTTCGGTATTGAGGGTGGTGTTCATATAGACCTTCGTCCATTGCAATATCCGTACGCTTTCCAAACACGATTCCCTTAGAATCCTCCTCCATCTTTTGGAGTATCCCGACAATTCCCGCTCCCGCTAACCGTCCCCCACGTTTTGCGATCGTGTCACAGACCTCCACCACCATCTTCTTTGCATCCAAATTTGAGTCCACCTGATATCGAGTTGAATTTGTTTTGTTAAAAGTAAATCAAACAAGCTCAAAAAATTCAATGCAAAGATAGGATCCGGGAAGGATTGGATGTACGCAAAATTTTCCTTTGTCCCAAGCGTTAAATGAAAAGGTAGTTTGATTGATTCCTTTTGTGTAATGTATTTTTAGAACCTTCATTTTGGTAAATCAGATGTGGTATTTCAAACATATAGGTACATAGTTTACGTATGAGAATGCATGAAATTGTAATGTAGTTCGTCCGATGCATATTTTGTGTAACGTAAGTTGTTCTAGATGTTTGAGATATCACATCTAAATTATCAAAATGGAAGTTCTGAAAGTACATTACACAAAATAGGAATAAGGCCAAAGTATATTGCAATTTCACGCAATTTCCCTAGAAAAGCAAACAATAGAGCAAGTACAAATTGCATGTTTTAAAACATAAAATATTGAAATTAGAAAAAGGGATTGAGGGGAGCAATTTACCCCAGTTGCTAAATAAAGGATGGTTCCAACAGCTTCAAGACGTTCATAGAACTTATATTTTACTCAATATTAATTTTTCAATTAATATAAATAAAATTTTAGAAACAAAATGATCGTATAATTATTCGAATAGCATAACCAATAGGATGTAAGTTTGAACAGGGTTCGTAGTCTTTCAGGAACATGCTTTCCAAATAACAAACCTGATTCTACCATCCTCACTAGTGTATGTCTGACAATTTCACCAAGATACATACCCAATATAGTTGTTTCAAATAGTTGTTTCCATAAATGATAATTGAAAATATAAGGGTAACTTTGTCATTTTAACTTATCAGACAAACCAATATACATAATTTTTGCAGTTTTGAAAGTAAATAATATTTATAAACAACAAAACTCATACACCCTTGAGTGTTAATGAGACGGAAAAAGTAATGATAGTTGAAACTTACCTTGCTCACCAGGGTTTATACTATCTACATCTATCTCCCTATTGAACTCGGTCAAAGGAAGATCGTTCGAGAACGCTCCCCATTCGGTATTGACGATCTAGAAACAATACGACATCACATAACTTAAAAAATCGTGAAATTGGTCATTCTGGTTGGTAAAAGTCATTAAATAATGTACAAACCGTTCTTCCGGAGGTTGTTTTTAGTCCATTTAGTTTCGGAATGGCGTCCATGGATTCTACATAGCAAGCATTTGTTCCCATTCCGAGAATTACAACAACCATGACATCGTTATCCCAGTATCTCACTCCGACTAGTGTTGCCATCATATCATTAACCTACATTGACGACACAAATACTTGAGAGATCGATTTACCACTACACACATCGGAACTATGTGTAATACAATGCAACATGTTGTGCCACGGACGACACTCGCATATCGAGCTCTTGTCTCTTCATAGCTTTATTTAAACAAGCGACAACATCCTTCCCGGGCAGAAACACAAGTCAATTGAGAGAATGACAACATTATATATGGAATTAGTGCACTACGTATTACACATTTTGCAAAAAGGTATGTGTTAGACCACAGTCTCATTGGATTCAAGATCATCCAATCTGAAGATCGCAATCTGAGCTAAAGCGGAAAGTCGCTCTCAAGACATAGTCAAATGTCAGTTTGTAATAAATGTCAAAGTTGTTTTTAGTATTTTATTTTAGTTTAAATATCTAGATATTATATTAGATAATATCTAGATATTATAGTTTAGATATTATTTAGTTAGTTATTATATTAGTTTAATTAATATCTTGATATTATTATGTTTTAGATATTATTATTAGTTAGTATATATAGTTTTAGATATTCTTAGAAATATCTAAGAATCATAAATATAGAAATCGATCAAGAACATCTCAGAGAGAAAGCTTCAAAGTGTAAACAAATCAACCTCTGTAATCCGCGTTTGTAATCCAAACAGGTTGGTTTATCGTTTATATGTTTGTTATTTGATTATCTGGTAACGATCACGGACTAACAATTGGTATCAGAGAAAACCTCCAATTTCGCGCCAGTTCCAGACTTAGTCAAATTTTTCATTATTTATCTGATTTTTTTTTCTGGACTAACTTTCAGTACAAGTTCTTATTGCTCATCAATCAAGCAGAATGAATTCCAGCGAAGCTAAATCAATCAGTATGGATGAGAATACACCTGTACTTTACAAAGGAAGGATTTCTGCCTTGGAAACAGAAGGAGAGAAGAAAGAGACAGCACTCTTGTGTTTGATAAGTCAGATGAAGATAAAAACCGAAGCTGATTCTAATGACGAGGTATGTGATCAAATTCATGCCATGAAGATAAAACTCCAAGATTTAGAGTCGAATCTTAAGCGTGAAAATGGTGTTATTACTGACAAAAACCAATCAATACAGAAACTTAGCGATGAAATTGCTGAGAAGAAAGTATTGATTGAGGTTTTACATAGAAATAATGACACCAACGCGAAAGAACAGACTATAATTCTTAAAGAGAATTCTGAACTCAAGTCTAAACTGAGAAAAAGTGAGCTTGATTTATATGAGCTTACGAAATTGCAATCTTCAACTTCCAAAGAAAACGTTTCTTTACTTGCTAAATTAAAAAGTTTGGAAGAGAAGTTATACAAAATGGGTCAAACTGAACAAACTATTCATCTGAACAAACCCAAAGAGGAAATAGAGAGATGGGGAATCAGTTATAAGAATCCTCACTGTCTTCAAAAATGTAAAGATGAAGTGCATGCACTTTATGATCTTACTACTTTGAAAATAGCTCGAAGAATCCCTGAGTTTAAAGTTTTCTGGACTGGACTATCTAAAGAGGATGAAGCCAATGAAACTGAAAAACATTTGAAATCATCTAAAGTTCACCTTCCATTTTATTATGCGCAGGTGAATAATAGTTATGATCGAAAAGATCAAAAGAAATCTCTTTCAAATGACTTCTTTCAAAGTTATTCTGAAAAAGAGATGGAGGCGAAGCCTATTAAAGGTAAAATTTACGTCCCTCCTCTTGTTTTGGAAAGTCAAATTTCTGAACTCAAGAACTCTTTAACAGATGAAAGACTTTTGATTGAGATTCAACAAAAAGTTTTTTCAACTGTGCTGAAAAATGTTGTTCTTTCTAAGGCTTCAAACTCTAAAGATATGTTAGGTCTAAACTCTAATGGTGTTTTAGATGAGTGTATTGATCAATTTGACTTTAGTACCAAACTTCCTAAAACCTTTGGAAAAACCAGTATGCCTGTTAACAGTGCAAAATCAACGAAAGTTGATAAATCAGTCTCTGTGAAAGCTAAAAATGCTAAAGGTAAGATTAAATCTAAGCATTCACAGAAACCGAACACTACTGGTAATCCGAAGAAGAAGCATTCGTTTGTTGCTCAAAAGTCTAACTCACAAGTTTCAAATCTTTCAGCAATGAGCAAGAAAAGACTTGAAGTTAAGTCTAAATGGCAACCGAAACAGAAGCTAGACGAGAATGCTAAAACTTTTTCAAGTGTTGACTGTAATAAGATTACTACTAGTAAAGATGATATAATTGTGGATGTTGCTTTTTCTAAACCAAAACTTGTTGATTCTCGCAAGAAATTTTCAAAACAGCAATTATTCCAGTTATCTTTGTCTGCTAGAAAGTTTTCAAATTATGATAAACATGATCTTGCTTCTCGTATAGATTCTGACATTTGGTTTGGAACATATCATGTTCCCTCTTATCATTCTAATTCTTCATCTGATTCTAAAAAGCAAAGCGGACCCAAATTTCAATGGGTGCCAAAATCGTTTGCTAACACAGTTGGGTCCAATTGGAAATTGATACCAAAGAAAAGGGATGATTCTGTGTTGCAGGTACCTACTGTCTAGGGGGAGTAGGAGAGAAGAGGCTTCTAAGTAAATCAGCTTAGAACCCGTACTTCAACGAAGTATGGCTCTTGAATACAACAGTTCAAGACCCACACTTCAAAGATCAAAAGACCTTACTCCGTGCTGAAAAAGAGATTGTACTCCGATATTCGAATGATGAAATCAACCTTCAAGGGAGAGTACATACATATTTGTCTGAAATTTTATGCATATTTTTTCAATGATAATTTTTCAAATGCATAATTTCAGGGGGAGTAAAAAGGTGACGACTTCTGATTATTTCTGATCAGAACTCGTACTTTAAAAGTTTTACTGTTTTTTGTCTTTTCAATTTAAGTGAATAAATTTGCTTTGACTTGACATAAGACTTTTTGCAGAATTTTTGAGAGATGCTTAAAAGATCATATGTTTATGACTTTAAGCTTAGCTTCATGAGATGTAAGATCGCACGTTAAGGTATAATTCCTTATCTTAATCTCATATATGGTTGAAAGAAGGACAACTTTCAATCATAGAAAACATTGTTTTTAATGTTCAAATCACTTCCCGATTCTCAAAACGAATTCATGAATTGGAAGTGTGACTTTAAATGTTTTCAAGATCAACATTGTGCTTTAACTGAAATAGTTAAACCAATCTGAGCATCATATGCATCATAGGAAAACAAGGATTTCTTTGTGCTAGGATTTAACACAACTTCTATGGAATCACCTTAACCAGTGATTTCTACCCAAGAAGTTAATCCATAGTGATTGAGTGTGAGAAGTCAAAAGAAATGAGTGTGTTAAACAGAAAAAGGAAGTTTGATTAGAGTGAGCTAAATGTTTAAAAGAAAGAGCGTGTGAGAACAGAGTTAAAAGAATATCACAACTCTGCACCAACTTTTTCTGAGTCGGGCAACCACATTTCTAATGTTTCACAATTATTTGGTGATCATTATTGAAACATGCAACTAGCCCATGCCAACTCTTGATCAAACCTCACCAACTACTCATTTTCTTCTTCACAAGAAAGTGTTTCACATTTTCAAAGGGGATGCAGCACATTTGCTATCTGATTTTCATTTAGAAAATCTTGATATTGAAAAGAAGGAAGTCTGCCCCACCTTCGCACTTCAATCATGCACATTGAGTCTGTGTTTAACTTACTGTTGTCTCAGTGGTTTACACAATTTTGAGCCTAATAAGCAATCATCAAGTGCTTAATTCTTTCTAACACAATCACGAACACACAAGGAATTTGTTTCTTTGTCATAACGTTTATAGAAATTACCTTTGTGGTGTTTCGATGATTAAATGGAAGCCCTGGGGGAGTCAACATCAAACAACTCCTTTCCAATGTGTATTTGTTACACACAGTGACTTAGTGTTACTGACAGGCATGTTAACTGATTCATTAGTTGATTCAGGTGTTACACGACTATTTTGTCTGAATTTGAAAAGATCTGGATGAATATCTTTTGAATTGACGAATCAGAGGCTCCTAATGAAGGACATTTCTTCCTAAAAGTTTTGATGAAAGCGTTTCTCTTTTCCTCAAAAAGGGGGAGAATCTAAAGCTTGAAGAAATGTTCAGTCCATTACATTACAAGACCAAGAAATGTGAGATCAAAGTATTCTGAAGACATGTTGATTTCAGATAAATTTTCTTTGAAGATACTTTGCTAAAGCATTTTGAGCTAGAGAAAGAGATTGCATCTTTTGAGCTGAAAGAGAAGACCAGGTTGCTAAATCTTTTTAGTAATGATCTTGATCCAAAGGGGGAGATTGTTAGACCACAATCTCATTGGATTCAAGATGATCCAATCTGAAGATCGCAATCTGAAGCTAAAGCGGAAAGTCGCTCTCAAGACATAGTCAAATGTCAGTTTGTAATAAATGTCAAAGTTGTTTTTAGTATTTTATTTTAGTTTAAATATCTAGATATTATATTAGATAATATCTAGATATTATAGTTTAGATATTATTTAGTTAGTTATTATATTAGTTTAATTAATATCTAGATATTATTATGTTTTAGATATTATTATTAGTTAGTATATATAGTTTTAGATATTCTTAGAAATATCTAAGAATCATAAATATAGAAATCGATCAAGAACATCTCAGAGAGAAAGCTTCAAAGTGTAAACAAATCAACCTCTGTAATCCGCGTTTGTAATCCAAACAGGTTGGTTATCGTTTATATGTTTGTTATTTGATTATCTGGTAACGATCACGGACTAACAGTATGACATCACCCTCTGGAACGCCCCACTGTACCGGTCCCATCATGGTCCCATCATGGGGTGGAAATTGCATGTCCCCATGTGGCCCCCACCAACCATATCAGTCCCACAACCATCATATTATATCATAAACTCTTCCTTAAGCATTATTTATCGTTTTAAATACCATATTTACTTTTTCCAAACATATAAATACTTATAAGATGAATTGAGTTATCAAACGACCTAAATAAAGAAAACATTAACCGTACCCAAAACTGCAAAACCCTTTGTCCATTTGATCAGTATCCCCGAATCAATGGAGGTTTGCTTCACCAGAAAAGAGAAAGTAAACCCCGTCTCTCTACTTTTACCATCCGGCAACACAAAGTTTCCGCCCTATTTCTTCACGAATTTTGCTAACGTAGAAGCAATAAAGTCGAAAAGTTCCTACAAAGCCATTAAACCATGTTGATCTATAATGATCAACAACAAAATATTTACAAATTTGAACAAAAGAACAAACAAATTAGTGGATTTTTATGATTGAAAAAATGCACACCTCAGACGTGCCAAACCTCAAGTCTTGTGGTATCAAGACTTGCTCAAATTTTGTGGCGATCACGTGATCATCTTTTCCTCCTAATTGAGTTCTAAGAACTCGAAAATTCGTACCCTTGAGACCCAATGCGTAGAACAACCCCTCTTTCATTCCTTCATTCATCCGTAATTCTCTTTAATTACAAATTGATACCTAAAAGAATTGCTCCCACAGTCTAGAAAAAGATCCATATTTTGACTTTTGAGATTCAAATTTAGTACTGTTTAAAATTCAAATTCTACATAGTTTTCTTCATTTATTTTCTCTCAATAAGTTCGTCGGTAATCGGTAGATGATGGGTCAATTTGTGGTGATCAGCAACAAATGCTCCCGAAATTACCCTCGAAAGTTCCGCCGGAAAAAGCCAGTACGAATCTCATTGTGGGAAAAAAATGTGACATGTGATTGTCGGTGGAATCACCGACGGAGAAATCGGTTGGTGATGGTCAATCCGCTGGTGAAGCCTCTTTGTTTTGTAGTGATGTGACTCATATCTGCCTCCCACTCAACTCTGAAACGAGGCCCAAATCTCTAGGTGACACGAAATCCAGATCTACTTCCCGTTTCAACTCTGATTGACCACACCTGCGACGACACTCTCTCTTTTATTCTCAAAGTCCGACGAACAAAGACACAATTTCCCTCTAAAAACAAACAATGGAAATCAACTAATCCATCAAAGCACATAAATTCAAATATTTATGTAAATCAAAAGATCTACACATAAGTCCCATGGTTTGATCAATGAGGAATATCTCTGCTTCTGTTGCCACACTCCTACACAAAAATCCTTCTCCAGTTTGATTTAATGGGAAACTAGCCACAAAGAAAACAACACACTAAAGCTGGTGATTAGACGAATTTCTTTATTTACACTAATTAAAGTAGTTAATAAGGTGTTTATGAAATGTTTATTGGTTAGTGAAAATGGGCGTTGACAACAATAAAGTGTTTGCCAGAATGAAGTCCTGAATTTAAAAGGAGAGAGAGGAGAAAGGATCAAGAGATTTAAAATATATCCATAGACGAAGGATCGTGTGCGAAGAAGAGTTAATGTGGGAAGGTAAGAAGGGATCTGGACCTTGATCACTTTTAATCTCAAAACCCACCCATGAATCATGCTTGATACGGGAATTGATCTTGTGCATCTTGTTGCATCATATCTTGGTGCTTTTCTTCCTAATATGCATGCAACGGTGGAGATCTCTTCTCACCCTCCTCACCATAACTAATAGAATTGGAATCGTTACCTCCTCTCATTCCATTCAACACTATACGTAAGGTTACAAGATATATAATACACAGTAAAGAGATATAAACAAACTAAAGCTAAGTGATATATACAATAATTCCCATATTTATCTAGATCTATATTTATCTCTAATAATGTTTATCTCTAATGTAATATTTATCTTTAATACGCCCCCTCAGTCTAAGGGGAGGGCCACAAACACTTAGACTAAGATATCGACATACTGATACCTAGATGGTACATGAAGCACCCGAACACGCCCTTGGGCTACCTGTTCTCGAACGAAATGAATATCAATCTCCACATACTTTGTATGCTGATGTTGAACAGGATTACCAGATAAATAAACCGCATAAACATTGTCACAATAAACGATCATTACTTTCATGACGGGACTGTGTAGCTCCAACAAGATGTTGCGGATCCAACATATTTCCGCAACGATGTTTGCATCCCCACGATATTTAGCCTCGGTGATGGATCTCGATAATGTGGCTTAGCGTTTTGAGGACCATGATAGTAAGTTAGCCCCTAGAAAAACACAGTACCCGGAGGTGGATCGTCGGGTATCTGGATAACCACCCCAGTCGGCATCGGTGTAGGACACAAGACTCGATGTCGATGAAGGATGCAAGTGGAGGCCGAGGTTTAAGGTACCTCGTAAGTACCATAAAATCTGCTTTAATGCATGAAGATGAGGCTCGCATGGGTCGTGCATAAAAAGACAGATTTGTTGTACCGCATATGAGATGTACGGGCGTGTAAAGGTCAAGTACTGTAATGCCCCGACAAGGCTGCGATATAATGTTGGATCTGTGGTCGAAGGACCGGTGGTAGCACTGAGCTTCGAGGTGGTCTCAACCGGAGTGGCATCTGGTTTGCATGAAGCCATGTTGGCCCGAGTAAGAATATTGGACGCATACTTTTTCTGGGAGAGAAAAAGACCATCAGAATTGCGGGTGACTGAGATACCCAAAAAATAATAAAGAGGACGAGGTCCTTCATTGCGAATTCGGCACTAAGTTGTCGTGTGATCCGGGAACGAAGTGCCTCGGAAGAGGCGGTGAGAATAACAACGTCCACGTATAATAACAAATATGCGGTGTTACGACCATGATGATAAATAAATAGAGAGGTGTACACTTGCTATTCCGAAAACCAACCTTGGAGACAAAATTGGCGAGCGGGTGTACCAAGCCCTCGGGGCATGCTTCAAATCATATAAAGATTTCCTAAGATAACACACATGATTAGGAAATTTTGCACTATGAAATCCCGATGGTTGATGCATAAGGACGGTCTCGTGTAGGTGATCGTGCAAGAAGGCGTTCTTGACGTCTAGTTGATGAATGCCCCAATTTCTCGATAAGGCTAAACTGAGCACGGTGCGGATCATGGACGGTTTGATAATCGGACTAAATGTCACTTAGCAATCAACTCCAACCTGCTGTGACTTGCCATTAACAATAAGCTGAGCCTTATGGTGCTCAAAAGACCCGTCAGATTGATATTTGTGAGTAAACACCCACATGCACCTAATTACATTAGCATTACGTGGCCTAGGAATAAATTCCCACATATGGTTTTTAATTAAAGCATCATATTCGTCGTTCATAGCTCGCCCCCAGTTACGATCACGAATAGCCTCAAGATAGGAAGAAGGAAGAGGAGAAATAAGAGGATAAGGCAAAGTGAGGAAAAGATGAGCCAAAAAGAGCACAAAAGTGCGAAAAAGTGCCAAAAATTTGAACAAAGTTCAAAAATAAAGCTATGATTGAGAGAAAAGGCAAAGTGAGGAAAAGATAAGCCAAAAAGAGTGAAACCAACTTTCAAGTCCTATTGATTTTAGAAGTAGAATGCGTTTGAAAGAAAATAGATAATGTGTTGCTAGCTTATGCTCCACACACTTCTAGGATATCAGTTTGTCACTAAAGATTTATAAAAGGCTATGGATTACATTGTTGGTTAATTCTTCATGTTGTGTGCACTTAATGCCCTAATCTTGAAAAGTTTTCAAATTGAGTCATTTGTAGTTGTCTTTTGGTTGCTTGGAGACGAGCAACATTTTAAGTTTGGGGATGTGATATGCATTGGAAAAGCAATGCATCATCACTCTTTTTCTCTCTTTTAGGATAGTTATTTTACTTTTCAATCATTAATTTGAGTCTTTTTCTATATTATTTTCCACCTTTTTTGTTATGAAGCTTAATGTTGATCTGATACCTATTTACTTTAGTGGTAGGCTAATTTTATCCTTATTTTTTGGCATTTCAGCAGTAGTCAGCAACATTCCCACAACATTGACCGACAAATGGCTTTTTGGGTGACTTAATTCATTTATCCACATATTTTATGGATCAAATCTTTATAAAACGTGGGAATCAAGTTGGAAGGCCTTTTGAAGACAAAAATGTTGATTTCTTTTATTTGGGAAAAAGACAATTTTAGCTACTTTATTGTACTTTTATTTGACTTTTGGGAAACTTTTGCTCTAAGCAAGCCATTAATCCTTGGGCTCTACTCCATCTTTTTAGTATAAATAGTAGTTGTTAGGAGCTCATTAGGAGGAAGTCTTGAAGTTAGTAAGTTTAAGTTTGGAAGCAAGATCCAATCGGTTCCACAACCGATTGTTACATGTTCTCTCTAGTTGTTCTTCATATTTTATCTAAGTCTTAAATTTACCTTACTTCTCGTTCTTAATCGCTTTCTCGTGTTTATTTTCTTTACTTTATTACGCTTTCTGCACTTACATTCCGTCATTTAATTCTTGCCATTTACATTACGTCAATTTACATTATGCGTTTAATTTTCGCTCTTTACATTTCTTGCAATTTACTTTCCGTCATGAGTAGCTAATTCCATTAGCTTGGGTGTGAGACAACAGGTGAGTTTTTATACCAAAAGAAATGGTAGAGCTCCGCTCTTGCAATTGGATCGTTACGATTACGGGTTGGATGTCTAATTGTCCAGGCGGTAATGATAGCTCAATAACGATGTTCCACCGTTTCATTCCAAGTTTTATAAATCCAAACGCACTTCTTGACGAATTAATCACTTTGAAAGTGGTAAAGTGTAGTGGACTCAGAGATGAGCCACATAAATACACGTCAATTCGAATGACATAGGAAGTATACTTGGAAAAGTTGATTACCAAGAAATTTGGCATCTATGTTTTTCTAATCGATATATTCTCGACGAGTTGAACACTAGTCAAAGTGCAGTGGACTCAGAGATGAGCTACTTGGAACACGTCCACTTGGATGATATGGGAATCGACTCGAGAGAGTGATTTTTAACAAAGGAATTTGTTTATCCATATACTTTGAGGACACTATTTGACACTATAACTGGTTTTGATACTGCCCAGAGATGTGCTTGGTAGAAGCTAAACACTAGTGCTACGGTGAGAATCCGAGAGGATCACTCTCAAAGTAGATGGTAGAACTAGTTATTGAGAGACTTAATGTTGTAGCATCCCTACAACATTGGTCCACATAAATTTGTGTTTAATATTCACCAAAATTCTTATACCCTTGTTGTCTTTATTATTTGTTATCTTAATTAACAGTTAACTTAAACCAATCAAAGTCTTCAAAATCACCATCTGAAACCATTTCTTTTACTACACTTTTATTTTACTTTTACAACAATCTTTGTGGGACGATATTCGGTATTTTACCACTTTATTAATTGAGAAACGATATTGGATCTCATTTTATAATTGCTTTGAGATTTAATTATCACATGTCTTAGAGCTGTACAAACATCCACATCAGTTCATAATTTCAATTAGCTACTGTCATTATGAATGTATGATTACGTGAGCATGCTTGAATTACTATGATTATGATAATCGATGAGTTGTATTTGTACGTTCTTCTGTATAATCTCGTATAGCCTATCTCTTACTCTCTATCGATTGTGTGGCAGACTAGAATGGTAGACAACCGGAGTCATATGCAGTCATCTCCGGAAGGCCAGGCCGTAACTGAATCCACGACCGACTGGACAAATGAAACGACGACGATTGCACCTTCTCAACTTCTGCCCTTAATTGGTAGGAGGGTAGAGCACATACTGAGAACAAACATTGCCACCACCAATCCAGTTCTGACTAAGGTAACTCCTCAAACACAAATGATGGATATGATGAGAGCCATGAACGAAACCATGGCGAAGCAACATGAATTGTTCATGAAACTATTAAAATACCGAGAGGTCAATCACCGCCGACACGAGACAATCGTGGAAAATATGGTGGTAGCGGGATCCGGGGGTACCGGAGATGAGAACCGCACCGAAGGGCTAGTAACCCTAGAGACTAGACAACCAGGAAGGGCTTGTTCCTACAAGTCTTTCATTTGTTGAAACCGTCAGAGTTTGCCGGATCCGACGACCCAGTGGCCTACATGAATTGGCTCAGAGAGATTGAGCAAGATTTCAGAGCTTGCTATTGTGAGGAGAACTAGAAGGTAAAATTTGATTCGCAAATGTTCAGGGGTTCGGCTTTGACATGGTGGAATGTGTTCATCTCGACTTTAGAAGATTCTGTGTTGACCAAAATGACTTGGACGACGTTCAAGAAAAAGGTTTTGGAAGAATATTGCAATGAACATGAGATGGACTTGATAGAGGATGAGTTCTGTGCATTAAAGAAAGGGAATTTTTCGGTGAGGGAATACACCCGACTCTTCATGGAGAAGCTAAATCATGTGGGGCATATGGCCTCGACTGAGAAGGAAAAGGTGAAGGCTTATTTGAAGGATTTTCCTAGGGATATGATGTCAATGTCTGCAATTCCAAAGCTACCAACCTTCGGGAGACACTTGAGGAAGACAAAATCATGGAAAGAGTTTATGCGAGAGACAAAGAGGATAAGACCAAAGTGGTGGAGAAGAGAAGGTGGGAGAGCCTGTCAAGTTCATTTAAAAAGCTGAGATTCCAACCAAGCAGTAAAAGTTTTGACAATCCCCTTGAGGCAAAGTGGTGCCCTAAGTGCAAAAGCAAACACTTTGGTTTTTGCAACCCCAACCCCAACCCGATCTCATGCTTCAAGTGCGGTAATATGGGTCACACTAGTCCGGATTGTCCTATTAGAGGGACAATTTGTTACGAGTGCAAGAAAATGGGGCACGTGAAGAGGGAGTGCCCCAAGCTTAAAGGAGGGGCAAGAGGAGGAAGCTCGAGTACCCAATCAAAGAAGGAGGTCATCCCTAAGGCTCAAGGGAGGGCCTTTCAAATAACGAGAGAGGAAGCGAAGGAGATCAACGACGTGGTGTCTGGTACATTCTTACTCAACTCCCTTACAGCTAGAGTACTATTTGATTCAGGTGCCAATTTCATTTTCGTGTCCATTGAGTTTTACGAAGCCTTGAATGTGCCTTCTAGTACTCTTAGTGATGCCTTGGTAGTAGAGGTAGCAAACCGGGAGCAAGTAATATTGCGAGAAGTTTTAGAAAAGTGTCACCTATAAATTAGTGGTGAACCCTTGAAGTAAATTTACTTCCAATGGCGATTGGGATTTTTGATGTGGTGATTGGAATGTATTGGTTATCGAAACACCAAGAGGAGATTTTATGTTTGAAGAAGCTCATCAGAATACCGACCTCAAGCGGGGACTTTGTCTTTGTTTACGGGGAGAAGCATAAGGGTGAAGTAGCTCTCATTTCATCCATCAAAGCGAGAAAATGCCTAGTGAAGAATTATTCGTCGTTTCTTGCTTATGTAATAAATGCTAAAGTAGAAAATAAGAAGTTAGAAGATGTGCGGATCGTCAACGAGTATCCAGACATTTTTCCCGATGATCTTCCGGGATTGCCGCCCGATCGCCAAGTGGCGTTCCGGATCGACCTAGTTCCGAGAGCGGAACCGATAGCCCGTGCACCTTACCGTCTTGCTCCGACCCAAATGCAAGAGATGATGGCACAACTTCAAGAATTGCTAGAGAAAGGATTTGTGAGGTCGAGCTCTTCGCCTTGGGGAGATCCGGTACTTTTCGTCAAGAAGGATGGGTCGATGAGAATGTGCATTGACTACCGGGAGTTGAACAAGGTGACCGTGCAGAATAAGTACCCACTACCCCGAATAGACGATCTCTTCGACCAACTGCATGGAGCCGGATGTTTTTCCAAGATCGATCTTCACTCGGGCTACCATCAAGTAAAAGTTAGAGAGGAAGATGTCTCCAAGACCGCCTTTAGAACCCGGTATGGCCACTACGAGTTCTTGGTTATGCCTTTCGGGCAAACTAACGCGCCGACCATGTTTATGGACTTGATGAATCAGGTTTGTCGAACATTTATAGACAAGTCGGTCATTGTGTTCATTGATGACATCTTGGTGTATTCAAAGAATGAAGTAGAGCACGAGCGACATCTCAAAGAAGTATTGGAAGTATTGAGAAATGAGAAGCTTTACGCCATAATTTCTAAGTGCGAGTTTTGGTTGCACGAGGTCTAGTTCTTGGGTCACATGGTCACAAGGGAAGGAGTAAAAGTTGATCCATCGAAGATTGAGGCGATGATGAACTGGGAACCACCCAAGAGTCCCACCGAAATTCGGAGCTTCTTGGTCCTAGCCGGCTACTATCGAAGATTTATTTAGAATTTCTCCAAAATCGCCTCTCCCTTAACATCTTTGATGAGGCAGAACGTAAAATTCCTTTGGAGTGAGAGCCAAGAGCGGGCATTTCGGACTCTACAAAGGAAATTGTGCGAGGCATCGATCTTATCCGTACCTGAGGGAACGGAGGATTTTGTGGTCTACAGCGACGCATCCAAGATAGGTTTGGGATGCGTCTTGATGAAAAGGGGAAAAGTGATAGCCTATGTCTCAAGACAACTTAAGGAACATGAGAAAAACTACCCAACCCACGATCTTGAACTAGCAGCGGAAGTGTTTGCTTTGAAGTTATGGCAACACTACCTCTACGGTACGAAATGCATGCTTTTTACCGACCATAAAAGCTTGAACCACGTCTTCGACCAAAAAGAATTGAACATGCGGCAAAGAAGATGGCTAGAGCTACTCAAAGACTACGGTTGTGAACTTCTATATCATCCCGGTAAGGCCAATGTCATGGCGTACGCTTTGAGTCGAAAGGAGTATAGTAGTGGCGTCCGAGCTACTTTTGCAAGAATCGAAGTTGTCTCAAGCCTACTTGATAGAATCAAAATGTCTCAGTCGGAGGCGCTACTCGAAGCAAATCTCAAAGGAGCAGCTATGGTGAAGCAACATCTACAGTTGTCAGAAAATGGAAGAGGTTTGAAAGTGTTCCAAGGGAGGATTTGGGTGTCGAAGATTGTTGGATGTCGAGAATTGTTGTTGGAAGACGCACATAAATCCAAATACTCAATTCATCCGGGAAGTACAAAAATGTACTAGGACTTGAAGCTAAACTATTGTGGCCTGTAATGAAATTGGATGTAGGCAGTTATGTGGAGCAATGCATAACTTGCTTACAAGTAAATGTGGAGCATCATCAACCTTACGGTAGTCTGCAATCCTTAGAGATACCGGAATGGAAATGGGAGCACATTACCATGGATTTTGTAACCAAACTACCGAAGACATTGAGGGGTCCCGACACCATATGGGTGGTAGTGGACCGATTGACCAAGAGTGCGCATTTCTTGTCTATGCTGGAAACTCTACCGATGGACAGATTGGCTAAACTTTATATAGATGAGGTGATCTCGAGGCATGAAGTTCCACTCTCTATTGTATCCAATCGTGATAGTCGCTTCACTTCTCATTTCTGGGATAGTCTACAAAATGAGTTGGGTACTAGGATAAAGTTGAGCACCGCGTACCACCCCCAAACCGACGGCCAGAACGAGAGGACCATACAACCCTTGAAGACATGTTGAGATCGTGCGTCATCGACTTCGGGGGGAAGTTGAGATTCACATATTCTGTTAGTGGAATTCTCCTACAACAACAGTTACCACTCAAGTATCGGCATGGCGCGATTCGAGGCGTTATACGGGAGAAAGTGTAGAACACCCGTGTGTTGGTTGGAGGCGGGAGAAAAGCAGTATGTTGGACCGAAGATATTGCAAGAAACGACCGACAAGGTGAAAGGCATTAGAGAGCGGTTGAAGGCGACCCAAGATCACCAAAGAGTTACGCGGACAAGAAGAGAAGACTCGTCGAGTTCTAAGTGGGGGAACGGGTGATGTTGAAGGTTTCACCGTGGAAGGGGATTATTAGATTCATAAAACTTGGGAAGCTTAGTCCCAGTTTCCTTGGACCTTTCACCATCGTTGAGCGTATTGGATTTCAAGCTTACAAGTTGGACCTACCACCCGAGAAGAATGGGATTCACCCTAACTTCCATGTGTGTTACTTGCGAAGATGCCTAGCCGAAGAGGAGAGCGTCATTCCTTTATCAGAAATTAGAGTGGATAACGACAGATGTGTGGAGGAGCTTGAAACTATTTTAGAAAGGAAGACAAAGAGACTACGACACAAGGAAGTGATTATGGTGAAGATTCAATGGAAACATCACCGGGGACCCATAACCCACACTTGGTACAGTGTCATTGTCGCGCGCGGATAGTGGTTTACGGTACACTCCCCGCGAGAGTGACAGGCGACAATGCCAATGTCACTCTCGCCTGGCATTATCGTCGAGGGTAGCAGTGGCCTTAAAATGCTTTTCTTAGTTAGTTGAGTCTCATTTGTTTGCATTAAAGGGTTTTGTTGGGCGATTTTCCTCTCAAGTCTAGGTAAGGTTCTTTCCATTTATCATCTTCTCCCCTCATTAAATGTCCATCCAACCTCATCTAGTAACATTTATGATCCCTGCTTGGTTCAAGCTTCAAGTGAATCAACTAGTTTCTTTTTGGAACCTCAAGACTCAACCTCTAATTCTAGGGTTTTGTGATTTTAGGGTTTTTACATCACAAGCCCATTTGGTGAGTCTCTCAACCCTTACTTCACCATAAATGCCAATATTTACTTGTATGTGACTTGTAGGTACATTGGGGTTTTGACCTAAAAATTAGGGTTTGTGGGTTTTGCTAAGTATGGGTTCTTGATCCTTACTATTTGTGCTTAATTATGATGAATAAGTGATTACATACTTTCTAACATGTTTGAAATGGAATATAAACTAGATGAGAGTCATTTCTTGCAAAAAGGGGGTTTTTGGTCTAAGTGAATGTCTTTTGTAGATGGGTCTCATCTTCTTAGCTCATTAGAATATAAACCTTTACAGGGTTTATAAACCTTCAATATAAACTTTATTGGGTTTTAGTCGTTCATATTTACAGAGTTTATAAACCTTCATTTTTAGACGTTATATTGTCAAAATTTTAAGTTTTAAATTTACCCTATTTTTAGGGTGTTACACCACAACCCTTGTGGTTTTCACTCTTTTTTTTTGGTAATGGATTAAAGAATTTGGGTTTGATATGATGGTTAATTTTAGTTCTTGAAATTTGGATTAAAGAAGGAATCAAAAATCCAAGAAAAATTAATGAATTAAGAAGGGAATTTTTAATAATAATTATTTTTTACCAATAACATTATAAATTGTTATATGTTAAAAATACAAAAAATCAACAATATTGAAGAATGTCCTTTTTGGTCATTTTTACATGTATAAGCAAAATTTGCCAAACACTTGAAACGACTTATCAGCTTATTGGGTTTTGGTACCGCTATAAGCTAATCCAAACATTTTTTTTATAAAACTCCAATTTGCCAGTTGCCACCGCATAAGTTGATAAACACTTTAAAAAAACATAAGTTATTTTAAATAAGCAATCCCAAACACTCCCTTAGTCCAATTATACGTGTTTAGCCCCATTATAATGTTTTATGCTTTTACACTTTAACATAATTAGAAGAATGATCCTATTTAAATGAATTTCATATGTTATTTTGTTATTTTAAGACATTATTGTTGTTTAAATTTTTAAGACTTAATACTATATGCAGTATGAATTTTTATATTTAGTTTTATTTATTACTCATTCAATCATTTATAGTGTTGGTACATGTGTAATAGGGCTTCTAAAAAGATTGGAACAACCTTGGTCTATGTTCATCCTTCATTCGGTACAGAAGAAGATAAAGAAGACAACACTAATGTACAGAAAGTAGGAATTTTCAAATAACTGTCTTTTAACATTTTCCAATCGGACTACGAATTGAAATATTTATCTAATAAATTCAAAGTTACATCGTGTTTGATACATATCAGACCCGTTCCTGACATTTTATAGGCTCTGGGCAAGATATAAAAATGGGCCCTCGATAACTACGAAATTATTTTCAATATATTTTTTATATTATCAAAAATAACATTGAATTCAAGAAAATACTAATAATTCATGTAAAACCGTTTTTCCTGTTATTCCAAGCGCAAGATCAATCATTAAATATATTCTAAAATAATTTTATCTACCATATCATTTTTACATAACATCGTCAATCCATTATACCATCAAATGCATCGTATGATATACCTTTATATATAGATTGAAATCATTTGAGGTCACTGTGTTGACCATTCGGAGTAACACTTTAAGTAAATCAACATAAATCAGTTGAGTTTCCACATGTTACCTTATGTTAATGTTTTTCATCACCATTTTAAACTTTTAGAGTTGAACAAACTTTTTAAGAACCATCAATCTTAGAATCTAAAGTCCGTGTTGGCTATAGTTTGAGATCTTATTATTATGTTAGAGATAAAAAAAAAGTACATAAGATTAATGCACTTAATATTAGGTAATAAGGAGTCAATAATTTTTGAAAAAAAAGAATAAAAATAGTTTTGAAATCCTAAATATAGATATAAGTTGGATCGTCTCATATAGTTGGTAAAGGTAAGAGTTTTCTTAGTTAATAACAATAAATCTACTATATTCTAACATAAAAATAAAATTCATGCGGATGGAATAATCAAAATAGTATGTGGAAGATGGCAGTAATAGAGTATATATATCTAGGATTTTAGGCAAAAATAGTTTTAGATATTAGTACTAAATAAAAAAAACTTAGAGAAACAATAAGCAATACTATAAGATGAATGGCCAATTAACTTTTTACAAAATTTATTGTCCAATGTAATTACTTAATACATGTTTTGGTCCTTAATATAATACTAAATTATTTTCGAGTCCTATTATATACTATCTTTTTGTGTTTTTTATTTACAATTTTTTTAACTACTACTATATAGTACATGTAATTCAAAATTTTGGGCCTCTATTTCATTTGGGTCCTGAGAATTCGTCCTTAGGCCCTGAGAATTCGTCCGACTCGTCCTCCCCCAGGACACCCTGATACATATAAGTGAAAAAAGAAGTCATAGACAAGTTGGGAGTTGATGGTAGGGGTGAGCATCGGAAGCGGGTATAACCGCCTTTGGAACCGGAACCGCTTCGGAACTGCCGGTTTCGGAACCGGAACCGGAACCGATGTGATTGGTTCCGGTTCCAGTTCCTAAAATATGGTTCTGGTTCTGGTTTTCATTTTTTTTTGGAACGGTTACCCGCCGGTACCCGCCGGGACCGGTTCCAGGACAGGGTACCCGGTCCTGTTGGGTACCCAGAACCGGAACCGACGGTACCTGCTACTTTTAAAAATATATATTTTTTATTTATTTATAAAAACTTAATAAACTACCTTTTAATAAAGCATCGTTTGTAGTATTTATTAGAATCAACTAATTTTAAGAACGTGAAGTGTTTTGGAAGCACCGTTTGTAGTATTTATTTGTTTTGTAAGCACCGTTTGTAATATTTATTTGTTTTGTAAACATCATTTGTAGTATTTATTGGTTTTTAGTTTTTATCGTATTAGTTTTCACGTTTGTGGTATTTATTTTCTTACGTTTGGACTTTGTAATATAATTAATATTTACCTTTTTATAATATGCATGATAAAAAAATTAAAAATTAGACAGTAGATACCCAGTAACGGAACCGGAACCGGCGGTTCCGGTTCTGATTCCAATATAAGGAACCGATGCAACCGGTTCAGGTTCCTTCATTTCAAGAACCGTCGGTTCCGATTCCGGTTCCGAAAATTTTAGGCGGATATCCGCCTTTACTCACCCCTAGTTGATCGACTGCAACACGGAAAGGTTAACATGACAAATTTCTTGGAACTTTATACTCTTTTAAATTTATGTGTGGGGAGCATCTTGTACACTTTTCCTATTGACAAAATCATTAAAGTTGGTCAGCAATCCAAAAAAGCCTGATTTGAAGGCTGAAATTGTGACCAATCTGGAAAGTGGAAAATAGGGGTGTTCAAAAAACCGAAAAATCGAGTCGAACCGTTTGATCCGAAACCGAAAAAACTAAAAACCGGAAAAATCGAAAATCAAAAAAACTGAAAACCGAAAATCCGAGTATTCACGGGTCGGTTTCGGTTTTAAATTATAGGTATCCACATGTAACCGATTTGAACCGATATATATAAAGCAATTAATAATATTATATTTTATATTAACTATTTAATTTTTAAATAGTCATCTACTTAATACTGGATATTTTTAAACAATAAAACTAATTTTGATTTTTTTCTTGAATTATTTTTTATGTGTTTGTTTTGTAATTGGTTTAAATTTTCTATTTTAGTATAATTTTTATATTGCAAGTAATATTTTCCTAATAAATTCGGGTAACCGTGAACCGAACCGCAGGTAACCGACTAATTTCGGTTCTATTTTGATATAATTTTTATATTGCAAATAATATTTTTCTAATAAATTCGGGTAACCGTGAACCGAACCGCTGAGTTCGGTTCGGTTTAGTTCACCCCGCGGTTCGGATTTTGTTCGGGTAATATCACTACTAAAAAACTGTGAAATACCGACGGCAATTACCGACGGCAAAAACAGTCGGTAATTACCGACGGCAAACCGATGGCTTACCGACGGTATGCTTTTTCATTTCATTTTATATTTATTTTTAATAAGTTGTCGGAAAACCGTCGGAAAATATGTGATATACCGACGGCTTACCGACGGTATGTTTTTTCATTTCATTTTATATTTATTTTTAATAAGTTGTCGGAAAACCGTAGGAAAAATTAGTGATATACGGACGATTTACCGACGGTATGTTTTTTCATTTTATTTTTTAATTATTTTTAATAAGTCGTCGGAAAACCGTCGGTAAAATTAGTGATATACCAACGATTTACCGACGGTATGTTTTTTCATTGTATTTTTTAATTATTTTTAATAAGTCGTCAGAAAACCGTCGGTAAAATTAGTGATATACCGACGATTTACCGACGGTATGTTTTTTTATTTTATTTTTTAATTATTTTTAATAAGTCGTCGGAAAACCGTATGAAAAATTAGTGATATACCGATGATTTACCGACGGTATGTTTTTTCATTTTATTTTTTAATTATTTTTAATAAGTCGTCGGAAAACCATCGGAAAAATTAGTAATATACCGACTGTTTACCGAGGGTAGGTTTTTTCATTTTATTTTTTAATTATTTTTAATAAGTCGTCGGAAAACCGTCGGAAAAATTAGTGATATACCGACTGTTTACCGACGGTAGGTTTTTTCATTTTATTTTTTAATTATTACCGACTGTTTACCGAGGGTAGGTTTTTTCTCATTTTATTTTTTAATTATTTTTTCATTTTATTTTTTAAATAACAATCCCAAACAAGAGTTTCACCATTTTTTTACATTATTGAAATATTAATAACTTTTTACCCCATCGTCAAAACTAGAGGTGATCATTTGCGGGCTTGGGCGGGCCACAGGCCGGGCCTAACATATGTTTCCTGTCCAACGGGCCTAATACAGTAAACCCAAGCCCGTTTTTACGGGCTTGAGAACTTGCCCGTACCCGTCCTATTAACGGACCGGGCTTGCCAACGGGCTAACGGGGCTGAAAATTTACATTTAAAAAAACTTATATAAAATGGTAAGTTGTGTAAAAGTATTCAAAATACATTTTTTTTTCCAACTAAAAAAGCGTAAATATACTAATGTACACAACGTAAGAAAAAGATTTTTTCACAAAATATGGAGTATGAACTTTTTCTCTCTAAAGATTATCACCCTCCGAAGTTCGGATTCCTCAAAAACAAAATATTAACCACCTAATATTTCAAGATCAAGATCATAAACGTATTATATGACATATCACATATATTATATATTTAGACGGTGGTTGGTACATAGTAGAGGGAGTCCAACCAAAAACCACTTCTGAACTTTTTTTAATACAAGATTAATTATATAAAAAAAATAATTGGTTATAATTGTATAACGGGCCGGGCGGGCCTGTCCAAAATTCTTTTTTCATAGCCCGAGCCCGCCCGTTAACTTGAACGCTCCTGCCCAAGCCTGTCCATATTTTCTAAAATGGTTGTCCAAGCCCACTTTTCTAATGGGTTGGGCGGGCCGGGTCTAGCGGGCCTTACCGCCATGAACAGCTCTAGTCAAAACCCAACGATCGCGTCCTCATTGTCAAAACCTAAAAAAATTTCACCCCATCCTCATCGCCGCCCTCTTCATCACCGGTCTCATCTTCCTCGCCGACGATCGCCGGTCTCATCTTCCTCGCCGCATTGTTGTAATATCTCTTCTCTCATCTTCCTCGCCGATAATCTCTCTCGATTTTGTAGGTTTACGATTATGAAATTGATTTTATAAATTGGTTCTTTACGATTATGAAATTGATGTTTGTTTGTTAATTTGTTTGTTTGTTTTCATCAGATATTGCTCAGACATTCCTCAGATCTTTGCTCTGCTGGTTCCTATTGGGTTTCAACATTTAATTTCATCTTCAGTCAAAGGTATATATCGATTCAGATTTGGTTTTTTCTCAACCTCTTATTCTTTTCTCCTTTACGGTAACTCTCTGTTATCTGTTTCGTTTTTTCTTCTATTGAAGTGGTAATCAGAAATATGGTTGTGATTCTAGTTGTGCAGATGCATATGTGAATATATTGCTGGTTTGAAATCTATTTCTAATGATTTGAGTTGAGTTGAAATTTAAGTTGAAAATTTGGTTTACTGTATCATCTGTTATGACTGAAAATTTGATATACATGGTTTCCATGTTAGGTCTTGATTATTATCATTGTTATAATGAAAATAACTTACATCAGAGCTATCTTGAAGCCTTTTCCATACATGGTTGTAGGATTATAATCATTAGCTTCAGATTTATTTCCCAACCTTAAATTGTATTAACCCAAACTCGATCTCTTTGAATGTGTTTAACAAATATATTATTTACCTGCTTTTTCACTCGGTTCGCCTTCACCATCTGATGTTAAGCAGATATTAGTGAATGTAAAGATGAAGGTAACACATCCAAAAACTTGGATGATAAACAACAACCTTCCATGAAGATGAAAATTTATCTTTTTAGGTGAAGCATACAAACGAAGAAAGTTGATTACCGTCGGTAATATTAGTCGTCGGAATGCCGTCGCTAATGTACACCGTCAGAAAACCGTCGGTAACCGTGACAGTCGGAAAACCGTCGCTAATGCTCTCCGTCGGAAAACAATCGGTAAGGGGAACCGTCGATAGTTGTCGTCGGAAAACCGTCGGTAAATATTACCGACCAAGTTTTTTCCAACGGTCATTTACCGTTGGAAAACCGTCGCGAAAGCCCTTTTCCGACGGTTTTAGCCGTCGGTAATACGATTTATTTTAGTAGTGAAAGTTATCACAAAACAACTTGAACTCACCTTGCTTAGTTAAGTTAAACCTAGAATCCAAACTTAAATCTTTAGCTTCCAAAATGAAGACTTGAGATCTACAAGTAATCCTCCCAATAACTTCTCAAGGTCACTTTCCATGGCTAGAATTAAACCATTTATGAGCATAATCTTTAGATCCACAAAAATCCTCAAATTGGAGCTTAAAACATCCAAACACTTATCTCATCAAAATCTTGAAACCTCCCATCATATATCTTCAATCTCCAAGGTTCTCCTTTCGATTGGTCCAAAAACGTCCAAAAAATGTCAAAATCGCCAACAAAGAGAGGGGAGGGAGGATGGGGGAAGAAATAAGTGAAACCCCTAAAAATTGGGCATAAAACCCGTTCCCATGACCTTGGTCGTGATGCAAGTCTCCGGTTAGGTCACTCGTGCCCAAAACCGTGCCAAATAGCCATTCTGGCGGCTCAGGTCAGCGGCCATGTCGTCCCAGGCCATGTTGTGCCGCGTTGATCGGTAGTTCCGCAACTGTTCTTTGACCATTCTCCGACTGTTTCAAATGTTTTTCTATCAAAGACTTAGGGGCCGTTTGTTTTTTAAGAGGTCTAAAGTCTGAAGTCTTAATTTAGTTATTATTAATAAGAGGTGGTGTGTAAAAAGGTCTGAACGATTTAGACTTAAGAGATATTAAGAGATTTTTTTAAAAAACAAACAACCCCTTAGTGACTTTCGAAAACCAAAACTCCTAAATATAACATTCTTTAGACCAGGAACCAACGGGGTTAACGAATCGTACTGAAAGATTAACATTTTCAATTTGGCTACTGAATATTTTTTTTAAACCGTGAAATTTACATTTTAATAATAGCAATTGAATTATGGGTGTTATAAGTTTTCTCAAAATTTAGATATAGTCCCTTATGGGTACTCAAAATAGATAAATTACATAAAACATGACAAAATAGTTGTTCAGCATTTGGTAGATTGAACTGGACATGAAGAAACCAATAAAATGGCTTGTTTACCCCTATTGAGTTGTTTATATCTTTTATCTATTTTGATTAATTTGTGTAATTTATCACATAATAATAAAATAAATATTTTTTGGTTGTAACAAAATATATCATTCGGAAGTTTTCGTCAAGATGATTAAAACACATCAAAATAAAAAGTTTATGTAGTTTCCAATCCTTATTTTATATATTTTCTTATTACTAATATTTAACAAATTACATAAATTAATCAAAACATAAAAACAGTATAAAGACAATATTTTGAGGACAATAAGTGAAAGTTTAAAAAACATAAAATACAATAAATAAAATGAATAAAATGTAAGGTGTAAGGCGTATTTGATGTTTTAGAAAAGAATTAGGTTTTATTTCGAGGTTATATTAGTAAAATATGGGTCTATTCCACCTTGTTCCACTTAATTTGCTCATGTCTGTTCCACATAAAAGTCCAGCCAAACATGGAATAGTGATCCCTGTTTTGTCATGTCCAATGTACCAAACGCACCCTAAACGCACTATGTACACTTAGGTCTAAACATTTCATTTTCATAGCATTGGTGGTCCTCAAGTTAACATCGGTGGTCCTTAAGTTAACATCGTTCCGGTGGTCCTCAAGTTAACATCGTTAACTTGAGGTCCATTAGCACCCCATGTGGCCCTCACTTGAGGGGTAATTTCGTCAATATTTAGTTTGATAAATGTTCATCTTCTTCATCTATCTTTAAGTTCATCAAGGTAATTTATTATGATAAATGTTATTTGTGCAATGTCTGAGAAGAGAAGAAGTTGTGTGTACACTACGGTGAAGGAGGCAAAGGTGATGTCAGACGGTTGGAGACGGAGGTGAGTACAAGGGGATCGGGAGGGAGCTTTTTGATCCGGTGGGTTTTCACTGCGAGAGAACAGAAGGGAAGGGTTTTCACCATCGACGTTGATTTACAAGAAGGGTGGAGAACCGTGTTTAAGAGAAGAGAGAGACACATATCTAATATTAATTTATTTTTCATTATATAAAATATTTAATATTATGTTTTTTAAAGAAAAAAGAGATAAAAGAACTAAATTGCCCTCATGTAAAACGTACATTCCTCAACTTACCAAACCTTATATAATGGCATTAACTCAATGACCATGGATGTTTGAAAATGAAAAGTTATAGACCACCAATGTAGATGGTGCATTTAAGGTATCATACCCAAATTTTGAGCAAACAACAAGCAGTGAATCTAGAAAATAATGTCACTGGGGCATTATATACATTACAACAAAATTGGTTTACAGAGATTGATTTAAAATAATAAAGCTTATAAGACCAAACAATTGTGTGTTCTAAGTAAAAGTGTTGAAATAAGTTTATACACTGATTTTGAGCTTTTTACCAAGTTTTTAAAACACCTTTTAGACAAAACATCATGTTAATACCACATTATTTGAAAAAAGAAATGCTTTATAAAAATAAGTATCCTATAAAAAAAACTAATACATTAATTATTTTAAAAGTGTCATGCAAAACTTGTTAAGACACTGAAAAACGTGTATAAATTTATTACAATGTTTTTTACATACAATTATTTGCTTCTATAAACGTATGTGTTGTAAAAGAGTCTATTAAAGTACTTAGATATTTTTGGTACTTTTATAAATGATATATTTGTTTTTATATTTTATAAATTCATTTTTATTATAATAATAAATAAAATAATAATTAATTAAAAGATACAACTTTGCTTTAGATCCGCCCATGACCACAAGGACCTTCGGCGTAATTCACTCTTAAGTTGTTTTTGAAGGTTTTTATTTTTCCATACTTAATGAATTATGATATAATAAAGATTAATAATAAAACTAATGTATTAAACCATGTGTGTTAAGGGGCGTTTGGTTAGGGTTTGATAAGAAATGAAAATGATATTGAAAAATATAGTTTTGTTTGATATAACTTAATGGACTTATTACTTTAAATCCATTAATTTTTGTCTCATTAAATTGGAATGAATAGAATCTTTAATCCTATTTTCATTTTTATTTTCATTTCTTAAAGTGAACCAAAGGTCCTATAATTTTAAAAATTAAGTTGGTAAAATTCATATATTTCATTGTATAAGGGGAATTCAATTATTGGAGGCTAATTCTTGATTAAAAATTGGGAGCATTAGGTGATTATAGTGGTTTTTGAAAGATGCTTTATATTATTAATTAATTATTTTTATATAGTAATGGCAAGACTAACAGGTAGGGTCTAGCTATTTTATTTAGGTTTAGAAACATAATATTTTTAATAAAAATAATGCTATGTTCAATAATTGAGGCATTTTAAAAGGACATAACTACCCTTCTCTCTTCTTGCAAAATACTATTATATATAGTTTGTGACTTGTTGCTCTTTCTCTTCACACCTTACACTTTCATCTTCCAAACTGTGCTTTCTTTTCTTTACATAGTAGAAGAACCAAATATATAACAATCACACAGGTATTCTCTTTTATGAATTTATTTGGTTATTGATTTTGCCTTTTTGTTGGCTACTATGCAATCTATCTCGTAGTGAATCCAAGATTTTTGTCAAACAATTTTAAGGCGTTTAAAGGCTCGTAAAACAATAGCCAACAAAAGAGGATCTAATTAAAAACATTGTATATCAAAATAATTATTCAAATGAGATGTTTAATACTATGAGTCAACAATTAAACAAAATAGAAAGTAATACTAATAATGAAGATAAAAATAAAAGTGATAGTCAAAATTCAAATACTTCTATACAATACGTCGAAAACCCAATATTTGTACCTCAACAATTAGATTCAACAATAAATTTAGGATACAATAAAAAAATGGTTAATGAATTAGTACAAAAATTAAGTGGAATGAAAAATAAAAGTGAACCGATAGTTTCAAATGAACCAAATGAACTCTTTAGTCTTCAAGAAATTTATTCAAGATTCTCTAAACCAAATAACCAAGTATCAGTTCAAGATTTACAAGAAGAATTAAAAACTATTAAAACAGAAATCAAAACAATCAAAGAAAGATTATTAAAAATTGAAAAGAATAAAGAAATTATTAACAAAGCAGAAATTATTGATAACACAAATAATAATAATAATAATAATCAAAAGGCTAATAAAATTAATAAAAAAGATTCAAAAGAAATTATAAAATTTTCAAAAAGAATATATTTTCAGAGATGGAATACTTATATAAATCTTTGTATAGGAAATGAATTCAAAGTAACAGTTTTAGCATTAATTGATAGTGGTGTAGATATGAATTGCATCCAAGAAGGAATTATACCTAATAAGTATTATGAAAAGACTTCAAATCGATTATCAACCGCAAGCGGATCTTCGTTAAATATCCAATACAAAGTTACAAATGTTCATATATGTAATAATGATTATTGTTATAAAACTTCATTAATACTTTCAAAAAACTTACCTTCAACATTGATATTAGGAACCCCATTTATTTCTCAATTATACCCCTTTTCAATCAATGAAGATGGAATTTGTACCAAACTATTAAATAAAGAAATAAATTTCAAATTTGCTAATCCAATAGTTTCTTCAGAACAAAGTTAGTCAAGCAAAATATCTAATCAATGAAATAAGTAGTTTAAAGATTTCTAACCAATTACAAGACCCAATTGTTCAAAACAAAATCAAACAGATAAAAGAAAATTTTGAAAATATTTTTTGTTCAAATATTCCAAATGCTTTTTGGAAAAGAAAAACATATAGTTAAATTACCTTATACAAAGAATTTTAATGAAAGAAATATTCCTTCAAAATCAAGAGCTATTCATATGTCATCTGAATTATAAGAACACTGTAAGAAAGAAATTCAAGATTTAATAGAAAAAAGACTTATAAGATCTTCAAAATCTCTTTGGTCATGTTCACCTTTCTATGTCATGAATGCAACTGAATTAGAAAGAGGATCCCCAAGAATTGTTATCAATTATAAACCCTTAAACAAGGTTTTAGAATGGATTCGATACCCAATACCCAACAAAAGAGATTTACTCAAAAGACTTTATGACTCAAACATTTTTTCAAAATTTGACATGAAATCTAGATTTTGGCAAATACAGATTCATGAGTAAGATAAAGATAAAACTGGTTTTAATGTTCCTTTGGGGCATTAAGAATGGAATGTTATGCCATTTGGACTCAAAAATACTCCGACAAAAGAGATTTACTCAAAAGACTTTATCACTCAAACATTTTTTTCAAAATTTGACATGAAATCTAAATTTTGGCAAATATAGATTGTGAGCAAGATAAAGATAAAACTGGTTTTAATGTTCCTTTCGGGCATTAAGAATGGAATGTTATGCCATTTGGACTCAAAAATACTCCCTCTGAATTTCAAAATATCATGAATGAAATCATTATTCCTGTAAGCAATTTTGCTATTGTTTATATTGATGGTGTTTTAATCTTTTCGAAATTTATTGATCAACATTTCAAACATTTAAATATATTCTATGATTTAATTCATAAGAATGGTTTAGTCGTCTCTCTCCAAAAATGAGCCTTTTCCAAACACAAATTAGATTTCTAAGACACGAAATTGTTCTAGGAACTATAAGACCCATTCAAAGAAGTTTAGAATTCCATATGGAATTAAAGACAAAACTCAACTTCAAAGATTCTTAGGATGTTTAAATTATGTTCACGATTTTTTCGAAGATTTAGGAATTATATGCAAACCCATTTATCAAAGACTCAAAAAGAAGCCAGAACCTTGGACTCATGAACGTACTAAAATTGTTCAACACATTAAACAAAAGGTCAAATATTTACCCTGCCTCAATATACCTCAACCTAATGCTCAAATAATTATAGAAACTGATGCTAGTAATCTAGGTTTCGGAGGAATTCTCAAACAAAAACTTAATAATCAATCTAAAGAATAATTAGTTAGATTCTTCTTAGGTTCTTGGAATGATACTCAAAAGAATTACTCAACAGTAAAAAAGGAAGTTTTAAGCATTGTTTTGTGCATCAAAAAACTTTGAAGATGATTTATACATGAAACCATTTTTGTTAAGAGTCGATTGTCAGGCTGCAAAACCAATTCTAGAAAATGATATCAAAAGTATAATTTCAAAACAAATTTTTGCAAGATGGCAAACCTTGTTAAGCAATTTTGATTTTCAAATTGAATTTATCAAAAAGGCAAAAACAATTCTTTACCAGATTTCTTATCAAGAGAATTCTTACAGGGCAAATGAATTCTCAAAATACCTATTTTCAAACACTGATCAAAAGAAAAAGATGGTGTTATCTCCATTCAAATCTCCAGGAATTTCAACCTCTTCTTCTCCTTTACCTACTTAAAATCGATATACTTCACTCTCTCCTACAACTTATCAAACCTATTCGTCCTTAGTTCAAAATCCTGTAACTATTCCTTTAACTCCAAACAAAACCACCATAGTTACACCAAAAGCTCAAACTATCACTACTCCTTATCATAAAAAACCTACTTCTTCTTCTTCAAACCCTGTTAATAGATCTTATTTACTCAATCCAAATCAACAAATAGTCAAAATTCTTGAAGATCATGAAGTTCATCTTCAAAACAAAGGATTTCATATTCTCACGGACTTTCTATTTCCTAGAAACTCTCTGTTCATTAAAAAAATATTCGTAATCCTAGAGAATATTATCAAGCAATCTTAGTTGATACTGGATCTGTCAAAATTATTCATAATTATAATTCTGCAAATCCTTCTCAAATTGACTTCAGCAAAGCTCAAATTTTTCATATTCTATCTATTCAAGATTGGAAAGCTCGTCCATACACTGAAAAGACTCTTTCCAACTTTCCAGAATGTCCATCTTATAATTATTATGATTATCAAGATGCCTGGTTCAATTTCCTTTATTTGGTTCCTATTTTACAAAAACTTTGACTACAACTATCCTCGATGGTTTGCCAAATGGTTCAAATATATAGGAAACATTCCTGATACTCTTCCTCCACGAGTCAAAGAAGGTTTTATCAAATTCAAAGAGATATTTGTCCAAAATATTCCTGTTTTATCAATTCGAATATCTCCTTCAATTCACAACTTTGTTCAAAATTCCTTGGATCATGTCCTGGTCTTTCACCATTACTCCTGCTAATGGTCCCTTTCCACCTCTACTTCAAAGAACAACAAGAGTCAAATGGTGGGATAAGCTTCCCAAATATCAAATTGAGAAAATGACATATTCAAGGTGTGTCAAACTACTATTCAATAAACTTTGGTGTACCAGCTTCCATTGCCCCACCATCAAGTCTACTCCAACTTGAAGAAGACATGAAATTTCTCAATTCATGGCCACAAACTCTGGAGAAGAAATTAGAAGCCTGATTCAAGAAATCAAACGAAGCTCACCACCAAATTCAAATGCTACTCAAGAGGTTCATGAATCGTTACTCCAAGACGCTCAAGACCCATATCCCGATGTAAATCTCTAGGTTTGTGTGCGTTTGGTGATTTGTCTTTGTAGACAAATTTATTGGTTTATCATAATGAAACTTATCAAAAGTATGAAATACTCTCTATGGTATTTCAGATGGTATATTGTTCAAAACAAAAGTTTATCAAAAATATTTACAGGTACTCAATATAAAGCGAGTTCAATAATTGAAGATGACGAAGGTACTTCATCTTTTCAAAAGATGCATGGCCCACAACAATAAAGACAACATACTTTGCAAAGAAGTCGAAAGATGCTTTACCTTTTCAAAAAGCGTGTTGGCCAAGATAGTCAAAAGATTCCCTCAAAAACAACAAAGACAATTCAAATGAAGTTTCAAATCCGTCACCGGTTCTCAGTCGAAAGTTTTCCAATAACTACTCCTTTTCAAGACAATTGTCGGTCATACTCTTCATCAAATGCCTATATAAGACGATTCAAGATTTCAATTGTTTCTTTCTTTAGAAAATGTCATGCGACATACAAAACCTTCTCTCAAATTCTCTATTTCTCGTTGTTCAAAATCTCTAGATTTTCAAATATTCATATCTCCTGATGTATGCTTAAGTTGTCGTAAAGACAATTGTTCAAAAGATTGTATAATCCAAGAAGGTACTTATTTTGTCTAGGAAACTCTTTGCTTGCTTATTTAATTTACAAATTTAATTTACTTTGTCCAATTTAATGATCCTGTCTCATTATCTCTTATTGGTATCAAATGAAAACACTCATTTTTTTATTGTGCACGTGAGAACCAATCTTAGCCATTGATCAAAACTTAGAAAACTAATCAATGGTTAAAACATAATAAAGTTAAATTAGAAGTGATTAGGGACAAAACTGAAAATTTGAATCAATGTCTACCTTATTTGACTTTTTATTTTCTTTTTTAATTAAACTTTTTTACCCCCCTTAAAGTTTAAAATAAACTATCTTAAAAATTAATAACATTTTAATCAAACAAATTGCATCAAAAAATGAGAATTTCGTGCTTTTCGATATGACATCCATCTCGATATAGTTTTTGTGTTGTTTTAACTGTTTTTACGTGAAATGCTATATATGTGTTATATTCATTATGAATATGTATGCACATCCTTGAGAGTTCACATTCAGTATGAATAACAAAGGTGAACGTTCATTCAATATTCTTGATGAATAATACAGTATTCAAGGATAAATAATACAACTTTGAGGATGAATAATACACAAATTAATGATTCATGTATTATTCATCATGAATCATATATTATTATTCACCCTGAATGTTGTATTATTTATCCTGAATTATACATTATTCATGATGAATACTATATGAATGACCCATCATGGTGTGAACACATGGCGCACTCTCTTTTGTTTCCCAATTCACAACCGAATTTTCGTTTAATTCATTATGAATATGTATGCGCATTCTCGGGTGTCCCACATTCAGTATGAATAACAAATGAACTTTCATTCATTATTAATGATGAATAATTTAATATTCATGATGAATTATACAACATTCAGGATGAATAATGCACGAATTCATGAATTGCGTATTATTCTTCCTGAACGTTGTATTATTCATCCCGAATGATACATTATTCATGATGAATAATACACGAATGACCCGTAAAGGTGTAGAGACTTTACGTGCTCTCTTTCGTTCCCCGGTTCACAACCGAAACTCAATACGTTCTCGATTCGTCTCGATGGATGTTGGGTTTACGGTGATGAAGAACGTGATGCCTTACGATGTTGAAGAAAGTGATGTCGAGTTATGAACTTACGGTGTCGAGGTGTTGTACACACTTGAACGTACATAAATCTTCATAATGAATATAACACATATATAATATTTAACGTAAAAAACGGTAAAAAAAACTATATCGAGATGGATGTTATATCGAAGAGCACGAACTTTTCGTTTTTTGATGTAATTTGTTTGATTAAAATATTAGTAATTTTTAAGATAATTTATTTTAAACTTGAAGTGAGTAAAAGTTTTTAATTAAAAAAGAAAATAAAAGGTCAAATATTGTAGGCGTGAGTTTAAATTATCTTTCTTTTTTACCCCTAATCTAATTTTAGATAAAAACTCTATTTAATAAGTTGTTGGATCAATTGAGATTGAAGAGTTGAGATTCATCCTCACATGCAAAATGAAAATTGAGTTTTCATTTGAACTTTCCTCTCTCTCTATAATAGTAAAATAAATTATGAATTTGGTCCCCAGGATTTAGTTTATTTGAAAGTGGACCTAATAGTAACTTTGGTTCCTAAGGTAGCGTTTGGTACGCAGACGAGATTGGACGGGACTTGACAGGACAGAACTGGACAGGACGGGACAGGACAGGACAAGAGGCTAGGACAGGACAGGACTGGACAAGACAAATGACTGTCTTGTGTTTGGTACGACTAGGACTGGATAGGACAGGACTGGATAAGTTTCCCTAAAAGTTGTTTGATAATTTTATATGTCATATAATAGTTATAAATAACACAAATAAAGAATATTCTTAAATAATTTAATTAAAAAACATTTTTACACAATTTTCATACATATAAATACATACAAAAACAATAGTAGGAAATTTGAATGAAGAATCTGAAATAATTGATGGTAGTTCGAAAATATCAGATTCATATAAAAAAATATAATAGTTGATTCAATTTGGAAGATCTTAATGAATTGACGGATGCATAGTTGCAGCGACGAGTAAAGATAAAAGACGATGGGTGGCCGGTGAAAGACGATAGTTGTGAAGAAGGTGAAAGATAGAAATAAAGGTAGTGGTGGTGGCGGTGCACAGTGGTAATTGAGGTTATTGTAGTGGAGGAAGAGACCGAGGTTACCAACAATGGTTGACGGCGAGCGACAGTGGTGGCAGCCAGCGACAGTGGTTGGCGGTGACGGCGGCGGCAATGGGTGGTGGTGATTGGTGGAGGTGGCGATGGGTGGTGGTTGTGGAGGTGGTGGAGGAAGTTGTTGTAGTAGTGAAGGAAGAGGTGGAAGTGGTCGACGATGGTTGGTGGTAGCTACCGGTGGCCGTCGATGGTGGTGGCGACAATAGGTGGTGGTGATCGGTGTTAGTAGAGGTGGTCGACGATGGTAGTGGTGGTGGCGATGACCGATGGTTGTGGAGGTGGTGGAGGAGGTTGTTATGGTAGAGAAATAGGTAGAGGTGGCCGACGGTGGTTAGCGGTGGCTACTAGTGGCCGCCGATGGTGGTAGTAGCGACGATGGATAGTGGTGACCCTTAAGACTAATACCATATTAGGATTATATATCAAATGGCGGTAAATCAGTGATTTTTAGTTTCTGTCTCATTTCTGTCCCATGTTGTTCCACCTATTTTGGTGGAACAAGAAAATACCCCTTTTTGTCCCACCCTGTCCAGTCTTTGTCCCTGTCCCATGTCGCACCAAACATGGGACAGTGAACTTTTGTCCTGTCCCATGTCACGCCAAACATGAGACAGTGAATTTTTGTCCCGTCCTGTCCCACCCAGTCTGCAAACCAAACGCACCCTAAGGTTTAGTTTGTTTGAAAGTGCGACCTAAAATATAGTCGAAGGTTTTTACGCATGGCTCTAACAAAGAATCTAACAGAGTTAATGGTCAGGTTTAACTTTCAACGCAAAATACATATCCGAAGGATGAAAACTAGACTTATTGAAATTTAAGTCACTTCCAAAAATTTAATTAAACCCAAAGTTGTAGTTTGTACTTTGTACTTTGTACACTATTTATAATTATGATTTAAACTTCCCCCAATGACTATGTTTAAATATGGTCAAAAGGAATTGAGGCTTATTTTTATTAAGAAAGACAACTTTCTTAATTTGAGTGAATAACATTTATAATTTGGTTACACATGTTAAACAATTATCAACTTTCAAACATATATTTAAGAAAATTGTATATAGTTAATAAACGAATACATAAAACAAACAAGAATTATTATATACTTTAGAAAAAGTTGGATTGATCAGGTTGAAGATATTTTAATAATTTAACCTAATGTTGACTGATTAAAAAATTTCAACCCAACTCAACCCAAACAAAAAAAACAACCAACTTAACCTAGACCGTTTAGGTTGATTGGTTGGTCAGAATGTATTTAATTAAACAAATTAAAATCAGCATACATTTAAGAAGTCCAACCCAAATGTATAAGAAGTCCAATTTCAAGAATTGCATCAAAAAGTTTGTTAACATGACTCGTCAGCATATGTCTTTCATATAGAGCAAGTCAGCAAACATACAACAGAGCAACAAATTAATATGCAATCAAATTAGAAGAAAAAAAAGAATAAAAAAAAAGAATCGAGTAGCTGAATCTGTAATTCTAAATCAATATAACCCCTCTCATCAAAGGGGGTTAGCTCAGTTGGATAGGTAACATCCTGGGGGGGGTGTGGGGTGAAAGCCACACTACCCGGGTTCGATTCCCACGAGCGACACTTTTCTGAGATATCCAGACTCTGGGTCTGGTCCTTCGGGGCCGGGGCCAGGACCGGTTCGGGTGGGTCCAGTCTATGGGACCCTCTACCTTGCCAGTCGGGTTCAGCCAAAGGCTGGGCTGGGTCGCAGCGGATTAGTGGGATTGCCCGTAATGGAGGCCCGATACCGCTGGAACGTGTGTGTGCGTTAACTTGTCGTTCAAAAAAAAAATATAACCTCTCTCTGTTGAAAATCAAGATGTTCACCATCACCATCAAAATCAATTAATGTTCCACAGTAGAACAAAACAATTTATCAAAATCCAAAAACATCCAAATAGACAATGTTATTAACTTAAAGAACTTGCATTCAAGTATTATGACAAGAAGGCCTGAAACAGTGAACTTTGTAAGAAAAATTTTACATATCAAGTAATAGAGTTTGTTTTCACTTTCTTATCTTACCTGTCACATTTCCACCATAAAATGTTTGTTTTCAGTTTCTTACCTTCCTTCGCTTATCCCCACTATATACTTTAGTCTTCACCAAACATGGACTTGCCATTTTTGGCTAATTTTTTGGTTTCCTTTGTTTCAATTCAACTATTAACACCTTAAAAAAAATATGAATAAAAACTGAAGGTAAAGGAAAAGTTTAAAAATAAATTGAACAAAAAAGATGAACCTGAAAATAAATGGTCAAAATTAGGGGTGAGCATCGAAAGCGGGTACCCGTCTTTTTGGAACCGGAACTGCTTTGGAACTGCCGGAACCGGAACCGATGTGATTGGTTCTGTTCCGGTTCCTAAAATATGGAACCGATCGGGACCGGTTCCGGTTCTCATTTTTTTGGAACCGTTACCTGCTGGAGCGGTCGGGTACCCAGAACCGAATCGGCGGGTACCCGCTATTTTTTTAATAAAATATATTTTAGTTATTTATAAAAAATTAATAAACTACCTTTTATTGAAACATTGTTTGTAGTATTTAATAAATAAACTAATTTTAATGACGTGAAGTGTTTTGGAAACAACGTCTGTAGCATTTATTTGTTTTGTAATCACCGTTTGTAATATTTATTTGTTTTGTAAGCATCGTTTGAATAATTTATTAGTTTTTAGTTTTTATCTTATTAGTTTTCACGTTTGTGGTATTTATTTTCTTACGTTTGGACTTTGTAATATAATTAATATTTACCTTTTATAATATGAATTATAAAAAAAATTAAAAATAAAACAGTGGGTACCCGGTACCGGAACCGCCGGTTCCGGTTCCCAAATATAAAGAACTGGTGTAACCGGTTCCGGTTCCGGTTCCTTCATTCCAGGAACCGCCGGTTCGGTTCCGGTTCCGAGAATTTTAGGCGGATACCCACCTTTGCTCACCCCTAGTCAAAACCAGGAATTGATGAACTATTGAACAAAATCAAGAAGAAATCGATGAACTACTGAATACCAACAAATCAGAAGAAATTTGGGCTGCTCACCTCTTATCCCCAACACCAATTCACCAATAGATCTATGGCAAATCAAGAAGAAATTGATACCAACAATGTTGTGTAAAAGAAAAGGGATATTAGAATTTAGAAGTAGGTTAAAGAAAAATGGCACCCGCTCCCTAGGTTGTATGATAAATCAAAATATCAAATGTTTAATCTTCAAGAAAGTTATTTAAGATTCTCTAAACTAAAATGAAAACTCATTTTTCATTTTGCACGTGAGGATCAATCTTAGCCATTGATTAAAACTTAGATAATTAATCAATGAATAAAACATAATAATATTAATTGATAAGTGATTAGGAACAAAATTAGAAATTTGAATCAGTGTCTACCTTGTTTGACTTTTTATTTTCTTTTTTAATTAAATTTTTTACCTACTCAAAATTTAAAATACATTTAAAACGACAAAAAACTATATGGAGATAGATGTCATATCGAAGAGCACGCAATTCTCGTTTTTGTGATGTAATTTGTTTGATTAAATTATTAGTAATTTTTAAGATAATTTATTTTAAACTTTAAGTGGGTAAAAGTTTTTAATTAAAAAAGAAAATAAAAAGTCAAATATGATAGGTGTAAGTTTAATTTATCTTTCATTTTTACCCCTAATCATCTTAAAATTAAAAACTCTATTTAATATGAGTTGTTAGATCAATAGAGATGTAGTGGATCAGATTCGTCTTCACGTACACAATGAAAATTAAGTTTTCATTTGAATTTTTTTTTCTCTCTCTCTCTCTATATATATATAGAGAGAGAGAGGGAGAGTCTCATTCATTTGTTAACCACACTATTAGTGATAACCATGTTAACCAAATTCCAACCAATCACAATTCATTTTTCATTCATGTTGTTTTCCACGTATGACTAATGAAATAAGGGTATATTTGGTATTTTAATTCAAGATTCCTTTCCATTTATTGTTTCTATATATTTCTCCTTTTTAATTTTGGTGGTTATTTTATTTTTATTATTTGTGTTTATCTTTTGATTATAATTAAATATTTAATTAGGATAATTATCTAAACAATCTTGACCGTATTATTTGTTTGAAAAGTTGTTTGATGGTTACTTATAAGAATAATATGATTTGTGCATATACGCACATTACTTATATGATTTGTGCATACTACACATGTGCACATTTTTAATTAGTGCATATTTAAACAACATGACATTCATAGTGTTTAAACAGTTTAAGTGCATAAGTGCGCATATTTGTAGACTATGTAAAATATGTTCACATGTCTTAGGCGCGTATGAGACTAATTAAGGTAGGATATGAAAATCAGGGGACGTTTGGTTCGCAGAATGATTTCTGAATGAATGGAATTTGTCTAAGGATGTGGAATCTTGACGGAATTGGAATAAAATGTTATCAGTTTTGACCAAGTGTTTGGTTGACATGAATTAAATGTAATCAGTCAAATGAATTGGAATATGTCTGTTTGGTTTGCAAAGAAATTGGAATGGAATTATGAAAAATGACAAAAATACCCTTTCTTTTATTTTTATTTTTTTAAATGCCGAGAGAGAGGGGAGAGAGAGACAAGAGAGAGAGAAAAGAGATGAGAGAGAGAGGAGAGGGGAGAGAGAGTGAGTGGAGAGAGAGGAGAGGGAGGATGGTAAAGAAGCGGCTAGGGTTTTTAGAAAAGGTTAGGAGGGTATTTGTGTCATTTTGAGAAAATCTGATGGAATGGAATTCAATTCCATCCATTTTAAGAAGGAATGACTAAATCTATGATTAAAGGAATTCATGGAATTCAATTCCATTCCATTGGTAACCAAACAGCAAGATGGAATTTGGTCAATGGAATTGACCATTCCAATTCCATCAGATTCCGTCGGAATACAACGAACCAAACGCCTCTCGGTTTTTAATCTTAGTCATTGATTTGATGAATCTACGGTTGTGGTTGGTTAACACGGTTAACTATAATAGGCTGGTTAACAAAATAAGGGAACCATATATATATATATATATATATATATATATATATATATATATATATATATATATATATATTGGAGGGATATTTTGCAACCCTTAAAAAGGTTGCAACCTTTGCAACCCACATCTTAACCGTTGGATTCATGATCGACGGTTATTTTATTTTTCTCTTTTTTTAATTAAAAATATTGGGCCCCATATCTTTTATAACCGCCGATCATGAATCCGACGGTTAAGATATGGGTTGCAAGGTTTGCAACCTTTTTAAGGGTTGCAAATGAACCTCTCCCTATATATATATATATATATATATATATATATAGAGAGAGAGAGAGAGAGAGAGAGGATCAAACGAGAACATTAATTATTTAAAAGAACAAGAGAACTAACAAAATCATTAGTGATTTTACATTAAGAGACGAAAAAAGGACTTTGGCCATGGCTTCAGGTCTGCGTGGCTTTTTACGCGTTAATGTAAAATCACTAATGATTTTGTTAGTTATCGTGTTCTTTTAAATAGTTACTGTTCTCATTTGATTTTCTCTCTCTCTCTCTCTCTTTATATATATATATATATATATATAATATGAGTCAGGTTCAGGAGAAAACCTAAATAAATAGAAAACTGAAAAACCACGAAAAAATGGATGAAAAGGTATATCAATATGGATGTCAAATTAACGAGAAAAATATGATTGTTTTTTTGGTGTAATTCATTTCGCTCAAATTTTGTTTATTTTTTCTCTTTTTTCGGATAAAAAATAGGGGGCTAGAGTTGTTTAATTCAAAAGATATTGTTGTAACCGCCCATTTAATCACATCTATTAGATCATCTAATCTAACGGTTGGTAAGATGTTTTTTAGTTTTTCATTTATTTGAGGTTTCTCTTGAACTTCTGTCTATATAATATATATATACACACACATAGAGGAAGGTTCAAACTAGATTGCTAACTATTTAAGAAAACAACAAATCATATTCAAAATTATATGTGATTTTATATTGTCCCGAAAAAAACGGACGTAGACGATTTTGGGGGCGACCTAAAGTTGCGCCCAAAATCACATGAATCATATATGTTTTTGTACATGAATCATATATGATTTTGTATGTATTCGGCTGTTCTCGTGTTTTCTTAGATAGATATAGTTATTGTGATCTCTCTCTCTCTCTCTCTCTATATATATATATATATATATAGGGAGAGATTCAAATGCATGATAAGTGTAAAGTGTCGGAGAAGTGGATAAATGATCCTAGCTCTTCATACGATCAAAAATTGCGGCTTGACTGGTCAAGATTTGCGGCTTTGACTGGTCAAAATTTGCGCCTATGTGAAAAATAGAGGGGTAGTTTCGTTACTTCTACGATTAGGCGGTAAATGTGATTCATATATAAACTATATGTGCATATATAAACCCTTGTGATTCACATATGAACTATTTAACTGGTTCACTTTGGAACTCGTGTGATTAGTTAAATACTTCATATGTGAATCATAACTAATCACACAGGTTCATATGTGAATTACAAATGTTCATATATGCACAAAATAGTTCATATATGAATCATACGAGTTCATATATGAATCCGTTTACCCCCAAGTTGTAAAATTCATGAGACTACCCCTCTATCTTCCGCATACCATGCGACCGAATTATCCCGTGTTTCACAGTCAACGCCGCAAATGTTGACCAGATGAAGGACCGGATAACTTCTCTACTTGTCACATAATTAACACTTCTCATGTGAACCTATGACTATTTATATATATAGGGTTGGGTTCCGTTGAAAAGTTGAGTTAACAGTGAGAAGCGTGAGAAGTGGTTGTCAACCGTTCGATGAGAAATAGATGCAAATTAGGATGAGATGCACCGAGATGCACCAGATCAAGTCCCCTCTAAATTGCGATTCATGGGAGGACTTTAGATTAAAAAAGATCAACGGTTCAGATCCACTTCTCACTATTAACTCAACTTTTTACACGATTATTCGCATATATATATATATATTAAAATAAATTATGGATTTGGTCATGACTCATGAGGTTTAGTTTACTTTAAAGTGGGACCAAAGAGTAAATGATGGATTTGGTACTTGAAGGTTTAGTTTATCTGAAAGTAGGGAGTGAGGACCTAAATCATGTTGGACGATCTTACTTTTAATTTTAATGGAAAATTCAAATAGACTTTAGTTTTTATGTCCCATATTTAGAGCAAAATGCTACGAGGAGGATGAATACTCGACTTATTAAAGTTTAGGTTCTTCTTTTAAAAGTTTCACTGTACCTTAAAGATAAAATTGTAGTTTACCCTTATATATATTAAAAAAATATAAGAACCAAATGTCTTTTTAATTATTATTCTTGATAAATAACTTTAAAATATTCATGAATAACTTTTTTTATAATAGATATCATGGTTTTTATTTTTCATAATATTTATTGTAAATATCTATTTTTTTAACGCAAAAGAACCAAGGTTCTAAATGGCGTGAGGCGTGGCGTGGCGGCGAGACCAAGCCTCAAGCCTTAGGAGCCACGGCGAAGCCATGACGTTTTCAAGGCGTGACTTATGGCGTCAATAATCTATTTCATATATAATATTATATATAAAAATGTATGTTTTGTAGTATTACTCAATGAGTTAATAGTAATAAGCAAGTTAAAGTAGGTTATTTATTAAAAACGTAAAGAAAAATCAAATATCTCATTACGATAACTGCGCATTAGGCCATGGCGTGCCATGGGCTTAACGACTTAACGTGGCGTGACACACAAGCCTTGGTGCCATGACGCGCCATGGCGGCTGTGCGGCGAGTTTTTTAGAATATTGAAGAGAACACAAGCACACGTTCCCGGGGTATTCGGGCTCCCACTTAAAGGTGTCACCCGACTAATCCCCGTCGACTACGGCCCAACACAATTAAGGGTACCACTATGTGGCAGACCCATGATCATGGATGTCACAGGATGCTCACCACGGCGTTTGATTTTTATTTGAACACATGTTAAGTCGTTAACATTAGGGGGCATTTGGTTCGCAGAATGTTTTTGGATGGAATGGAATCTGTCAAAGGAATTTGACTTTGATGAAATTGGAATGAAATGTTGTCAGGTTTGACCACCTGTTTGGTTGACAGGATTGGAATGGAATCTGTTAATGAATTGGAATTTTTCTATTTGGTTCACAGATTGTAGCTTCGGAATTGAAATGGAATTTTGGTAAATGACCAAAATACCCTTTTTGATTATTTTAATTTTTTAAACAAAAATTACTTTAATAAAATAGTCATTAAATAGTTTAATTTTTAACAAAAATTGTTTTTATTATTTTAACACATGAATGATGCCGAGAGAGTGAGAGAGAGGGAGAGGGAGAGGGGGAGAGAGAGGAGAGAGAGGAGGGGAGAGAGAGGAGGAGAGAGAGGAGAGAGGGAGAGATGGAAGAGAGTAGAGGAGAGATAGAGGATAGAGGGAGAGAGAGGAGAGAGAGAGGAGAGAGGCGGAGAGAGTGGAGGAGAGAGAGAGGAGAGATAAATAGAGAGGGAAGAGAGAGAGGAAAGAGAAAGAGAGAGGAGAGAGATAGGAGAGAGGGAAGAGAAAGGGAGGAGAGAGGGAGGAGGGAGAGAGAGAGAGGAGAGAGTGGAGGTGAGAGAGAGAAGAGAGAGCGGAGAGAGAGAGGAGAGATAAAGAGAGAGGAGAGAGAGATAGCGAGAGAAGAGAGAGGGAGATAGAGATGAGAGAGATAGTTGGTGTTTGCTGATAATCAATCTTAGTAGGGTTTAGTTTGGAGTAAAGAGTAAATTTGGAATTATCAAAATATAAGATTCCATTCCATTGAAATCCTTGGGTTTTAGGATGGAATGTTCAAATCCTTCATTGGTGGAATTTGGTGGAATTCACACATTCCTTCCATAGAAAAGAATGAACCAAACAAGGGAATTGAATTTGGTCAAAGGAATTGGACATTCCAATTCCATCAGATTCCATCAGAATCTGCGAACCAAACGTCCCCTTAGAGTCCTCCTTGCCAAAAAATTTAGCTTTTTTTTTTAATACCTTTAAGGCATTTCAATATAAAATTGTCGAATTTGTTAATATCAGTTTAGCAAATTTTAAAAATCTTCATTATTTATTTGTTATTTCTCTCCACGTACTCCCTTAGTTGTCGACTTCCTTTGTTTATTTGGGTTATATGGTGACTTGATGTGAACGTGCATAATTCAAACTTGGATATCTAACCATTAAAAAAACAATAACTTGTTTAATATTAAAGATATCTCATACGATATTTTTGTGATGGAATAAATTGACAATGCTATGTAAAAACGACATGGTAGATAATTAATTTAAATTATTGTTTGATTTAGCATTTTAGAACATTTGGAAAAACGGTTTTATATAAATTATTAGTGATTATTGAGTTCAATATTATTTATTATAATTAAAACAACATATTAAAAAAAAATCATACTTATCGAGGACATTTTTTTACATTTCGTCCTGAACCTATAAAATTTGACAACGGATTTGACAGAAGTATTGATTTTTTTTTACAAGTGTGGAAGAAAATTGGCTAAGACATGAAATAAGCCGTAAAGGTGAATTTCCTTGATCCAAACAATAAACTTTTTTAGAAGGTTATACAAATTTAAAGAATTTACTGTTTCTAACCTGCTTTATTTGATTTTGGAGAAAATTAAAATATGACCTTTCTGGCAAAAAGTTGACCAAAAACCAAATATGGAGAAAAACGGCCACAGACGGAATCGGTGAAGGAGTTAACATCAACGCCTCATTCTGCTGGTAAACTACTATACAGCCGTCCTGACGTCACTCCTCTTGTTCATATCTATATATATATATATATATGCTATTGCTTTTTATTTCAGATTGATATTGACGACAAACAATGGCCTCGGAAGATGTTAAGAATTCTCCGGCGGCGACGGTGGTGTTCGATACAGTGGCTGCCAATAGTTTGGTCAAGGAGTTGAGAAGCACGGTTATCGCTGGAAAAACCAAGAGCTATGAATGGAGAGCATCACAGTTGAAGAGTTTGTTGAAGATGGTGGAAGATCGCGACAAGGAGATTTGTGATGCTCTCTTCTCCGATCTCTCCAAGCCTGAGACGGAAGCTTTCATCCACGAGGTCCTTTTTATTTTGTTTTCTTTTACTTACACACAAGGGTTCGTTTCAGTATTATATATGATTGTGCAGGGAATTTTTCTGTCAGATTGGAGTGTGACTGATCACTTTTTCTATGATTGTGCTGCAAAAAAGTTCATCTTCGATTTTGGATATCCAAAATACTTGTCAAATTAAAATTGACCTAAAAATTTGAAGTTTTATATTCAATTTTATTCGAATAACAGTTTAGTGGTTGAATCTAGTTACCAACTTTATGCTTGTACGCAGTTGTTTTGAGCAATTCATTTGTGAGTCAAATTTTAAATGCTCACTCTTTTTCATGAGCATATATATATGTGTTGTACGGACGTACCGATGCTATGTATTTACTTTAGGAATTAATTGCCCAATCCTTTTAGTTGGTGAATGCATTAAATGCTGAATTTTGAATACTATATTGATGAATTCTTTTGTTGCAGTACTTGATTTGGTCATTCTGTTGGAAAGAGAGGAAGATACAGACCCTATAATTTTCACACTTTTGTTTTAATATAAATGGAACCACACATGTACAATACAAACATACAAATACAAATATAAAAGACAATGAACGGGCATACCCTTTTGACCAACAGAGACAACTATTTGAAGGGACACAACCCTTTAACCAAAGGGTTCTAACACATTCATGGTGTAACAATTTATTGAGGTCTATGTCTATTTCCCTACACGAACCAAAAGTTGCTAACATTTGCAGATGTGTTGTCTCTTCCATCTAATTTATTCTACATTATTTATGATTCAAGAAACCAATCAGATCTTTTGAAATTGATGGGGATGGTTCTCTTACCATTATTTTGTGTATGTGTCCATGGAAGCACCAAATTGGCATGTTTAACAAATTTAATTGGTTTGTTGAAAACATGATATAACCTTTGTATTCAACATTTTCTTCAAAACAGAATCAATTTCTTGTTTTCTAAATAGCTGGTGGCATTTGTTGAACACATATCTCTTATAAGAAATAGAGGATACCAAATATTTTTGACGGTTGCATTATCATTTTTCCAGTCCCATGATGTTAGTTACAGTCTCATTTCAGCCTTACGGATAATCCCCTTTATATATTTCAATCTGCGCCATCAAAGGAAATGTCCATATATTGTTTCTGTTCATGAAGGCTTCTGGCCTCTAGACCTAGCAGAATATTATGAAAGAAAGTCCACTGCAACACAGTGTATCCAACAAGAAGAATTGGCTACCAAGCTCACATGATGCGATAATTTCTAATTTATATACTGGGAGTTTATGTAAAATGTGGAATTTCGTCTTTAGGAAATTACTCTTTATCATAAGGGTGATGGAGGAAAATATGCACAGTACTCGACTGGAGTGTTGTTTCAAGTGTTGCTAGTTACTTCTACGATGATTCTCAGTTCTGTTCAGAGCGAAGGCTGACTCAGTTATCAAGTTCTTTGTTTTAATTCCATTTTTTGGATCACACAATACAATATCAAATTTGAGTTTGTCATTCTTTGATGATTTCTAAAAATAACTGTTTTCGCATGTATGATCTTTGTTATGATCTTGGTGCGCTATACCTTCTAGTTCTACATATGGAATATTATGATGCAAATGGTTCTATCCCACTAAATTTAATCCATTGCTTTTTAAATGCAGATGGCTCTGATGAAGGCTTCTTGCAAATTGGCACTGAAGAAACTAAAAGATTGGATGAAACCAGAAAAAGTAACTGTGTATTGAATTTAAGTGGCACGTAAAACTGCCTGTAGTTCTAAAATGAAAGATTATATAATGCACATTTGTTGATAATTCTTTGCAGGTGAAAACCACTTTAGGTACTTTTCCATCGTCAGCAGAAATAGTGCCAGAACCGTTGGGCGTTGTACTGATCATATCAGCATGGAACTACCCATTCTGTATGTTAACGACATGGTTCTCTTCCACATCTACCACATTTGTTTCTTTTCTTGAAAAGTCACACTTACGATACGAGGAACACGTATGGTTGAAGTCCTATATTAGTGAATGCGCTTTCATATAATATTTCCAATGCTTAAGGCAGATTTTTGGGCAGGAAAAAAACCCAATTCTGAAAGTTAATACATACGCTCGCACAAAGTTATTTCAGAGAAATTTTTGATTTCGGTGTAAATGGTGAGAGAAGACCCACTTCCCTCTCTGAGATCAATGGCTTGAAATAATGTACCTCAAAGGGAGGTAATATATCTTCCAACAAGGAATGGACATACCTAAATATCTATAAATTCTCCATACTCTTTCGAGCCTTGAGCACTAGAAACCATAAAAGCTGCAAGGATCAGCACATCTCGTAGGGAACTTCATGTTTGTTAATTCTAATACACTGTTCTTTGTCATTTACATATTTTTAATTTGGGTGGCTTGTTGGAGTTTTTTTACTCGACTGTTAGCAAGGAGAGCAGTGGCATAAAGATTGTTTCTTAGGGCCCACTCGTGCCATGCAGGGGGAGCTGTGAGTACGTGACTAAGAGTCTGAATTATAGTTACATCGCCCTTCTAGCTACCTTTGCTAATTTCATGAATCGGATGGTGTAAACATCATGCTATAATCACCAACAATCTGGTTGTTACGTATTTGACATCATCTCAATTCCACATAACTTTGGTAATTTTGCATCTGCTTTTGAAGCTAGTGCTCATACATCACGAGTTTAGCTAACATAAGCTTACTATTTCTCTGTAAACAAGCATTCTCTGAATGATTTTATGTAAATGATCTGGGAAGTTATAATGATGAATGGCATTGATAAGCATGGATAGCTATATGTTCATCATTTTCTTGTACTTCTATTCCTGTTCTGAAACTGCAGATGCTTGGTTAGTGTATGTCTGAGTTAAATTCTATAATTGAAGGGACCAGGATTATGAAACATGTGTTTGTCTTTTTCTTAATCTGTTTCTTTCCTTCCAGTATTATCTGTTGATCCGGTCATAGGAGCAATTGCAGCTGGGAATGCTGTTGTTCTGAAGCCCTCAGAAATTGCCCCGGCTATGTCTTCATTGCTGGCAAAACTTTTTGGAGAATATTTGGATAACTCTGCAATAAAAGTTGTTGAAGGTGCTGTTCCTGAAACATCTGCGCTCCTGGAGCAAAAGTGGGATAAAATATTCTACACAGGTCTTTCTCTGTTTCTTAGCTTTTCACCATCTAATGTCGTGATTAAGCCATGTTCATGATTGTATAACCGAATAAGCAACCTTGTAGGGAATGGGAGAGTGGGGCGAGTCATCATGGCTGCTGCTGCAAAGCATCTGACACCTGTAGTCTTGGAACTTGGAGGCAAATGCCCTGTTCTGGTTGATTCAGACATTGATTTAACAGTAGTCCTTCTGTACATTAAAATTCATATATTTGTATACACTTCATCCCCCCAAATCCCTCTTCTTTCTTTTCTGTGATCAGATATCTTGTGTTTTATAGGTCACAGCAAAGCGTATAATATCAGGGAAGTGGGGATGCAACAATGGACAAACTTGTGTAGCTCCTGATTACATAATAACAACGAAAAATTATGCTCCAGTGTTGGTATGTATGTTTTTTTTAAGGAGCGTATAATGATTTGAAATCAGATGTTAATCTGTCTGTGTCTGCTATTATCATTCTGCAGATAGACTCTATAAAACATCATTTGGTCAAGTTCTATGGAGAGGATGCTCTGAACTCACTAGATCTGTCTCGAGTTGTGAGTTCCAATCACTTTGCTCGGTTGACAAAGCTATTGGATGATGATAGGGTTTCTGGAAAGATAATTCATGGAGGTCAAACAGACAAGAGCAGCCTGTGAGTTTGCTTAATGCTAACAACTTTTTTGTTTCATAATTAAATGAAACGAAACGAGACCAAATGAATCCAGTAAATCCCATACCAAATATGGCTTCTCCACCCTGAGGAGTAGAGAGGCTGTTTCCGTGAAACCCTCCACACCCGGGTTGTAAAAAGGTTTTGAGAAAATGAATTTGTGAAAAAAAAATTGTTCCAAAAGTTTGTTATGTAATTGTGATTGTGAATTGAGCTTATTAGATTTAACCAATTCTAATGCACATGCTGCTTTTCGTCTGTTTCAGAAAGATTGCTCCAACCATTGTGCTTGATGCCCCAGAAGACTCCCTGATCATGAACGAGGAGATATTTGGTCCTTTACTTCCTATAATAACGGTAAAAAATTGACCAGCTGCAGTAAATATATATTTGGTTCAAAAATTTCAATTAACCTTTAGTCATTGATGTTGTGGGTATCGTTCTTCTGGTTTATGCAGGTTAACAAAATTGAAGATGGCATCAACTTTATCAACTCTAGACCAAACCCGCTTGCAGCATACTTATTTACCAACAAGCAGCAGCTGAAGGAGGAGTTTGTGAGCAACGTCTCTGCTGGTGGTGTACTCATTAATGATATCTCCTTACATGTACTACTACTCAACTTCCACCAATAAATTTTCATTATTTACGTACAATCCCCCACCCGAAAAGGATAAAAAAGGAGTTTCGGTGGTGCATTGTGCGTGCACACATAAGACGCGTATCTCTACATGTATGTCTGCACACACACACACACACACACACACATACACCTTTTTTCACGTCCCACGTGTTGCCTTAGCAATAGTAGGATGGTGAACTTCCATAAAGGAGGTCCACGCTTACACGTTCAGAGATGATGGTGTTTACCAACAATCTTACTGAGTCATTTTGCTAACCAAGAATCTTACTTGGTGAGGGTGGAGTACTCTTACCCAATTAGCGCATACCCGGTAAAAGACGTTATACTCTTCTATTTAGATAATCGAGAATCTTACCCGTGACTCTTTCCTGGTAAGGCTTTACCAGGTTTGTGTTGGTAAATGCCCATACTGTCGACTCTACGTGATTTACCTCCCCATGATGGTTGTAGGACTGATGCGTCCACCCTTTTTTACACCCTTTTCACATATATGTTCAAAATGCGTTTGGCATGTTCACACGACCATTTAACAATTTTTTTATACCTAATCTGGTTCCATTTTGCAGCTTATGGTCAACACATTACCGTTTGGCGGAGTCGGAGACAGTGGGATGGGGGCATACCATGGGAAATTCTCATTTGATGCTTTCAGTCACAAGAAAGCCGTCCTACACAGAAGCTTTTTCGGGGATGCACCAGCAAGGTACCCGCCTTACACACCAGGCAAGCTTAGGCTTCTCAAGGCTCTTTTAGATGGCAGTATACTCGGCATCATTCGTGCTCTTTTTGGCTGGTCCTAGATGTAAATCTGCAATTTGCATACTTTAAGAACCAGTTTGCTTTAATTTCTGTCAAGTCAAAAGTTCCCATTATGTTGAATTTTATACATGAATGCATTTGTATAGTACAACTTCTTTCAGAATGTTCTTTTGTGATTCAAGATTTCTTTGTCCTCACTATGCTTTATAGGATAAAACCTAAAGAACCCCAGTATACCTCATCTGAAGGTGGGGTCTGGGGTAAAATGTACGCATATCTGACCTCTACCCCAAAAGTATACTGGTTGTTTCCGTGATAATGCTTTTCTAAATGAGATCAGCATGAATCGTGTAAGATATTGAAACACACTGTTCGTTGTTCTTCTGTTAGTTGCTGTGGAAACTGAACCGAAAATTTGATGTTTAAGTTTCCTCTTTTTGCTTCTTCTGTTAGCAAGGTCATGCCTTGTCCTGCAATGGTCTTTCTGTAACCAGGGTTAATGACGTCCTCGATTAGTAAACATTATTGCTCCCCGTCTAGAAAAGGAACAGTGAGCGTGCAACCGGTCAGGGCGTCTACTAACGGAAGTTCTATGGCTACTTCCAAATCGTCCCCATTTCTTTTAAACACAGGGTGGCGTTTCTCGTCAACCACAAAGGTGATATCTGCAGCGCACACCCCTGGTGTCTCGTTTCCCATCCCCTCAAAGGTGACCTTGGTTCCTTTCTTTCCATTCTTCCATCCTGGCTTCACTTTTATAGTTAACACTTCATCTTCTTGTATTATTTGCCTGCAAAGTATAAAATAAAAGAAGCATGAATAACTCTGTTCAAGTGCCCCCTGGCGGTATCATGTGTTGGGGAGGGGGAGCAGAAATCGATGGGTAGAGAGAAAAGATGGAGTGATCGGAACTTGGATAAGAATTCGAGATCGCGTGAGAGCTTGCTTTCCTTAAGTGATATTCCGACCCTATTCTGCCTGGTATCACGAAGTTCACTCGAGGATAATCTCAAATTCACCGGTATCGATTCTGGCAGAAATCGATCATGTTTAAACACCAAGAGAATCGTAACCGACGCTATATTAAAACCGATAATAATTACCCATTTAATGGTATTAATTGATGCACATTATGGTGGGAGTTACAAAGAGATTTAGGAGGTTACAAAGAAATTTTGGGGGTTACAATGCAACAGTGCTCGGCACGGGTTACCCGCGGCATAACCCGCCCGGTGCACTGTTTCAACCCCATAAACAGTGCATGACGCGGGTAGCCATGCGGGTTAACCCGCTGCATAACCCTCCCGGTGCACTGTTTCAACCCACAAACCAGTGCACGACGCGGGTAGCCACGCGGGTTAACCCACGACATAACCCGCCCGGTGCACTGTTTCAGTAACAAATTGAAAACCACCAAACGACCGCCCAACTATACCGGGTCATAATTAGCTTACACGAGTGTGTACTCCACAACTCCTAACTCGTGTTATAGCTTAGTTATCAACCCCATTATTATCTTGTGAATCCAATTACACAAAATGACCGATGATTTCACTAAAATCACCAACATTTTCCCCCCATTTTAGTGCAATCCTTGATTCACATACAAAATTAATATAGCAAAACAAACTCATGCATAAATGAAAATATCTAAAAGATTGAATTTCCATCTTAGTACATTACACATTTCAAATACTCGAGAATCCGGGTGTCCTATGGATTGAACCATTCAACCCATTTGAGTACCAAAAAATAACATACACATGAATTTAAAATTCTCTAAAGTTTAAAGTTGACACTATACAAGCCATGTGTCCTTATCCATTCGTGAGTGCATCAAAGCCAAGTCCAAGCTTCTTGAAGCGGCCACACTTCGCACTCATATAGGTAGTTCCTTTCATCATGCACCTGCACATGCACTTTTACAAAAGAGCAATTACCTCCTCGCTTGCAGTACCGAGCACATACCTTGGGATGATTATCTTGTGCTCCAATCCCTTAGAGTGAGCTTTCCCATTGAATTCAACTTCTAACGTTGTATTAGAAGGGAATTGGGTATCTCACCGTTAGAGATTCAAATAGACTTTAATCCCATCCCGATCACCAACTTGTGAACCAAGTCCCTAGCTAACCCCTTCGTCAAGTGGTCCGTTAGATTTTGTTGCGACCAAACACATTTTACCGAAATCACCCCATTCTTGATTAACTCACGAATCATGCAATGTCTAAAACCTAAGTGTCTAGACTTACAATTACATACTTGACTAAAAACTTTAGCCAAAGTAGTCGCACTATCACAACGGATAGAAATGGGTGATATTGGTTTCGGCCATAACGGAATTTCATGGACTAAATTCCTTAGCCACTTCGCCTCTTTACCGGCAGCGGCTAATGCCACAAATTCCGACTCCATAGTCGAATTCGTGATGCAGGTTTGCTTCTTGGAAGCCTATAAGATGGCACTTCCCCCAAGCAAGTACACCCAACCACTCATAGAAGAGTGATCTTCTAAGTTGGTGATCCAACTTGCATCCGAATATCCCTCTAATACCGAAGGAAACCCGACATATGACAAACCATAATCAATGGTTTTCTTCAAGTATTTAAATACTCGTATTATGGCTTGCCAATGATGTATACTAGGATTACTAGTATACCTACTCAACTTGCCTACGACAAATGCGATATCCGACCTAGTGCTTGTCATGGCATACATCAACTCGAGTTGTGACACCGCTTCACCCGAATTGGGTATAAGCTTCACACTTGGATCAAATGGAGTACTCACCGGAGAACAATCAAAGCAATTAGATTTCTTTAATACTTTCTCAATGTAATGAGATTGCGTAATTGCAATCCCTTTGTTCTCACGCTTGATCCTTATTCCAAGGATCACCTTCGCTTCTCCCATATCTTTCATGGAGAATTTTGATGACAAAAACTCTTTGGTTTTATCAACTTGATTTTGGTCGGTGCCAAAGATCAACATGTCATCAACATATAAGCAAATTATTACTCCGTTACCGGATGTGTAAATTTGCTATATACACACTTGCCCGCTTGGTTTAACATAAAACCGTTGGACAGGATAACCTCATCTAATTTTTGATGCCATTGTTTGGGTGCTTGTTTCAACCCATACAATGATTTTACAAGTTTACACACCTTATGCTCCATCCCGGGCATAACAAAACCTTCCAGTTGTTTCATGTAAACTTCTTCCTCCACGTCACCATTCAAGAATGCCGTTTTGACATCCATTTGGTGAATCACTAAATTGTGTATAGCTCCTAATGCTATCAACAATCTAATCGTGGAGATCCTTGCAACTAGGGCATAGATATCAAAATAATCGATTCCTTCCCGTTGCCTAAAGCCTTGGATTACCAATCGAGCTTTAAACTTGTCGATTAATCCATCGGCTTTCATCTTCCTTTTGAAGATCCACTTGCATCCCAAAGGTTTACAACCCGGTGGCAAGTCCCAATACCCACGTATTATTCCCCATGATGGAATCCATCTCATAACTTATTGCTTCTTTCCAGAAAGCAATATCTTGAGACTTCATAGCCTCATCAAATAATTTTGGATCTTCCTCAATACTATAAAAGTAAGAGAATAGTGATCCAGTTTCACCTCTTGATCCTTCTACCAAGTATACTTGGAAATCGGGACCAAAGGATTTTTCAATCCTTCTTCAACCTCACTAGTTACACTAGTACTTGGAACAAGGTCATTCGGCCTAGGTATTGAAGAGAATCTAGTCTTGTCAAATAATGCATCTCTCGATTCTATAACGGTGTGAATCGCTATAAAATCATTAGGTTCAATAACATAGAACCTATAGGCCTTGGAATGCTCGGCATATCCAACAAAGATGAAATCAATACCCTTTTCACCCAAGGTTTTCCTTTTGGGTTCGGGTAGTCGAACAACCGCCTGACAACCCTAAACTCGAATATAATTCAAGTTAGGCATTTTCTTGAACCAAAGTTCATATGGGGTAATCTTGTTCCTTTTATTAGGAACTCGGTTTAATAAATAACAAGTCGTTAACATGGCTTAACCCCAAAATCCTTCACTCAATCCCGAGTAGGATAACATAGAGTTCACCATTTCTTTGAGAACTCTATTTTTCCATTCCGCCACACCATTTTATTGTGGTGTATAAGCTGTCGTAGTCTCATGTATAATTCCTACGGATTGGAAAAACATGGGGTCGTAATATTCCCCACCACGATCGGTGCGTAAACATTTAATTAAACCGTTCATTTGCAATTCAACTTCCGTTTTATAAATTCAAAAATTTTCTAACGCTTCATATTTTGAGTGCAATAAATAAATATAACAAAACCGTGAAGCGTCGTCAATAAAAGTAACAACATACTTTTTATTACCAAAAGATGGAGTTGAATGCAAATCACAAAGATCACTATGAATTAATTCAAACACCGACGAATCTCTTTTCACATTAGGAAAAGGTTGTCTAATGATCTTTGTCAACATGCAAGTTTTACATTTTTCGGTTTTAACGTCAAAAGCCGGAATAAGACCGTCTTTTGACATTTCAACCATTCTTTTAAAATTAACATGACCAAACCTTGCATGCCATAAACTAGAATCAACAAGAACTTCATTTGCAACATAAATAGAATTTGAAACAAAAATCTTTTTATTTAAACTTAACATGAACATATCATTCATCAAATAGCCAAATCCTACAAAAGAGCCACCTTTTGACAAAGTAAACTTTCCGAACTCAAAAACTTGCCTATATCGTAACTTATTCAAGGTACTACCGGAAACCAAATTCTTTCGAATTTGTGGTACAAACAAAACGTCAATAAGTTCAATTATTTTACTAGAACTAAATTCTAGCATCACTAAGCCGCATCCAAGAATGAGAGCATTTGACTCATTCCCCATGTGTAGCACGAATACGTCTTTAACCGGTTCCAAAGAGGTAAACCAACATCGATCCTTGCATGTGATTAACTTGACTAAACTTGATGAAGTGACTAACATGTCCTTTTCTCCACTCTCTTATCTAAACTCATCCTTCTTTATGATCCACCCGGATATGATGCTTACCGAATAAAACATATCAGTATGTGAAATCTAAATGTGATTAACTTGACTAAAATTTGCATAAGATGGGTTGCATAAATGAGATGTGGGATTTTGTTTAAGGTAGCAAATTTGCAGAATAAGATACATGCGAGTTAATATCAAGGTTTTCGCTTCCAAAAGTGAATCCTCATTCAAATAAATTAGGATTGAACTATATTTAATACTATATGGCTATATATCAAGACTATCGATATCCGTCAAATTGGTAATGCGTTCCACCATTATAGAGGGAGGATTTGAGGTTCCTATATGGATTTTCTGTAGATATGGTGTTGAATCTATTATTAGGTCTGTGGTTATAGCATAACTACATCACTTGTTATATAGAGAGGGTTAGTTAATTCATAAAAATTTACAAACAACCAAGGAACACTCATAAACATTGAGATATTCATCGAATGAAACAGCGGATGCAAAGTTGGCAACTGCACGCAGGAGGTGGTTGAAGAGTAAACAAGTACAAAGTCAACAAACCCTAAAATTAATGGCTAAATAGTATCCATTTATAAATAAAAAAAAATAAAAAAAAACACAAAGCTGAATGGAGAAAAGAATCAAAGACCTTACCCCAACACTTCCTAATATGTTGGCAATATCATAAATCTGCCGCCTCTCAACACCTGTAAGTTTCCAAAAAATGTATTGTAAACAAGAACAGGACATCAAACCTACTAAAAATGTATAGTAAACAACATCAATTCTTCACTAAATCTAAAAAATACCTTGGTCGAGCATATTGCAATCCTAATCGAATTCTAAAATTTGACAGGTTGTGAGAAAGAATATGAGGAACAAAATCAAACTGTGAAAATCAATTATTGTGAAAGAAAAATCGAACTTAATAAAATCAACAATATACATTCGACTGAACAAAGTCGAAGATAAGGAACAAAAACAAATTAAAAATAGATTATTGTGAATGCAGAATCGGATTGAACGAAACCCTTTGATATCCTTTGAATATGAGTAACAAATCACAGTATCACACAAACCCAAAACCGAACAAAATCGAAGACTAGGAACAAGAGCGATACATGTGAATCCGTGCGAAATCTAGTGCGAAAGAAACTCCCAATCGACGAAGATGAACACAAGTCTCGAAAGAAACACAAATTTCGGGTTTGGATACCGGAGTATGATGGTGATCCAACAACCAACTATCACAATTTCACAAATAAATCATAAATTGACCATAAAAGGTGGCACCTCTCAAATATTTAATACATTAATTTATTCAAAGAGTGAAAACATTGCGGCCATTGCGCAAAACAAAAGGAAGAACAATGGGATTTTTTTTAAAATCAACCCCAATATCAGGAACATGAAGGCAACCCGAATTGGGTGATTGTTTTAGAAACAATATTTCATTAATTTGAAGGAGAATTAGGGGGTAAATTACCTCGAACAGTAGACATAATCGAAATAGGTTTAGCATTAAAGTCTACAATTGTGAATTATTAAAAACAATTTAACAAAGCTCAAATCTTAGAAAAAATGTGTAACTATTTTGATCGAAGAAACATAAAGTTTTACCTTTGTGGGCTCTAAACTTACAAGACAACAAGCTCTGCCCGCTACTTCACTGCAACGCTGTGAGACTAAAGGAGATAAATATTTTATCCCTGTCATGAGTACAAAGATTTAGGGCTGTTTAAATGAGAGAATGAGAGAAATTAGGCAGTGTATACAAATGGAAGTGAACATCAAGCTTAAATTGTACAAGTGGAAATGAACATCAAGAAATTAGGGAATTTTGATACACAGACTCTGTTAAAAGCATTCTTAAACCAACAAACCCTCATATGATGTGGTCCAGAAGAACAATTTAAAAACTACTAATGTTCTTGATGCTCACTCATTCTCGAACTATAGGGGTAAATGCAAGTGATTAAAGATGAATACTTGAATACCAAACACAACAGTTATAGTAAAGGAAATTCGATATTCTAAGCAAAAACGAAGAAGATAAAACATATACCTGGTGATTCTGTCTTTTGATTCGCCGACATTGTCCCTTCAGAAGGAAAACTCAAACTGAATCGATCAGGGAAAGTAAGAAAATATCTTCTAATTCTGCATAAATTATAGAAAAATGTTAATCAACATCATAGAGTAGATATTTGGAAGCAAGAGCTAAGTGGCGGTGTTATTACACTTTGTGATAATTAATTGGAAGTTAAAACCCTGGAATCTGGCGATGTAGGGTTTAAGCAGACGAACACATCGAGTGAGGGCGACGCAAACCAAAGCCAATTTTGGGGTTTCCTTATTCCAGAGCTGCAATTTTCAAAGTTAGGTTGTCGAGGGAGAGGAGGTTCTTGAATAGGTTGTCGCCGGAGAAAGACGCTATCTAGAGGACCGATTTCAACCCTAATTCGTGAACTGGTAGCCTGATTGAACGTGAGGAAGTCGTGAGCGAAAAGGATGGCTTTCAAAGAAACCGCTTTTGTACAAAAAACTGATTTGTACAATAACTGTTTTAAAATTTTCATAAGATAGTAGAGATAATAATAATGATATATTTAATTTTCTATTTGAAAATTCACAGAAAATCTTAAAAGGACCAAAATGTTTCTGAGTTAACAGACCTATTTAACAGAAGTTAGTATGAGGAACCAAAAATGAAGCAAAATGACGACCAAAGTGACCAAAACTATAATTAGTTTAAAAGAGGAATCAAAATTGATAGTGAGTGACAACCATAAAAACCAAAAATGTAATTTACTCTAAATAAAATTTGTACTTTTCGCAGCAAAGAACAAAATATACAATTACCTACCTATCTATATATATATCTATTAAAGTAATACCCAAGTATGATGACGTGGCTTTTTGAGGAATCAGGAATTAAAGTAAAACCTAAGGGGGAGTTTGGTTCGCAGAATGTTTTTGACTGGAATGAAATTTGTCAAAGGAATTTGACTTTGATGGAATTGGAATGGAATGTTGTCAGGTTTGACCACCTGTTTGGTTGACAAAATTGGAATGGAATCTGTTAAATGAATTGGAATTTTTCTGTTTGGTTCACAGATTGTAGCTTCGGAATTGGAATGGAATTTTGGTAAATGACCAAAATATCCTTTTTGATTATTTTAATTTTTTAAACAAAAATTACTTTAATAAAATAGTCATTAAATAGTTTAATTTTTAACAAAAATTGTTTTTATTATTTTAGCACATGAATGATGCCGAGAGAGTGAGGAGAGAGAGGGAGAGGGAGAGAGAGATAGGAGAGAAAGGAGGAGAGAGTGGAGGAGAGAGAGGAGAGATAGAGGATAGAGGGAGAGAGAGGAGAGAGAAGATAGAGTGGAGGAGAGAGAGATAGAGAGAGGGGAGAGGGAGAGGAGAGAGAAAGAGAGAGAGGAGAGAGAGGAGAGAGAAAGAGAGAGGAGAGATAAAGAGAGAGGGAAGAGAGATAGGAGAGAAAGGAGAGGAGGAGAGAGAGGAGAGGGGGAGAGAGAGAGAGAGAAAGGAGATAGAGGGAAGAGAGAGAGAGAGGAGAGAGAGGAGGAGAGAGGGAGAGAGAGAGAGAGGAGAGAGATAGGATAGAGTGGAGGAGAGAAAGAGAGGAGAGAGATAAAGAGAGATAAAGAGAGAGAGGAGAGAGAGGGAAGAGAGGAAAGAGAGGAGAGATAAAGAGAGAGGGAAGAGAGAGAGAAGAGAGAGGGAGGAGAGAGAGAGAGGAGAGCGAGGAGGTGAGAGAGAGGAGAGATAGAGGAGAGAGATAGAGAGAGGAGAGAGAGGAAAGAGAGAGAGGAGAGATAAAGAGAGAGGAGAGAGAGGGAAATAGCGAGAGCAGAGAGAGGAGAGAGGAGAGAGAGGGAGATAGAGATGAGAAAGATAGTTTGTGTTTGCTGATAATCAATATTAGTAGGGTTTAGTTTGGAGTAAAGGGTAAATTTGGAATTATCAAAATATAAGATTCCATTCCATTGAAATCCTTGGGTTTTAGGATGGAATGTTCAAATCCTTCATTTGTGGAATTTGGTGGAATTTACACATTCCTTCCATAGAAAAGAATGAACCAAACAAGGGAATTGAATTTTGTCAAAGGAATTGGACATTCCAATTCCACCAGATTCCATCAGAATATGCGAACCAAACGCCCCTAAGAGTGATGAGGTGGCCTCTTGAGAAGCCTTGATTCACTATTATCTTTTTTCTCATGTTTTTGAATTATTTTTAATAAAAAATGTTAATAAATGACCAACCTTTCATTTTCTCTTTATTTTTTTTTACATTTCTAAATATTAAATAATACTCTTATTCATTAATAAAATATTTTATTTATGTTTTTTGAATATCTTTAAGTATTAAATAATAACACTCTTATTTATTAATATAATATTTTATTCATATTAAAAAACTTATTCAAATATATAATTTTAATTTCATTTTAATAAACGTGTGTATATATAAAGATAGAAAAGAATTAACTTGGGTTTTTTTATTTATAAATTTGCATGTATGAGTTTAACTCCCAACTCTTGATTTGCTTATTCATTTATTTTCTTTTATTTCTCAATTGATTTGGCTTTTAAAGTTGCAATGATAAATAAAATGAAATTTCTTAAAGTTCATTTGATGGTTATGAAGAGGATGAAAATTGAAGACGTGAAAGTTTTTTGTTCAAGTATGTAGAATTATGTTCTTCAAAAAAGGTAATTTGTTATTATATTATTCGTTTTTTTCATACTATTAGATTTGTTGTTATTATAGTACATGATTGTCTTCATTATTGAATCATATATAAGTGATGAGGTGGCCTCTTGAGAAGACTTGATTCACTATTATCTTTTTTCTCATGTTTTTGAATTATTTTGTAATAAAAAATGTTAATAAATGACCAACCTTTCATTTTCTCTTTAATTTTTTTTAACATTTCTAAATATTAAATAATAATACTCTTATTCATTAATAAAATATTTTATTTATGTTTTTTTGAATATCTTTAAATATTAAATAATAACACTCTTATTTATTAATATAATATTTTATTCATATTAAAAAAAAACATATTCAAATATATAATTTTAATTTCATTTTAATAAACGTGTGTATATATAAAGATAAAAAAGAATTAACTTAGGTTTTTTTATTTATAAATTTGCATGTATGAGTTTAACTCCCAACTCTTGATTTGCTTATTCATTTATTTTATTTTATTTCTCAATTGATTTGGCTTTTAAAGTTGTAATGATAAATAAAATGAAATTCTTAAAGTTCATTTGATGGTTATGATGTAACGTCCGGAAATTCGTAAGGTATGTATTTGTTCCCTAAATACATTATTTGGATTTATCTAAAAATACGAGCCTTTATATGCTTAGGAGCCTCATTTTAATACCATGATGTTATCTGGTTAGCATAATAAGTTCAAGTGTTTAGACCTCGCGTTCGTTATCGAATTTGGCTAAGTTTTCGGGCTGAAATAGGCATGGTGCGACAATGACACGCGACTATGATATTGTCAATGTCGCGGTGTCAATGTCGCGAGGGGCGTACCGCGGGTGAGGTGTGTGCGGCGACTATGACACGCGACAATGACCATGGTTATTGTCGCCGGGCAATGTCGCGAGCGACGTACCGTGACCTCGGGGGAGACCGCGACTGTGACACGCGACAATGCCCTTGTCGCCGGGCAATGTCGCGAGCGACGTACCGTGACCTCGGGGGAGACCGCGACTGTGACACGCGACAATGCCCATGGGCATTGTCGCCGGGCAATGTCGCCGACGGGGCTGATGGTTTTAATCAGATCCTTGACCGAACTCTATTCATTTCACAATTCCAAAATCAGATCTAGGGTTCGGTTGGGAGCGTTTTTGGGGCGATTTTCCTCACTTCTCTACTTTCTTGCTTCATTATTACATAGAGATTGTTGGAGGGTTTTCAAAGATCTTCAAGGGTGCTTTCAAGACCTACCAATCAAGTGTTTGGAGCCTCAAGATCTCAATTCTCACCATTTCACCTATTTTCTAAGTTTTTGATAAAAACCTAAATTGGGAGTTTACTAAACTTTTGTTAAAACTGGATACACATCATATTTGCTTAATTGTTGTTATTATCACATATTTGCTCAAAATGGTCATTTTTACGGGTTCAAGTAATTGATGACATTTACATGAGATTATGTGAGGAATATGATATAGAAGTATCATCCCATAAATTATCTTATTATGTGGAATTATTTGGGAATTCTATGATGTGTAATTACTATGGGTATTTGGACATGTCTATTGAATACATGTTTGGTATATATTGAGGATTTTCATTTGGAATACTCAAAAGATGATATTGTATCTACAATGTGTTTATGTGGATATTTAAGTCCTATGTTGGACCCATGTTATTGGGAGGGTGAATTATACTTGGTTGAAATATACCTAAGGACCTCCTAGGTGTTATATGTTGGACCCATGTTATTAGGAGGGTGAATTATACTTGGTTGAAATATACCTAAGGACCTCCGAAGTACTATATGTTGGACTCATGCTATTAGGAGGGATATATTGTACCCACAGTTGGTATTTAATAACATTTGGAAGAAATATACTTAAGGTCCTCCTATATGCATTATATTGGCCTCATGCTATTTGGAGGGAAATATTATACCCATGGTTGGTATTGAATTATACTTGGTTGAAATATACCTAAGGACCTCCTATAGGCATTATGTTGGACGAACCAAGGCAATGACACTAGGAGGATGTAGTCTTGGGGCGCCACCGTGATGGTATGTGCCTAGACCTCCGCCACTCGGGGGAGGCGTAGTCTCCGGGTGTGCCGGTCCTTTGGGGTGCTCCTTGTTTAAGGGCATCAAGGTACATCGACTCTTTGGAGTGTAATTGATTGGTGCTATGGGTATCCCCCGTTGACTCCATACATGTGGAAGATTGGTTAACTGCGGATAAGAGTCAAATATGTTATACCATGCTATTTTATTGTTCAACTCACTAGGTTTTTTGGCCTAACACTTGTTTGGTGTCGATGTGTATCTCAGGTTCTAGCGGCGCTGGTTCTAAGAGGGCATAGTGCTTGGGTGAGAGCTTGGGTGAGAGCTTGGGGATTTTCGCGTTGGACTTATTATTTTTAGAAGACTGAATTGGGTTTATAATTGATACCCCGTTTGTAATCTAATTTCTAGTTATTGAAATTAGAATTATTGTTGGATGATTATTGTCCGTTTAAATTACGACTGTATTTAAACAGGTTTATGTATTTTCCCCATTTTGGGAGGCTCTTGCTTTGGCAATTTTGAATACCGCATGTCCGATTTTCGGATTTTTGTTATCCCTGTTTTTAGGGTGTTACAAGTTGGTATCAGAGCTTTAGTTTAAGTGAACTAGGTATTGTTTTAGCATATCTAGACTTAAGCTTTAGACTGTTTGACTTCACTGTCCACTTGGGGTAGAAATCCTAGGTGGGGAGAGTGTTAGGATTTACGGAATCACTGTAATTGAGAGTCGTGATGATAGTGACAAGAATTCTTATGTATGGTTCGTTCACAATTTCAATTAGCTACTGTTATTATGAACGCATTGTTACGTGAGCATGCTTGGGTTACTATTGTTATAATGATTAATGAAGGTATTAGTACGTACAATGAGTTCAACTCGCTTAGTCTTTTCTCAAGCTATTTCTCGTGCTTATATGATAGATCGATATGGTTAACACTCGAAGTAGATTACCGGATACGCCAGAGGGTCAACCAGAAGTGGAATCTGCAGCCATACGACCCCATGTAGGGGCAACCTCCGATGAGATTCCCATACCCAGAATCTTGGGAGGAGGAACCGAGCATATTCCGCGCCGGAATCTCAAATGCGGATAATGCTATCATGGAGGAGGTAACTATGGAGACCCGACTTCGGGATAGTATGATGTTGGCCATGAATTCGACCATGTCTCAACAACAACTGGCCATGAATTCGGCCATGGCCCAACAACAAGAGTTCTTCATGAAAATCTTAGAAGATCGAGGCGCTATGTAACACCTCGGATTTCCGTTGTGTAATCTTGTTATTCTTGTGTTAAGCTTTTGTCGTTAGCTCCGTGTTTGGTTTGAAGTTGATTTGGATTTTGTGAAGTTTGGGGACAAGTAGTGAACTACGCGAGTTACACCGCGACTAGAGGTCGCGGCACAACCCGCGTAACCCTCTGTTTGATATGAGATTTTGGAACTACGCGAGTTGCACCGCGACTAGAGGTCGAGGCACAACCCGCGAAACCCACTGGATGATTTAGGGTTTTTGGACACGGGCGAGTTATGCCACGAGTTGAAGTCGCGGCATAACCCGCGTAGTTGCCTGGACCGTCTTAAAGGCTCAGTTTCCAATACATCTCATTTCTCTTAATCTCTAAACTCTCTTCTCTCTCTAAACTCTCTCTCTCTCTCTAGAGTTTGGAAGTTATAGTTGGTGTTCGATCCGAGGGTTCGGTGTTTTAAGCTTCACCTCTACGTCGTGATCGTTATCGGGTTTTCCGGGTTTTATCCTAAAACCTACCGGTGAGTTCCTACTACCATTTTACAAACTTTATACATGTCAAAACTCTTATTTGCGAAATTTGAATTATTTCTACGGTATGATTTCATGTTCTCTACATTTTGATATAAATGAAGTTTTTGGTGATTTTCGGGGTTCCCGATCAGTTTTGACTAAAATGACTGGTTCCGCCTTATTAAAGTAAAATGATGTTTTACTTGCACATTATGTGGATATGTGAAAAGAATGTTTATGAAGAAGTTGCTAGAGGAATTCTGCAACGAGAGAACGATGGACCGAATTGAGAAAGAATTCCGGTCTTTGGTAAAGGGAAGCCTGACGGTGAGGGAGTACACCCGTCAGTTTATGGATAAGCTTGGTCTGGTGGGGCACGCTGCCCCAACAGAGAAAGACAAGATGAAAGCTTATCTCAACGGCTTGCCAGCGGACATGCAATCCATGGTCCATAATTTCAAAGCTTCTAACCTCCGAGAGATAGTGGAGGAAGCTCAGTTCATGGAGGAAATGTTCGCGAAGAGCAAATCTGAGAAGTCAGTGTTGGTGCCTGAAAAGAGAAAGTGGGAGAGCAACTCCGTACCTCCCAAGCGGGCCCGACCTTTTGTTGGAAACCGCAATTTCAGCAGTTATCAGGAAGCAAAGTGGTGCCCGAAGTGTCGAACTAAGCATCACGGTAACTGTTACACCAATTCTCAAAGTTGTTATAAGTGTGGGAAGCCTGGTCACACTGTCAGAGATTGCTCGGTCAGAGGACTCGTCTGTTATGAGTGCAAGGCACCGGGGCACGTGAGAAAAGATTGCCCGAAGCTTGTGTCGGGTAGCGTGCCAGCAAGGAAGGAGAACCCTCCGAAGGTTCCGGGTCGAGCATTTCAGATGACGACCGAAGAGGCCAGAGCATCCGCTGACGTGGTATCGGGTACTTTCCTTATAAACTTTGTACCTGCTCGAATCTTATTTGATACGGGTGCTAGTTTCTCTTTCGTATCTGAATTGTTCCGTCAGAAAATTTCTATGCCCACTACTAGTCTTGAGGATGCGTTAGTAGTAGAAATAGCTGATGGTAGACAAGTTCTGATCCACGAGGTTCTGAGGCAGTGTACTCTTAGTATCGAAGGGAGAGAATTCTCAATCGATCTATTGTCGATGTTAATCGGGGGTTTCGATGTTGTGGTCGGCATGGATTGGTTGTCAAACAATCATGCCGAGTTTGTATGTTCCAAGAAGTTGATTCGACTTCCCAACCCCTCTGGTGAAGTCGTGGTCATCTATGGTGAAAAGAGAAAGGGTGAAGTGGCAATAATCACAATGGCAAAGGCACGCAAATGCTTAGTAAAGGGATGTTCGTCTTTCCTAGCCTATGTGATCGATTTCAAGTTAAAGAAATCAAAGCTGGAAGATGTGAAGATCGTGTGTGAGTTTCCAGACGTCTTTCCGGACGACTTTCCCGGGTTACCACTCGATCGGCAGGTAGAGTTTCGGATTGATCTTGTGCCTGGAGCAGCACCAATTGCTAAAGCTCCTTACCGTTTAGCACCGTCGGAGATGCAAGAGATGGTAGCACAACTCCAAGAGCTATTGGAGAAAGGTTTTATAAGACCGAGTTCGTCACCTTGGGGAGCTCCGGTCTTATTTGTCAAGAAGAAGGATGGCACAATGAGAATGTGCATCGACTATCGTGAGTTAAACAAAGCTACAGTGAAGAACAAGTATCCGCTTCCGAGAATAGACGACTTGTTCGATCAACTTCAAGGAGCAGGTTGTTTTTCCAAAATCGATTTACGATCAGGTTATCACCAAGTGAAGGTAAGAGATGAAGACGTTCCGAAGACGGCTTTCAGAACGCGTTACGGCTATTATGAGTTTCTTGTAATGCCATTTGGCCTGACGAACGCACCAGCAGTATTTATGGACTTGATGAATAGAATGTGCTGACCATTTCTCGACAAGTTGGTCATTGTATTCATTGATGACATACTCGTGTATTCCAGAAGTGAGACAGAGCACGAGCAACATCTACGTGAAGTTCTGGAAGTGTTGAGAAGAGAGAGGTTGTACGCCAAGTTTTCCAAGTGCGACTTCTGGCTTAAAGAAGTACAATTTCTGGGGCACGTAGTCATTCGGGACGGAGTGAAAGTGGACCCCTCCAAGATTGAAGCTATGATGAATTGGGAGCCTCCTAAGAGTCCGTCCGAGATTCGAAGTTTCTTGGGTCTGGTGGGATACTACAGGAGATTTATCCAAGACTTTTCAAAGATCGCTTCTTCCTTGACAGTTTTGACTCGAAAGAATGTGAAGTTTGAATGGACTGAAGCCCAAGAGAATGTATTCCGGATCCTTCAAAAGAAGTTGTGTGAAGCTCCGATCTTGACGTTACCTGAAGGGTCGGAAGATTTCGTGGTATACAGCGACGCTTCAAAGATGGGACTGGGATGTGTGTTGATGCAACGAGGCAAGGTGATCGCTTATACCTCGAGGCAGCTTAAGATATACGAGCAGAATTATCCAACCCATGATCTGGAGTTAGTGGCGGTGGTGTTCGCTTTGAAACTTTGGCGACATTACCTTTATGGCACGAAATGCACTCTTTACACGGATCACAAGAGCCTGAAATATGTCTTTGATCAGAAAGAGCTGAATATGAGGCAAAGACGGTGGCTCGAGTTACTTAAAGATTATGACTGTGAATTACTTTACCATCCCGGTAAGGCGAACGTGGTGGCCGATGCGCTAAGTCGGAAGGACTATAGCGGAAGTATTCGAGCTACCCATTCGAGAATCGAGCTAGTGTCTAGTCTGGTGGAGAAGATCAAGACATCACAGATGGAAGCACTATCAGAAGAGAATCTAAAAGATGAAGTCATGACAAAGCAGCGTTTGCTCTTAACGGAAGATAGCCGTGGAGTGAAACTGTTCAGCGGTCGTGTGCGGGTGCCCAAGATTGGGGGTAACCGTGAGCTATTGTTAGAAGATGCATACAAGTCTAAGTATTCCATTCATCCAGGAAGTACAAAGATGTACAGGTACTTGAAGCTGCACTATTGGTGGCTGATAACTCTCATTTTCAGTGTTATTTACACATTGTTTATGTGTGATTTTCTTTAATTTTAGTGTGTGTTTTTCCTTTACGTGTTCATGTTTCTCTTTTTTATTTATTTATTTTCATTTGGAGGTGTTGAGGATAAAAGTTTGTGTTTTGATGGTTGAAAGCTTCATTTTTGGGCTAAATGTTGGACTGCAGAAAGTAGCCACCTTGTCGCCACGTTGGTGAATGATGTAAATCCGAGGACAGCTGGAAAATGTCATATTTTTCATGTATTTTTATGTCCATTTCAGCTGCATAAAGGCTTTCTTAAAGACTAAGCTTTAGAAACCAAGGTGGTGAAGAAAAGACAAAAGATAAAAGCAAAATGTTGGTGGAAAGATACCAATGCCAAAAATGCCTATCTAAAAGCCTAAATGAGATAAAGCAAACTATGAGCTTTCATGAGAAAATAGATGAAAAAGGCAATGAGCCTTTGGGTCAAAGAATGCTTGAACTCATTGAAAGGTTTTGTGGGTAAAATCTTCCACCACCACTTTCATCTTCCACTATAAATTGAAGCCATGGATGTCATTTGAAGGGAGCTCCAACATGTAGCATAATTCAGCTATTGTTTTTTCTTTTTTTCTCTTAGATAGTTGTAGTTGTAATTTATTTTCTAGTATTTAATTTCCAGCTCAAAGTGGGCACCTTGTCACCACGTTGGCAACAACTTTTAAGTTTCATTTATGCAATTTAAGTTTATGTTCTCTCCTTCTTCTTTCATGTCTTTTATTGTTATTATGAACTAAACACCCCTCTGGGTGTGGGTATGAGTCAAGGCTAAGACTAGTAGGCAACACTTGGGTGTTGCCATTTTTGCTAACTCTTAGACTTGGTCGCTCGAGTCGGGACTTCAACTCAATGCGGACAAGCCGATCACTTGTTAGTGTTAATATTAGATCTTAGACCTCGAGAGGGGCAGATCCGAAATACGGCTTGAGTGATGCAAACAAGATTTGAGAAAGTCTTTTATAACCATGTAGAGATACGGGTTTTTGCATGATTTTAACTAAGGTTCAAATGTCGGTCGATATGGGTGTCACAAAGAGATTTGGGCTTCTATATCTATACTGGTGGAACTGAAATCCTTAGAGGTTTACTTAGTTAAGTCGGCAAGTCTTGAGTTGGCCAACATGGTGACAAAGTGGGTGCAACGTGGCCACGTTCCGAGGAAACTTATTTTCGAGAGAAAAAGGTTTTTAAGGTTGTCGTGTGTCATTTTGTTTCTGACCAAGTTGTTACTACATCAGTCTTAGTTAATGCTTGTACCCACATCCCCCCTTTTCTTTGAATTATTTGTTAATTGTTAAAAGCACCAATCTCGCTCAAAGATATTTTCTTCTTCTCTAATTGAAACCATTGTATTCTCGACCTACTACTCGAAACTTTGAAGTCTGATCCCTGTGGATACGATCTCGGTATTTTTACCACTTTATTACTTATAGCGATCATAGTGTCCGGTGTGCACTTGCACCGCCACTGTGGCAACATAGTGGCCACTTTGTGGACCTATACGATTTTCCGCTATCAAGTTTTTGGCGCCGTTGCCGGGGATTGGCGTATTTCCAGAGTTTCTTGAGTTATAAGTTGAGTTTTTTATTGGTTTTTCTTTCACCATAATGGAAGGTTTTAGTTGCGATGCCCCGTATTATAATACTTTCGATTATTCATGGGAACAACATCCTAACTTTTTGGCAAAAATTCAAGATGATGGCACCTACACCTCATTTTCACCTCCCCATCAAGATTGGAATGACACGTTTATAAATACACTCGACCAATCATGGGAGGAGAATTTTAATTATTCATGTGATTTTCAGGGGAGTGATCCTCACTATGGATTCACGTCCTTTGTTCCTAACTACACACCCGAGAATTATTTTGAACAACCCGAACCATCTCACTCTTTTGAAACTTTTTCCCCAAGCTTAATGGAAGATTTTACAACATTTTTGGGAAATTTCACGTCCTCTTTTGAAGCCTTGAATACTAAGATGGGACAACTAGTCGACGAGTTGAAAAATCAAAGTCAAGGTCCCTTACCAAGTGATAGTGAAAAATTAAAATGTGTTGGTAAGGATGAGAGTGATGAAAAGAAAGAGTTGGAGATTTTTGAGGCAAATTTCGAGCACATGAGCAAGCCTTTTTTACTTTCCAATAGTGAAGAGGTGCTTCAAGATGCTAAAATTCCTAATTTAATTATTTTTGCTCATGTTGTGCAGCCTTCTTTTTGTGACAACAATGATCCTATGGTGGTTGCAAAACAAATCGTTGGGAGGATTTGTATGATCAAATGTTCGGAAATTTTGCATAGATCGTGTTATTTGGGTGGTGGAGTTGTTGCACGAAGCTTTGGTATGGTGGAGGTGGCTATTATCTTGAAAACACTCCACTTCTTGAAGATGCACTCGTGGGGTGGTGAACCTCATCCTACATAACCTTGATGCAAAAAAAATTTCTTACTCTCATCTCCAAATTTGTGTCTTTTATTTTACATTTTTGTGTGTGTGATTTGAGTCCGTTCTTTTTTTTTTTACTAGTATCAAAAAAAAAATTGGGGATTAAAAAAAAGCAAAAAAAAAAAAAGTCTCATGCATCTTATATCCTTAGATTTGAAGTTTCATAGTTTGAATAATTTATCCACTATTAGGAGATTTCTAGAACTAAGCAACCAATTCCCCGATATCCATAATCATTACACTTTCAAATTTTAGAAATGACACGGACCATTTTTCTTAAACACTTGGCCGATACACTTTTCTTTTGTTGCCTTACCCAATCCGTTGAGTCTTACTAGTTATTACTCCCTCAATAGTGAAGACATTGAGTATTTTAAGTTTGGGGGAGTTAACTCAAGTGTTGAAAAAAAGGCTAAATCCTTCGAAAAATTGGAAGGATAAAGAAAATAAAGAATGCAAATAACCGAGTTTGACACGTTGAGGTGAAAAAGTTGGGCAAAACACATCAAATACATACGAGACTTTTTTTTGTGTACCCAAAAAAAATAAAAAAAAGACAAGTTTGGGGGAAGATGAAAAATGTAAGGAAGAAGTGAGAAGCCTTAAACACTAATCTTCAAAGTCCCGTGGATCTAATTTTGCAAAGTTAATTATCATAAGATGGGTGAATTATAGCTTAGCCTATGGAAATCAAATTGCAATAAAAAGAATATAGTGGAACATTAGGAAAAACTATGGGTATTTTTAATCAAAAGGATTTGGGATGCAAATAAAAAAAAGACAAAAAGAAAAAAAAGAAAAAAAAGAAAGAAAAATAGAAGATCCCTTTTGTGATACTTAGTCTTCTTGTGTTTTTGTATCTTCGTGTGTTTTTAATTATGTTCTTTTAGTTACTTGGGGACAAGTAACAAGTTAAGTTTGGGGGTGTGATAACTCTCATTTTCAGTGTTATTTACACATTGTTTATGTGTGTTTTTCTTTAATTTTAGTGTGTGCTTTTCCTTTACGTGTTCATGTTTCTCTTTTTTATTTATTTATTTTCATTTGGAGGTATTGAGGATAAAAGTTTGTGTTTTGATGGTTGAAAGCTTCATTTTTGGGCTAAATGTTGGACTGCAGAAAGTGGCCACCTTGTCGCCACGTTGGTGAATGATGTAAATCCGAGGACAGCTGGAAAATGTCATATTTTGCATGTATTTTTATGTCCATTTCAGCTGCATAAAGGCTTTCTTAAAGACTAAGCTTTAGAAACCAAGGTGGTGAAGAAAAGACAAAAGATAAAAGCAAAATGTTGGTGGAAAGATACCAATGCCAAAAATGCCTATCTAAAAGCCTAAATGAGATAAAGCAAACTATGAGCTTTCATGAGAAAATAGATGAAAAAGGCAATGAGCCTTTGGGTCAAAGAATGCTTGAACTCATTGAAAGGTTTTGTGGGTAAAATCTTCCACCACCATTTTCATCTTCCACTATAAATTGAAGCCATGGATGTCATTTGAAGGGAGCTCCAACATGTAGCATAATTCAGCTATTGTTTTTTCTTTTTTTCTCTTAGATAGTTGTAGTTGTAATTTATTTTCTAGTATTTAATTTCCAGCTCAAAGTGGGCACCTTGTCACCACGTTGGCAGCAACTTTTAAGTTTCATTTATGCAATTTAAGTTTATGTTCTCTCCTTCTTCTTTCATGTCTTTTATTGTTATTATGAACTAAACACCCCTCTGGGTGTGGGTATGAGTCAAGGCTAAGACTAGTAGGCAACACTTGGGTGTTGCCATTTTTGCTAACTCTTAGACTTGGTCGCTCGAGTCGGGACTTCAACTCAATGCGGACAAGCCGATCACTTGTTAGTGTTAATATTAGATCTTAGACCTCGAGAGGGGCAGATCCGAAATACGGCTTGAGTGATGCAAACAAGATTTGAGAAAGTCTTTTATAACCATGTAGAGATACGGGTTTTTGCATGATTTTAACTAAGGTTCAAATGTCGGTCGATATGGGTGTCACAAAGAGATTTGGGCTTCTATATCTATACTGGTGGAACTGAAATCCTTAGAGGTTTACTTAGTTAAGTCGGCAAGTCTTGAGTTGGCCAACGTGGTGACAAAGTGGGTGCAACGTGGCCACGTTCCGAGGAAACTTATTTTCGAGAGAAAAAGGTTTTTAAGGTTGTCGTGTGTCATTTTGTTTCTGACCAAGTTGTTACTACATCAGTCTTAGTTAATGCTTGTACCCACATCCCCCCTTTTCTTTGAATTATTTGTTAATTGTTAAAAGCACCAATCTCGCTCAAAGATATTTTCTTCTTCTCTAATTGAAACCATTGTATTCTCGACCTACTACTCGAAACTTTGAAGTCTGATCCCTGTGGATACGATCTCGGTATTTTTACCACTTTATTACTTATAGCGATCATAGTGTCCGGTGTGTACTTGCACCGCCACTGTGGCAACATAGTGGCCACTTTGTGGACCTATACGATTTTCCGCTATCAGTGGCCGGTAATGAAACTTGATGTAGCGCGTTACGTTGAGCGTTGTGTGACGTGTTCGCAAGTTAAGGCCGAACATCAGCGACTAGAGGTCGCGACACAACTCGCGAAACCCACTGGATGATTTAGGGTTTTTGGACATGGGCGAGTTATGCCACGAGTTGAAGTCGCGGCATAACCCGCGTAGTTCCCTGGACCGTCTTAAAGGCTCAGTTTCCAATAAATCTCATTTCTCTTAATCTCTAAACTCTCTTCTCTCTCTAAACTCTTTTCTCTCTCTAAACTCTCTCTCTCTCTAGAGTTTGGAAGTTATAGTTGGTGTTCGATCCGAGGGTTCGGTGTTTTAAGCTTCACCTCTACGTCGTGATCGTTATCGGGTTTTCCGGGTTTTATCCTAAAACCTACCGGTGAGTTCCTACTACCATTTTACAAACTTTATACATGTCAAAACTCTAATTTGCGAAATCTGAAGTATTTCTACGGTATGATTTCATGTTCTCTACATTTTGATATAAATGAAGTTTTTGGTGATTTTCGGGGTTCCCGATCAGTTTTGACTAAAATGACTGGTTCCGCCTTATTAAAGTAAAATGATGTTTTACTTGCACATTATGTGGATATGTGAAAAGAATGTTTATGAACTCATTTTAATGATTTTCATTCATACCAGAAGTTGAACTGGAAATGATATCTTATTTATAAAATGTGTTAATACCATATGTTTATTTATGATTGGTCACATATGTTGTTGTGACGAGTCTGTACCATTACTAGTGGTAGAACTAGCCAATGGAGATCAAATAATTATTCGTGATCGTTTTTGTGATTGCATTATAACTATTGATGGGAATTCCTTTGGGATAGATTTGCTACCTATGACTATAGGAGGGTTTGACGTGGTTGTAGGGATGGATTGGTTAGTAAGACACAAGGCGGACATCTTGTGTTCTAAAAAGATGATCCAAGTGTCAACGCCGGAAAATGGTGTTATTACCATTTATGGGGAAAAAGGAAAATAGAATAATTCCATTATTTCATCTCTCAAGGCTCGTAAGTTTCTAATGAAGGGTTATCCTTCGTACTTGGCCTATGTGGTGGACGCGAAGAAAGAGAAGAAGTCGGTAAGAGATGTGGAAGTAGTACAAGATTTTCCGGACGTCTTTCCGGAAGATTTACCCGGGTTACCGCCGGAACGACAAGTGGAGTTTCAGATCAACCTCACACTGGGAGCGACTCAGATAGCCCGAGCTCCATATCGTTTGGCACCGACTGAAATGAAGGAAATGATGTCGCAGCTTCGAGAATTGTTGGAGAAAGGTTTCATTCGACCGAGCTCTTCACCTTGGGGAGCACCGGTCTTGTTGGTAAAGAAGGACGGATCCATGTGAATGTGTATCGATTATCGAGAGCTGAACAAAGTCACGGTGAAGAATAAGTATCTTCTACCTCGCATCGACGACCTCTTTGATCAACTTCAAGGTGCGGGATGCTTCTCAAAGACCGATCTTCGATCCGGTTATCATCAAGTGAGAGTGAAGAAGAACGACATTCCAAAGACGGCTTTCCGAACGCGATACGGTCACTATGAGTTTTTGGTGATGCCTTTCGGCTTAATCAACGCTCTGGCCGTGTTTATGGATTTGATGAACCGTGTGTGTCGACCATTCTTGGACAAATCCGTGATCGTCTTCATCGACGATATTTTAATATACTCAAAGGATAAGTCCGAGCATGGGAAACACTTACGCGAAGTGTTAGAGATCCTAAGAAGGGAGAAATTGTTTGCGAAATTCTCAAAGTGCAAATTCTGGCTCCAAGAGGTGCAATTCTTGGGGCATGTGGTATCAAAGGACGAAGTAAAGGTGGACCCGGCAAAGATCGAGGCGATGATGAGCTGGGAACCTCCGACAAGTCCGACCGAAATCCGAAGTTTCTTGGGCTTGGCGGGTTACTATCGGCGTTTCATTCAAGACTTTTCCAAGATCGCTACACCGCTCACTTCACTTACGAGGAAGAACGTCAAATTCCTTTGGACTGATGTTCAAGAGCAAGCCTTTCAAACGCTCAAAAGGAAATTGTGTGAAGCTCCGATTTTGTCGTTACCCGAAGGATCGGAAGACTTTGTGGTGTATAGTGACGCTTCCAAGATGGGGCTTGGATGCGTGCTTATGCAAAGAGGGAAAGTGATAGCCTACGCGTCGCGACAATTGAAAGATCATGAGAAGAACTATTCGACTCATGATCTAGAGTTAGCTGCGGTAGTTTTCGCGTTAAAGTTGTGGCGACACTACTTGTACGGGACAAAGTGCACTCTCTTCACAGATCACAAGAGTCTCAAATACATCTTTGATCAAAAAAGAACTTAACATGCGTCAAAGGAGATGGATTGAACTCTTGAAGGATTACGATTGCAACCTACTCTATCATCCCGGTAAGGCCAATGTAGTAGCGGATGCGTTGAGCCGAAGAAGTCGTGATGGCGGGGTCAAAATGTCTCTTACAAGAATTGATGTAGTATCAAGTTTGTTAGAGAGTATCAAGTCGTGTCAAGTAGAAGCACTCAAGGAAGAAAATCTCAAGTCTGAGATCATGGTGAAACAAAGCGAACTTCTAACGGAAGACGGTCGTGGACTTAAGCTCTTCCAAGGGCGAATTTGGGTACCGAAACTGGGAGGAAACCGAGAATTACTTCTCGAAAAAGTGCACAAGTCAAAATATTATATACATCCCGGTAGCACCAAGATGTACCGAGACTTGAAATTGAATTATTGGTGGCCAGTGATGAAATTGGATGTTGCCAACTATGTGTAAAGGTGTGTCACATGCCTCCAAGTCAAAGCGGAACATCAAAGACCGTATGGAAGTTTGCAACCGTTGTCCATCCCCGAGTGGAAGTGGGACAACATCACTATGGATTTTGTGACGAAACTACCGAAGACCTTGCGCGGTCACGACACTATTTGGGTGATTGTGGATCGTCTAACCAAGAGTGCGCATTTTCTTGCAATGCGGGAATCTTTACCAATAGATAAATTGGCCAAACTTTACATTGATGAAGTGGTGTCGAGGCATGGAGTCCCACAATCTGTAGTATCGGATCGGGATAGTCGCTTCACTTTGAACTTTTGGACTAGCTTGCAAAAGAAGTTGGGCACTAGACTGAATTTGAGCATGGCGTATCATCCTATAACGGATGGTCAAAGCGAGAGGACAATTCAGACGTTAGAAGATATGTTGAGGTCGTTTGTGATAGACTTCGGGGGAAGTTGGGATTCACATCTACCTTTGGTAGAGTTCGCGTACAACAACAGTTACCATTCTAGTATTGGAATGGCACCGTCCGAGGCATTGTATGGACGGAAGTGCAGAACCCCGGTTTGTTAGCTAGAAGCGGGAGAGAAACAATTTGTCGGACCATAAATTGTTCAAGAGGCGGCCGACAAGGTGAAAGAAATTCGGGAAAGGCTAAAGGCGGCGCAAGATCGACAAAAGAGTTATACGGACAAGAAGAGAAGATCGTTCGGGTTTCAAGTAGGCGACCGTGTCATGTTGAAAGTATCTCCATGGAAGGGAATTATCAGGTTTGGGAAGCGTGGGAAGCTTAGTCCTCGTTTCCTAGGACCTTTTACTATTTTGGAGAAAATTGGTTTACAAGCCTACCGGTTGGATTTACCACCGGAAATGGATGTAATACATCCTACGTTTCACGTATGCTACCTTCGGAAGTGTCTAGCCGAAGAGGAAAGTGTGATTCCTTTGTCGGAAATTCGAGTGGACAAAGGGAATCGTTGTGTGGAAGAACCGGAGGCGATCTTAGAATCGAAAGTGAAGAAATTATGTCATAAAGACGTAGTCATGATTAAAGTACAATGGAAGCATCATCGGGGTGCTAATGTTACTTGGGAATCCGAAGATGATATGAAGTTGCGATATCCTCACTTGTTTAATTTAAGATGAGATTTCGGGGACGAAATCCTAATTAGGTGGGGCGGATTGTAATGTCCGGAAATTCGTAAGGTATGTATTTGTTCCCTAAATACATTATTTGGGTTTATATGAAAATATGAGCCTTTATATGCTTAGGAGCCTCATTTTAATACCATGATGTTATCTGGTTAGCATATTAAGTTCAAGTGTTTAGACCTCGCGCTCGTTATCGAATTTGGCTAGCATGGTGCGACAATGACACGCGACTATGACATTGTCAATGTCGCGGTCTCAATGTCGCGAGAGGCGTACCGCGGGTGAGGTGTGTGCGGCGACTATGACACGCGACAATGACCATGGTCATTGTCGCCGGGCAATGTCGCGAGCGACGTACCGTGACCTCGGGGGAGACCGCGACTGTGACACGCGACAATGCCCATGGGCATTTTTGCCGGGCAATGTCACCGACGGGGCTGATGGTTTTAATCAGATCCTTGACCGAACTCTATTCACTTCACAATTCCAAAATCAGATCTAGGGTCCGGTTGGGAGCGTTTTTGGGGCGATTTTCCTCACTTCTTCACCTTCTTGCTTCATTATTACATAGAAATTGTTTGAGGGTTTTCAAAGATCTTCAAGGGTGATTTCAAGACCTATCAATCAAGTGTTTGGAGCCTCAAGATCTCAATTCTCACCATTTCACCTATTTTCTAAGTTTTTGATAAAAACCTAGATTGTGAGTTTACTAAACTTTTGTTAAAACTGGATACACATCATATTTGCTTAATTGTTGTTATTATCACATATTTGCTCAAAATGGTCATTTTTATGGGTTCAAGTAATTGATGGCATTTACATGAGATTATGTGAGGAATATGATATAGAAGTATCATCCCATAAATTATCTTATTATGTGGAATTATTTGGGAATTCTATGATGTGTAATTACTATGGGTATTTGGACATGTCTATTGAATACATGTTTGGTATATATTGAGGATTTTCATTTGGAATACTCAAAAGATGATATTGTATCTACAATGTGTTTATGTGGATATTTAAGTCCTATGTTGGACCCATGTTATTAGGAGGGTGAATTATACTTGGTTGAAATATACCTAAGGACCTCCTAGGTGTTATATGTTGGACCCATGTTATTAGGAGGGTGAATTATACTTGGTTGAAATATACCTAAGGACCTCCGAAGTACTATATGTTGGACTCATGCTATTAGGAGGGATATATTGTACCCACAGTTGGTATTTAATAACATTTGGTTGAATTATACCTAAGGACCTCCTATATGCATTATATTGGCCTCATGCTATTTGGAAGGAAATATTATACCCATGGTTGGTATTGAATTATACTTGGTTGAAAGATACCTAAGGACCTCCTATAGGCATTGTGTTGGACGAACCAAGGCAATGACACTAGGAGGATGTAGTATTGGGGCGCCACCGTGATGGTATGTGCCTAGACCTCCGCCACTCGAGGGAGGCGTAGTCTCCGGGTATGCTGGGCCTTTGGGGTGTTCCTTGTTTATGGGCATCAAGGTACATCGACTCTTTAGAGTGTAATTGATTGGTGCTATGGGTATCCCCCGTTGAATCCATACATGTGGAAGATTGGTTAACTGCGGATAAGAGTCAAATATGTTATACCATGCTATTTTATTGTTCAACTCACTAGGTTTTTTGGCCTAACACTTGTTTGGTGTCGATGTGTATCTCAGGTTCTAGCGGCGTTGGTTCTAAGAGGGCATAGTGCTTGGGTGAGAGCTTGGGGATTTTCGCGTTGGACTTATTATTTTTAGAAGACTGAATTGGGTTTATAATTGATACCCCGTTTGTAATCTAATTTCTAGTTATTGAAATTACAATTATTGTTGGATGATTATTGTCCGTTTAAATTACGACTGTATTTAAACAGGTTTGTGTATTTTCCCCATTTTGGGAGGCTCTTGCTTTGGCAATTTTAAATACAGCATGTCCGGTTTTTGGATTTTTGTTATCCCTATTTTTAGGGTGTTACATATGAAGAGGATGAAAATTGAAGACGTGAAAGTTTTTGTACAAGTATGTAGAATTATGTTCTTCAAAAAAAGTAATTTGTTATTATATTATTCGTGTTTTTCATACTGTAATAACCGGTTCAAAGTTAGCAATTTTAGTTGGGTGGAAGTTGTCAAATCTTAAATTCCAAGGTGTTAAGTCTAAATATTGTATCCAAAATTTAATATGAAAGTCAAAGATGTAAAAGTCAACATTGTCTATGTCAAAGTCATTAAAAGTCAAAGTTGTATCTGGTTTCTTAGTTGTTAAGTCTTGTTTTAGTTAGTGATATAAATAGGTTTGCCTTGTAATAGTTTGGTAAGAACTTCATTGTAATATTCAACAATGTGAGATATATGACTATGGGGTTTCAAGATCTACTTTCTCTCTCTACTCTCTCTCTAGACATTCATGTTGATTCTTGAGTAATTGTTTGATATGTTTGGGATTTATGATTAACAATTGGTATCAGAGTTGAACCAAACTTTTCAGGAATGTTTTGATCATGATTTGAATTGAAATCTGTGTGTTTTGGATCAAAAATTTGAGTGTTTCGAAAGTTTTTCAAGAAAACGAGTTTGTTACTGTTTCATCCGAATTTCATGTGAAAAATCATTTTTGGTGCAAGAAAATGGATTCATTGGATTCGTTTTATGTGTAGGATTGATTCGTGTTTTGATTACATCTCACAATTTGAACAATTTCGATGTCAATTTTTGAATTTTTGAAATTTTCTTGAAAACTTGTTCGAACACTGTTCTTGTTTGAAAATGTACAAACTGGTGTTTTTGAAAATCGATTGTAAATTTGTGTTTTGTACTGTTTGTTGATGATTCTGACAAGTTCTTGAGATCAAATGTGCAGGTTTGAATCGAAATGAGAAAGAAACTGTCAAGATTCACGGTTTGCGCAAGTTCATACACTTTGCGCAAGGTTCATAGACGGTTTGCGCAAGATTCATAAACGGTTTGCACAAGTTCTTTCAAGCATTAAGATGTCTAGTTTGCGTATCCTTTGAGTATCGCAAAGCTCACTTTGCGCATCAAGTTCAACACACAAAGCTCACTTTGCGCATCAAGTTCAACACGCAAAGCACACTTTGCGCATCAAGACTCATACGCAAACCTTACTTTGTGTATCCCACTGATTCCGAGAACCATACTTTGCGCATCTTGTGGGTTACGAAAAGCTTGCTTTGCGTATCCCACTGGTTCCAAGAACCTGACTTTGCGTCTCTCATTGATTCCGAAAAGCTTGGTTTACGCAACTCATTACTTACGCAAAACTCATTCTTGCGCAAACAGTATCTTTTTCATACGTAGTCAAATTTTTCAAAACTGTAATATGTCCTTTAAATGTGAATTTTTTTTCTCTCGGGGCTCTGCCCACAGACCCCGCAAGGGCGTTGCCCTTTGACCCCACCCGCTAACCGGGTAGCGGGACCCCCGTGCTAAGTCTGCGGAGGGGGACATTGTTCTGATTGTGATCAAATATTTTCTGATTTACAGTTTGGGAACGATCATTCTTATCAAGCAGTTTCTCACTCAAAGTTTTCTGAGAGAGAGAAAATTTTAGATTGTCCATATTTTGTTTTTGAATTCATTTCAACTCACGATAATTTTGTCAAAAAAAATTTCAAACAGGATGAGTTCACCAATTTTGCTTAGAGGAAGATACGAGTAGTGGAAAGCTGATTTTTTCAAATTTGTAGACACACATGAGCTGAGTTGTTATATTAGATTGTCGTTGACTGAAGGAGATATGAAACCTCTTACTCCAACAGAAGATTGTACTGAGGATCGGGAGGAAAGAAAGAGTGCTGATAATATGGCTAAAACTTTTCTGTTGAATAGTATTCGTCATGAGATTAAGGGTCACATAAATACCTATCAGTTGAAAGGAAAAGATTTATACAAGTCAACAGGAAAGGAGATATGGGACTATCTTGAATGGACGATGTTAGGGCCAACAGTTGTGTCAGATCTAAAAGGAAAGATTTCTGAGTTGGAAGCTAAAATTCAGCAGACAGTCTCTGTTGAGAGCAATGAGCAGAAAGTTAAGAAATTGGAATCTGAGAACGCGGAGCTTAGAAAGAATTTATCTAACCTTGAAATACAGCTTGCTGAAAATAAAGCTGATTTTGCTTCTGAAAAGAAAGGTTTTTTGAAAAAGTTCTCAGATTTTTCAAAGAAGTGTTTTGAAGAGAAGAAGTCAGTGGAGCTTAAATGCTTAAAACTTTCTCAACAAGTGTCTGATTTTGAGAAAGTGATGATTTTGGAAAGAGAGAAGTTTGATAAAGAAAAGAAGGCCATAGAACAGAAGAATGTGGGATTCTTTAAAGAATTATCCGGCCAGAGAAATGAGTCAGAGAAAGGATTTGAAGAAGAACGATCAATCTTTGAAACTGAAATCAAAAGACTGACTTCAAAGTTATCTGAATTGTCTGCTACTGCGCTGAAAGAGCAGAAAACGAAGTCTGAGTTTTCAAAGAAGATTGACCTGCTTGTGAAAGAAAGAGACAACTTTGCATCAAAGTTCAAAGAGCTTGAAAAGTCTGTTTCAAGTTCAAATCAGAAATCTGTCTCTTCACAAAGGTCAGTTAAATCTTTTAATCAGATTCGTAGAACTAACATTTTCTATGATCAATATTTAGATGGTTCAGATACATATCCAAGGAGAAGAAGTTCCAAGAAAGAGAAACTGGTTTGGATGAAGAAATTTGTCAAAGATGACAAGAAAGATGAGCTGAATGGAAAGACATCATGTGTACATGTTCACAAAGCAAAGAAGAACAAAGAGCATAAAGGTAAACCTGACCTCAAATACTCAAAAGATCAATTACTCAGGTTTTCAGGTAATAAATTTTATTATTCTTACTGTTGTATACATGATCACATCCACAAGACCAGTGATCATTTCTGGTATGGTTCTTACTCTATTACCCCTACACGAACTGCAACTAACATTTCTGGACCCAAATACCAGTGGGTACCAAAGAAGAAAACTGATTATGTGTTGCAGGCACCTCAAGTCAAGGGGGAGTAAGAGAACAATGGCTCTTGAATAACACAGTTCAAGACCTGTACCTCAATGTCAAGACAATGGCTTCTAAGCACATCAGCTTAGGACCCGTTCTTCAACGGAGTTTGACTTCTAAACACAACAGTTTAGGACTCGGACCTCAGCGATCAAAAAGACCTTACTCCTATGTTTCTGCATCCAATGAATATGATGGTCTACGTCCCAAGAGAATTGATCTGATCTCTATCCTATATTGTTTCACTGACAGATTTTTCTGATATGATGGTCTACAATTCAAAAGGGAGTGTCTGATCTCTATCCTGTTTTAACTGACATATTTCATATGCTTAATTTAAGGGGGGAGTAAAGGTGATGACTTCTGGTTATTTCAGATCAGAACTCATACTATAAAACTGTTTTACTACTTTCTGTCTTTTATTTTTGAATAATTGATGTAAATAAAGTGGCTTTTGATCACATGACAGATCAGGACCCATTTTTCAATGTTCAAAGAAGGATATTGTGCTAATATCCAGGGGGAGCTTAAAAGACATAGATCATTATATTATGATTTGAGGGGGAGCTAAAAAGGTAAAAATCTTCTGATCTATATCTCTGATTGTTTGAAAGAAGAACAACTTTCGAACATGAAAAACAATTTCTGAAATGTTCAAACCACTTCTTATTCTCAAAAGTTTTATGAATTTAGAAGTGTGCTTTTAAATGTTTTTCTAAAAATTTTGAGCTTATTGTTTAACTGACCGTGTGTTTCCAAAGATCAATACTTGTGTATTATCTTGTCCATATACTGTCAAGTATTCATACACATCGGTTCAGTATTTTATTTGAAATTGTTATTACCATGTATCAAATTCAAACAATTTTTCAAACAATTGTATCAAATTCAAACAATTTTTCGATGGTAATACCCCTGTTTGAAATTCAAAGTTGTTGAGCATCATTCATCTTTTTCATATTTGTGCTTTCATTGATAAATTGTTTATATTCGTTCATATAAACAAATTTTCCAATTCTTTGATACCCTAACCTTTTGATTTGATCTGATTGATTCATTGTCAGATTCTCAAAACAATTCTCTTGACTTTATTTCATTCATTCAATATCCTTGTTTTGAGAAATCTTCAAAGTTCAATTGCTCAAATTTCATTCATATTTTTAAATGAGCATACATTCTGACATTGTTATCTTTTTGAGCTTAACTGTTTCAGTTAAATTGTTGAGAAACCATGCTTCCTAGGAAATAACATGGGATTCGTGTGTGAGCTTAAACAGAACTTCCATGGATTCACGCAACCTGTGTTTCCTACCCAGGAAGTTATCCTTGAGTGATTAAGGGGTGAGGGGTTAAAATCAAAGAGTGGGGGAGATAACTCATCCGGTTGAGTTATTCTCATTGTGCTGAGTGGAAAAATGGAAATGAGAGTTTGGTTAGAAGTGAGCTAAATGTTAAAAAGAAAGAGGGTGTGAGATCAGAGTTAAAAGAATATCAGATCTACGCACCTACCACTTTCTGAGCCGGGCAGCCACATCTACTGATTGGTTCACATTCTTTGGTGACCATCATTGAAAAAGGCAGTGAGCCCATGCCAACTCTTGCTATTACCCCACCAACTACTCATTTCTTTCTTAACAAAGAAATGTTTCATTTTCTTTGGGGACGCAGTATATATGTTGTCTAACCTTCACTCGGAAGATTTAGATATTGAAAAAGAAGGAAAGTTGCCCCACCTTCGCACCTCTTTCATGCACATTGAGTCCGTGTATTATCTGTTGTTGTCTCAACAGTTTACACAATTTGAGCCTTATGAAACACAATCATTGTGTTAATTCTTTCATACACAAGCACAAGCACACAGAAAATCTGTTTTTCTGTCAGAACATTCATAGAATTACCTTGTGTTTTTCAATGATTGAATGGAAGTCCTGGGGAGTCATCATCAAGCCAGCTCCTTATATTGTACATTCGTTGTACACAGTAACTTTGTGTTACTGACAGACATTCCTAACTGTTTCATATGTTGAATCAGGGTTACACGCTCATTACGTCTGAATTTGAAAAGATTCGGATATATACAGTTCATGATTCGGCTCTTCAGATCAAAGTGCGGAAACTGTAAAAGGGGAGATTGTTAGTTGTTCACAAAGAGGAAATCAAAGTCTGAGCTGAAATTGATGAAGTTTTGATGATCATGATGAAATTGATGCTCACATCATCAAAAAGGGGGAGAGTTTTATAAAGATTCAATTTCAAGTTCAAATTCAAAGTTCAAGTCAGAATTTCAAAATGCTTCCGCTGATTTAAAGTTCAAGTCTGATAAAGAAATTCAAAGCCAAAAGATTCTGAAGGAAGAATGTTCAAAGTTTAATCAAGATGGTTTGGGAAAGTTTGTTCTTCCAAAGATGATTCAGAGATCACAAGTGATGAAGATACATGTTTCTCAAAGTTTACTCAATGTTCAACTTTTCAAAGTTTTTCAAAGATGTTTCAAAGTTCATTGTTTCAGAAGTTTCAAGTATTCTGATTTGCAAGTATTCTGATTCGCGTTCAAGGCATGTTGACTTTCAAAGCTTCAACGAGAAAAAGACTTTTCTAGATTCTTCAAGGGCTGAAAGAGTAAAAACTGTGACAACTTCAAAGTTCAAAGTTCAAGAGACAAAAGCTGAAGTATCAAGAGCTGAAGATCTGTATCAATTTTTTATTAAATCTTGAATACAAAGGGGGAGATTGTTAAGTCTAAATATTGTATCCAAGATTTAATATGAAAGTCAAAGATGTAAAAGTCAACATTGTCTATGTCAAAGTCATTAAAAGTCAAAGTTGTATTTGGTTTCTTAGTTGTTAAGTCTTGTTTTAGTTAGTGATATAAGTAGGTTTGCCTTGTAATAGTTTGGTAAGAACTTCATTGTAATATTCAACAGTGTGAGATATATGACTATGGGGTTTCAAGATCTACTTTCTCTCTCTATTCTCTCTCTAGACATTCATGTTGATTCTTGAGTAATTGTTTGATATGTTTGGGATTTATGATTAACACAAGGGGTTAAGTGTAAATATTGGTTTTTAAGAGTTATTAGCCTAGGGTTTTGGGCCTCTTGTGTTGTCAGCCGCAAGAAGCAGAGAAGAAGGGAGGAAGCGATTGAGAGAAGAAAGCTTGGAGCATTGAATAGATAATCATCTTAAGGTAGTATTCTAATCCATCTTCTTCTTCTCTATTGTAGTCGGTCATCTAGTTTATTTTGGGGTAGAATTGGATTAAAAGAGTAGAAATTTCAAGTTTGATTTCATTGAAAGGTCGATTAAGTTTGGGATGGACTTGGTTTAATGATTGTAAAGTTAAGGATTTTGTAATGAGTCGTTTAATGGAGAATAGAACCTGAGTAGTATCAATTTAAGGTCTGCATTAGAAGTTAAATCGAAGTTTGTGTTCGTGTTTAAGGGTTGTTCGAAAACCCAGATGTCGCCCTAGTCAAAGATCCCGGTCGAAGACCTCGGTCGATGTTGGGTATCGGTCGAAGACCTCGGTCGATGTTGGGTATCGGTCGAAGACCTCGGTCGATGTTGGTAGTATCGGTCGGCGCTATGGACGGACCGGTCGGCTTCTGGAGTAGCTCCGGTCGGCGCCTGGCTGACTCCGGTCGGCTGGATTGCGTTGGGTCTATGATGGGCCGAAGTCCAATAACTTTTTGGGGGCTGTTAAAGTTTGTAGTTGGACCCATTTGGTATAAAAACTGATCCGTTATTTTGGGAAACTTGTTAGTTAGTTTTAGTAATTATTTAGCGGAAAAGTTTCGGGAATTGAATTCGTTGGATTTGCGAGTTAGGTCCACTATTATAAAATAGTTGATCGGAGAGTTTACCCATCTATGTTTCCTTATAGGTTTCCAATCTGTTTATTCGGGTAGACGCAAGATCTAAGTTGAGGACGACAGGTGAGTTTTCTGAACTTAAAACCTCGCAAGTTTATAAAGTCGATTATGCTCATGGAAGTTAAATTAAATATTTGTGTTGTTTTAACTGTTTAAGAAGTGAGAAAGTTATTTTAAGACGTATCTTTATTTACGCAAGCTTTATATACGCGAGTTCCTTTTTATGCAGTTTAAGTTTATTTGATTATTAAATGTATGCATACATTGTTGTGAGCGGTACAAAGACGGGGTGTGGCCCGCCTGTACTCATATCGGGGTGTGTGGCCCGTTTATGCTATATGGGTGTGTCCCATCTAAGGCAGTATGAGACAGACACGCTGTCACTTTGTGACGGTAGTGTGTGTCGGGAGTAAGCTTTATGTGTAGAATATATTTTCAAGCTGAATGAATTAATTTGTTTAAATCTTTGAGATATATGTTAAATCGTATTTTGAGGGATCTCACTAGACCTTTGGTCTAACCCTCGCTCTTTTAAAATATAAAAACTTTCAAGTAAGCTAGGGGCTGGAGGTTCCGGGAAAGGGAAGGAGAAAGTTTAAGCAGCGTCCACAATAGAAGACTCCTGTAGAGACTTTTGAAATTTAGTATTATTATCTCAATTATGTAATCGGATGTTTTAGTGAAAACTTAAAGATATTACTGTTGAATTAAGAAAATTTTCGTAATGGGATATTTTATGACAGTAAGCTTTGCGTAGATGGTTTTGGTTGTTTTAATTGGCATGAGAGCATTAGTTTAAGGGATCTAGGTAACCGTTCGGACCTAGACTTAAACTTAGGAAGTAAGACATAACTGAGATAGTAGGAGAACCATAGGGGACGAGTGATAGAGTAGTGAGAACTAACATGTAAGGTAAATTTAAAATTACATTTGGCCAGTGTAATTGTAAATTTACAGGTACATGTGTCTGCTTAACGTGCTTTATCGCTTTGGACTTATTCTAATTTGTGTGCTGGTACTTTATCTGTAGTCATGTCTGAGAGAGTAACTAGGAGCAGATCCGTGCCGGTAGATGTGGCGGCACAGGTCAATGAAGTCGTTGAGGATGTACCAGTCGCTCCTCCTCGAACAACCGCAATTAGAGGAAAAGGTCGTGGGCGACCTAAGGGTAAGACAACTCGGAAAGCGGCCACGCAAGTGGAAGAACCAGAGGTCAGGGCTCAAAGGAAGAAAACGGTACGGGTAGCCCGTCGGGCTAAGAGCGTGGAAATAGTGGCCGATCAGGAATCTTCCCGTCAGGGAAGTTCTGCTCCTGTCGGAAGAAAAGGACCAACTAAGAATAAGAAAGGAGGTCCGGCTCAGGCCTTTGTAACGTAGGAAGCATTTGCAGAAAGCTTAATGAGACACTGCAAGCCATTCTCATCCATAAAGCTAAGGAGACTTCAGTCAGCCAAGGAAAGAGTGAGGAGAAAGAGTCGACATAAATTTCCATCTCGCCGACAACAGTGGTAGGTAGTCACTCGCAATCAACGCACGGTATGGAAATTAAAGCTGGTACTGGAAAGGGATGCAGTTACAAGTCATTTACCACTTGTAACCTACCTACCTTTAAAGGAGAGTGTGATCCAGTAGTGGTCATCAAGTGGATTGGAAACATGGAATTAGTGTTTGATACCTGCAAGTGTGCGGAGGAAGACAAAGTGGTGTTTGCACTATCAATGATGAGGGATGATGCGGTGTTCTGGTGGGAAGTTGAGACTGGAGGCAAGGGCTCGAAAGCAGCTAGAGGTATGGATTGGGAAACTTTCGTAGCCAAATTCAAGAAGCAATTCTATCCGTTAGTGGCTGTGAAGAAGTTGGAGGAAGAATTTCTGAATCTAGAACAAGGAGATATGACTGTGAGAGAGTATACAACCAAATTTCTTGAGAAGGCACGTTTCGCTGAAGTGTATGTGCCAAATCAGGAACGTCGAGTGGATCGTTATTTGTTTGGACTAAGGAGCAGTATTAGAGAGCTGGCAGCAGCACGAGAGCCTGCCACTTTTCAGGCGGCTGTTAACGCGGCCAAAATGACAGAGAAGGACAAAGCTCGTCAAATGACTGAGAAGGGCAGCGAGAAAAGGAAATGGGATGGTCCAACTCGTGATTCAAAGAAGTTCAAGAGCACCAGACCTGATCAGCAGGTTATACAAAGGATAGTGAACAAGCCGTGCAGCAAGTGTAACAGGATGCACAAGGGAAAGTGTTTGGCAGATCGGGAAGGTTGTTATAAGTGTGGTAAAACAGGACATATGGCTCGTGATTGTCAAGGGGTGAGAACTTTTTATCAATGTGGGGCGGTGGGGCACATGAAATCAGATTTCCCACAGTTGAAAAGGGGATCAGTTGGGGTTACTAGAGGAAAAGGAAGAGAGCGGATGGTGGAACCCGCCCGAGCCAGAGCGAGGGCATTTAACATGACAGCGGAAGAGGTGGTAGAGATACCGGATGTGTTTGCAGGTACTTTTCTTATTGACTCGACTTTTGCAAAAGTGTTGTTTGATTCGGGCGCAAACCGTTCGTTTGTGTCACCAAACTTTGTTCGTAATCTGGGTGTGAAACCCAGGGAGCTCAGTATTGGGTTTGAAGTAGAAGTAGCGGATGATAGTCGAGTCTTGGTAAGATAGGTATACGAGGGGTGTTGTATCGTTATTGATGGGCAGTCATTTCCCCTTCGTTTATACCCGATGGGTATGGGGGAATTTGATATCATCGTAGGGATGGATTGGTTGGCGTCAAATGATGCTCATATTGTATGTAATAAGAAGGTAATATGAATAGCGTTGCCAGGGGGAAGAAAGTGGTTGTGTATGGGGATAGGAGGGATAGGAAATCATGTTTGATCTCCATGATCAAGGCAAGGCGGTGTCTAGTGAAAGGGTGCGTCGGATTCTTAGCATACGTGGTAGATGCTAAGAAAGAGAAAAAGGGTTTAGAGTTAGTCCCTGTGGTAAGTGAGTATCCGGAGGTCTTTCCGGAAGATTTAACCACTCTGCCTCCCGACCGACAAGTAGAATTTCGTATCGATCTCATACCCGGAGCAACACCCATTGCGAGAGCACCTTACCGGTTAGCACCGGCAGAAATGAAAGAGATGATGACCCAGCTGCAAGAGTTACTCGACAAAGAGTTACTCGACAAAGGGTTTATTCGTCCGAGTACTTCACTGTGGGGAGCACCCGTGTTATTCGTCAAGAAGAAGGATGGGTCTATGAGAATGTGCATAGACTATCGAGAGCTCAACAAAGTCACCGTTAAGAATAAGTATCCACTTCCCAGGATCGACGACCTGTTTGATCAGCTTCAAGGGGAAAATTACTTCTCAAAGATAGATCTTCGATCAGGGTATCACCAGTTGAAGGTGAGGGAGGAGGATGTACCTAAGACTGCTTTTCGTACGAGATACGTGCATTATGAGTTTCTGGTTATGCCCTTTGGGTTGACCAATGTGCCTGCTGCTTTCATGGACTTGATGAATAGAGTGTGTAGCCCACTCTTAGACCAGTGTGTCATAGTCTTTATAGACGACATACTGATTTATTCACCGTCCAAGGAAGATCATGAAACTCATTTGCGAGGAATTTTGGAATTGCTTAAGCGGGAGAAATTGTACGCCAAATTCTCAAAGTGTGAATTTTGGTTGCGGGAGATACAATTCCTAGGGCACGTAGTGTCGAAAGACGGAATTAAGGTTGATCCGTCCAAGGTTGAGGCCATTCGAGAGTGGGAAGCGCCGAAAACACCATCGGAAGTAAGGAGTTTTCTAGGATTGGCGGGCTATTATCGAAAGTTTATCCAAGACTTCTCGAGGATAGCCACGCCACTAACGGCGCTAACCAGGAAGAATGTCAAGTTCGTGTGGGCAGAAGCTCAGTTAGAAGCATTCAGCAAGTTGAAAGAGAGTCTGAGTAGTGCGCCTATTATGTCCCTACCCAACGGAACTGAAGGATTCGTAATTTATAGTGATGCTTCAAAGTTGGGTTTGGGGTGTGTGTTAATTGTCAGGATCTTAATTCTAAACAAGAATAAACACTCAGAAATAATATCAAAGGAGTTTGCGGAATAACACTTTGATATTCAATAATTAATGGAACAGTGAATCAAAAGAACTACTTGCAAACTTTATTGAATGATTATAAAGTTACAAGATTCAACACTCAACCTCAATATTGATGAACATGCTCACCAATACGAATTCTACTTCTCTAGAATTAGGATTACAAACCTTGAGGTTGATTCTCTCTATTAAAACAAAAACTTTGAATTCTAAAGTTAATCTCTATCAACTCTAATCTATTCTATATATATTGAAGATAAAAGATAATTACATATATTAAAAGATCTTCAAAATAGTCTTCCATATTTATCTTCAAGTAATCCAGCTGTCTTCATTCCATCCGAAGTCTTCAATATCTCATAAGCAGCATTAAGTCTTCATGAGCAGTACTAATAACATTCAGCAGCATTAAGTTGATCCAGCAGCATTAACTCTTTAGCAGTACTAACTACTAACAGTATTAAAATCTACTAGCAGTAGTAATTCTGTTGTAGCAGTATTAACCATACTTGAGCATTTCTGAATTTCCCAACATTAATGCAGGAAGGCAAAGTGATTGCGTATGTTTCCCGTCAGCTGAAAGAGCACGAAAAGAACTATCCAACGCACGACTTAGAGCTGGCAGCGGTAGTCTTCGCTTTAAAATTTTGGAGACATTACCTATACGGGGTCAAGTGCCAGATTTACACGGATCATAAGAGTCTTCAACATCTGTTCAATCAGAAGGAACTCAATATGAGGCAACGTAGATGGATGGAATTGCTGAGCGATTACGACTGTGAGATCCTATACCATCCGGGCAAAGCCAACGTGGTGGCGGATACTCTAAGTCGTAAGGAGCATGGAGAAGTCACAAAGGTGGTGGCTTATCGTGTTGAGGTTGTTTCCGACTTCTTGGAAGAAATCAAGGGTTACCAGAAGGAAGCTTTATTGGAGAGAAATTGGAAGAGTGAGAGAATAGTTGGAGTTATTAAGTTATTAATCGACGACAGTCGCGGGGTGAAATGCTTCAAGAATAGAGTGTGGATACCTAAACTAGGAGAGCTTCGAAAGAGAGTGTTGGAAGAAGCGCACAAATCACGTTACTCAGTGCACCCGGGGACCAACAAGATGTACCGAGATCTGAAGCAAGGCTACTGGTGGCCAGGTTTAAAGAAGGATATTGCCTACTTCGTCGAGCGATGCTTGACATGTTTGAAAGTTAAAGCTGAACACCAGCGACCGTACGGGGAGCTTTAACCTTTGGAAATTCCAGTCTGGAAGTGGGACGAGATTTCAATGGATTTTGTTAATGGGTTACCACAATCACCTAAGGGGCATGATGCCATTTGGGTGATAGTGGATCGACTCACAAAGTCGGCTCACTTCCTACCGATCAAGGAGACGTATCCGCTAGAGAGATTGGCTCGATTGTATATAGATGAGATAGTGTCCAGGCATGGAGTACCGTTGTCAATTGTGTCGGACAGGGATGCTCGTTTTACGTCTTCCTTTTGGAAAGGATTACATAGATAATTGGGATCGCAACTAAAGTTGAGTACAACTTATCATCCTCAGACTGACGGTCAAAGTGAGAGAACCATTCAAACGCTCGAGGGCATGTTCCGAGCTTGTGTAATTGATTTCAAGGGTTCATGGGAAGTTCACCTACCGTTAATAGAGTTTTCTTATAATAATAGTTATCACGCGAGCATTCAGGCAGCACCGTTTGAGGCATTGTACGGTCGAAAGTGTAGAACACCGTTGTGCTGGAACGAAGTGGGAGAGCGACAGCTGACAGGTCCCGAGATAGTACAATTGACTGCAAAAAAGGTAAACTGTATTCAGGAGAGGTTAAAGACGGCTCAGGATCGGCAACGGATGTATGCGAATAAACGAATAAAGCCTATCGAGTTTCAAGTAGGCGACAAAGTTATGTTGAAAGTCTCGCCTTGGAAAGGAGTAGTTCGTTTCGGAAAGAAAGGTAAGCTTCGTCCAAGGTTTGTTAGGCCGTATGTTATTTTAAAGCGCGTAGGAGAGGTAGCTTACAGACTTGAATTGCCTGGGGAGTTGCAGAAAGTTCACCCTACTTTCCACGTATCAAATCTGAAGAAATGTCTGGCAGAGACCGATGTGGTTGTGCCGTTAGGGGATATTCAAGTGGATGAAAATTAACTTACATCGAAGAGCCGGTGGAAGTTATAGACTCTAAGGTAAATAAGTTAAGAAATAAAGAGATCAGACTGGTAAAGGTGCAATGGAGATTTCATAAAGGGCAAGAATCAACTTGGGAAGTGGAGGCGGACATGAGGGCCCAATATCCCCATCTGTTCGAAAATGGAATTCTGGGGACGGAATCCTTTTGAGGGGAGGATATTGTAATAACCGGTTCAAAGTTAGCAATTTTAGTTGGGTGGAAGTTGTCAAATCTTAAATTCCAAAGGGTTAAGTGTAAATAGTGGTTTTTAAGAGTTATTATCCTAGGGTTTTGGTCCTCTTGTGTTGTCAGCCGCAAGAAGCAGAGAAGAAGGGAGGAAGCGATTGAGAGAAGAAAGCTTGGAGCATTGAATAGAGAATCATCTTAAGGTAATATTCTAATCCATCTTCTTCTTCTCTATTGTAGTCGGTCATCTAGTTTATTTTGGGGTAGAATTGGATTAAAAGAGTAGAAAATTCAAGTTTGATTTCATTGAAAGGTCGATTAAGTTTGTGATGGACTTGGTTTAATGATTGTAAAGTTAAGGATTTTGTAATGAGTCGTTTAATGGAGAATAGAACCTGAGTAGTATCAATTTAAGGTCTGCATTAGAAGTTAAATCGAAGTCTGTGTTCGTGTTTAAGGGTTGTTCGAAAACCCAGATGTCGCCCTGGTCGAAAATCCCGGTCGAAGACCTCGGTCGATGTTGGGTATCGGTCGAAGACTTCGGTCGATGTTGGGTATCGGTCGAAGACCTCGGTCGATGTTGGGTATCGGTCGAAGACCTCGGTCGATGTTGGGTATCGGTCGAAGACCTCGGTCGGTGTTGGTAGAATCGGTCGGCGCTCTGGACGGACCGGTCGGCTTCTGGAGTAGCTCCGGTCGGCGCCTGGCTGACTCCGGTCTGCTGGATTGCGTTGGGTCTATGATGGGCCGAAGTCCAATAACTTTTTAGGGGCTATTAAAGTTTGTAGTTGGACCCATTTGGTATAAAAACTGATCCGTTATTTTGGGAAACTTGTTAGTTAGTTTTAGTAATTATTTAGCGGAAAAGTTTCGGGAATTGAAGTCGTTGGATTTGCGAGTTAGGTCCACTATTATAAAATAGTTGATCGGAGAGTTTACCCATCTATGTTTCCTTATAGGTTTCCAATCTGTTTATTCGGGTAGACGCAAGATCTAAGTTGAGGACGACAGGTGAGTTTTCTGAACTTAAAACCTCGCAAGTTTATAAAGTCGTTTATGCTCATGGAAGTTAAATTAAATATTTGTGTTGTTTTAATTGTTTAAGACGTGAGAAAGTTATTTTAAGACGTATCTTTATTTACGCAAGCTTTATATACGTGAGTTCCTTTTTATGCAGTTTAAGTTTATTTGATTATTAAATGTATGCATACATTGTTGTGAGCGGCACAAAGACGGGGGGTGTGGCCCGCCTGTACTCATATCGGGGGGGTGTCCCGTTTATGCTATATGGGTGTGTCCCATCTAAGGCAGTATGAGACAGACACGTTGTCACTTTGTGACGGTAGTGTGTGCCGGGAGTAAGCTTTATGTGTAGAATATCTTTTCAAGCTGAATGAATTAATTTGTTTAAATCTTTGAGATATATATTAAATCGTATTTTGAGGGATCTCACTAGACCTTTGGTCTAACCCTCTCTCTTTTAAAATATAAAAACTTTCAGGTAAGCTAGGGGCTGGAGGTTCCGGGAAAGGGAAGGAGAAAGTTTAAGCAGCGTCCACAATAGAAGACTCCTGTAGAGACTTTTGAAATTTAGTATTATTATCTCGGTTATGTAATCGGATGTTTTAGTGAAAACTTAAAGATATTACTGTTGAATTAAGAAAATTTTCGTAATGAGATATTTTATGACAGTAAGCTTTGCGTAGATGGTTTTGGTTGTTTTACATACTATTAGATTTGTTGTTATTATAGTACATGATTGTCTTCATTATTGAATCATATATATTCAAATTAAATTTTAATATTTTATGATTACAAGATTTGTTAAAAATTCATTAACAGTAACCGTTTATACAAGATTGATACATTGCATCAAGTTTTGACTACTTCAAATCGCATAGATTTTTTCTATTGACATTAACATTGTCATTGCTATGATAATTTACAGTGTCTATGAATTTATCCCCAATAAATCATGCTCAAATCTTAGCAGAAAACTTCAAATCATTAATTACAAAGTTTTGATCTTTAGGGATCAATTCTTTGGCTTTTGATGTCGCACACTCGAAGTCTATGATACAGGCATCAAATGTGGGTCTTCTGAGAAAGTATAATTTATTTTAATTATCAAATGTAGAAATATTTTTTGTTGAAAATGTTCGTAGATTTGGTTTGTATGGGCTATAAGTTTTTCTTACTTTAGATTTTCATTTTAACTTGTATGTTGTTTATTTACATGTTCTCTAAAACTTAGTTTATATTTTATTTTTTCAAAAGATAGTAACATCTTAATAAAGCTTCAAATATTACTTTCTATTTTCTATAAATTTAAATTATTTTAAAATAAAAAAAACTTATATTATAGGAAAACCATGGAGAAATGATGTGGCTTCTTAACAAAGTTTGATTCATAGTTTTCTATTTTTTCATGTTTTTGAATTACGTTTTAAATAAAAATTGTTATTAAATGAACAAATCTTCATTTTCTTTTTAGGTTTTGAATATTAAATGATAACACTTTTATTCATTAACTATTAATTGAGAACACTTTTATTCATTAATAAATTTTATTTATGAAAATTAAAGAGAAAATGAGGAAGCGTTTCATTTTTTTTCATATTGATATACATAAATATATAACTAAATAAAATTGGGAAATTATAAACATATAGAGAGTTTATTAAAATCGATATATTGATATCTATTTATACCTATATTCTATATCTATATGTAACAAGAAAAACTTAAGTAAGAGATATGTTTTCCAATTTTTCAACTTTTTGATTTTTTAAATGTTTAATATATTACAGACTTTTATACCCCAACTCTTGATTTTCTTCTTCATTTATTTTCTATTATTTCTCAATTGATTTGACTTTTAAAGTTGCAATAATAAATAAAATGAAAATTTTGAAGTTCGTTTGATTGATGAAGAAGAGGATGAAAGTTGAAGACATGAAAGTTTTTGTACAAGTATGTAGAATTATGTTTCTTCAAAAAAAAGTGATTGTTATTATATTATTCGCTTTTTCCCATAACGTTAAACTAAAACAAATATTACAATTAATATCACTAATTATGTTTAATACATAAAATAAAATAAAAAATTTGAATTAATATATATAATAAAAACTATAATCAGAACTAAAACTTATTAGAATCAATATGTATAAAAGGAAACAAAAAAAATAATATATAAAATTAATTTTGAATAACCAAATATATAAAATTAGAAATAATAGCTTACTACAATCATAAAATATAATTTTTTTTGGTTTAATTTTTTTAATTTAAATTGAAATCAAACTATATATATCGAAAAACCAAACTATGAAGAAACAGTCTTAAGCAAATCGAAAAACTCGAACAAATGAAATGTAACAACTCAATTAGACTTGCCTAGAGTCGAAGAGGTGACAATACAATATTGTTACTCTTTGTGCAATCGTAGGTTTGGGAAGGAAAGATTTCGAGGAGGTCTTTTGGTCAAAGTTGCAAACGAGTACATTACAACAAATGTAAGAAAATAATCAAAATGTCTCGCAATTATGCAAAAACTAGGTAACAACATCACATTTGAATGGTAAATCAAATATTTTATAGGAATATATGTAGAGAATATAAATCGATATATTATGAGTTATGACAAAACAATTGTCATAATACACCTCATGATTATAATCATTAGTGTCACACATTTTTTTTTTATCATTTTGAGTCAATTACAAAATTTGTTGATGTAGAACTTATTAATTAATTATATATACCAAAAGAAACAATTGTGGATGATGAAACAAATTCATATCAAGTGTAATATCAATTCATATTAGTTTAATATTTGATAATCGCCTACTTAACTTCAATATTTTCAAAAAAATTATCGTCATCGAGCAACGCACGGTGTCGTACACTAGTGAAATATAATCTCAATAACCAAATTCGAAAAATTGCACAAATAGTGTGTTGCTCCCTAATTCTAGCAATTAACCTCGGTTACCCAATTGAAATATAACAAATGTATTTTGAATTTTGTTTTAATAATTTTGTAATACATGTATATGAAATTTATATAATCATATATAAATAAATAAATTTATATTTTATAAAAATAAAAACGGAAAATTATGTTCATATAAGAGCCTCCATTATAAAAGTAGGAGCTAGGGACCTTTTATTTTACCTTGGTTACTTAATAAGCACTTATCAATTCAGTCACTTTAACGGGTGAATATAATAAGAACCGAGAATCTTATCCGGTAAGAGGTGAGTCAAGTATCGAGAGTATCACCTAGTAAGTGTGGGTGATGACTTTTCCGGTTTTCCCTAGTAAGGGGTTGTTTGGCAGTTGTTGCATGATTTAGTACAGAATGATTAAGTGGTCTGAATGATTAAGAGGTTTTTATGATATATTGTAAAATGAAATATTGTTGTTTATAATGAAATCAGGGCACTTAATGGTTAAGGGAGGGTCATGATACGAAATCATTCAGAGGATTTTGGAACCATTAAGAGACAGTCTATTTTTTTTACCAAACAAGATTTACCTCTTAACGATTCAGAGATTGCCTTTTAATGGAACCATTAAGAGGTAAACAAACAACCCCTAAGTGTGCTTAACGGTTCAATTATCTTGTATGGTGAATATAACAAGGACCGGGAATCTTACTCGGTAAGAGGGAAGTCAAAGATCGAGAGCATTACTCGGTAAGTGTGGGTGATGACTTTTACTAGGTAAGTAGTTACCGAGTTATAAATGTTTTCCATCAATCCATTTTCACATGTTACCCCATAATGTAAATGATAGCAATGACTCTTGCTGGTAAGCACTTATCGGGTAAGAGTGTGGTAAACGACCTCTCAATCTCAAGGATAAAAATTACAATTTCTAACAAACCACGGAGATGAAAAACGAAATTTACTTTTAAATTTAATTTTGTTAGTTACACGGCGATTGATGGGTTTGTTACCAAATCTACTACACCCCCAAGATGGGCCCAAAATAGCAAAAGCTAAGCCCATGATGAGTCTCAATCAGCTTGAAGGAACAATAAATAAACAAGTTGTGAAGTCTCTCTGTAACAGAATCCTGTGGAAGTGCAGTGGCCGCCAAGAAACGAAGCTTCATTTCTTCTCCATATCTACTTCCTTCACATTCCATCTCTCTTTCATTCCAATAAATAAATCAATCAATCAATGAAGAGAGAAGTGGTCATTCTCTTCCGCGAGAAAGTTATCGCCAACGAACTTTCTGCCAACAAAATCAAACAGGTTCGGTCCTTTTCTTTTCCTTTTCCAAATGAACATTTTGTTCTTCGCATCAATTTCACTTCAAAGTCCAAATACGTAACGATGAGATCCAAAATCCAAAGTTATGAATTTTATGATCTCTACATTTTACGAGAAAGTTCCGACAACTTCTCCTTGAGCAAGTTTAATTAATGCTTTTCGTTCATTATTTAAAAAAAATATATTGATCTTAATAGATATGATCAAGTATTCTTGCAAAATTTTGATTTTCAAAATTGATGAGAAATTATGATGTGTATTTCATTATGCTGGTTCGACAATAGTTGTCAATTTTTATAAGTACCAATATTAAATTAACGTAAAAATGTTAAATCACTCGACCTCGATGCTAAAAAAAAGTTACAGCTAAAAAATGTTTCAATCTGTGGCCCTGTCTTGCTAGTCGTTGACCGATCTATATTATGTATTTAATTATACGAGGAGTAATTTTAAATGAGTTAAAGTGTGAAGTGATTTACCAATTCTACTATCAAAGATTGGTGCCAAGATTTTAGTTTCAAAAACTATATAGTGCCATCCTTCATACATGTAATTTTCTCTCTTTACAGTGGAACCATGAAGCAGTGACCCGTCTTACTGTATCATGCTAAAGTAAATGCGCCATGAGAATGACGTTTTTGGGCGATAAGTTTTGAAGGACAATTTTAAAATAAAGTGACAAATTAGTTTTTGTATGAGTTACTTTTAAAAAGTGTTATATGAAAACATCTTTTCACAAAACAATTATTTTTGTAGGCCAACTTTTCAAAAATACCTTATAAAATAGGCATTAGGACATTTTGACCATGTTTCATAAAAATAAGCTAATTTAATTTTTGAGTTTATTTCAAAAGTCTTATATGGATGGGTAAAAAATAGCTTATAAGAAAACTTGTAACCTAGTTTATTGAAAAACTACTTAAAATAAGGTTTTAAAAGTTTTTTTTTTCCACTTTTTTCAATTATAACCATCATCAATATTAATTGTTATTTATTATTGTTAAATATAAATAAAAACTAATTACTAGGGATATAAATAAACATTAAATAATATTAACTGAAAATTGTTAATTAATTTTACTTGTACATTAAATATTAGTATTAATCATTTAGAATTACTATTAATAACATCAATTATTTATATTATTATTTTTAAATTATTATTCAATATATTTAGTTATAAAAAAATAAATATAACAATTCTAAAAATGTTAATGTAAGTTACATAAAAATTTGAGTTATTTTCATATTGTTTTATAGATAATAAAAATGTGATAAATAATCTTAATAAAATATTTTATTTAATATTTTATTATTTTTTTGAAAATAATTAATTAATTAATTTAGTTGAGATTAACCAATTTTATTTGTATTCATATTATATGTAATTGTTATTTTAAATCACATATTAATATAGACTTTTTCTAAAATATATGTTTTAACATATTTAAAATTTATAATATATAATAAGCAATTTGAAATTCTTTTAATTATTAATTTTTTTTACTATCTTGTTTGTATTAATTATATTATGAAAAGTTGTAATTGACTAATTTTTTAAGATGTTCATTTTACATTTTTCATCTAGTTTATCAGCTAGTTTTTGTCAAACGTGATTACTTCACTTCATCAACTAGTTAATCAGTCATCAGCTAGTTTATCAGCTAGTTTGTCAAACATAATCTTTATTTAAAAATTGTATAAAAAACTTGTTTAGCCATCCAAAAACGTCTTACAAACTTATTGTAACAATTTTATATAAAATGTTTTATTGTTTAATTCTAAAACCATAAGTCCTATATATAAAACGGTCTATTAAAACTTTAATGTGTCGTTTACTAAATTACCGGTAAGAGTCACCACCTCCACTTACACTTTTGGGTAACATTATCAGTCATCAAAATGGATTGTTGGTAATCATCTTTTACTCGGTTAGTACTTACCGGGTAAGAGTCTTTTCTCTCACTTACCAAGTAAAATTCTCGCTCTTTGTTATGTCTCTTACCGGGTAAGATTTTCACTCATTTCCGTGTTCACCCGGCAAGATAATTGACACCCGAAAGCACTTATTCGTTAAGAGTTTGATAAAGGCCCCTTAGTCATTTTTGGGTATTGTAAACCTATATTTGTCGTACTAGATTTAGGTTCTATTTAAAAAATAAATTAAAACTAATTTTTGGGCAAAAAAGTTGATTACCGGGACTTTAACCGCTCCACACGAAACCTGCCTCGAAGGACACAAATGTGAGTGGTATTTTTGGCTCACTAAACGGTTGAGGCTAACGGGAGGCTCAGGATCTAACCCAAAACGTGTCTTGTATTTGGCCAAAATCGTCCACCCATTTACCAACTAAGCTACACATTAATGGCATTAAAAACTAATTTATTCAGTTAATTTACCAAATCTTCATTTTGGTTCAGTTGATCGATGGTAAACACCCTTAGACCGTAGACAATACTTATGAATATCTTAGATGAATTGCTAAAATAATGAATGGTCGATATTTTATGCATTTTATATATTGTTTGGATTAAGATATGAATTTTTCTATGAACAGTAATATATTAGATAAATTTGTAAAGTAACAGTTCGGGAACCATTATTTCAATTACTAGCCAAATTCTAAAATATATGTTTTACTTATAATAATAAAATACTCTATGGATGTGAATTTAAAGAAACAGAACAATAATTACTTATATCACCTCCAATTTCCCCTTATCAGCATCTCATGTATAACTCTCTTTCTTTCCCCACAGTGAGAAATGGTTGACGCTTTATCAAGTGTTGTTGTCGAGGGGATACTGAAGAACTTAACAAAGGCAGCTGCCAATGAAGTCGTCCTTGTTTTAGGCTACAGGGAAAGGTTAACCACCTTTCGTAAAAAAGTGGACATGGTTCATGCCAAGTTACGTGATGCGGAGAGCCAAAAGGGTACAGAAGAGGCTGTGATGTTATGGCTGAAAAATCTAAATGATGTGGTCGGTGAGGCCGATGATGTGTTTGATGAGGTTGACTATGAGATGTTGAGGCATAAGGTTAAGAAACGGAATCAGATGGAAAGAAAGGTACCTTCTCTTCCAAGCTTGAAAAAGTTTGCATTTCGTAGAAGAATGAGTCATAAAATCGAAAATATTAACAAAAGGTTGTCTGAGATCCTTAAACAAGCAAACGACTTAGGACTACACAGTGAACAAGTTGATCTTACTCCAAATAGTCTCCATCAGGAGGAGACCGATTCTTTTTTGGATGAATTCAATATTGTTGGTAGGGAGAATGATGCACTGCATATCATACAACTCCTAACTAGATCAAGAGAAGAAGAAGAAGAAGAAAAACTTGTGATTGTTCCCATTGTTGGAATGGGTGGGATTGGGAAGACCACTTTGGCTAAGTTGGTTTACAATGATCAAAAGATCAAACAAGATTTTGAAGTTAGAGCTTGGTTGTGTGTGTCGATTAAGGTTGACATCAATACACTTCTTGCTAGGATCTATGAATCTCTAACCGGAAATAAATGTGAGCTACTAACAAGGGAAAATTTAATTAGATCTCTTCGTAAGGAGTTAGGAGGAAAAAGATATTTGTTGGTCTTAGATGATGTTTGGGATGAAAGGAAGGAACATTGGGATGATTTCAGGAGTTGCATGTTGAAAGTAAATTCACAAAATGGAAGTAGCATTCTCGTGACTTCAAGGAATCTTGAAATTGGAACTAATGATATGACCAAAGATTCGTATACTTTAGAAGGTCTTTCGGATGATCAATGTTGGTCTATCTTTGAAGAAAGGGCTTTTGTGGTAGGACGACCACCGATGCCAGAATTGGTGGAGATAGGACGTGATATCGTGAAAAAATGTCATGGTTTACCATTGGTGGTGAAGGTTATTGGAGGCATGTTGCGTCGTTACAGTGACAAAGAGAAGTGGTTGTCCATCAAAGATAGCAAGCTTTGGGATCTAGAAGGAGGGGAGAGAGTTCAAAGCACATTGAAATTAAGCTTTGATAATCTACCAAATCCTATCCTCAAGCAATGCTTTGCATATTGTTCAATGTTTCCAAAGGATATGTTCATTCACAGGGAGGAATTGATCCGATTTTGGATGGCTTTAGGGTTGCTTCAAGCAGATGAGGCGAGAAACAAGGAGATGGAGGATGTGGGAAATGATATTTTCCAAGCTTTGGTAAGAAATTCCTTACTACAAGATGTTGAAATGGGTGAGTTTGATCACGTTTATGGTTGTAAGATGCATGATCTAGTGCATGATTTTTCATTATCATTAACAAGACATGAAAACTTATGTCTTGTGGATCAAACAATCGATGATGTACGTATTTCCCAAGTTAAACATTTTGGGTTGTATCGATATAGGAACATCATGAATGAGAAAATCAATATCACATTTAAACAGATGATTTCTAAAGTCTCTAAAGAGGAAATGACATCTAACACTTTACAGACATTGTTCTTCTATGGTAGAGTTGAGAATAATATTTCACTTCGAATTTTCAAGAGCTTGCGTATCCTAGCATTGCGATGTGATTTGAAGAAGATACACGATTCAATTGGAGACTTGGTGCATCTCAGGTATCTTGATTTGTCATTTACCGACATCAGTGTTCTACCTGGATCTATTGGTAAACTTTACCATTTGCAAACTCTGAAGTTGGGTTGGTGCCGACATCTCAAGAAGTTGCCGAAAGACATGAAAAATTTGATCAACCTACGTCATTTAGTGTTTGATGCAGACTGTCTCCCCCCTAAGGTTGGGCAATTGACTTCTCTTCAAACTATATCAGCCTTTGTGGTGGGTCGAAAGAAGGGATATCAAATCGAAGAGCTAGGTCGTCTGAAACACCTTCGGGGAAAGCTCTGTATTTTCAATCTTGAGAAAATTAGTAGGAAAGAAAATGCTGCCAAGGCAAATTTATCTGAGAAGAAAAATGTATTCGAGATTGTATTCCGATGGGGTAACAATGAAAGTGCCAACCGAAATGACAAAGATGTGTTGGAAGGTTTGCAACCTCATGCAAATGTGAAAAGCTTGGAAATAACTAACTATTCTGATGATAACTTTCCAACGTGGGTAATGAAGATGGCAATCAACGTTAGTGGAAAATGGACTCCCCTTGACAAGCTCATGGAAATCACATTATCAGGTTGTCGTAGCTGTCACAATCTTCCAATGCTTGGGAATCTACCACTTCTTCGAAAGCTTAAGTTGGAGCACATGGACAAGTTAACATGCTTAAGTACATCTTTAGGCCAAGGCAATGTCGTAACTGAACCAGGGAAGCCTTTGTTTCCATCGTTGAGATTGCTTTCACTAAAATTTATGGAAAGCTTGGAAAAGTGGACAGATGCAGGAATGAACAGTTCAACGATGTTATCGCCTGTCCTCGAGAAGTTATATATTGTTTGTTGTCCAAAAATAATTCTACTAGATGAATATCGTCAACATCCTCTCGTTTCTTTGTATATATCCAATTGCGAAAATCTTCAGTCCATTCAGAGCATACAAGGCCTCACATCTCTCGAATCATTGAGGATCTGCTTTTGTGATAGTCTTTCAAGAATACCCGATTTGCACAACCAAGGTCATTCTTTGAAGTCTCTACGTATTAACGAATGCAACAAAATAACTTCCTTGCCTCGTGGATTAGAGTGTCTTGCCTTCTTAAACGATTTGTCATTAGGTCCGTTCTCAAATGAGCTCCATTCTTTCCCAAGTCTCCAAGGCATTGAAAAGTTAGGTAGCCATCTTCGGTCTTTATGGTTGACTGGTCGGGATCACTGGGAGTCGATACCGGAAGAAGTAAAATACCTCACCGCACTGACTTCATTAGACATAGAGTGTTTCGGAATGCAAGAATTGCCTATCTGGTTAACCAATCTGTCATCTATTCGCAGTATGCGTTTCCATGATTGCAAAAGGCTAGATATTGAAAAAGTTTCACGAGGAGCACCAAGGGGAGCAACTGACGTCGAGTTAGACGGTCATGCATGTATATAATAAATAGGTTGAATCGACATGCACATATATATAAGCAAGTACTAAACTCTCTTCCCATTTTTTCTATATAGATATCTCTTTCTTGTTCATGCGTCCTTAATATTTTTTTTTGAACGGCAGGAAACACACATGTTCCCGGGGTATCCGGACTTCCACTTAAGGGTGTCACCCGACTAATCCCTGTCGATCGCGACCCAGCCCAATTAAGGGTATCACTAATTGGCACTTGTTCACCACGGGGTTTGAACCCGGGTAGTCAGGATACCATCCACTGACCCCCAATTAGTTTACAAAATGTGGGAGAATACGGGGGATCTTTTTTTCTCTTTTGTCTTATCCATTTGTACATGTACGTGCCTATTATTATTATCTTTTGGAACGTAGGTGTAAAAAAACTGAAACTGAATACCATCTAAATCCGAAACTAAATAACTTATAAAATTTGGGTTGTGTAAAACGGATCAACCAAATGAAGATATAAAACCATATTAATTGTCAGGCCTATGCATTAATTTGTGAGGGGAGTCACTAACCCCCATAAAATAAAATAAAAATGTTTTTATATTTATATCTCCAATACTAAAATAAAACTCTTATTCGATTTATGTAAACAAACTGAATAAATCGAAATCAACTGAAACGAACATATTTGGCTCGATTATCAGCCGATTTAATGTTTGTTGAAACTGGATAACCTGAACGTTTAAGGAATTATTAGTTGTATCAATTATCATCCACAAGAAAATAAATTCACGATCGATCCATCCTAACGGCAGCCAGAGCTCATAAGCAGAAAAAGCCCGAAAACGACTTTTTCTTTGTAACATGATCTTAATATATAATATCAAGCGATAAAGTAATTTTTATTCTTTTCCAAAAAAATGACCTCTGAAAAAACGTCAATTATAAGATACAATGATCAAATAAGTAATTTTGGAACCACAATTACCTTCTAAATATATTAGTGTTCATAAATCGAATTTGTAGCAGCTATGAATAAGGCATGTCACTTGAGGGTTGATTTCATCTCACAATTGGAAACATACATGAAGTAAACTCTTTAGGAAATGTTCCCGAACTTGGTGATATTTTTGACGAAGTGTTGAGATGAGAGATGTAGTAATTAGTGCTTTGGTTGAGTATTCAAAGTGTTGACAAGCACAGCCTCTGGTCTCTAGGCCTTGAGTGCCTCTAGTATGTGTGATCAGAGCTCTGAACCTCTTCTAACATTGGTTGTGACTGTGGAAGAGTTGTTAACTGCTTCCAAAACTTATCCATTAACGGTTACAACAACCGGTTATGGCTTAACCATTTTAAACCCCCAATCGTCCATCTCTCATATAAATTAATTTATATGTAAATGAGAATTTGGGTGTATATAAGGAAGGACTCAAACCTATTTAAGATTAGAGTTTTCAATTAGATTACGAAATTCTTGATACCCAAGGAATTAAGGATCAAATAATTTTATTCAGAATTCAATTTTTCCATCCAGTCCAGGTATTATCTCCAATCCACTTCTAATTTTCCATAAAAAATTAAATTTTCTTTTTCGTTTATGGTGTATGTTAGCCTTTTCATCCAATTAGTGATGACACCAAATTTCCTTAAATGAAAAGGTTGGCGTCATATAACAAAGAAAATTCAGTTGATTGATTGAAACTCCATATCAGAAACATTGTTCCTAAAGCTTCCCCACAACTTCTAGAATTGAAATTCATATTTTTATGTCATGTTTGTGTGGTGTTGCATCTTGTACAAGCTCTTTGCACCCAAACTTATTTGTTAAAATAAGTTTATGGATCTACGAAAGTGAAGTAGTGAAGTAGTGTTTAGAGATAAAAAGTGTTGCAAGATTATGGATCTACGAAAGTGAAGTAGTGTTTCGTAAGTAATTGAAGCAACGGATCGATGTTGGAAAACCAGCCCATGTATTGACCGGCAAGATATGCCAGCTAGAGGAATTGCCGGCCGCAACTAAAGCTTTCCTCCACTTGCTCACTTTATCCATCTCTTCCTTGAACTAACTTCTCCTCGTGTTTTGAAAGACGGTGGCGAGGTCTCCTTTCTACCTACGTACATCAAGTGGATCCACGTGCCGATAACACCTTTTGTCCCATCCGATCTTGGCATTCCATGATTTTGGCAAGCTCGTCTAAACACCAAGAGGCTGGAATTGGCATAATTTACAGAGAAAACAACCACTGAAAACCTGCATTCCTAGTTGAGTTTCAGGACGAGATGGACTTTCCTCTATCTGTGTAACATCTTCTCGTCTTTGAACACACATATTCCTTTTTGAACAATGTGATATATGGAACTAGAGATGGCCAAAAATCGGTCTTGGGCTGGGCTGTCTGGTCCAGTCTCGGTCCGACCAAAAATCCTAGGATCAATCTAGGCTCGGTCCCAAATCTGGTCTTGGGCGTGGCCCAGATTTTTAAAAAATTACATATATTTTATAATTAAGATTTTTGAAATGTAGTACTGAAATACACTCATAATAATACATTTAAGTAGATAGAAACTTGAAAAACTAAAAAAAGGACTTGAAAATCGTATAAAAATCTTAAAATACTAGTATTGTAATTTATAATTTTTTTAAAGAATCGGGACTAAACATAACCGGTCCTGGCCGAGTCTTGAAAATTCATGAAAAGTGTAAGCAGCCCAAGACCATCAGGTCATAAAATTTAGTCTAATTATAAAAAAAGGCCCCAAAATATTTTGCCCATCTCTATATGAATCAAGGCCGCAAAATATTTGGGACCCAATGTTGTAACATTTAGTCCAATTATATGTGTTTACTTTAGTCCCATTATATTGTTTTGTGCTTTTACACTTTAACATAATTAGAAGAATGATCCTATTAAGTGAATTTCATATGTTATTTTGTTATTTTAAAACATTATTGTTGTTTAAGTTTTTAAGACTTAATACTATATACAGAATGAATTTTTATATTTTGTTTTATTTATTACTCATTCAATCATTTATAGTGTTGGTACATGTGTAATAGGGCTTCCAAAAAGATTGGAACGACCTTGGTCATATGTTCATCCTCCATTCGGTACAGAAGAATATAAAGAAGACCACACTAATGTAGAGAAAGTGGGATTTTTCAAATAACTGTCTTTTAACATTTTTCAATCGGACTACGAATTGAATTATTTATCTAATAAATTCAAAGTTACATCGTGTTTGATACATAATACATATAAGTGAAAAAAGAAGTCATAGACAAGTTGGGAGTTGATGCATGGGCTGCAACACGGAAAGGTTAACATGACAAATTTCTTGGAACTTTATACTCTTTTTAATTTATGTGTGGGGAGCATCTTGTACAATTTTCCTATTCACAAAATCATTAGAGTTGTTCAACAATCCAAAAAAGTCTGATTTGAAGGTTGAAATTGTGACCAATCTGGAAAGTGGAAACTTAAATCATAATAAAGATAATGGAATTCGAAATAGAAACAATTCAAGGAAAATAGATATGAAAACAAGAAATTTCCTTCAACTTTCCTAAAGCAGACTATTGATTTCAAATTATTATTTTTTTGTCATAAATTCAATGTTATATCGTGTTTTATTAAGTTATTGCCAATAAGTAAAAAAGAAACAGATGACAAAAATGAGGTACAATTGATGGGAAATTTCCCCATAACTAGTTGGAATTCATATTCAATGTCTGCATGCATGGTTGTACACTGGAAAAATATACGTGAAATACCTATATTATTCTTCAAAAGAGTCTTTGAGGAAAAAAAAGAATGTTCCAAGATATATTAAGAGAAATGGTCCAAATCTATTCATTTATTGAATGACATATTATAGAGTAAATTATGTATTTAATCTTGTGATTTGCGTTTTATTGTGAATTAGTCCATCAATTTCATTTTATTATAGAAGCAAACCTTCAAAGTTTGTATCTTGTTTTGGATTTGTAACCCTTCACGACTATCTCTGTTAATTAACTATGAATGCAAAACAGTCATTTTATCAATTTTTTCTACTCTAGTTAATTAAACTTTTTTTTTCTATAATCTTCATCTCTTTGACGATTAATTAAGAACAATCACTAAAACGTAAGACCAAAACCCTAAATCAAAACATAAACCAAACCTACATAAAATTAATTAAAAACCTAAAACAACTTACAAGTTGTGATGATAGTGAACAAATAGCAGTGGAACCGCAACGAATAACAATAAAGCAGTCGGTTTTGAAGAACAAACAAATTAGCCATGGGTTTTGAAGAGCAACAAAGCATTGGGTTTTGGTCTATGTTTTGGTTTATAATCTAAATATAACTTGCTGTTGGTTTTGTTTTTTTAATTAGGATAAAATTAGAGAATTGTTGTTGTTGATTTTGGTTTTGGTTTTTTTAATTAGGAAAAGAATTAAATTGAATAATAATTAAGCATAAATCATGGAGAGAGACAAAATTTGGACAACCACCCTTCCTTATCATATAGCTTATTTCATCACAACACATGAAGTTACCAGGAAATTGTGTCTATTATGTTCAGATTATGAAATTCCATTTGAATGCTCAGATTATGAAATTCCATTTGAATGCTAAATATTATTGATTTGGATCCACATCATATTTATATGTATTCTTATTGATAAGAGTACTTTCAAATATTTAAGTAGAACTATTAGAAGATGAATATGGTTGAAGGAGACGATGAATATGCTGAAGGTTTGAAACATCGATATATTGATTGAGAGAAAACGTACAATGAGAAAAGTAAATAATGAGTAATCTAACCTAGACTACAAGATACAACATATATATATACGTAGACTAAATGGGCTTGGGCCCTATACTGACATGGGCCTAGACCCTCTATATACATTAACATCCCCCACCAAACTCAATCGGGAGAAGAATGAGCCAGATGGAGTTTGGAAACTATATCACGAAACCGTCCTGGTAAATGAGCTTTAGTGAAAATATCAGTCGGTTGATCAAGAGTCGAAATAGGAAGAAGCTGAATAGTCTTACGAGTCACATGTTTACGAACAAAGTGACAGTCAATTTCAATATGCTTCGTTCGCTCGTGGAAGACATCATTGTGAGCAATCTGAATGGCACTGTTGTTGTCACACCACAATGGAGTTGAAGACTGTTGAGGAGCCCCCATGTCAGAGAGTAGCCAGCGTAACCACACAAGTTCTTGAGTCGTGTCAGCTAGTGCTCGATACTCAGCTTCAGTACTAGACCGAGCTGTGAGAGATTGTTTCTTGCTTCGCCAGGATATAAGAGAGTCGCCAAGAAAGAAACAGTAGCCGGTAGTGGAGCGACGATCAGTCATGTCACTGTCCCAATCAACATCAGAAAAACCACACAAAGTCAACGATGAGGTGGATGGAAAATGAAGACCATGAAACATGGTCCCTTTTAAATATCGAAGAATACGCAGGACAACAGCGTAGTGATCAGAACAGGGTGTAGACATGAACTGACTGACAGTATGAACTGCATAGGCAATATCAGGTCGAGTCACTGTCAGATAGACAAGTGACCCCACTAACTGGCGATATAAAGTAGGATCACGCAGAGGAGGTCCAACATTTGGAGCCAAATGAAGGTTGTGCTCAAGAGGAGTGGATGTTGTTTTGTTGTCAGTAATCCCAACTTTTGACAAAAGATCTGAGGTGTATTTGGCTTGACACAGATAAATTCCCGATGGGTCGGATAGCACCTCAAGACCAAGAAAATAGTGTAAAGAACCAAGATCTTTCATCTCAAAACAGGAGCTGAGAGATGACTTCAGATTGGCTATGCCTGTAGAGTCATTGCCAGTAATAATCATATCATCCACATACAGAAGAAGTAAGATTGTGTCAGCCTTAGTGGTCCGAGTAAACAGTCCTGAATCATAGTTGCTGGGTGAGAAGCCCAGAGAGGTGACTGTGAAACTGAATTTCTCAAACCAAGCTCGCGGAGCTTGCTTGAGGCCATAAAGAACCTTCCGAAGACGACAAACATGACCTTGTGGAAGTCGAACGCCTGGAGGAGGTGTCATGTAGACCTCCTCAGATAAGTCACCGTTCAAAAAAGCATTCTTAACATCCATCTGAAAGAGAGGCCATTGTTTGGTAGTTGCGATGGCAAGAAGACTGCGAACAGAAGTGACTCGAGCAACAGGTGCAAAAGTCTCCTCATAATCAATACCGTACTCTTGATTGAAGCTCTTGGCCACAAGACGAGCTTTGTACCGATCAATAGAGCCATCAGATTTGGTTTTGATTTTGAACACCCATTTGGAGCCAATGGGTGACTTGCCTGGTGGAAGAGGGACAGATTCCCATGTCTGAGCTTTGTCAAGTGCCTGAAGTTCCTCATCCATAGCTTTCTGCCAATCAGGGTTAGAGGAGGCTTCCTTGTAGGAAGTAGGTTCGTGATTTGACAGCAGAGTAGCATAAACATGATAATCACGAAGATGAGAAGGAACTTGTCTTACCCGTTCTGATCGTCTAACATTCTGAGATTGAGAAGTTCCAGGAGCCAAAGACTTAGCAGGCACCTCAGATGTTGGTTGTGTGGATGGAGCAGATGATTGATGTTGATCAGGAAAACTAGGAGACGCAGGTTGTGTGAGGGCAGGAGACTCTGAAGGAAAGGCAAACTCATAAGGAGTTGGAACAACAGGTGGAGGTGATATGATGTCATATTGGAGTGAGTCCAATGAGACAGAAGCATCAATGAAAAACGGAGTGGTGAGGTTAAGAGACTCACGAAACTTGGATATAGAAGAGAAAGGAACATGTTCCCAGTAGGTAACATGACGAGATATACGAAGACACTGGGAGATAGGATCCCAGCAGCGATAACCCTTGTGCTCAATGCCATATCCAAGAAAGCAGCACAGTCTGGAGCGAGGTTCAAGTTTGGTATGTTCATGAGATTGTAGTTGAACAAAACAAGCACTACCCCAAACTTTTAGAAGTTCATAGGCAGGAGTGACCTCATAAAGAGCCTCATAAGAAGACGTATTATTAAGGATGGGAGTAGGGTGACGATTGATAGTATAAACTGCAGTGAAAGCAGCTTCACCCCAAAAACGTTCTGGACATTTAGCGGAGATGAGAATAGTGCGAACCGTATCAATAATATGACGATGTTTGCGTTCGGCACGACCATTTTGAGGAGATGTGTCGTGACAGGAGTACTGAGAGAGAGTCCACTGAGATTGAAGAAATGAGAGAAGAGATGACTCTTTGTATTCCATAGCATTGTCAACTCTAAGAATCTTTATAGATTTTGAGAACTGGGTGTGAATCATTCGGGCAAACATAATATAGATTTGGGGTAATTCCGAACGATGTTTCATGAGATATATCCATGTGAAACGTGTATGATCATCAATAAAAATAACAAAATATCGAGCACCCCCCATGGATGGATGTGGTGCTGGCCCCCATACATCAGAATGAATAAGATCAAAAGAAGAAGTAGAATTAAACTCATTCATTTCAAAAGGTAAATCATGATGTTTGCCAAGTTTGCAAGATAAACAAGAAATATTGTCAGTTGATACACAATTTCCTAACACCCCTAGATGAGTTAATGATTTTATTCTGGCTAGAGATAAGTGTCCCAGCCGGGCATGCCACAACTCAAAGGAAGAAGTGTTGGAAACTGAGGCAACAAGACTTGAAGAGGGTAATGGAAGACGCAGGTAGACCACTTCAATCATCCGTCCAACTTTACGGCCGAGTCCAAGGATCTGATTGGTCTTTGGATCCTGTACAACACAACCAAAAGAATGAAATAAAATGATTAAATTAGATTCAAGAAGCTGCGTAATCGAAACTAAGCTCAGAGATAGCTTCGGAACATTTAGAACATCCGGTAATTGTATATGAGGAGTGGAAACATTTCCACTAAAGGATACCGGTAGACCAGTGTTATCAGCAGTTCTTACTTACGTAAATTGCTAAGGTGGTTTCTTAGAGACGAAAGCATCAGGGCAAGGTGTCATATGATTGCAACACCCAGAGTCAAAAAGCCATACATTACCTGATGCAGCTGAGTGTGGAGAATTCATACCCATAGCACCAGACATGATTTGCTCCATGAGTTCCTGATTGCGACGCATCAGTTCCATTAGGTCAGGTGAGGAGGCTGTAGAAACCTCAGTATCAGCAATGGTAGGCCCATCCACAGCGTGAGTCCGGTTCTGAGAACAGTGTGCTTTGAGTTCTTCGGGCAGTCAGACTCATAATGACGTGGATGAGTAATGCCACACCTACGACACTTACAGATAGGACAATCAAGAAGAACATGAGCAGGAGAATGGCAAAAGGCACACTCGGATGTGTTCGTCTTTCCCACAGATTTGGAATGATTGTTGTTTACTCATTTGCCTTTTGACTTGGGATGAGACGTGTAGAGAACGCTATCAGTAGCGGGCATCGGTGATCGCATGTGAAGACGGGTTTCTTCACTTATCAATTATGATATTGCTTCTTCAAGAGTAGGTAAAGGCTGCCTATGAAGAAGAGAAGCACGAACATTCTCAAATTTGTCAGTAAGACCCATCAGAATAGTAATCAAATGTAGCTGGTTGAAGTAGGCAGTGAATTGTTGAGCTGTGTCATCAAAAATCTGTGGTGCTCCAAGACTTATATGATCTCTGAGAGACTGCATTTCAGAGATATAAGAGTTTATGGATTGAACAGGAAGCTGACGTTTGCTCTGAAAAGTGGTCCACAGTTGATACTAATGAGATAGGCCAGATGACGTGTACCGCTTGGAGAAAAAATCTAGAGACTTTTGGCGGTAAGGTAACCAAGAAACTGTTGGTTGATCTCAGGAATAGTGGAGACATTAATAAAGCCCAGAATACGAGCATTATTGATGTCCCACTCATTCATGCGTTTTGCAAAGTCAACAACATTCTCAGTTGGTTCCTGAACTGGAACTTTGGATGCACCAGTAACATAGGTGTAAAGGCCATGGGATTTTAGCAGAATTGTCATATGATGATGCCAAATAATGTAGTTGTTACCATTGAAAACAACTGAGATGGGATTTAAGTGACTGAAATTGTTAGCCATGAATTGAGAAATAAATACTGAGAAACAGTATTAATGACCGGTATTAACGACCGGTAGAGTTCGACCGATAGACCGATATACCGATAGACCGATAGAATGCTTCGACCGATAAACACAAGACCGATAGAATGCTTCGACCGATAGACGTTCGACCGATAAACACAAGACCGATAGAATGCTTCGACCGATAGACGTTCGACCGATAAACACACAGCGGCGGCGGTAATTCAAAACACACAGATCGATCGATGTCGACAAAATAATTCAAAAGGCAGTGGCAAACGATCGATTAAAAAAACAGAATCGATTCAAAGGTGATGGCAAGCGATCGATTCAAAAACAAAATCGATTTCGGATGAACAGTGATGAACAGTAAAATCGATTCGGATGAACAGTGATGGCGAACAATAAAATCGAAGAATAAACCTACAACTCTGATACCATGTTAGAAGATGAATATGGTTGAAGGAGACGATGAATATGCTGAAGGTTTGAAACCTCGATATATTGATTGAGAGAAAACGTACAATGAGAAAAGTAAATAATGAGTAATCTAACCTAGACTACAAGATACAACATATATATATGTAGACTAAATGGGCTTGGACCCTATACTGACATGGGCCTAGACCCTCTATATACATTAACAAGAACTATACCGACGCAATCGTCACGATTTCATTTTATGAGTTTGTGAGATTTTGAGAGAGTGAGAATTTTTTTCGTTAATTATATTTGGACATGTTTAAAAGTTAGTTTTATGAAACTTTAAGCTGTGGATGTTTAAAAAATTGTATGTATGCAACAATATGCTGAAATTTGAATTTTAAAAGATTTTAACAACACATGGTATATGTTTTATACTATTATAGTCTAGATATAGTTGTGTGAATTTGTGCAAATTCTTACAATCAAGTTGAAGAATTGAAAGAAATAGAATAAGTTAAAAAAATTGTACCTAGGTTTTGTAGAAACTCTAGTTTTCGTCCTTAACTTTTCAAAAATTACAAGGAACGTCATCTAGGTTTGTATCTTGTTACAGACATGATCCATGGCCTTTACTTAGTTGTTGTTAAGTGAGGAATTTGGTCTTTTTTTTCTTTTTCTATTAAAATAAATGTACAAAGTTGTCAAGGCATCTAAAGAAAAGAAAAGCAAATCTAACCCTATCTCACTGTAACACCCTAAAAACTAGGTAAAATAAAACTCAAATTTTCGGCAATATAATGGCTACAATAAGAGAAATCCATAACCTGCAAACGTGACGACTATAACCCATAAGAATTGGGGTAGTTCTACAATTTCAAGTAGCGGAATAAATAAGACATATACATGACAACCTATTTAATCTAGAACAATTAATAACTAGATTAAGATGGGTGTCACTATGACTTCAAAACGCTCTCTCTCGTTTTCCCAAAAAATGCCCGGTCCAAGGAGAAATCCTAGGTGCGATCCCAACGAATCAAGGTGCCCTACTCGCACCACTAGCGGAACCTGTGAACCATTAAACATGAACACAAATGTTAGGACGGAGTCAAATGGTTAACGTACCAAGACAGTTTATAATGTAAACATGAACAATAAATAAATGTTACCGAAAACCATTCATTGAAATCAATGCCGAAACCTCCCAAACGGGACATTGTTATGTCCTGTACAATATAACAAAGAAAGCTCCCAAGTAAAACGGAGTGGCCCGTTACCATCTTGGGTGACGAGAACACGTGAATGGAGTCACCCGTGATGTTGATTGGATTTCACCACAAATCCCGGTTCTAGTTCCCATGCCACGCCGGACATCACAACCCTCAAACCGTTTATGCCTCTAGCGCTTACCCCGTCGGGTTACACCTTAAGGACTTACAGACAAGTGTGTCTATCCAATCTAGTTGAGTTCCAACTCAGGGACTTGCGCCCCCTATTGTCTACCCGCTAATGCCCAATGGCAATAAATATGCAATATAATGCATACTATCTAAATCCTCGTGCACAAGGAAATAGATATAAGACTTCCCACAAGGACTATGAGCAAGTATGGTTAACAACTTTCATGTACGCATATTCTTAGCATAAATAATATGGTCATGTTTGATACATATTCCTCACGATAAACTAAAGCTCATTTAGCCACATATAAATCCCAAAATAATAAAATGACTCCAACTGCTGATAAGAATTACTGTCCCTGGTTTTAACATTTAGAAGAGTAGTCACTTATGATAATCTACCTCCCATTCATGAAACTTGCATAAATGAACCTTACAAGGTGTTTAGACCCTTACACTCACTCCAAAGTAGAGAACATGGGAAACATATAAAACCCTAAATTTTAGGTTAACATACAACATAACATAAATCTCATGTAAACAAGTAATAGTGCAAGTATGAATGTTTGTAAGTTAAGGAAACTTACCTAGGTTGATCCAATAACCAAACCCTAGAAGGTCCAAGGAGATGAGAAGTAGGTGATGAGAAACCTTGGTTCACCAAAATGGCTAGAACTTGACTACCAAATGAGAGAAACCCTAGGTTAGCATTTAATACACCCAACAAGATTCTAGGGAGGATTAAATGTTGAAGAGATTAAGATTGGGAGGAAAAACCCTACCTGGATGAGAGCTAAAAATCGAATGCCAAAACCCCAAAATGTAATAAATGAAGTTCCTCTAGAAAAATCAGGCATTTATTGCCTTTTTACCCGAAGGCGATTGTGACACGCGAGACTGACAGGGCACTCTCGCCAGTCACTCTCGCCGAGTTTGTACCGCAACCTCGGCCTGAACGATCAAAATATGGACTCCGCGAAAGTGACACCGCGAGAGTGACCCTGACACTCTCGCCGAAATTGTACCGCGAGCCCCCACCCTCTTGCGCGATTATGACACCGCGAGAGTGACACACTGTCACCAATATTGTCCCTCCTATCAAAAATTTGACGTTTCCAATTGCACAAACACGAATGATCTTTGATGACAACAACTGAGCGAAACCAAATAAATTACAATACGATTTAATCAAACAATCCAAAATTTGGGGTGTTACACTCACCATACGTGACAACCCCCTCCTCCGACGTCATCTTCCTTCTCCAGTGTCTCACTTTCTGTCTCTCACTCTATGTGGTCTTTTTTCCTTCCTCTCACTCATTGTTGTTGCTTCAACTTTTGGCTTTGGGGAAGAATGGGGAGATAATTCCTTTTGTCGGATCAATAATGGTAGTTCCCTTCTCATCACACAATCAAAACCCGAAAAGCTTTTGTTCCTATCGATGGTTTGCTTATTTGATGGATCAACGTAACTAGAAATCAAAGGTCACCATAAATCATTGCTTTTTATTCTTTGATAAACCATAAATCATAAGTCGTCGGTGTGAGGGTGATAGGGTTGTTGGGATAGGGGAGGAAATGAAAATGAGGAAGTCACGTGGAAGGGGGGTTTGGTTACTTTTTTTTTTTTAATAATTGCTTTAACAACTAATTGTACAAATGCTTTAATTAGGGTGCGTTTGGTACACAGACAGGACAGGACAAGACAAGATGGAACAAGACAGGACGAAACAGAACAGTTGTCCAGCGTTTGGCAAGACATGACAGAACTGGACAGAACATGACTAGACTAGTTAAATGACGAATTTACCCCTGATGAAAAATCATAGATTACATAACATAAAACTAATTTACATCACTAATACATAATGCAATGGATTATCAAAAATATAAAACTAATTTATCACGATTGGATTTTGGATATGGAAATCAAAACCCAAATTAAGTTTCGAATTTTAGGCTATTTCGGGTTTGGGTTGGTCGGGTTCGGGTATTATATAATGCAAAAGTTATATATAAATTCAATCGTTTTTTAGGATTAATACAATTGATTGAAAGATTGATGAAATCGATAGCAAGTTTAAAATTTATAAATTATTTCAACAGACTATAATTTACGAATTTCAAAAAATAATTAGATAAATATATATATATAGTATTTAAAATATAGATTTATGTTATTTCGGGTTTTCGGACGGGTTGGGTGGCCAACGATCAAACCTAATCCGAACTCAGATATCCTCCCAAATGCTGGGTTTCGGATTATCGGATTTCGAGGTATTCGGGTTTTGTAAAAACACCTTATTTTCGGTTCGGATGCGGATTCAGATTTCGGACTATTCGGGTTTCCACACCCCTAGCTTGGAGGAGTGGATGATGAGAAGACTTGTTTTATGTTTTTGTTTTTAACAAAGGGTATATTAATCAAAATATTGTTGTTCTACTTAGTTCCAGGGGTTGGAGTGGGACAAGTGTGTCCATTCTTGTTCCACTTAGTTCTAGCGTGTCCCACATATGGTCACGCCAAACATGGGACAAACCTGTTCTGTTCTGTCATGTTCCACTCTATTCTGCATACCAAACGCACCCTAAGGACTTGTACAATATCTTTTCTATAAAAAAAGCAAAAAAATCAAAATGTCCCTCAATTAAGAGTCATAGTTAACGGCCCTAGCGACCAGGAACAATTTCTCTAACGAAATATAACCCTCTATGATATTCCTTGTAATTTCAAAAAGTTAGGGATGAAAAACTGAGATTGCACAAAAACCCAAGGACAGTTTTGTATTTTACTCAAAAGAATAAATACATTGATATGGATATCAATAAAAGATTAAAATACTTGTTTTTTTTATATAAATTGTTTAAATAAACAATTGATTATATTTTAATTAGTTTTAATTATAAGAAAAAAAAAGTAGTACATCCATGAAGTTTATCGGTTAGTTTTAAGAAGAGTTAATAAACTTAAGTAGACCATAATAATTTGTAACTTGTATTTTAAGATATTAGCATTAATAAATGATACATTAAAATTAAGTGGGTAAAATTCATATATTTCATTGTACAAGGGGAATTCAATTATTGGAGGCTAATTCTTGATTAAAAATTGGGAATTTAATTAAAATGTCTAAACATTAAAAATGGGTACTCAAAATGTCCCAAATCTTGTAATTTTTGTCAAAAATATCCAATAACCCTGTGTTTTTGGACAATGTTTTTGAAAAACACGGGGTTATACGGTTTTGGTCCGCGTTTATCTACCCCATCCTCGTGTTTTCCCTTAAAAATTAGGAGCATTAGGTGATTATAGTGGCTTTTGAAAGATGCTTTATTATTAATTAATTATTTTTATATAGTAATGGCAAGACAAACAGTTAGGGTCTAGCTATTTTATTTAGGTCTAGAAACATAATATTTTTAATAACAATAATGCTATGTTCAATAATTGAGGCATTTTAAAAGGACATAATTACCCTTCTTTCTTCTTGCAAAATACTATTATATATAGTTTGTGACCCTCTCTCTCTCTCTCTCTCTCTCTCTCTCTCTCTCTCTTCACACCTTACACTTGCATCTTCCAAAGTGCAAACTAAGATTTCTTTTCTTTACATAGTAGAAGAACCAAAGATATAACAATCACACACGTATTCTCTTTTATGAATTTATTTGGTTATTGATTTTGCCTTTTTGTTGGCTACTAATCAAATGAGTCTCTTAGAAAGTGCTTTTAATCATGTTCCACACATGATATCTCATTAATTTATATAAGCTATTGAAATGTACTCTTTTTAGATGTTTGATATATATATATATATATATATATATATATATATATATATATATATATATATATATATATATCAATAATGACTAGTAGTAATTTGCACCTCAAATTGAGATGGAAATCAAGGCTCTGGAACATGAATACTATATTTGAACATATCAAGTCCTTGGCGGAAAGTTTAAATAAAAAATGTAAATACTTTTAAAGTTTAAAAACCACTATTTTTTTTTGGGAAAAAAGTGATTTTCAACAACTCTAATCGGCCTCACACGGAACCCACCTCTAAAGATACTAAGGCTATGTTCGGCAAACTAGCTTATAAGCTAGCTTGTAGCTGATAAGCTAGATTTTCAAAACGCTACTTTGAGTAGCGTTTCAATAAGCTAGCTTATGGTTATCCGAACGTGTACCCGGAAAAAAAACTAGCTTATAAGCTAGCTTTTTTTGGCTATGTTTGGCAAACTAGCTGATAAGCTAGCTTATGACTGATAAGCTAGCTGGTGAAAAAGTCACGTTTGGCAAAAACTAACATATAATCATTTAAATTACCAAAAAGAACATTAATTATTTATTTATAATTAAAAGTTAATATATAATAATTAATATTAATGAGGGGCATAATTGGAATATTTACAAAAAGCTTCTCATAAGCTACTCCAAATAGCTTATAAGCTAGCTTATGATCATCCAAACATGTACCCAGAAAATAAGCTAGCTTATTTTTGCCAAACAATGCCTAATGTGAGGGGGCCTTTTTTGGCTCACTTAGCGGCTGAAGCTATCGGGGCCGGGGGCTCTGGATCAAAACGGGAGACCTGCCTTATATTTGAGCAAAATTGTCTCAACCCTTCACCAACTAAGCTACACATCAAAAGCAAATTAAAACAAACTTATTCAGTTAATTTACTAAATCTTCATTTTGGTTCGGTTGATCGATGGCAAACACCCCAGGCCTGGGCCTGGGCCACAGTCATGGGCAGCAAGGCCATAAAGGACTCATAGGCCCAACACTAAATTAAGATTCACTGGTTGTTGTTTCAGCAAACATTCAACATAAAACACAGTTAATTTTACTATGATCAACAATCATATTATTTTAGATAAATTTTGTAAAGTAATAGATCGGGACCTATTGTTTCAATTTATACATCTTACTAGCACAATTCTAATATATATATGTATAATAAAATCCTTTTTGGATGTGAATTCGAAGAAGAAACCACTTGGCATCGTAAATTTATCTCATTAGTTAGTTAGATCTTGTAGCATCTCATAACTCTCTCTCTCTCTCTCCACAGGGACAAATGGCTGATGCTTTAGTAACTATTGCTGTTGAGGGGATACTGAAGAGCTTATCAGTAGCTACCAATGAAATCGTCCTTGCTTGGGGCTACAGAAAAAAGTTGACCGCCTTTCGTAACACAGTGGAGATGATTCATGCCAAGTTACGTGATGCGGACAGCCTAAAGGGTACAAAAGAGGCTGTCATGTTATGGCTGAAAAATCTAAAAGATGTGGTCGGTGAAGCTGATGATGTGTTTGATGAGGTTCACTATGAAATGTTGAGGCGTAAGGTCAAGAAACGGAATCAGATACCTTCTCTTCCAAGCTTGAAAAAGTTTGCATTTCGTACAAGAATGGGTCATAAAATCGAAAACATTAACAAAAGGTTGTTTGAGATCCTTAAACAAGCAAACGACTTAGGACTACACAGTGAACAAGTTGCTTTCACTCCAAATAGTCTCCATCAGGTGGAGACTGATTCTTTTTTGGAGGAATTCAATATTGTTGGTAGGGAGAATGATGCATTGCATATCATACAACTCCTAACTAGATCAAGAGAAGAAGAAGAAAAACTTCTGATTGTTCCCATTGTTGGAATGGGTGGGATTGGGAAGACCACTTTGGCTAAGTCGGTTTACAATAATCAAAAGATCGAACAACATTTTGATGTTAGATCTTGGTTGTGTGTGTCAGTTAAGGTTGACATCAATACACTTCTTGCAAGGATCTATGAATCTCTAACCGAAAAGAAATTTGAGCTACCAACAAGGGATAAATTAATTGGATCTCTTCGTAAGGAGTTGGGAGGAAAAAGATATTTGTTGGTCCTAGATGATGTTTGGGATGAAAGGAAGGAACATTGGGATGATTTCAAGAGTTGTATGTTGAAAGTGAATTCACAAAATGGAAGTAGCATTCTTGTGACTTCAAGGAATCTTGAAATTGGAACTAATGATATGACCAAAGATTTGTATACCTTAAAAGGTCTTTCGGATGATCAATGTTGGTCTATCTTTCAAGAAAGGGCTTTTGAGGTAGGACGACCACCGATGCCAGAATTGGTGGAGATAGGACGTGACATCGTGAAAAAATGTCATGGTTTACCATTGGTAGTGAAGGTCATAGGAGGAATGTTGCGTTGTTACGGTGACAAAGAGAAGTGGTTGTCAATTAAAGATAGCAAGGTTTGGGATCTAGAAGGAGGGGAGAGAGTTCAAAGCACATTGAAATTAAGCTTTGATAATCTACCGAATTCTGTTCTCAAGCAATGCTTTGCATATTGTTCAATCTTTCCAAAGGATAATTTCATTTACAGGGAGAAACTGGTCCGATTTTGGATGGCTTTAGGGTTGCTTCAAGCAGAAGAGGCAAGAAACAAGGAGATGGAGGATGTGGGAAATGATATTTTCAAGACTTTGGTAAGCAATTCCTTACTACAAGATGTTGAAAGGGATGAGTATGGTCACATTTTTTGTTGTAAGATGCATGATCTAGTGCATGATCTTTCATTATCACTAACAAGTGATGAAAACTTATGCCTTGTGGATCCGACAATCGATGATGTACGTATTTCTCAGGTTAAACATCTCGCCATGTATCCAGACTGGAACATGGATGGAAAAATCAAAATCTCATTTAAAGAGATGATTTCTAAAGTCTCCAAAGAGGATATGACATCTACAACTCTACAAACATTGCTCTTCTATGGTAAAGTTGAGAAGAGTAATTCACTTCGAATTTTCAAGAGCTTGCGTATCCTAACATTACGTGAATGTGATTTGAAGAAGATACACAATTCAATTGGAGACTTGGTGCATCTCAGGTATCTTGATTTGTCATTTACCGACATCAGTGTTCTACCTGCATCTATTGGTAAACTTTACCATTTGCAAACTCTGAAGTTGGTTTGGTGCGAACGTCTCAAGAAGTTGCCGGAAGACATGAAAAGTTTGATCAACCTACGACATTTTGAGTTTGATGCAGACCGTCTCTCCCCTAAGGTTGGGCAATTGACTTCTCTTCAAACTATATCGGCCTTTGTCGTGGGTCGAAAGAAGGGAAATCAAATCGAAGAGCTAGCTCGTCTGAAACACCTTCGGAAAAAGCTCTGTATTTCCGGTCTTGAGAAAATTAGTAGCAAAGAAGTTGCTGCCAAGGCAAATTTAGCTGAGAAGAAAAATGTATTCGAGATTGTACTCCGATGGGGTAACAATGAACGTGCCAACCGAAATGACAAAGATGTGTTGGAAGGTTTGCAACCTCATGCAAATGTGAAAAGCTTGGAAATAAATAACTATTCTGGTGATAACTTTCCAACGTGGGTAATGAAGATGGCAATCAACATTCGTGGAAAATGGACGCCCCTTGACAAGCTCCTGAAAATCACATTATCAGGTTGTAGTAGTTGTCACAATCTTCCAATGCTTGGGAATCTTCCACTTCTTCGGAAGCTTAAGTTGAAACAAATGGACAAGTTTACATGCTTAAGTACATCTTTAGGCCAAGGCAATGTCGTAACTGAACCAGGGAAGCCTTTGTTTCCATCGTTGAGATCGCTTTCACTAGAAGAAATGAAAAGCTTGGAAAAGTGGACAAATGCAGGAACGAACAACTCAACGATGTTGTCGCCGGTCCTCGAGAAGTTAAAAATTCATTCCTGTCCGAAAATACTTCTGTTAGATGAATATCATCAGCATCCTCTCGCTTCTTTAAATATATATGATTGCGAAAATCTTGAGTCTATTCAGAGCATACAAGGCCTCACATCTCTTGAATCGTTGAGTATCTCCCGTTGTGATAGTCTTTCAAGAATACCTGATCTGCACAACCAAGGTCATTCTTTGAAGTCTCTAAGTATTACCAATTGCAACAAACTAACTTCCTTGCCTCGTGGATTAGAGTGTCTTGCCTTGTTAAACGATTTGGAATTAGGTTTGTTCTCAAATGAGCTCCATTCTTTCCCAAGTCTCCAAGGCATTGAAAAGTTAGGTAGCCATCTTCGCTCTTTATGGTTGATTGGTCAGGCTCATTGGGAGTCGATACCGAAAGAAGTAAAACACCTCACTGCACTGACTACATTAACCATAACAGGATTCGGAATGCAAGAATTGCCTATTTGGTTAACCAATTCGTCATCTATTCGGAATGCAATGGACTAGATTCTGCAACAGTTTCACGAGGAGCTCCAAGGGAAGCAACTTACGTCTCTTTAGAAGGTTTGCAGGTGGTTGAAACTGAATAACCCAAACCGATAACACTCCTAATTGTAGCTTTAAAATGGTTAGGGAGATATATATAAGTTGTATTAATAAAAAAAAAACTGTAAACCACTATTATTTATCCTTCACCACAAAAGATAAAAAAATTCCATGCATTTTTTTTTATTTTTTGTTTCTTATGATTCATGCAAACATGTAGAAAAATCATTTTTGTCAAACTTATAAATATGAAGTAAGATCATTCCGTCATAGATTAATAGCTCATATCCCCAAAATATAATAAATATGATCACTTTTCTCAAGGATCCAAAAAACCACTTATTTACAAAAATAATATGACCTTTTAGAATGTTTTGCCGTTTTTTAAAGATACTACTTTTTGATCCGAGTCCGAATAATTGAGAACTCGACTCGGCTCGTTGACAAACCACGGTTACTGAACAACTCACTTTCTATATCATTAAGTCACTAACAAACACTAATGTATAGCCCGAATAAGTTGAGAGTCCAATTCATCTTATTAATCTGCTAACAAAGAAGCCCTAACATGATCTTAATAAGATCAACCAATGAGGTTATTTTATTCTTTTCCAAAAATTGATTTTTTTAGAGTCAAATATAAGATACAATGACCAAATAAGTAATTTGGGCCCACAATTACCCTCTAAATATATTAGTGTTCATAAATTGAATTTGTAGCAGCTAAGAGAGCAGCTCCAATGCCCGAACCATCTTTCGAATGCTCGATAACCACATTGCTCGATAACTCCGGCCCTAGAAGCTCTGTTACCGCATCTTTAAGGTATCTGCGATACTGAGGGTGGTGTTCATATAGACCTCCGTCCATTGCAACAACCGTACGCTTTCCAAACACGATTCCCTTAGAATCCTCCTCCATCTTTTGGAGTATCCCGACAATGCCCGCTCCCGCTAACCGACCCCCACGCTTCGCGATCGTGTCACAGACCTCCACCACCATCTTCCTTGCATCTAAATTTGAGTCCACCTGATCGAGTTGAATTTGTTTTGTTAAAAGTAAATCAAACAAACTCAAAAAATTCAATGCAAAGATAGGATCCAGGAAGGGTTGGATTACGCAACTTTTCCTCTGTCCCAAGGATTAAATGAAAACGTACTTCGATTAGATTCCTTTTTTGTGTAATGTATTTTTAAAACCTTCATTTTGATACATCAAATGTGATATTTCAAACATATAGGTACATGGTTTACATATGAGAATGCATGAAATTGTAACGTACTTGGTCCCATACATATTTTGTGTAACGTAAGTTGTTCTAGTTGTTTGAGATATCACATCTAAAGTATCAAAATAGAAGTTCTAAAGTACGTTACACAAAATAGGAATAATACCAAAATAGATTGCAATTTCACACAATTTGCCCTAGAAAAGGAAACAATAGAGCAAGTACAAATTGCATGTTTTAAAATATAAAATATAGAAATTAGAAAATTGGATTGAGGGGAGAAATTTACTCCAATTGCTTCATAAAGGATGGTTCCAACAGCTTCAAGATCTTCAGAAGTATCCTGCTGGATAGAACTTATATTTGGGGTCCTGCAATTTTTATTCAATATTAAATTTTCAATTAATATAAATAAAATTTAAGAAACAAAATGATCGTTTAATTATTCGAATAGCATAACCAATAGGATGTATCGGTTACCCGAGTGTGAACGGGGTTCGTAGTCTTTCGGGAACACGCTTTCCAAATAACGAACCTGATTCCGCCATCCTCACTAGTATCCGTCTCACAATTTCGCCAAGATACATACCTGATATCGTTTTTTCAAATAGCTGATTCCATAAATGATAATTGAAAATGTAAGGGCAATTTTGTCATTTTAATTTATCAGACGAACCAATATACATAATTATTGCAGTTTTGAAAGTATATAATATTTATAAACAGCAAAACTCACACACCCTTGAGTGTTCATGAGACGGAAAAAGTAATGATAGTTGAAACTTACCTGCTCACCGGGGTTTATACTCTCAGCATCCATCTCCCTATCGAACTCGGTCAAAGGAAGACCATTCGAGAACGCTCCCCATTCGGTATTGACGATCTAGAAACAAATACGACATCGCATAACTTAAAAATCGTGAAATTGGTCCTTCTGGTTGGTAAAACTTTTACCGTGAAAGTCATAAAATAATGTACAAACCGTTCTTCTAGAGGTTGTTTTTTGTCCATTTAGCTTCAGAATGGCGTCCACGGATTCAACATAGCAAGCATTGGTTCCCGTTCCGAGAATTACAGCAACCATGACATCGTTATCCCAGTATCTCGCTCCGGCTAGTGTTGCCACCGTATCATTAACCTACATTCACGACACAAACACTTGAGAGATCGATTTACGACTACAGGCATCGGAACTATGTGTAATACAATGCAACAGGTTGTACCAAGGCCGACACCCGCATATCGAGCCCTTGTCTCTTCATAGCTTCATTTAAACAAGCGACGACATCCTTCCCGGGCTGAAACACAAGTCAATTGAGACAATAACAACATTATATATAGAATTGGGGCACTACGTATTACAAATTTTGCAAGACATCACCCACTGGAACACCCCCCACATGTACCGATCCCATCATTGGGGAGGTAAATTGCATGTCCCAAGGGCAAGTGGGCCCCACCATATCAGTCGTACGACCATCATGGGGGACCCGCTAGGTAAAGTGGTGGAGACCAAGGTATCACGCATGACAAATGATGCTTATGAAAGAGGTCTAGTGGCATGAAAAGCGTGAAACCAGCTCGACGGACCTTACAATAACTCTTCCTTAAGCATTATTTATCGTTTCATATACCATATTGATAAGAGATGAATCGAGTTATCAAATGACCTAAATAAAGAAACACCAACCGTTCCCGAAACTGCAAAACCCTTTGTCCATTTGATCAGTATCCCTGAATCAATGGAGGTTTGCTTCACCGGAAAAGAGAAAGCAAACCCCGTTTCTCTACTTCTACCATCCGGCAACACAAACTTTCCGCCCTCTTTCTTCACGAATTTTGCTAATGCAGAAGCAATAAAGTCGAAAAGTTCCTACAAATCCATTAAACCATGTTTATATATATAATGATCAACAAAAGAACAAACTCAATAGCGGATTTTTTATGATAGAAGATTCGGACCTCGGAGGTGCCAAACATCAAGTCTTGTGGTATCGAAACCTGCTCGAATTCGGTGGCGATCACCCGATCATCTTTTCCACCTAATTGAGTTCTAAGAACTCGGAAATTCGTACCTCCGAGATCTAATGTGTAGAATAACCCTCTTTCATTCCTACATTCATCCAAATTTCTCTTTAATTACAGATAAATACCTAAAGAAAATTTCTCCCACAGTCTAGAAAAAGATCCCAATTTTGACTTTTGAGATTCAAATTCAATACTTAAAATTCAAATTCTACATAGTTTTCTTCTTTTCTTATATCTCAATTGTACCAAATGCTAATAATCTTTATTTAGAAACATGGGTTATCTATCTTTCCATCTAAAAAACAGTAAAATCTTCTAATTTCGAAGTTCAAAGATGAAAACTTTGACTTTCAAAAGTCAAATATGGACGATTTGGGTGTTTAGAAGTAGTAATTAAACTCTAATTGTCAACATAATGGCCCATATTAAAGAAATCAATTACTTATACCATTCATAATATGCATTTAAAGAACTACCCATAAAAAAAATTACCAGCCAAAGTCAAAGAAAGTCAACAATTGATCAGATTCGAAATCAAAACAACATACCCAGTTGGCAAACAATCGACGTAGCTAAGGATCATCTTAAGATCACTGCCGCCGTCAACGGCGAGGCCGGCTCGCATATCGGTAGCCATGGCGTCGGCAACGTGGCGGAGGACGGGGAGAGGGGTGGCGCAGTCGTTTTGCAATTTCGTGGCGTGCGGGCAATGGGTGATCGAGAGAAGGGGAGGGATCGGACGGCCGGCGGTGGGTTAACGGCGAAGGACATTGTGGAATGGCGATTGGATCAAGGTAGATATTTTGGTTGGGTGGAAAACGAAGACAGGTTACATGTTTTTGAAGCAGTTGTTGTGGTTTCTTTTTATTTATTTCGTTAGGAAATAGTTCCTATTTTTTATTTTAGATTTTAGTGATTTAATCTATTTAATAATATAGATATTTTTACTAATGAATAAAGGATTATTTAATGGGTGTTGCTTTATGCACCCTAGTCTAGGGTGCATATGATGTAACTGGATTGGAAAACTGTGCACTCATTACCCCCTTTCCTCCTCACAACCTCCCTAGACTAGGGTGTAGTTAGAATCACCCTTATTTAATTATTGTAGAGCTTTACTTTGATTTAATATTAAAATATAAATTTAATATAATTTAAAAAAACAAGCAAAATAAAATAGGAAAATTAATTGTTTTAGTTATTTTTTGAAGACGGTTTCATCTTCTAGTCACTTTCTTCCTATTTTTATTGAAGTAGCACCACATATGTAATTAAAATACCAAAAAAAAAAATTCAATATTTTTGTGATTCAGGTCAGCAATTACGGACTCAGATCTGCAATTTCGGACCCAGATTTACAAAAAACTGATTAAAACATTTAATTTTTAAATAAAATATCTATAAATCAGCTTTACGTTAAAAATTTGTAAACATTTATTTTTCAATATATTTATTGTATTCATATTTTATTAATATAATTATTTTTGATGATTTGTCATAAGAGATTTTATGATACACATCGTATTAACATATTTAAATAATTACTTGATGTAAACTAAATATATAATTGAAGTAAGAACTTTTTTCGATATAAGTAAATGTGTATTTATATGTTAATGTATTAATTCTATAAATCATAGTATAAATGAATCAAATTAAATATGGTAAAACCCTAAAATACTTTTAAAAAAATTAAGCAACTTTACAAACACTTTAAAGAAATAATGACATGGAACTTTTTTTTGCCTCATTGGCATTTGAAAGAATAGTATCTCGATGTCTCATAACCCAAAGCAAATGGTTGTTAGCAATTATAAGTTATTAGGTAAAATAATTATTTAAGGGTGTTTGGTTAGAAGTATTTGAACAGTAAAAGATAAGAATGATAATGAAACCAAATGGCCTTTGGCCTATTGGTATCGGAGTCTTTGGCCTCGTAGGAGGTCAGAGATTCAAACATCACCAAAGGTGAGGAGGATGTGTGAGTTTATTTGTTGCATTTACCGTATATAAATATTATATACTTCAAAAAAAATGAAAATGAAAGAAGTTTTGTTTTATATAATATAATTAGTTCATTCTCTCATAAGTCTATGTTTTCATTACAGGTTAAACTGGAAGGACCCTTATATGTTTGAGATATTATATAATAAGCACTAAAAATAAGATTTTGAAAATACATTATTCAAAATAGAAACCATAACAAAGTATGTCTCATTTTCATTAAATTTACGGTACATGTCGTTTATGTGTGTCTAATTATATATGATTAAGTGCCTATATATATTGTCAATGTAACGTGCGTTTAATCATATATGATTAATTAAGCTTGATCATATATTATATCACACTTCTCAATTTCTCGCAAAATTTTATCTTCTCGTTTGAATCTGCCCCTAACATATAGAGAAATGATCATGCGAGAACTTAAACATTTTGCGAGAAGTCTCAATATCATATGTGATCACACGCCCTTTAGGTGTGTTTAATTTATATGATTAAGTGTCTATATATTGTTAATGTAACGTGTGTTTAATCATATATGATTAAACTTCTGTATTACCTATAATATCACATTTCTCGTCTTCTCACAAAATATTGATTCTTATTCTATTGATAGTGTGCAAATAAATAATTAATATGTGAATTGATGGTAAAATGAACTTGGGTTCACATAACACATCTAGACATATAAATACTTGGTAAAACATATAAATACTTGGTAAAAAGCTATGTAAACAATGTGATTTCATATATATATATATATCTTCAAATGAATTTTATATTTAATAATAATTTATATACAAATACATTTATTAACATTTTACTTTCTAATTTGAACCTTTCCATATTCTATTGATCTGGTCTTATAAATTTATTTCATATACTATAATTGTTTAAAAATCTATTTCATGTATTATATAGTTATTTGAAAAGGCGAAATATCGTGTGAGAAGTTGAGGTTAACGTGAGAAGTGCATCTGAACCGTTGATCACTTTTAATCAAATGTCCTTCAATGAATTGCACCTTAGAAGAGAATTGATCTGGTGCATCTTATCCTAATATGCATGCATTTCTCATCCACCGGTTGATAACCACTTTTCACGCTCCTCACCAAATTTGACACTTCTCACCGGAACCCAACCCTATATATAAAAATTGAGATTTGAAGTTGGTGGGAAAATAAATGGAGACAGGCTGGCTGTTGGAGAAAGGAAGGAACGGGCAAAACAATGTCGGTTGAGGCGTCACAACAACGTAAGCACATTTTGTTAGGTAAAAATTGTGCCTCACAAATGCAAAAGCTAGCGAGTGATTTCTAAGGTCCCAAACTGGTAGAAATCCAAGTCCACAATTAACCCAACAACGAATGCGGATAACAATAATCTAGATATTGTACAATAATTCTCTAACGTAGAAAAATAAACCCACGAAATATAGATAATAATAAAAACGTTATTATCTATAATTATAGCAAGTTCAAAACAAATAACACCGTGATTTAACGTGGTTCCTGTAACACCCGCAATTTTGGAGTTGGGTGAAAAGTTGACTTTTACCCAAAGTTCAAGGGGATCAAATGTAACTTGGGTTATATAAATATAAATCAAGTTTAGATATTTTTTATAAATATCACAAATCTGATCTTAAGAAATCAGAGAGAGAGAGAAGGAAGCAGGAAGAAAGAGGTCGATCGTTTTTCTTCAAATCAAGGTACGAATCTAGCTTAATGTTTTGATCTAAGTATTATCTGCCGTATAGAATCTCGTTGGTAAGGTTTTTAACCGTTTAATTTCGAGATTTGCGTATTTTGAGTTGGATCTGGGTTCTGTAAACGTCCCATAATATAAGACCGGGAAGATGGATTCGACCGGTATGTTGTTTTGACCGGAAGTCGATTCGACCGGTATTGGTATTCGACCGGTATGTTGTTTCGACCGGAAGTGGTTTCGACCGGTAGTGGTACTCGACCGGTACTTTGTTTCGACAGTGTGTTGTGTTTTGTATTCAAGAGTTGTAAGTCAGTGAGTTGTCTATATTATTGGCTTAACGATTTATCGGTGTTGTCGTAGGTAACAATCGTAGGAAGCAGTCTATAAACAGGAAGAAATCTGAGGTGAGTCCTTTAAGCTAACTCCGTCGGTTTTACGAAAGCTATGTGATAAATGTATTTGTTTAAATGTGGAAAACCTCGTTTTAATATGGCATATTGTTGTTGGGTAATGTTTTGTAAATCCCATCATTTCAAGAATCAAGATTTATTGAATTGAACCATTGTTCATATGAATTGCCTGTATATTTGGTTTAATATGAGTATGTTATGAAATGACATGCTTTGGTTTTGAGTCTTGTGCAATGGATCCATAGGCATTGTGTTCCTATGTCCCCGGTTTTGGGCATTTGGTTCACGTTTTAGCACGGAATAGGCATCGGGTTGCCATGATAAGTAAGGTGTGGGCCTATACGGTCGGACAGCGCCTCATGGTGCAATAAGGTGTAATTCCATTATGTGCTTGAGTTCCCCCTGTTTTGGGAACTCTCAAGAATAGATCGAGAAGGGTTGACTTGATGTTTTGAGCAACAGATCTAGAGGGGTTGAGCTCGTTATGTGATTTGGTGTTATTTGTACCATGTTTAATCACTAATGGTTTATTTGATTTCTTGACTTAGCTCATGGCTATACTCACCGCGTGACATCGTTTGGGTTTAGTACTCTCTTTTATTTGGCTTGTTCTCACTAGGCTTTAGCCTAACGCTTGCTCTTGGTTGTCATGTTGGCAGGTTATCTTAGCAGTGGGGCTCGTCGGGACTGAGGGAGCGACCTTGGGGTCGTGAGTGGTCTTTTTGAGGATATCTAGTGACCATCGTACCGTGATTCTTTTTGAAGTTACATTTTGGAAGGATAGCGACACCCGACCCTAATCTAGTTGTTATATTGTAGATTAGTAGGTTGTCGTCTTATGCTTCATTTACTTACCACGTTAATGTCTACTCTATACCCCGTTTGGGATGATTTTGTATATTGGGATTGTTGCACCTTATTCCGCAAGTTTAGTCTATTGCAGAATTTTCGAATTTTTTTTATTTCCGCAAATTTTAGGGTGTGATAGTGTACATCCACCAAAGAGAGAGATCAAGAATTTTATTACCAACCAAGGAGATTACAAAGTGCTTGTACAAGGATCTTGAGATCCACGATCACCTAACGAAATTTTCCTGAATACCACCGAATATCAAGAACACTCTCAACCTCAAGAATATATTAGGGAGAGTGTTTGGTGGTTATCTAGAGAAAACTCAAGAAAGGGATGAAGAAAATGGTTGGAGGGGAAGGGGTATTTATAGGATGGAAGTGGAGGATGACAACCAAGCATGTGGAGGATGACATATGGAGGATGACATATGCCAAGTCTTCCAATGTAAAATATGTGGTCCAAATTTGAGTTATGCCAAGTTGGTCCAAGTTTGGCTTTAGTCACATGTAGCATCCAATGTATAATATAATTAAATATTATAACACTCCACCATGATGCATGTGATCCTCGATAGCGAAACGAATCCCAATCCAACCAATACGAGTTCTTCCAACGGTTGATCATAGCAAGTATATAGCAAAGTAAATTGGCACGAGGTAGCAAAATGCATTCCAACCTTGACGAGCTTCGGCATGGCCATCACCCGTCAAAGTTACAAGCAAACAAATAACCTCAAATGCACAATCTACTAAACAAGGTAGAGAATAAGCAAAACTCTAAGCACTTAACAAAGTAATTCCTTCAAAGATGTCATTTTGTCACCTGTGGTAATATTTTCTCTCTCTTGAGCAAAGTGCCCAACGACAATAACACAAACGGAGCTGGATCAAGTTTGAGCAATGCTCAAACTTAGCGGGCGGTAGCGACTTAGTGAACATATTAGCGGCATTGTCATCTGTCAGGACTTTCTTCAAATAGACAATCTTCGCTTCATGTAATCTCACAAGATATGCATCATGCACATTTATGTGCTTTGTCCGGGAGCTGAAAGCCAAATTAGTTGCCAAATGTATGGCACTCTGATTATCACAGAAAATGGGCACGGAAGGTTGCTCGAAGCCTAAGCCATTCATCAATTTTTTCAAATGGACCGCTTCCTTTGCAGACTCAACCGCCGCAACAAGTTCAACTTCTGTGGTTGACAATGCAACAATGGACTGTAAAAGTGATCTCCAACTGACGGCTGTTCCACCTAAGGTAAACACATAACCGGATGTGGATCTCCAACCAACTCGATCACCTTCATAGTCAGAATCACAAAATCCAACAATTTCACAGTCATTGTACAAACCAAATATAAGACCATGTGTCTTAGTTCCCTTCAAATATCGGAATGCCGTTTTAACGGCTGTCCAATGTGATCGACCTGGATTCGCGAGAAACCGACTCACCACTCTGACACAATGTGCAAGATCGGTACGAGTACACACCATGGCGTACATGAGACTCCCGACCGCACTAGCATATGGAACTTTTGACATTTCGGCCTTTCCCTTGTCATCCTTTGGACAATCTTCACTTGTAATCTTGATGTGCTTCGGTAGCGGAGTGCTAGACATCTTGGCACCATCAAGATTGAACCGCTTCAATATCTTTTGGATATACACCCGTTGTGTCAATCTAAGTGTTCGGGACTTTCTGTCCCGCACGATTTCCATGCCCAAAATCTTCTGCGCCGCGCCAAGATCTTTCATTTCAAATTCTGAACTCAACTTATCTTTCAGGCGTTTAATCTATGACCGGTCCCTACAGGCTATAAGCATGCCATCTACATAAAGAAGTAAGTAAGTGAAAACGCTACCACTTTGTCTATGATAGACACAAGCGTCCTTTTTACTTCGCTCAAATCCCAGATTGAGCATGAACAAATCAAACTTCTTATACCACTGACGAGGCGATTGTTTAAGTCCATAAAGGGATTTCTTGAGTTTACATACATATTCTGGTTTGCTTTCGGAAACGAAACCATCAGGTTGCTTCATATAGGTAGTTTCCTCCAAGTCTCCGTGTAGGAAGGCGGTCTTCACATCTAACTGTTCTAGCTCCAAATCGTGAATATCCACGATCGCCAAAAGAACACGAATAGATGTATGGCGTACAACGGGAGCAAAAATATCGTCATACTCGATACCTTTCCGTTGTGCAAAGCCTTTAGCAACGAGACGAGCCTTGTACCGATTGTCATCTTTGACTTTGAAAACCCACTTGCAACCAATAGCACGACTGCCATTCGGCAATAGACATAAGTCCCAAGTGTTGTTCTTCGAGAGAGCTTCCATCTCTTCTTGCATGGCTCCAAGCCATTTAGAAATGTGGGTCGAGGCCAACGCCTCCTTTATATCAAGCGGCTCATCTTGCCCTACATGCAAAGCAAACTCCAGCTGATCTGTAAAACTCATGTTAGCAAAATCTCAATCTCCATACCTGTTAGGCGGACGAATAGTTCTTTGACTATGCCTGGTAGGCGTAATAACTGGGATTGTATCGCCATCGTCTCTACCATCATTCAAAATCTCTTCTTCAGAATCATTAGTAGAAGTCACTGGCGGAATGACTCTTCAACATTAACGGGTGATTCTGAGCTAATATCAAGAGTGGATAAAGTGGGAATACAAGGACTGTCTACTGTCTCCACATCATTGGCAGTAGGAGCAACAGTAGTAGTGACTTCTGGATCTTGAGAGGACTGAGGATCCTGTGACTTCAACAGGACTGATTCATCAAATATGACATGTCGAGAATGAATCACTTTACGAGTCAAGGGGTTCCAGATTCGGTAACCCTTGATACCATCTGTATAGCCGAGCAAGAATCCTTTGATGGTTTTAGGATTCAGCTTCTCCTGGCCTGAAATATGAAAATAAACAAGACAACCAAATACACGTATGTATTTCAGACAGATGTTTCTTTTACCTCTCCAATCCTCTTCCGGAATCTTTCCCCCGATGGCCGAACAAGGTAACCTATTAATAATGTGCACCGCGGTGTAAAGTACTTCGGCCCAGAAAGATTTGGGGAAGCCCGATGTCGTCAACATACATCGGACCTTTTCAAGCAAAGTCCTATTCATCCGCTCGGCAACCCCATTAGATTGAGGGTCGCCAAGTGTGGTGTAGTGATGGTGGATGCCTTTACGCAAACAAAAGTCTTTGAAGTTACCACTAGTAAATTCTCCACCGTTGTCAGATCTCAGCACTTTCAACTTCTTGCCAGTCTCGACCTCTACTCGTGCCAACCAAGTCTTGAACGTATCGAAGACATCTAACTTTAACTTGAACACATACACCCAAAGCTTATATGAGAAATCATCAATAAACGAAACAAAGTATTTACCTCCACTGAGGGATGGAGTACTTGATGGTCCCCAGACGTCTGTATGAACATAATCGAGGATTCCTTTAGTGTTGTGTTTTCCAACACCAAAAGAAACACGTGTCTGCTTTCCTTTGACACATCCCGAACAAAACTCCAGGCTGGCAGGTACGGCGAATTTAATGAGTTTTCGCTTGCGCAAAATCTCCAAATTCTTCTCGGATGTGTGGCCCAAACGAAGATGCCATAAGCGAGCAACATCGAGATTCTTTGAGCTTTCGGCCACACACGATTCAGAAGCAATAGTTTCGCCAATCAAGTGGAAAAGGTTATTTTTCGCCCGTTCGCCTTTCATTACGATAATACTCCCCCGGGAGATGCGCAAACTCCCGTCGTCAATCCGAATCTTGCAACCCAGTTTGGACAGTTGTCCAACAGAGATCAAGGAACGAGTCATGGATGGAACAAACTTGACATTATTCAATGTCCGAATACACCATCGAACATCTTGATCTGCACAGTACTGATACCCTTAGTAACACATGAAGTACTGTTTCCCATAAAAATACTGTTACCTTCAACTTTTTCGAAGGTAGAGAAACAGTCCCAAAATGGTGTAATGTGGCAAGATGCCCCGGTATCTAACACCCATCTCCTGTCACCTTGCGGTGGTGTAACAGTGGCAGAGAAGCCATTTTGCTCCTCTTCGGCTGCAACAGCTGATGATTCGGCGTTGTCTTTGTCTTTGTTTTTAAGACTCGGACAATCTTTCACCCAATGACCTGGCTTGTGGCAATAGTTACAGTTGCCACGTATCTTTGATTTCCCACGAGAGCCAGGCCGACGGGACTGAGAGCACCCACGGTTTCTTCCTCTTGAAGACTGTTGATTGTCTCGGCCTCTGTCAGCAAATAGGCCTTGACTGCAATTGTTCTCAATGGGATTGTTACCGATCCTCATCTGAATTCTTTGATCTTCAGAAATCATTCCTGTTTTCACATCAGACAAAGAAAGAGTTTCTCTTCCATAAATAAAATTGTTAGTGAATTGGGAATATTTCTCGGGAAGTGAATACAACAGGATCATAGCAAGTGCTTCTTCATCTTTAGCAAGAAGCGCATCCGTTGCCTTCAATTTCATAATGATATCTTCAAATTCGGTCATGTGAACTTTAATGGTTGTGCCTTCCTTCATTTTGAAGAAGAGACACGACCGCATCAGTAACAATCTGTTGGTCAAAGTTTTCTTGAGATATAAATTCTTAAGCTTGCTCCAAATACCTGCAGCTGTCTTTTCAGACACAATCTCAGATATAACATTTTCTCCCATAGCCATCTGCAAAGTAGTAAATGCCCATGCTTCCATTTCTTTAGCCTTAAGGTCAGACATATTATGGTCTAACTCGTCTTTAGCAAATACTACGGGATGGACTCCATTTTTTCTAAGTGCAGCAGATGTTGTGAACTGCCATTTACCAAAGTCACCGTCCCCATTCCAAGTTTGTATACGAATCCCAACCACGGACAAATTAAATGTACCTTCTTGGTATGGTTTTTGGGACTGGTTTAAGGAACCAGCACCAAATGGGTTTTCTACGTCAGTCATAGAAAAAAAAATGTGCAAACTAGTTTATGTATATTTTCTACACAAACCCAAATCTAGATCCGAAGTTCTGATACCAATTGTTAGGTAAAAATTATGCCTCACAAATGCAAAAGCTAGCGAGTGATTTCTAAGGTCCCAAACGGGTAGAAATCCAAGTGCACAATTAACCCAACAACGAATGCGGATAACAATAATCTAGATGTTGCACAATAATTCTCTAACGTAGAAAAATAAACCCACGAAATATAGATAATAATAAAAACGTTATTATCTATAATTATAGCAAGTTCAAAACAAATAACACCGTGATTTAACGTGGTTCCACTATCGGTGTGATAGGTACATCCACCAAAGAGAGAGAGTAAGAATATTATTACCAACCAAGGAGATTACAAAGTGCTTGTACAAGGATCTTGAGATCCACGATCACCTAACGAAACTTTCCCGAATACCACCGAATATCAAAAACACTCTCAACCTCAAAAATATATTAGGGAGAATGTTTGGTGGTTATCTAGAGAAAACTCAAGAAAGGGATGAAGAAAATGGTTGGAGGGGAAGGGGTATTTATAGGATGGAAGTGGAGGATGACAACCAAGCATGTGAAGGATGACATATGGAGGATGACATATGCCAAGTCTTCCAATGTAAAATATGTGGTCCAAATTTGAGTTATGCCAAGTTGGTCCAAGTTTGGCTTTAGTCACATGTAGCATCCAATTTATAATATAATTAAATATTATAACACATTTTGGGTCGTTGTTTTTGATGAATCCAATAATACCAATCTCGTCCCGCATATTCTCCCTTATTCGTTTACACCAACCACTTGTTTAGGTGTTTGTTAGTTACAGTTCAACAATTAATTAATAAATTTCAGTGATCTAAATTATTCAACATCGTGACTCATAATTTTTGGGAGTTGAAATATCACATTTGATCAATGTTTTTAAAAACAGGATCGATTCGGCCGGTTGAATCAGAACTCGGGGAAGAGACAGGTTAATTGCGACCGGGTTTATATAACAATTTATGGACCGGGTTGAACCGGTCGTAACGAACCGGTAAAAACCCGGTTTTACATAACATTAATATTTTGTTTATTTGATATTGTAGAAAGTGACCATGTTGTTGATGACAATGAAGTTGATAGTGAATTTTAATTACTAAACGATCATGAGTTTGATGCATTTAACACTCCAATGTCTCAAGATCTATGATTTGGTTTGATCGTTATGTTTCGTTTTGATGTATTTGGATTGATAAAAAAAACTTATGCTTATGTGTGTTTTTTTAATGTATTTGGTTGACCCGGTGATAGAACCGGTTGAACCGTGATCCGATCACCACACCAAGTCAACCAAAAAACCGGGTTTTAAAACATTGCATTTGATGGAACCATTAGCTGATGTCATAGTACAATCTCACATGTGATGAAAGCTAACACTAGGTGAAATATCACGTGAGAAACTTGACTTTTCCCTTTATATCAAATGACTTTTTATAATGTTTTTTGTTTTACTTAATTATATGTTACAAATAAATCTTTTCATTTTGCCACCATATATACTAGCAAAATAATAAAATAAAAAGCAATCGTAACATATTCAAGAATTTGAATAAACTTATACTATTTATTGAATTCATATACATCGACATAAGATTGACTAATTAATTTCCACTTCTTATTGAACATAACTTCTTTATTAGGAAAACAAACATTTGATAATGATAGCAACACTAGAAAATATACTCGCACAATGCATCATGATATATCTCGATTTAAATGTTTAGTTTTAATTTTTTTTTGTCTTTATCGATTTTATAATACGGTTTTGAGAAAACAATAATGTTTTTTTTATAAATTTGTTTGATTTAATTTTATTATAGTTTCAATTTAGATTTAATAATGATATGATTTATTTTAGTTTTAATAATACTAGTGTTGGGTCCGTGCATTGCACGGGAAGATAAATTTTTTGTTGGAATATTGAACCGAGTTAAAATGAAACGTAATTTCTCTGTTAACAGTTAATGAAATACAATGTGAAAAACGAATGTATTTTCATAAGTGGTTAACTTTCATATATTCTTAATCGTTTGTTGTTATGAGTTTGTGCAATAATATTGGTAATAGTTTGTATTATATTATTTAAAACTCAAACGACATGTCTCACACTATATCACTATTATTGAAATAATTATAAATATACAAATTAGTTGTTCAACTTGCAAGACAAATCTCATTAAAAATCCCAATAGCAAGTTATTATAGTAACTTTTTCCTATAAAAATATAATTAATATTAACTCTATAATTTGTCATAAATGCATCATTCATCTTAAGCTATTATAGTAATTGTTACCGCATAAAAAAAAAAGATTATCAACTCTATAAGTTATAAAAAAATGCATTATCTTCTCACATATATATATATATATATATATATATATATATATATATATATATTCACATCTTTCTTTCAATGTAACATTTTCTTATCAACTCCGATAACCAAAACCAATGCCATAGTATTAGTCGATAAAAATAAAGATGTGTATATGTATATATATATATATATATATATATATTATTCCCCTACTTCGAAAAATATGATTGTGGGTTTTGAAAAATATAAATAAATCCTCAGTAAATAAAATAAAATATAAAAAAGTAGTTTTTCAAAGAAACAAAAATATAGTGGAATATATTTTGTTCAGTTGCAGGTTCCGCCATTGACACCCGACCGTTCGTCTTCTTTTTGTACTCGGATGATACATAGAGAATCTATACATATTTATAGTGAATGTAGAGAATATTTTAAAATCTTTTATTTTCATTTTCGATTTTACATTTAAATGCAAATATATTAAAAATATGGAATAATATTTTTATATCTACATCGTTTCTATTTTATTTTCTTGGCACTTGGTTAATTTGGAAAGTATTGCGGAATATTTTTATTTTAAAAAATACGATAATTTATTAGTGTATCTCGTTAGTTTTTATTTTTTATTTATATCAACCTTCTTTTTTTCTTCTTTTAATGCTCGTGAAAAAAATACGTATAGATTTTATATTAGCAAAAAAAATACGTGTAGATTTTATATTATGCTAATATAAAATACATGTAGATTTTATAAAATAAAATATATTTTATATTAGCTTAAAAATACGGAAGAAAAAAGATTTTATGTTACATCTCATTATGTAAAAAAAATTTATAAAATAAAATATGGAAAAAGATTTTATAAAATAAAATATGGAAAAATCATTATGAGATGTAATGTAAAAAAATACGGAAGAATAAAGATTTTATATTACATCTCATTAATATAGATTTAAATGTAAAATCTACATTTAAAATAGATTATGCTAATATAAAATTTATTTTATAAAAGGTAATTTAATTAAAATGCCCTCTATTGAAAAATCAGTACCCAATATGCCCCAAATCTTGTTATTTTTGCCAAAATACCTCCTAGGTCCGCGTTTTTCACTGTTACACGCGGACCTGGTCCGCGTTTTGTCCGCGTTCACTATTACACGCGGACTTGGGCCGCGTTTTGGTCGCGTTCGAGAGTTACACGCGGACTTGGACCGCGTTTGGCTTCATTGCACGGGGACGAGGGTTGACCCCGCGTTTTTCACTGTTACACGCGGGTTGGGGCCGCGTTTTTTATTAAAAACGAGGGTTAGGTCCGCGTTTAATAGTGTAAAGCGTATTAGGGTTTGGAAAATTAGGGTTTCAGGCCTATGATTTCATGTGTGGTCAACTGTTTGTGACGTATTTTTTGAATGATTTTACTGTTTTTTTCCACATTTTAGTCTGATTCTCATACAATAAGTGTACCATTGTCATTGAATATGTGGTTCACATTCATTTTCTCCATTCTATTTTTCCTATAAAGATTAGTAAGATTAGATGCAAAATCGTTCATCACATCCACTTAAATTGCTTCATTTTTCATACTACTGAAAAAATGAGTTCATCTGTTCAAAAAACTAGACTCTTATTATGTTTCGATGGTCAATGGGTGCAAAACAACAATGGGTGGGATTATATTGGCTACACAAAGCGTGGTGTATATATTCCAATAATGGTTTCGTATAAGACGTTTATCGATTACGTCGTGGGAAAGTGTGGAATCAGAGATTCTGCTGCTTGCAAGTTGGTGTTCAGACGTGCAGATGGCTCACTGATGGAGATAACCAACGATGACGAAATCCTTGGTTTTATGCTACTTGTAGCCGATTCAGAAATACCTCCACAACTTTTTGTGTATGTCGCACCATTGATGGGCGATGACGAAGATGATGACGAAGGTGATGACGAAATCCATGTCGGTGGTAGTCAACTGGAGCCTGACTCTCAATTTCAGGCATCCTACGACACCACACTTTATTCTGATCATGCATATCGTCCTAACGAATCTTATCCCGAAGTTGTTCCGGAGACGCAACTAGAAGAAGAAGAAGAAGAAGCAGAAGACCCAAAAAGACGGTTTGTTGGAGTTGCTGATGACGAAACACATGTTTTCACAACTGGTATATCTGATCTGGACAGATCAGATACCGATAATGACGAGGACGAAGAAACATATACCCCTAGCAATAAATCATTTGGTGCGTTAAACGATTATTTTGATATGCCCCCTTCCCTTCCTAACCCGGAGACCCATATACCAGCCTACCAACCCGCACCTTACAATCGTAGTACAACTATACATGAAGGTCAAATATTTCATACGAAGGAGGAAATGACCGTACAGTTGGGAATGAAGTTCTTGCGAGAGGGTTTCGTGTTTAGAGCGAAGAAATCCGACAAACGCAGATACAAGGCTGTCCGTGACCAACAAAATTGTGAATGGAGTATGTTCGCGAAGTCCGTGGGCCCTAAAGGAGGGTTGTTTGTCGTTAGAAAGATGAATGACGTACACACATGTTCGAGGACACAACTAAATGCCAGCCACCGGCAGGCCAACAAAAGGACTTTGGGCCACATACTGAAAGACAAGTTTCTTGACGCTAGCAGGTCATTTCGGCCGAAGGACATCGTCAACGATATAAATCAGCAGTACGGGATCAACATTGGTTACCACCAAGGATGACGTGCGTGATGCAAGGCACTACTAATGGTGAGAGGCACTCCCGAGGAGTCGTACGAACGACTCCCTGCGTATTTATATAACTTGGAGCTGAAGAATCCGGGTACACGCACCAGAATAAGGACGGATTCAAACGGACGTTTCGAATTGTGTTTCGCTGCACTTGGATGTGCGGTAAGTATATTAAATCGTCGTAGCTTTACATATTATGAATTTTAACATTTACAAATAATAACCACGTACGTTTATTGCAGATCCGGACGTTTTTGACAAATCTGCGTCCTGTCCTTGTAATAGACGCTGCCCATTTAAAGGGGCATTACCTGGGTATGATGTTCTTGGCGGTTGCCATGGACGGAAATAACAACATTGTGCCCTTGGCTTTCGGAGTAGGCAAGTCCGAGACGGGGGAGGAGTGGGGTTGGTTTCTGAACATGTTGCGGGAATGTATCGGAGCCCCAGAAGGGTTGGTGTTTATGTCCGACAGGGCTCCTTCCATAAGCGCGACAATTTCTGCCGTGTACCCCTCCACCCCTCACGCCCTATGTTGTCGACATTTGGAGATGAACGTGAAAAGCGCGGACAAACGTATCACAACAAACAAGACCACCTACTGGAAGGCGTGCAAATCATATACTATTCGGGAGTTCGAGACCTACATGAATGCACTACGATATGAAGTACCTCGTGGAGCACAAGTTATGGACGAGGCTGGTAAAGAGAGGTGGTCAAGGGCCCATTTCCCTGCACAACGGTATAACATAATGACCTCTAATAGTGTAGAGTCGGTGAATGCACTGTCCCGTTTTGCACTCAGGTTACCCATTGTCGGCCTTATAGAGTACTTCCGAGATTTTCAACAAGAGTGGTACCAACTTCGACGACGAAAGGGAGGTTGATAAACTCTAAAATCTTTAACTTATATGTTTGTTGCATTTTTCGTCTTCCGTATAAATCGTAACACAATTAACACATATTTATAGATGAAATGCGTAATCATCTCACACCAATGGCGGAGGAGATAATTAGCAGAAGGTCGGGAAAGTCTGCGACATGGAGGGTAAGTCAGATTGGACATGGTAAGTTCAACGTTCGGGATATCCGTTATCACGCGACTGTCGATATGGTCAACGGTGTTTGTGAATGTAACCAATGGCAATATTCTGGTTTACCGTGCGGTCATGCCATCGCTGCTGCAAGGTCAATGAATCGTAGAGATTGCAGCGATATGGCTATATCTTACTACACGTCCAGTACTTACCGGTCAACATATCATGAGCTGATCTATCTTGTTCGACCCCCTCAATCATGGGTTTTGCCACACGTCCCCCTTCCGCCATGCTATCCACCATTAATAACCAAGAGACGTGCGGGGAGACCAAGAAAGAACGATCGACGTCCATCTCGTGGTGAGGATCCGATACAAAGAACATGTACTAGGTGTGGAGGAGTAGGACATACTCGTGGTGAATGTCCAACTCCTGCCCCTTCAACCGTGCCCATGAGAGCTTCTACTAGCCAAAGATTTCGCTCTTAAGGGTCATCGAACCTAGAACCACATGGAACTTTAAGGCATGATAGCATTGACCTTAACATTGACTTCCCTTGATTGTAACCACCTCATCTTCTATGCTAAGTGATATTGTTATTATGTTAATTGTTGATTTTATCTACCTTATCGTGGTTGTGAAATTATATTATGTGTAAATAAAAGTTAAAACATAAAAGCATCGTTTTATTGAAATTAAAGAAAACGAATGGTGCATCCATACAACATTCAAGCATCGATAAAGTAAAAATTAATGCATAAAATAAAACTTAGGTTAAACGTTAAAGTGCATCCATACAACAACCACCCTTTGAGAAACCTACTACGGGTAGATTTCCCGGCACTTCGTAACCCAGCCAGCCTTTGCCTTCATATGCTCCTCCATGACGGTGTAGTTTTCTTTTATGTCTACCAGTTCATCTTCTAACTTTCTAATCTCCTTTTGTTTCTCCCTGACATCGCGCTTCATATTCTCCAGGAGCTCCTTCTGCTCCGCAATAGTTGCTTCTTTCTCCTTCTGAAGTTCCATGTTTTGTAGCCACGTCCTGCCTGTATTTCGTATCTCTTCATTTGCCTCATCACATGACCTTTTCAACCTGGTAGGCAGTACCTGAGACATTGGTAGACCTGGCCCCTAGTTCCCCTAATCAACCTGTCGGGGCGCTTGGTGAAATTTTGCCGGCAGGCAGGAAACATCTCCAAGATCCATATCTGGAATTACATAAATTGAACAAGTACGTTAGAATAAATCCAAAATTAGCAAAATTAGTTAATGAATTGATATTTATGTTATTGTACTTATCAAACCTTTAGGGCATGTGCAAACCCGTTCAACGTCATCTTGTTGTTTTGCTGGTTCTTCTGCTTGCGTCTGGCAATGGCACCGTAGAGTCCTTTGTATGAGTGACTCCAGATGTAGCTACCCCACGGATAGCGGTTAAACCTCTCCAAGTCATCGACAGCGATAAGTACAGTAGAGGAAACCGGCAGCCTTAGATCACGACCCATGAACATCAACTCCGCCATCACCACCAAGCAAACACGCACAGCATCCTCATCGGATATCGCACCCAGACCAGTTCTCATCGTCTGGAAGACGGTTCTCAGCGTCAAGATACCTGGTGCAAGTCCGGGCCAAACCCTACTAACGAGGGACTCATCTGTCAAGGTAGGAAGGTCGGGTATTTGTCCGAAAAGGAGTCCTGTTACAATACAGAACTCACGATGACCAAAGTGCATGCGAGTCCCACACACGTGGAAATACAATTCCTCCGGCTGTGGTCTCACAACCTCGACCTCCATCTGTAAAAACATGTGTACTAGAAGGGGGTCCTGTCCAATATTGGTAAGCTCGAGCCATGGCCCGAAAGATGTGCGGCTAAACATTTCGTGTAAACGTTGTGCCCGTTCAGGTGGACACGCTTCAAAAGCATCTCTAATTTCCTTTAACATGGCGATACGGCATTTGAACGAAAGATCGACGTTATCAAAATCATCCTACATAGCAATGCAAGGATGTTGTCAACGCACCTAACTTATAACTAACGATGTACATTTTGTTTATTTCGTCTATTGGTTATTTTTATAAAAAATAAACCACTGAATCTATTGGATTTCCAGGTAGTAGGGGAATCACGTGGATTTCTTAAATCTCTAAAAACCTTAGGGCTATTTACACCCGTTTGACAAAATCCAAATCGATATGTTGCGGTTTTTTTATTTCGGTTTTAGGCAACTAAAATTAACGCAATCTCTACAATAATTTTATACAATGAACGCAACCCCTAAAAAAACGCAATCTCTACAATATTTTTATAAAAAAAACGCAATGTCTAAGATTAACACAATCTCTACTATATTTTTATAAAATTAACGCAATCTCTAAAATTGACGCATAATCTACAATTTTTTTTATAAAAAAAACGCAATCTCTAAAATTAACACAATCTCTACTATATTTTTATAAAATTAACGCAATCTCTAAAATTGACGCATAATCTACAATTTTTTTTATTAAAAAAACGCAATCTCTAAAATTAACGCAATCTCTACAATAATTTTATAAAATGAACGCAATCCCTAAAACAAACCCAATCTCTACAGTTTTTATACAAAAAAAAAACGCAATCTCTAAAATTAACGCAATCTCTACAATAATTTTATAAAATGATCGCAATCCCTAAAACAAGCCCAATCTCTAAAATTGACGCATAATCTACAATTTTTTTATTAAAAAAACGTAATCTCTAAAATTAACGCAATCTCTACATTAATTTTATAAAATGAACGCAATCCCTAAAACAAACCCAATCTCTACAGTTTTTATACAACAAAAAAAAACGCAATCTCTACAATTATTTTATAAAATGAGTGCAATCCCTAAAACAAACCCAATCTCTACACTTTTTTATAAAAAAAAAACGCAATCTCTAAAATTAACGCAATCTCTACAATTATTTTATAAAATGAGCGCAATCCCTAAAACAAACCCAATCTCTACATTTTTTTATACAAAAAAAAACGCAATCTCTAAAATTAACGCAATCTCTACAATAATTTTATAAAATGATCGCAATCCCTAAAACAAGCCCAATCTCTAAAATTGACGCATAATCTACAATTTTTTTATAAAAAAAACGCAATCTCTAAATTTAACGCAATCTCTACAATTATTTTATAAAATGAACGCAATCCCTAAAACAAACCCAATCTCTACAGTTTTTATACAAAAAAAAACGCAATCTCTAAAATTAGCGCAATCTCTACAATTATTTTATAAAATGAGCGCAATCCCTAAAACAAACTCAATCTCTACAGTTTTTATACAAAAAAAAACGCAATCTCTACAATTATTTTATAAAATGAGCTCAATCCCTAAAACAAACCCAATCTTTACACTTTTTTATACAAAAAAAAAACGCAATCTCTAAAATTAACGCAATCTCTACAATTATTTTATAAAATGAGCGCAATCCCTAAAACAAACCCAATCTCTACAGTTTTTATACAAAAAAAAAAACGCAATCTCTAAAATTAACGCAATCTCTACAATTATTTTATAAAATGAGCGTAATCCCTAAAACAAACCCAATCTCTACATTTTTTTATACAAAAAAAAACGCAATCTCTACAATTATTTTATAAAATGAGCGCAATCCCTAAAACAAACCCAATCTCTACAGTTTTTATAGAAAAAAAAACGCAATCTCTAAAATTAACGCAATCTCTACAATAATTTTATAAAATGAACGCAATCCCTAAAACAAACCCAATCTCTACAGTTTTTATACAAAAAAAAAACGCAATCTCTAAAATTAACGCAATCTCTACAATTATTTTATAAAATGAGCGCAATCCCTAAAACAAACCTAATCTCTACACTTTTTTATACAAAAAAAAAACGCAATCTCTAAAATTAACGCAATCTCTACAATTATTTTATAAAATGAGCGCAATCCCTAAAACAAACCCAATCTCTACAGTTTTTATACAAAAAAAAACGCAATCTCTAAAATGAACGCAATCCCTAAAACAAACCCAATCTCTACAGTTTTTATACAAAAAAAAACGCAATCTCTAAAATTAACGCAATCTCTAAAACAAACTCAATCTCTACAGTTTTTTTATACAAAAAAAACGCAATCTCTACAATATTTTTATAAAATTAACGCAATCCTAAAATTAACGCAATCTCTAAAACAAACTCAATCTCTACAGTTTTTTTATACAAAAAAAAAACGCAATCTCTACAATATTTTTATAAAATTAACGCAATCCTAAAATTAACGCAATCTCTAAAATCAACGTAATATGTAAAACTAAAATTAACGCAACCTCTAACATATTATCAACATAAACGCAACACTCTAAAATTAACACATAATCACTAAAATAAATATAAAATTAAAACGCGGTTAAAGAAAACTTACCGAAGAAAGTGGTCGACTCATATCCGACTTTTATAAATGCTAACCAACCGAGCCGAGATCCGAGCGTGTGTAATACACGATATATTTGAGAGAGTGAAAAAGATGGGATCCCTTTGAGAGTGATGGTGGTGGGGTTAGGGGGGGGGGGGGACCTCACTTATTTATAGGAGGTATCATATAAAACCCTAATAAATTAATCAATCCACACCGTTGATCTGTTACTAAACCCTAAACAATGTTATGGACCGGCCCCCAAGTACGCGTTGAACAGTAAAAAACGCGGTCCAGATCCGCGTTTCACAGTGAATGTCATTTCTCGGTTAATGGAAGCCAAACGCGAACCAAATACTCGTTTATAGGGTGAAACGCGGACCAAGTCCGCGTGTAACATTGAAAAACGCAGCCCAAACACTCGTCCCCGTGCATTGAAGCCAAACGCGGACCAGGTCCGCGTGTAACAGTGAAAAACGCGGACCTAGGGGATATTTTGGCAAAAATAATAAGATTTGGGGCATATTGGGTACTGATTTTTCAATGGAGGGCATTTTAATTAAATTCCCTTTATAAAATCCTCCATCAAAAAAACAAATATTATATTAATAAATGAGTATCCATTCCACAAATAGATGATTATGTGAGATACTGTGCTTGGAAAGGTTGTACCAAAGCATTAAGAAAATGTAAATTAAGTAATTGACTTTAATTAGTTGTAACTTATGCTTAAAATGTTGTAATTAAGAGTTTTTTATGTCGTTTTTATAATAATAGAAGCGTACTCGTGCAATGCAGCGAGATACATCACGATTTTAATGTTTATTTTTATTTTTTGTTTTTTATCGATTTACAATACGATTTTGAATGTTTTTATTGAGGGATAATGGTTTTTTATATATAAATTTGTTTAATTTAGGCTTAACAATATAATGTTTTTTATATAAAAAAAATTAAGTAGTTTGTTAAAATTAATTAATTATCTTATATATTTTAAATTTTTTATATTTAAATTGAGATGTTTATCCTGTTTTCATTATGTTTATCAGAATTCAAATTTCATAATTTTAGGATTTGGGGATTAGAGATAAAGATTTTGGGGGATAAGAATGAAATTTATTAATTAGGGTTAAAAGCATTTAAAAGTAGTAAATATTGTTTCATTAATTGTTTTTTAAGATATTTTAAGTAGATTAGCATTAAATAATAGTACATAATGCTTAATACATCACGATTTTAATGTTTATTTTTATTTTTTTTATTGATTTACAGTACGATTTTGGATGGTTTTTATTGAGTGATAATGGCTTTTTATATATAAATTTGTTTAATTTAGGCTTAACAATATAATGTTTTTTATATAAAAAAAATTAAGTAGTTTGTTAAAATTCATTAATTATCTTATATATTTTAAATTTTTTATATTTAAATTGAGATGTTTATCCTGTTTTCATTATGTTTATGAGAATTCAAATTTCATAATTTTAGGGTTTGAGGATTAGAGATAAAGATTTTGGGGGATAAGGATGAAATATATTAATTAGGGTTAAAAGTTTTACAGGTAGTACATTAGGCTTTAATAGTTATTTTTAAGAGATTTTAAGTAGATAACTTTAAATGATAGTACATAAAGTTTAGTGAGTTGTAATTAAGAGTTTTTTATGTCATATTTATAATATAGTATAGATAGAGATATAGATATATATATAGATATAGATAAATCCATTTTTAGTTTGAATATACGTTTTCGAAACAACTTCAACTAGCCATCGTAAAGTTGAAGTTTGCACATGAAGTCTTCTTACGTAACAACGAAGAACTAAACCCAAAAGTCGATTTCTCTAAATCAAACACCAAAAAGTTATCTTCAAACTGATACGTTCCGATCACGATCGCCGGTTCACTCGTTGCGCCACCGTCAACAAACGCTAAACACGCCACGTCTTCCGTCATTTGCTTAATGGAGTTAGCCGTCGATATACTCCACTTCTTCCCATCCTCGACAACCAAGTCAATATCGGGAACTTTTATACTAGCCTTCGTGGATGTGTCGAAACAAAGCCCAAATGGTGCAACCGGCTTTGCAGGGAGGATTCGTTTTGTAACGGAAGAAAACCTTCGAACCACTTGATTGTAAATGTCGGTTCTTAGAGTCGTGTAAGGGTCGATTGTACTAAGTTTTGTAGTGGTATTCCCAAAAAGGTCGATCGATCGCTTTTTTATTACAATGGCATTGACACCAATAAAGTATCCGAAAGAATTCGGATGCTTTATTAAAGAAGTATAAGAGAGAAAACTCCTTATGTCGATATCCGATTGGGGAAGAAGGTAATAAGAACTATTTCCGTAAAATAAAACCCCGGGAGCGGACAATGTGCTAGGCAAACATAGTGCCATAATGCTTTTAAGCGGGCCATTTAAATAAGTTGGCAACGCGTAAGGCGAGGTCGAAAGCGCCATAATACCGGTAACATTCGTTGGGAATGATTCGAACGACGAAGAAGGAGCACATGCGGCATTGGGGTATGCACCGTATAACCCACTCAAAACGTTTCTACCGTTACTTGTGCTCACCGTGTATTCGTGATCATAGCTAAGTAGGGCTTGGCCACACGAACCGGTAACAGGGTTGACCACTTTGACCGGGCACGTACAATATCCCCAACCGGGTAGCGTCGGGCCTTTGTTTACCGGTGGGCAGGAAGGATTGTCGTACGAGTACGTGGTTCGCAAGTCTTCGCATTGATATTCTTCGCATGAAATGGGGTAGTTGCAAAGTGTGTTGGCGGGACAACTGCCTCGATACGTGTTCCATTGCAGGGTGCACTCGTGCCATATGAAAGGAGCATCGATGTCGATAAGGAAGTTTAAACGCACGTATTGTGTGTAATCTTCGTATACGGTCAAGATCTTAGCGCTATAGAGAGGCTTAGCGACATCGATATGTTTACTAACCGGAACAACGATCGATGTATAAGGTGGTATAAATTGTGCTATGGCTTCATTTGCATGCGAGATGAAAGCTACAACAATAACGATTAGTTGTATAATGAAAGACATTTTTGTATAGTTTTTGAAATGGCATAAAGCATGTTTAAATAGATATGTCAAGGCCTTTGTGTTAGGGTGTTTTTTTTTCAATCTATTTTAAAGGCAAAATGCTAATGCTTATAGTTTACCTGTATTTTTATGAAAAAGTCAAAGGTCAAAGAGAGAGCAAGGGTGCAACGAAAGCATTTATTGACTGTAACGCGAAGTAATATTAATTCATATGGAGTTATTTTGATAAAAGGAAAATAAGTAGAGTTGTTATTTTATATATTTTACACTGAATTTAGTTTTTTTAGCCAAACTGATTAACATATGTATCAAGCGTACATATTAAATCGGTATCAAGTATTGATTTAATCGATACTAATTGTAGTCGGTGATAGTATCATACCAAGTATGGAAACTTGTTTGGTACACGGTATTGAAAGTCTAATAACACGATAGCATCAATGTATCATTGTAGTGAATGTATTTTCGGTCTTTATTGAATATTAAATATCGTAACTTTAGCTTTTTTATTTTGAGCATTTGAATATTTACAACTTCTATTTTTTGCAATTAAAAAACCCCCTTAAACACATGTGTTATATGCAAACTCAAAGTATCACTCCTAATTTGAACGAAAATTGCAAGTTTTTTTTTCACTTAAAGTTGGTACAAGTTGGATTTAAGTATATTGTATTTTGTTTACTTTTTATTTTGAAAAACTGCATTTTGATGTATATGGTAATACATCTTAATAAATAAAAAAATGATTTTTTTTTGTTTTTCTAGATAATCATAGTATATTTTTCATCGTATCAAACACATTATACGTTTTTTAATTATATCAAAAATATAATTTATTTTTCAAATAAAATTATAATTTAAAAGCATATTACAAAAATAGCAATATTTAATAAACTTAAATTTTAATAATTTAATTAGTTGAATATCCAATTAATATCCCAAAAAGTCAATGGGCCTAAGCATCATGGCCCTCGCTTACGATGTAAAGCTTTAGAACATGGCCATAAGCACCAATTGAATACATGATTCTACGCATAAATTAAAATTTGTCCTAATCCGTCGGAAATCAGGTTCCCCTGTCACATGTGAGTTGAAGATTATCTGTAAAAACGAGCGTCGTGGTGAGGGTAAGGGTCTCATGTCGAGAACTGGAGGGATGCGGGTCAAATAATGTTCTCCGTTGGCTAGTATTTATTAGAGACAGAAAATATATCTAATTTTTATTTATCACTTATTAGTCTCATCTCCACACCGGTCAAAGCCCGTTACATATGCAGTGATACGTAGACTTAACTAAGGCCTTGTTTGTTTTTTTATAAAAAAAAAACACTTAATTGCCCCTTATCACTTATTCGGTCAGAGGTAGGCCAATTAAGTGTGTTTGTTTTTTCAAAAAAAATCAGTTGCACTTAACACTTATTATGCACTAACCGAAAAAGTGAGAGATCTATCACTTTTTTTCACTTATCTCTTTTATTGATTCCTTCCATCAGATTTCTCTTTTTTTTCACCCATCGCTCAAGATAGCAGTACGCTTTCCACGATTCCTTCCAAAAATCGATCTCCAAAGCTTGTTCGATCTCCAAATCGATCTCCAAAGGTTGTTCGATCTCCAATCGGCGCCTGGGACTCCAGATTATTGAACGACACTTTCGACTCCAGATCGATTTTCTCCAGGTCTTCAGATTGATTTTCTCCAGATCGATTTTCTCCAGGTCTTCAAATCGATTACCAAAAACCATAACATCTTCAAATCGATTTTCTCCAAATCTAAATCTTCAAATCGGCCTCTCTCTTCTCCTCTCCAAATCGACGCCTTCGGGACTTGCAGGTTCGATTTCTATGCTTCTGGTCAATTTTATGCTTCGATTTTATGGTCGATTTGTACTTCTATAAAAGGTTGATTTTATGCTATCTGGTCGATTGTATGCTAACTGGTCGATTTTATGGTTGTGTGAAATGTTAGTAACCTGATACGTATTTTAATGATACATATAATATTACAATGTATGTAATAAACTGAAAATCAACAAATGATTACTAATAACACAAATACAAAAAGAAATTGAATCAACAGATGAAATATAAACGAATAAACCGTATAAGATTCGAACGACGCTGAGGCTCGTGTATGACACGATTCCCTTAAACAGATTTGCCGTATGTTCCCAGGGTACAACAGCGTAAGCAGAAGTAATGTCGGATATAACCACTTGCCTGAAATATGTCGGAGAAAATCGTATGCAGAAGATATTTCAGATAATGTGTGTATCGTTCGGTATCTCAGTGTGTGGAGTGCAATCGGACTCCACCTTTTTATACCCGCCCAATGCACTGGATCAAAACAAAATTTTCGCAAAAACCAAGCTGCGCGAACACAAGATTTCGAAGTTGCATTCGTGTCGGCAGCTCGCGCCCATTCACAAGTTCGTCGATTTTAGCCTACGAAAGTCTCAATCGGCACCCCCTGCGTGCGGGTAGGTGTTGTTGTAAAACCAAACAAGAGTTTGTAAGCCTCTTCCACATTCATGATTATAAGCCACAAAAAAATTGTTCCTCGTTCCTATGTGGGACACAATCCCACACCCACTTGACTTTTGCCAGTTTCATCCCAAACACTCAACTTTAAGTATCGATATCTCATTCACACATATTTCGTTTTGGACACATAATATATCGTTTCGAAGCTCTCATATAGGAGAACACAAACACACTAAGAGTTAGATATATATATATATATATATATATAATGCATATACATGTATTTAAATGTGTCCAAAGTTACTAAAAAACCACATTTTTATACCAAAATTTCCAACAATCCCCCACATGAATAGAGATCGATCTTTGCATACGAAAATTTTCCTACACAATTTCAATGGTCGAATCCTGCATAGGATAGGTAGGTATTACCTTTTGAACCTTCCCTTGTGAAACACACTTAGCCTCGTAGTTGTCAGTAGACTCGATGTCCTTGAATTGAACTGCCATTTATGTAGGCGACAATACATTTCACACAGAACTCTTCTTAACAAGGTCATATCCTCATAGTCGTATTCGTTATGGTCATAAACACTAGCCTGGTTCATCGAGAGCTGCCAGGAATTGAGCCCCCATAATTCCCTTTGAAGCGACCCCACTTCTCTCTCACATAGGTGATCTTCAATAATCATTAAAAGCCATATGTTTAGCCTCACTGTCACTGATTCCAGAATTGGACTAGAAAGTTTATTAACTCCCGTATAGTGACCTCCCTTACTCATACAACTAGGTTGTCCTTTTGAATCCAGATCTTGGGATCTCCAGTCTTCTGGGTAAGGTTTCCTTTTCATGAATTATTCATTCAAAGGCTTTAGTCCCATTCCTCTCGACGACTTATACACCAAATCTCTACTTAGGCCTTTCGTAAGCGGATCCGCAATGTTATCCTTTGACTTCACATAGTCAATTGTGATAACTCCAGTAGAGATAATTATCGAATCGTATTATGTCTTGTTATCCCAGTTTAATCTAGTTGATTAACAATCACAGAACATAATAATAATCAAGAGATATAAAGATTAGAATAACATACCAATCCCTTGAATAAACAGTTAAACCTTGTGTGTTCTTGATACTCTTGAATACAGAGAAAACAACTACCTCTCTCTAAAATATGATTATGAATAATTATCAAAGGTTAACCTAAAACTAAACTAAACAAAATATTAACTATCCAGGCCTAATGCCTAATGGGCTTATGGGCTTGAGGCCCAATAGCTAACAACTATTAACTTATTACAAAATAAACCCTCTAACTAACTTTAATACAATTGCAGTTTAAACCCTTAACTTTAACTTTAATCTTAAATACAATTTATGATCCAACAATCTCCCCCTTTGGATTCAAGATTAAAAAAAATTGCAATTGTCTTCGGGTCTTCACTTTTCTTCTCTTTTCTTGAAAAACTTCAGATATGACGTTGATAGCTTCAAAACTTGATAACTTGATATCCTTGAAATAATCTTCAAAACTTTGAAAATCTTCTGCAAGTCTTCAGATTATATTCTCCCCATTAATATATTCTCCCCCTTTTGTATGTTCTCCCCCTTTTTGATGAGTGGTGAGAAGCATCATCATCAAAACATATCAAAACAATCTCCCCCATTATGAAAAAATCTCCCCCTTTGTCTTTATAGACTTCAATGTAGCACCGTCTTTATGTAACGAGCCCTGTAAAATAAGAGCAGTCTCCCCAAATGGAAAGAGTGATTATTTCAATCTTTTCAGATTAAAATAGAAAATAGTAACCATTCGAATCTTTGCAAATTCAAATAGTTTAATAGGTGTAACCCTGAATCAACAAATGACTCAGTTAAAATGTCTGTCAGTAACACAAAGTTACTGAGTAACACAAAGTTACTATATAAGGAGCTGGTTTGATGTTGGCTCCCCAGGTCTTCCATTCAATCATCGAATAACACATGATTATCTATGAACGTTCTGACATAAAACAAATTTCTGTGTGCTCGTGCATGTGTATGAAAAAATTTAAGCATAGATGATTGCTTTTCAATATAGGCTCAAAGTATGTAAACTTGTTGAAACAGCAACAAATTATACAAAGACTCAATGTGCATGAGAAAGGGTTCGAAGGTGGGGCAACTTTCCTTCTTTTTCAATATTAGTATCTTCCAAATGAAGAACCAATAGCGTATGTGCTGCTTCCCCAGAAAATGTGAAACATTATCTTTTTGAGAAAAGAATGAGTAGCTGGTGGGGTTGTATGCAAGAGATGGCATGGGCTAGTTGCCTTTTTTAATGATGGTCACCAAAGAATGTGATCCAATCAGATTATGTGGTTGCCCGACTCAGAAAGAGTTTGGTGCAGAGTTTAATATTCTTTTACTCTGATCTCTCACCCTATTTCTTTTAATGCTCACTTCTAACCAATCTCTCATTTACATTTTACCTCTTCACACACCATCACTCAATTCTTTTTACCCCTCTCCCCTCAATCACTCAAGGTATACTTCCTGGGTAGGAAACACTGGTTATCGTGAATCCATGGAAGTTCTGTTAAGCTCACACACTGAATCCCATGTATTATCCTAAAAGTACGTGTTGTTCAACAGGATATAAAAGCACAAATAAGCATAGGGTTACATGAAGAATAAAAATATTGAGAAGTCAAAACAATTGTGTTTGACGATGCAATTCTCCCCCTCAACCTAAAAGTGGTTGGCAATAAGCTCATATCAATTTGTCATGAAGAATAATATGTTGGAGAATCAAAAACGAATGTTGTTTATATGAACAATATATAAACATATTTTCAATGAAAGCACATGAAATGACGTTTGATTCAATCAACAGTGAATACAAAGAACGTAAGTATTACCATAGAAAGATTTAACTTTTGATACATGGTAATAACAAAGTCAAATAGAATGTTCTGAACCGTTATGTGTATGAATACTTGACAAAGTATATTGACAAGATAAAACGCAAGTATTTATCTTTAAGAACACACGGTCAGATAATCTTTTAAAATCACAGATATTCTCCCCCCTTAACTGATAATTTTTTTTTAAATCAAGCAGGAAGAATAAAGCACTGAAGTGTGGGTCCTAATCTGATGTGATTAGAAGCCATACTCCGTTGAGGTACGGGTTCTAAGCTGATTTACTTAGAAGCCTTGGTTCTTTCTCCTCCTTAAACTTTGGGTGCCTGCAACACAGATTTAGCTTTTGGTACCCACTGGTAGTTGGGTCCTAATGAGTTAGTTGCAGTTCTAGTAGGATAGATGAAATAAGAACCATACCAGTTATTAACATAAGATTTTCTGACAAAATCATTTGAGCCACAGTAGGAGTAACTAATTTTCTTTTGTGCTAACCTGATCAGTTGATTAATAGTGTAAACCAGATCAGGTTTGCCAAAAGTTTTACCTTTAGAATCATAGTTCCATTTAGCATTTGATGTATGCACAAATGATTTGTATTTCTTCTTTTCCTCCGATGATCCTTTAACTCTCCAGATCTAGTTTCCTCTTTCTTTCTCATCATCCCTTCTCCAGAAGCTTTTCTTTTGAGACTTGTTCTTCTTGAAGTTACATGAACCATCAACATTTTTGTCATAGAAAATGTTAGAAGGATGAATCTGATCAGTAGATTTAGAAGTAAGACAATCATATAAATCATAGAAAGGATTATAGAAAACATTTGAAAAATGTGAACTTGAAGTTGTTTTTAATGAACTATTTGAATTAGCTAGATCATCTCTTGGTGATTGAGATATTGACTCTGGCATCTTGTGCTCAGTCAGTTTCACCTTGAATACGATCTCTTCAAGTTCCTTTATCTTTGAAGACAAACTTTTCTTTCCTTTTCAATCAGATCAAACTTCTTATGCAACTCAGATTTTGCATTCTTCTCCTTTATGATGTTTGTTGACAATTCAAATAGCTTTCCTGTCAGCTTGGCTATCTCGGTCTCAAATATTTTCTTTTCTTCAGAAAAGTTTGTATGTATATCCTTCAGCTCAACTTTCTTCTTCTCATTCTCAGCATTTTCTCTCTCAAGAATGATAAATTTCTCAAAGTCTGAAACTTGTTGAAAAAGCTTAACACATCTAAGCTCTAAAGATTTCTTTTCTTCAAAGGCTTTTCTGGAGAAATCAGAGAATTTCTTAGCAAATTCTTTTCTCTCTTTCTCAATCTTCAACATTTCATCTTGAGCTATTGTATTGTCTCTGTCTTGGGTTGCCTTTTCTTTTAGCGTATTAATCTCAACCTCAAGACTGAGAACTTTATCTTTAAACTTATCTCTGTCCGCACAGAGTTGAGAATTTATCTGTCTTAGTCCTTTACTAGTATCATTTGCAACACTTATACTCCTTCTAAGCTACTCAAGCTCTCTTTGCATTGCATCCTTCTTTGACCATGTAGAGCTGGATTCAGATCTTTTCAATTTTGCTTGAAGATCCAATATCTCTTTTTCTTTAGACTCAATCATTTCTGCAAAGTCAATTATAGAATCAGAATCTTTTGAATTTTCTTTTAAAGCATTGATCTGAATAAGAAGAGATGAGTTCTGAATCTTTAGATTTCAATTCTCAGCTTCAAGAGGTAACATCTCGGATTTGAACTTTTTAATCTCCTTTTCACAATCATCAGCCCTGTCTGTATATCTTGACAACTGTCTAGCAAGTCGTTTAGCATTTGCTTTTGCTTCAGAATGTGTCATCTTTTCAAAATCAAGGTTGTAACCTTCAGACATCATTAGCTGATTCGACATCCTAGCTGTATGGTTAGTAATCAAACTTTTCTGTACCAAGACAACCAACTAGATGAGATCGTTAGAATCAAAATGAAAACCACACTAAAAAATTTTCAGAAAAATAAATTCCCGAAAATAATTAAATGCAGTCCTTTCAATCAGTATAAAGCTTCAAATACTACTGAATAAACCAAACTGTGAGAATCTGACAAAAAATAAATTTCGCAAAAATGAACAGTGAATAGTACTCACGTGAACAGTGACTTGCGCAAACCGGGGGTGGCGCAAAGTGAGGTATGCGCAAGTAGTGAGTCGCGCAAAGTGAGGTTTGCGCGTCTAGTAGGTTGCGCAAAGTGAGGTTTGCGCGTCTAGTGGGTTGCGCAAAGCAGAGGTTTGCGTGTCTAGTGGGTTGCGCAAAGCAGAGGTTTGCGCGTCTAGTGGGTTGCACAAAGCAGAGGTTTGCGCGTCTAGTGGGTTGCGCAAAGTTGAGTTCGACCGGTAAGTTGTTCGACCGGTATGTTGCACGACCGGGAAGGATTTTCGACCGGGAAAGGAACTTTGACCGATATGATTGTGAGGACGGATATACTATGGACCGATATAGTGAACTCGACCGGTAATGTGCCTTGACCGGTAATGAGAATGGACCGGTATAGAGATATTCGACCGGTAAGATGATGAACCGATAAAGGTCTTGGACCGGTAATGGTATGGACCGATAAAGCAATGGACCGGTATAGGGTATTCGACCGGTAAAGGTATGACCGATACAAAGTATTCGACCGATATGTTCCTAATGGTCTCGACCGGTATGTTCTTAAATCATCCCAGAACGTCGATGAACAGCCCAGATATTCAACCTAGAAACCACACAAAATACAAAAATTGAATGCAAAGATCAAACTTTTGTAACCCAAAACATGTACCAAGCAGAATGCAATCAAAATCAAAGGCTAAATCCAACTTTCATGCATCAATTTTGAAGAACTCAGTGACCGATATATGAACCCAGATTGCAACTAAACTCAAAAATTCGATCACTTGATAATTCTCAATGCAATTAATCAATCAGATAGCATTCAGAAGCATGATACTCATCTAATCAGATCAACTTTAAACCAATAAACACATCAAATTGAGAAATCGATTTTCACTTGATGAACAATAACTCGATGAATAGAGAAATCGCAAAACACATATTTAATCCTAAAAACTTGATTCTTAGGCTCTGATACCACTTGTTATCCCAGTTTAATCTAGTTGATTAACAATCACAGAACACAATAATAATCAAGAGATATCAAGATTAGAATAACATACCAATCCCTTGAATAAACAGTTAAACCTTGTGTGTTCTTGATACCCTTGAATACAGAGAAAACAACTACCTCTCTCTAAAATATGATTATGAATAATTATCAAAGGTTAACCTAAAACTAAACTAAACAAAATATTAAATACTCAGGCCTAATGCCTAATGGGCTTATGGGCTTGAGGCCCAATAGCTAACAACTATTAACTTATTACAAAATAAACCCTCTAACTAACTTTAATACAATTGCAGTTTAAACCCTTAACATTAACTTTAATCTTGAATACAATTTATGATCCAACATGTCTACATTTAATATGTCTAGATTTCCCATTATACATTGTACTTTGAGCTCTACCAATTGCCGATTGGCTATCACAATGTATACATATGGCCGTTACCGGCTTAGGCCATTTGGGAATATCTTCCATGAACTGACGTAGCCATTATGCCTCTTCACCACATTTATCCAAGGCAATAAATTCAGATTCCATCGTGGATCTGGTTATAACAGTTTGTTTGGACAATTTCCAAGATATAGCCGCACCTCCAAGTGTAAACACATATCCACTTGTAGATCTGGAATCCTTTATATCAGACTAGCAATTATTCTTGAGTATTCCACTTGTGCAACACCTTCCCCTCTATTCTTAGATAGATGTTGACTAGTGACAATCGGAGTTTTAACTATACTAGTATCTCCTTCATTAAATTTCTCAAGAATCTTGTCCACGTAGTGTGTTTGATTTAACACCAAACCATTTTGGGTTCTTGTGATCTTGACCCTAAGAATCACATCCGCTAAACCCAAATCTTTCATGTCAAACATAGATTTCAACATATCTTTCGTGGACCTTATCATTTTGTCATGTGCCGATGATAAGCATATCATCAACATATAAACACAAGATGACATATCCATGAGTGGTGTCTTTCATATAAACACACTTATCACACTCATTTATCTTAAAACCGCCTTCTAACATGGCTTGATCAAACTTTTGATGTCATTGCTTTGGAGCTTGCTTTAGGCCATACAAGGATTTTATAAGTTTACAAACCTTGTTCTCTTGTCTCGGGGCAACAAATCCCTCAGGCTGCTCCATATAGATTTATTCTTCTAAATCTCCGTTTAGAAAAGCAGTTTTTACATCCATTTGGTGAATTTGCAGATTTCTAATAGTTTCTATAGCTAACACCAATCTAATAGATGTTATTCTTGTCACCGACGAATAAGTATCAAAATAACCTAGACCTTCCTTTTGTCTATATCCTTTGATTACTAATCTCGTATTGTATTTATCAATGTTGTCATCATCTTTCATCTTTCTTTTAAAAATCCAACGGTAACCTAGAGGTTTACAACCCGGAGGTAGGTCCACTAGTTCCCACGTATGGTTTTGTAAGATAGATTTTATCTCACTTTTGATGGATTCTTTCCATTGAGGTCCCTCCGAAGACGTAACCGCCTCATGATAAGTTTTAGGTTCACTTTCCACCACGTAGGTGAGAAAATCGGGACCAAACGATTTTTCAACCTGAACCTGTTTACTTCTTCTAGGTTCCACTTTTTCTTCCTCAGATAGAACTTGTTCTTCCTCTCGAACAATTTCTTTATCTTTAGAAAATGAAGTTTGATCTTCCTTGTTCAAACAAGGAAACACGTCTTCGAAGAATGAAGCATTTCTTGACTCCATAATTGTATTCTTGTGTATCTCGGGATTTTTAGATTCATACACAAAAAACCGATAAGCACTACTATTTTGTGCATATCCAATGAATACACAATCCACTGTTTTAGGTCCTAACTTTTGTACCTTAGGCGAAGGTACAACCACTTTAGCTAGGCACCCCCACACTCGTAAGTACTTGTAAGATGGTTTTCTACCCATCCAAAGTTCATACGGTGTTTCATCTTTTTTCTTGCGGGGTATCTTATTCAAAAGATAATTAGCCGACAAAATAGCTTCCCCCCCCCCCCACATGTTCTGACTTAAGCCAGAACTAATCAACATGGCATTCACCATCTCTTTCAAGGTGCGATTCTTTCTCTCAACAATACTGTTTTGTTGAGGTGAGTAGGGTGCTGCGAATTCATGTCGAATTCCATTGTTAGAACAAAATTCAGCAAACGGTGAAACATATTCACCTCCCCTATCGCTTCTAACGACCTTGATTTTCTTGTTAAGTTGATTTTCAACTTCAATTTTATACAAGACAAACTTGTCTATTGCTTTATATTTACTCTTAAGTAAATATACGTAGCAATATTTCATGCTATCATCGATAGACGTGATAAAATATTTGTTCCCACCTCTAGTAGGAACAGATTTTAAATCACACACGTCAGTGTGAATTAAATCAAGGGGTTCGGTTTTCCTTTCAATCGATTTGAAAGATGTTCTATAAGTTTGGCTTCTACACATGTGGGGCACTTGTGATTTGAGTCAATATCGAATTTAGGTATGTAGTTTAGCTTAATCAAACGTTGAATGGAATTAAAGTTTACATGTCCTAAATGGCCATGCCAAACATTTGAAAACTCAAGCATATAAGTAGACTTGGTACTTGGTTTATTCATTCCATTGATAACAACTACATTCAACTTAAACATGTCATTCAAAGCATATCCCTTTCCCACATACATACCATTCTTGGACAGAACAAATTTGTTCAACTCAAACACAAGCTTAAAACCAAACTTATTAAGAAACCAACCTGACATGAGATTCTTCCGAAGCTCCGCTGCGTACAAAACGTCTCTAATCTTGAGATCTTTCCCGGAAGTCATCTTTAGTATCACATCTCTAATGCCCTTGACATCGGTGGTGGCGACATTTCCCATGTAGAACTTTTGCCCATCATCAATATCTTTGTAGGAGATGAAGTTGCTTTTGTCATGACACACATGATGGGTAGCTCCAGTATCAACCCACCACTCCATAGAGTTTGAACCAATCACGTTCGCCTCTGAAACCATGGTAGTGAGTCCCATGGCCGAAAAATCCGTGATCATCGTCACCAAGTCATCATTCATCATGTGGGCTTGACGCGAATTGTTCTTCTTAGGCAACTTGCAATCAACAGCTTTGTGACCCGGTTGGCAACAATTATAGCAATTGAACTTCTTTTTGAAAGTTCCTTTTCGAGGACCAAGACTCTTCGCTTTCCCCTTGCCTTTGTCAATCTTTTTCGCCTTGGTTTTGGAAGATTGACCAACTTCCACCACATTAGTCTTTGAAGAGCCGACATTATAACCACCCTTCAAAGTTATTCGCTTGTCTTCTTCAATACGAAGACGTACCACCAATTCCTCCACAAACATCTCCTTTCGCTTACGCTTAAGGTAGTTCTTGAAGTCTATCCACATAGAAGGAAGTTTTTCAATCATCGCTGCAACTTGGAAGGTTTCACTGATAACCATCCCTTCGGCAAGTATATCATGAATAATCACTTGAAGATCTTGAACTTGACTCATCACAGTTTTTGAGTCAATTATTTTAAAATCTAAGAATCGAGCAACAACATGCTTCTTGGTTCCCGCATCTTCAGTTTTATACTTCCGATCCAAAGACTCCCAAAGTTCCTTAGCCGTTGTTACTTTACAATATACATTGTAAAGCGGATCGGCCAGCCCATTCGACACATAGTTAAGGCATAAGAATTCTTAGTGCTTCCAAGCCTCAACCGCGCTTACAGGTTGAGCGTCGGCCTCTCCTCCACTAAGTTAAGGAGCACTTTCAGTGAGGAACCGAGCCAGATTCAAAGTGGTCAGATAAAAGAACATTTTTTGCTGCCACCTCTTGAAATTCAAACCAGAACATTTCTCCGGTTTCTCATCATGATTAGCCATAGGGTTTGGTGCAGGTGTGGTAGTAGTCGCCATGGTTTGTACCAGTAAGGTAGCAATGCTAGACACCGGTATCACTGGAGTTGTGGTTCCGGTCGTTTTCACCATTCTGAAATTTTTTCAACTGAACAATTAGTACCACGAAATCACTCTGTTACACAAAACAGAAAATTGGTACCACAAATATTAATCTGTTTACAAAAAACAGAAAACGAAATATATCGAGACAAACTCGATACGAATCTGTTTAAGAATGTTAGTAACCTGATATGTATTTTAATAATACATATAATATTACAACGCATGTAATAAACTGAAAATCAACAAATGATTAATAATAACACGAATACAAAAGAAATTGAATCAACAGATGAAATATAAACGAATAAACCGTATAAGATTCAAACGACGCTGAGGCTCGTGTATGACACGATTCCCTTAAACAGATTCGCCGTCTGTTCCCAGGGTACAACAACGTAAGAAGAAGTATTGCCGGATATAACCACTTGCCTCAAATATGCCGGAGAAAATTGTATGCAGAAGAGATTTCAGATAATGTGTGTATCGTTCGGTATCTCGGTGTGTGGAGTGCAACCGGACTCCGCCTTTTTATACTCGAGATAGAAACCGACTAATTAATATGTATTTAATCAGTAATTAAAAGTAATTATCTGATCATTAAACATATTAATATTTTATATAAACAAGAATCAATTGGGAGTTACAAACGGACTCTTCAACAGTGCGTGGCGCGGGTTGCCACGCGGGTAAACTTGTAGCACAACCCGCGAGATGCGCTGTTTTTCGCCCCCATGGCAGTGCACAGCGCGACTCACGGTGCGGGTAAGCCCGCGGCCTAACCCGCATGGTGCACTGTTTTTGTCCCCACTCCAGTGCATGTCGCGAGTTGCCACACGGTTTAACCTGCGGCATAACCCGCCCAATGCACTGGATTAAAACAAAATTTTCGCAAAAACCAAGCTGCACGAGCACAAGATTTCGGAGTTGCATTCGTGTCCGCAGGTCGCGCCCATGCACAAGTTCGACCATTTTAGCCTACGAAAGTCTCAATCGGCACCCCCCCCCACGCGAGTAGGTGTTGGAGTAAAACCAAACAAGAGTTTCTAAGCCTCTTCCACATTTATGGTTATAAACCACAAAAAATTTGTTCCTCCTTCCTATGTGGGACACAATCCCACACCCACTTGACTTTTGCCAGTTTCATCCCAAACACTCAACTTTGAGCATCGATATCTCATTCACACATATTTCGTTTTGGACACATAATATATCGTTTCGAAGCTCTCATATAGGAGAACACAAACCCACTAAGAGTTAGACATATATAATACATATACATGTATTTAAATGTGTCCAAAGTTAGTAAAAACCAACATTTTTTTACCAAAATTTCCAACATGAAATATGTGGAAGGTTCGATTATATAGATGTAGTAATAGAAAATTTTAACTTAAGATCAAATGTTATTTGAGTTTCATGTTGTAGCATCAGTTTTTGATGATTTGTTTGGTTGGGATTGCTGATTTGTTTTCTCAGTAACTTATATGTGATTGTTGGGATTGCTAATTTGTTTTCTCAGTAACCTATATGTGATTGTAGTAATAGAAAATTTTAACTTGAGTTCCATATTCGATTTTTATGCTTCTTGTCACTTGCTACTAGTGATGGACGAGAATGTTCAACGTGTAAGGTGGACAAATGAAGCCATCAAATGTTTTTTAGAGAGTTGTATAGAAGAAATCAATAAGGTGGGTCGAAATGGGGGTAGTCTCCGAAAAGAATCGTAATGTTAGATATTGGCTTGGAGATTTCCGTCGCCGACGTGCAATGAACAAGTATGAAAAGTTTAACCATTCTCATACAAAACTTAGAAATGTTATTGAACGTTCTAATGGCGTCTTGAAAGCACGTTTTCCGATATTGAAAAGAATGGCGTCGTTTTCACTTGAGGTTCAAAGAGACGTTATTGCATGTTTTGCGGTTCACAACTTTATACGAAAGGAAGGTTTAAGTGACGAGTTGTTTTCTGAGTATGATCAAACCAATGACCAAGGGGACGATGGCGGTGATAAGGCTAAAGAGGTTCAAGTGCATGGGAGTACCGCTGACCAAACATATATGGCTAGTTTAAGAGAAGAAATTGCTACACAATTGATGCAAAACGGAGATTGATTTGAGTTGTTATAAGACTTTGTTTATGTTTTCTATTGTATCTAAACCAATTAATGTATTTAAGTTGATTTTAGTTGTTATGAAGACTGATTTTAGTTGCATAATTTAATTAAATTCGATAGTATCACATTTTCAGGGATAAAATAGACAATAGTATATATTCAGACATTTTCAGATTACAAAAACAAACAATCTTTTTTATTCAGATTTCAGACTTCAGCATCACCACTTAAAAAACAGTTTTTTTTATTCAGATTTCAGACTTCAGCACCATCTAAAAGTGAATCTATGTTTTAATACTTAGGGCAAATTGCATGAAAAGATAACATACTTTAGTATGATTCCTGTTTTAGGTAACGTGCTTTCAAAACTTCTATTTTGGTACCTGAGATGTGAAATCTCAAACTTTTAAGTACCTAGTTACATATAAATGCTTACTAGGATTATGTTTTTTTTGACATGACATTATTTATTTATTTTTCTAACGCCAACTAAGAATATCAATTCCATGTCATCATTTTTTAAAATATAAAATATATTTTTTTTTAATTAAGAAGAAAATTTCATATATATTTTTTTAAATCTTAAACTTATCACAATTTTCTTAAAAACCAAGAAAATCAAATTAACATTATTTTTTTAAAGCAATAAAATTTGTAATTCTGTTTCTTTATTAAAAAATGACCATAAAATTTGTAAAACTATTTAGGTGATTGTAATTCTTATAATTCTTTATTAAAAAAATACCATAAAACAAAAATACTTCAAGAATTACAATCATCTAAATAGTTTTATAAATTTTATGGTCATTTTTTTAATAAAGAAAAAACTACAAATTTTATTGATTTAAAAAAAATACGTTAATTTGATTTTCTTAGTTTATAAAAAAATTGTGATAAGTTTTTAGAATTAAAAATTTTTATATGAAATTTTCTTCTTAATTAAAAAAATATAAATTTTACATTTTAAAAAATGATGACATGGAATTTATATTCTTAGTTGTCGTTAGAAAAATAAATAAATAATGTAATGTCAAAAAAAACCTAATCCTAATAAGCATTTATATGTAACTAGGTAATTAAAAGTTTTAGATTTCACATCTCAGGTACCAAAATAGAAGTTTTGAAAGTATGTTACCTAAAACAAAAATCAGACTAAAGTACGTTACCTTTTCATGCAATTTGCCCTGATACTTATTTCCACCACTATAAATAGAGTCTATGAATTAAGTGGGCTTACACTTGTTTCAATTGCTACTTTGGTTGACCCGGTCGTTATCATTTCTATAGACATAGTATAAAAAAATTCATTGTCAGTAAATGTTCGGTTCTTCTGAGTTGACAAACAATAGTTTATATTTTTTTATAATCTTTTTCATTGGTGGGTCAGGTTCACGGGAGACCAAACTGTTTTCGTGAGACCGCGTGAGACCAAGCCTTAAAACATGAAACTTTATACCGAAACACTGTGAAGGTAAAAAACATTCGAATCTTCATAATGTAATCACACTATGAAGGTAAAAAAACCTAAACCAAGCTAAAAAAAATCAAACATTCACAGATAAAAGACTGTGAAGGTATATCTGAACCTTCACAGTGAAGACGCTGTGAAGGTAAAAAAAACGAACATTCATAGCGAAAAACACCGTGAACGTAATATTTACGGTGTTTTCCCTATGAAAAGTTCGATTTTTTTTACATTTACAATTTTTTTGTGTGAAGTTTCATACTTTAAAGTTTGGTCTCACCGGTCTCACGGAAACTGTTTGGTCTCACGCGAACTTAAGTCTTTCATTGGTATTACTATTTATATCATGTAACATGTCATCTAAAGTTTATAACAATCCTCAATCATTATACAATTCTACCAATAAAATAAGTTTATAATCATCAAAATTCTTACCATGTCGTATCCAATACGTATCATACCATTTTATAAACCAATGACGTATCAAATGTTCTTTAATTACATCATAAACACTATATTTATGATAATCTTTACGGCACCAAATTTGACGTTTTCCATTGTCCATCTAATGATTCTAAAAAATTTAATGAACTCATCCTAACATAATATTCAATAATAGGAGATGATATTTTGTACATTCAAGTACTGTGTATGATCTATTTGTAATTTAGAAAATAAATAAATTGGGTGGTGATCATTCCCAATACAATATAACATGTAATGAAAGCAGGATGAAGGATCGTGTGAGACGTTGAGTTAACGGTGAGAAGCGTGAGAAGTGGATTTGAACCGTTGATCTCTTTTAATCTCAAACCCTCCTATGAATTGCGGCTTAAAAGGGAATTGATCTGATACATCTCATCCTAATGTGCGTCCATTTCCCATCCAACAGTCGATAACCACTTCTCACACTTCTCACCATTAACTCAACTTATCACCGGAACTCAACCCATAAAAGTAGGTGGGTTCCTTAAACATAATATGCTTATTTGGGAAATATAATATGGAGTAAACTACAAATTTGGTCCTTGTGGTTTCTCAAAAACAACACATTTCTTCCATTTAGCTTTGAAATTATAAAATGGTCATCGTGGTCTGTAAAAACGTTTAGATTTGGTCTCTTTCGTTAACGACTGTTAAAAAAATTTCTTAAACGAGAGGTATTTTCGTTCTTTTATTGATTATTTTGTCTTTTACCTAATAAAAAATCACATGGACCAGAATCATAAATCGATTTTGATTGGGTAAAAGACAAAAAATGGATAACTTCTCTCATTTAACGAAATTTTTAATAGCCATTAGACGTTTTGGAAAACCACGATAGCATCTTGTAATTTCGAAACTGCAGGGTCAAAAAATGTTGCTATTGACAAACACCACAAAGACCAAACTTGTAGTTTACTTTAGAGTAAAGGTCACTTTTGGTCCCTAATGTTTGTCATTTTCAATGGAAATCGTCTCTAAACTATCGAAAACTCGGATAGTGGTGTAAAAATAATGCCTATAATAGCACCCTAATTAAGCAGAATAACAAAAATAACTATATTACCTTTCAATAAATAACATTTTTACTTTTTGCAGCAAAGAACAAAAAAAGGTTTCGTAATTTACTATTACCTATGAAATATAACCTCAATAACCCAATTCGAGCAATTGCACAAATAGATTGTTCGTCCCTAATTCTAGCAATTAACCTCGGTTACCCATTGGAAATATACCAAATGTATTTTGAACTTTGTTTTAATAACTTTATAAATACATCATATGTAAATAAAGTATTTTTTTATGAAAAATAAGAAACGGAAAATTAGGTTCACATAAGAACATCCGTTATAAAAGTAGGAGTTAGGAACCTTTTATTAAACACGTACCTTAGTAAATGCTTACCAGTTTAATTATCTTACCGGATGAATATAACAATGACCAAAAATCTTACCTGATAAAAGAAAGTAAAGGATCGAGAGTATTACCTGCAAGTATAGGTGGCCATTTGGGCCCGGCCCAATCCAGGACCGGTAGTAACCGGTTAAGGGCCCGAAAACTATAACCGGTTAAGGTTTTGGATGGATTTGAAGGCCCGACCCGATCCGGCCCGGGACCGGTTATGTAACCGGTTAAGGTCCCGCCCGATCGGATTTTTTCAAAATTTGTTACCGTTTTCTAGCCGTGTTTTTTACCGCTTTTTTGCCTCATAAACCCCCAAAAACACTATAAAGTACGGAACTCTTCAACGGTCATACGAATCCATGCGATGAGGGGAATACGAATCTTTAATAAGTGTATTTTTGTATATAATTGATGTAATTAACTCGAAGATATAATAAAACGTATTTTTAAGTGTATTTGAGTGATCCAAATTTATTTTTTAAAGTTTGATTAAGTATTTAAAAAAATTTATTTAAAAGAAAAAAATAACCCTTAACCGATTTTGGACCCGGCTTGTAACCGAACCAGAACCGATTACCCTTAACCGGATAATCTTAACTTTACTCGGTTAACCACATGAACCCCTTGAACCATGACCATCCCGGGAACGATTACGCCTTAACCGGTTACCGACCCACACTGTTTTGGTTCGTGACCCATTGGGCCCGGCCCAGCCCGACCTGGCCCACCTGGGTGACGACTTTTACTTGCGATACTTAGCAAATATACTAAATTCCCAAGATGGGCCCAAAATAGCAAAAGCGAAGCCCATGATGAGTGTCAATCAGCTTGAAGCTCACAAGAAACAATAAATAAACAAGTTAGGATTCTGTGCAAGTGAAGTGGCCGCCAAGAAACGAAGCTTAAGGGTTTTGTTTACCTCTTAATGGTTCCATTAAGAGTCAACCTCTTAATCGCTAAGAGGTAAATCTTGTTTGGCAAAAAAAGTGTTGCATCTTAATGGTTCCAAAATCTTCTTAATGATTTTGTATCCTGACCCTCCCTTAACCATTAAGAGCCCTGATTTCATTATGAACAATTAGCAAACAACCATATTTCATTTTACACTATATCATAAAAATCTCTTAATCATTTAGACCACTTAATCATTCTGCACTAAATCATTCAACAACTGTCAAACAACCCCTTAATTTCTTCTCCATATCTACTTCCTTCATATTCCATCTCTCTTCCATTCCAATTTCTTCCAATTAATCAATCAATCAATCAATCATTGATGAGAAGAAGAGCATAGATTGATACCAATTCTCCATTTAAGTCCGTCAAGGAGGTCGTCGCTCTCTTCGGTTTTGCCAACAAAATCAAACAGGTTCATTCCTATTTTTCTTTTCCTTTTATGAATCAACATTTTGTTCTTCTCATCAATTTCACTTCAAAGTAGAAATACGATCCGAAATCCAAAGTTATGAATTTTAATTATGATCTTTACGTTTTACTAGAAAGTTCCGACAACTTCTTAATGTCTTAATTAATTCCTTTCAATCATTATTTAAAAGAAATATATTGATCCAAATTGATATGATCAATTATTCGTGCAAAATTTTGATTTTCAAAGTTGATGAAAGATTATGCTGCGGATTTCATTGCGACATGCAAAATAATTTTGATTTCCTTGATACATGTGGATTACAACTCTATAAAATAACGTCTAGGATTACCCAAATGGTCAAGTTCTTATTCTCTTAAATTAATACAATTATATATTTATATAAAAATACGGCTTAGGGGTTCTTTCACAAATACCGGATGATTTAATGCAAAATAATTTAGTGGCCAGAATAGTTAAGTGATTCTGTATGATTTATTGTCAGATAGAAAATGGTTGTTTGGAAAACTGTTCTAAATCAACGGTGTAAATGGTATAAAATTACCATTATAAAGAGAAAACACCATTGAAGGAAGAGAACCAATCAAGAAGAAAAGGATTTGAGAAACAAGTCTTGTTTCTAATTGTTATATGTTTATTTACTTCTAAAATAACATACCATCTTAATGTTATATGTTTTTCCAATTCTTATACATTAAATAGAAACTCAACTATAAAGTTCTAATTTCCTCTAACAAATTCTTCTAATAATAACCGGTATTTACTAATCAAATGAGTTTTCTTAGAAAGTGCTTTTAATCATGTTCCACACATGTCATCTCATTAATTTATATAAGCTATTGAACTGTACTCTTTTTAAGATGTTTGATATATATATATATATATATATATATATATATATATATATCAATAATGACTAGTAGTAATTTGCACCTCAAATTGAGATGGAAATCAAGGCTCTGGAACATGAATACTATATTTGAACATATCAAGTCCTTGGCGGAAAGTTTAAATAAAAAATGTAAATACTTTTAAAGTTTAAAAACCACTATTTTTTGGGGTAAAAAGTGATTACCAACAACTCCAATCGGCCTCACACGGAACCCACCTCTAAAGATACTAAGGCTATGTTCGGCAAACTAGCTTATAAGCTAGCTTTTCAAAACGCTACTTTGAGTAGCGTTTCAATAAGGTAGCTTATGATCATCCGAACGTGTACCAGGAAAAAAAAGCTAGCTTATAAGCTAGCTTTTTTTGCCGAACATAGCCTAAGGCTATGTTCAGCAAACTAGCTGATAAGCTAGCTTATGACTGATAAGCTAGCTGGTGAAAAAGTCACGTTTGGCAAAAACTAGCATATAATCATTTAAATTACCAAAAAGAACATTAATTATTTATTTATAATTAAAAGTTAATATATAATAATTAATATTAATGAGGGGCATAATTGGAATATTTACAAAAAGCTCCTCATAAGCTATCCCAAATAGCTTATAAGCTAGTTTATGATCATCCAAACATGTACCCAGAAAATAAGCTAGCTTATTTTTGCCAAACAATGCCTAATGTGAGGATGCCTTTTTTGGCTCACTTAGCGGCTGAAGCTATCGGGGCCGGGGGCTCTGGATCAAAACGGGAGACCTGCCTTATATTTGAGCAAAATCGTCTCAACCCTTCACCAACTAAGTTACACATCAAAAGCAAATTAAAACAAACTTCTTCAGTTAATTTACTAAATCTTCATTTTGGTTCGGTTGATCGATGGCAAACACCCCAGGCCTGGGCCTGGGCCACAGTCATGGGCAGCAAGGCCATAAAGGACTCATAGGCCCAACACTATGTTAAGCTTAGATATTAGAGTAGATTAGATTAGACATCATAGAGAGCGTGCATTATTGCAATGTGTTGTCTGCCTAATAAATAATTCTCTGTCTCTCTCAAGTCAATCGAGACTTGCTGTTTGCTACTTGCTGGTACACACTTGCTTTATCGATCAACACCTTAATCTGTTAATCATCTGCTCCTTAACACTTCTCAGGTTCTTTTTGTTATGTTTGTCTAAATCATCTTCAATTAATTAAATAATTGTCTTGTTCTGTTTCAATTAAGATTAACTGGTTGTTGTTTCAGCAAACATTCAACATAAAACACAGTTTTACTATGATCAACAATCATATTATTTTAGATAATTTTTGTAAAGTAATAGATCGGGACCTATTGTTTCAATTTATACATCTTACTAGCACACTTCTAATATATATGTATAATAAAATCCTTTTTGGATGTGAATTCGAAGAAGAAACCACTTGGCATCGTAAATTTATCTCATTAGTTAGATCTTGTAGCATCTCATATCTCTCTCTTTACAGGGACAAATGGCTGATGCTTTAGTAACTATTGCTGTTGAGGGGATGATGGTCCCAAATAGCAGTAAGTAAATAAGCAAAGTATTGTAGAAGGGGGGTTGAATACAATACACACAGATTTTCACTTAATTTAATTCTTATTGATTTGAAATCAAGAATTACACATAGAAAACTTTGATTGTTGCGGAAGAGAACATATGAGATATGTTCAAACAATCTTACACATAGAGAATGAAGAACAATTGTAAAACACTTAGAAAACAATAAGATCTTCGTAGAGAGAAAGTTGCCAGGCACTTAGAGAACTTGAAGGTAGAGAGCTGGTTATCTTGCATGTTGAACCATCCTCCATATATATAGTGCCTCATGCATTAAATGCATGAGACACCTGTTGAGCAAGGGATGGACACAGGTCTTCTGCATGGTACAAGATGTACCTTTTGTCTTGGAGTGTTTTGGCTTGAAGTGTTGACCTGCAAAGGATGGTGGAGACCTTTCCTTAAAATAGCGTAGGAGACAAAGCTTACTTTATCAAATCTTCAGATGAGGTCCACGTCAATGCAAGATATCACAAATATACTTTGTCAGAGAAGTACAATGTGTTGGAGAAATCTTCAGGCCTTGAAGATTAAGGAGTCTTCGGCTCCTAAGACTGAGAAGTCTTCGGCTTCCGAAGATGTCTTCGGCCGAAGACGTCTTCGGCTCCTGAAGACTGAGATCGGCACCATCCTGGCCAATGGTGTTGATCAAGTGGGCATACTTGGCTTTAGGCTGAGGAGTCTATCTTCAATCCGCTTTGAGAGATATTCTCCTTCTTTGTCTTCTTCGGTTGATCTTCGACTTCACCGAACATTTGTATAGAAACCAAGATGCTAAAAGAACCTCAAACATATTCTAAGTAGGATGATATAAGATGGAAGATCAGGAGGTCATCTTCAAATCTTCAGATGACCCAATAATCTCCCCCTATTTGAGGATGACATCCATACTAAAGAATAAAACAAAGAGTATACTGAATAAATTCATTTTGACCCATCTTTACTCTTTTTGGGTTCTTTTCACATAGACCTTTTTTTTTTTTTGTATATCTGACATTTACAAGAGAGTGAAAAAGTATAGCTATACATACGAATAAATGAATACAATGAATAAAGAATGAGAAAAGAAAATACAAAGATATAGAGGACAGTAGTCGGGATTGTTTGAACTTGAGTGGTTGGTTGCTCCCCCTCAACTAATGTAAGGTGGCTTTGATCACATAGTCCATAGCAAAATTAGTTTTAACAGAGTTTAAGCTTGAGTGGTAAGATGCTCATGCTCCCCCTCAACTCATACTCCCCCTCAACTAATTAATGGTGTCGGAAAGAAAGAAATCAGAAGATTTTCGGGATCCTCCAAACCTGCTCCTGGAAGGGCAGATTCATCCTTGGATCGTGCAGAAGCATCAGGACTGAGAATCCTGGGTGATAGGCTGTGAGATGGAGAAGAGGCACCTTGGATAGGGAAGGAGTCCAAGTCATCCTTATCAACCAAGGAAAAGGTTGATGAGGGAATAATAGGGGTCCCCAATTTTACAATTGTATCCTTTTGTGAGGATACAAAGGAGGTGATTTTGGGTTTAGCAGAGTCCCCGGGCCCAGATGGGAAAATTTCAACACCTGCCGATTGTGGAGAATCGGTGGGTGGAGTTTGTGGTTTGGCCCTTGAAACCTTCCTTAGCCTCTTGAGAGGAGAGGGAGGGGAAGAGGTAGAGTGCCGCCGCTTTGAGATATGGGGTGTGACCTGGGTAACCGCCGAAGGTTATTTCGGTGGTATGGCCATTTGGGCAAGTGCGGCGGTGCCAGTAGCAGTTGAGGATTTAGTGCTAGCCGGCGTCACTGAAGAAAGGGGAAGAAGGGTCCACTACAGTTGAGGGACCTTTGGACACCGGAGTGTCCTTAGTATCACCCCATTGTAGATCGGGAGAGTTTATGAAGGAGAACATACCTGGCAGTAGAGGGCGATCGGTGTAGAGAGAGACATTGTTCAAAGGGTCTTCATGACTTTCTAAGTGTTGGTCGAAGAGTCATCACCAAATCAATTAGAGACCAAACAATTTTTCTCCCCCTATTTGATGATGACACCAACACATAGAAAAAAAATACTGACACACAGAAGAATTACAAGACACGAAAAACTCATAAATTCAGTGGCCCATTATTATTATTATTATTATTTTTTTTTTTGGGGTTCTTTTCTGTTTTTTTTTTTTAACAGAAAAATAAAAGAAAAGAAAGAGAGAAGGGGTTTAGAAAATGGTATGTAATGATGGTGAAAGATGGTAGCAGGTGGAGAAAGGAAAGGAGTATGTTAGAAAAGGCTAAGCATGGAAGAAAAAAGGTTAAAGGTGAGAGGGGTAGGAGGTGTAAGAAAAAGAAGAAGTGATGGAAGGGGTTAGTAGGGAAGGTCTTGAAAAATGGGAAGGAAGAAAAAGGTTAGGGAATGGAAATAATTAAAAAAGGAGGAAGAGATGTGGGATTGAAGAAAAGGTGAAAAGAAAAGTAGTGAGGGGGGGGGGGGGAATCGGTCGAAGGGTGGGGGGAGGGGGTGGGAGGACTGTCGGCCGAAGAAGAGAAGGAAGGGGGAGGGGGTCGGCCGAAGAAGAAGGGGGTGGGGGGGATGTGTTTTTTTTTTTTTTTTTTTTTTTGCTAGAAAAAAATAAATGGGTTTGGGTTTGAAAGCTACCGAAAGAGGAGAGGTAGAAGAGGGTGGGGTGGGGTGGTTTGATTTTCGGTAGGTGTAGTGAGAGAGGGGGCCGAAGGAAGGAAGGGCCGAAGGAGGGAAGGCTTCGGTGGGGAGGGGGGGTCGAAGGAAGGGAAGGACCGAGGGGGGATTTTCGGTGGCTAGGTGGTAGGCTCGGTGGGTAGGGGATTCGGGGGTAAGGAGTTCGGTTGGGGGAGAGGTTTTCGGGGGTAAGGGGGTTGGTGAGAAGGGGATTCGGGGGTAGGGTAGGCCAAAGAGGGGAAGGGTGTTGAGTCGGTGGGGGGGGGGGGTTCGGTGGACCGAAGGGGAGGGGGTGGGGTCGGTGGCTTGGGTCGGCCGAAGATGGGTGGTGGTGTGGTATGAGGCTGAGTATTGGAGCCGAAAGAAAAAAAAGGATGGGGTTGGTCTTCGGTGGCTAGGGTGGAGGCCGAAGGGGAAGTATTTTCGGGGGGTTAGGTGTGGTCGGTGGGGACCGAAGGCAAGGGAGGGGAGGGCCGAAGGGAGAGTGGGGGGAAGAGAGAGAGAGAGCCGAAAAGAGGGAGAGGAGGGGAGGGTGTTCGGCCAAGGGAGAGGGGAGGGAGGAGGGAGAGAGCCGAAGGGAGAGGAGAGGCCGAGAGAGGAGAGGGCCGAAGGGGGAGGAGAGGGCCGAAGGGAGAGGGAGCCGAAGAAGAGTGAGCGATTTCGGTGGGAGGGTGGAGGGAGGAGAGAGAGAGCCAAAGGGGGGGAGAGGGGAAGAGAGATTTTCGGTGGGAGAGGGGAGGGAGTAATTTTTTTTTTTAATAAAGAACAGTACACGTTGGAAGACGAATTTTTTTTTTTTTTTGTGAATAGTATTTCGGCCGATGAACAGTACTTCGGCAGTTTTTTTTTTGTTCGGCCGATGAACAGTACCACCGAAGTTTTTTTTTTTTTAAATGTTCGGTGGATGAACAGTACCACCGAAAAATTTTTTTTTTTTTTTTTAAAATGTTCGGTGGATGAACAGTACCACCGAATTTTTTTTTTTAAATGTTCGGTGGATGAACAGTACCACCGAATTTTTTTTTTTAAATGTTCGGTGGATGAACAGTACCACCGAATTTTTTTTTTTTAATGTTCGGTGGATGAACAGTACCATCGAATTTTTTTTTTTTTAATGTTCGGTGGATGAGAAAGAAAGGAATGTTGTAGGTGAGAGTTGGATGGGACATCTTCAGGAGAGAGATAGATGGAAGATTGGCAGGAGTAGGTGGAGAAGGAATGTATGGTTGAGAAAGTGGGATGATTTGTGGTGAAGTTTGAGGTTGAGACGAGAATGAGATATCAAATATGGATGATGGAGGAAGGAGAGGTGATATGATGAGAAATGAGATCGGTAGGTGTGAAATGTAATGATGGGAGAAAGGAGAGATCTTGATCTTCAGAGAAGACTATCTGAAGATTAGGAATTGGAGATGAGAAGATAGGTAGTTCACCATTATGATGAGATATGCCTTGAGAAGAAAGGAACATATGGATTTGAGTTAGATGAAGGATTATGAGAATCTTCATCAACACATGATGATATCCACCAATCATCATCTCATGAAGAGATGATGACTTAAGATCATCAAACTTCACATGAGTAGATGCAGTTTCTCTGAAGATGGTGGACTTGGTAGGCTTTTGAAGAGTAAGAAGACCCTACTAACATTCCTTCATAAGATTTGTTAATGCTCAAACACCTGCAATCACAGAGAAATCATTTCTTTGGTACCCATTTGGAAATGGGTCCTTTTGAGTTAGAAGAAGAGGAAGAATCCTTGGAAGCATTTTTATCAAATCTTTCCATAGGACAATCCTTAGCAAGGTGAAAGGTATTACCACAGATATAACACTTTCTATATGTAAAAACCTTTTTGGAGCTTTGACCAGATTCCTTGTGATGACTGGTCACATTGACTTTCATGGCCTTGGAGGTTAGAGGAAAGTCAAGAGGCTTAGGACCCAAGATACCTTTGCCAGATTCAGTTGAAGGAATAGAAGAGGGTGTCTTGGAATTTAGCTTATTTAACATCACAGCTTTGGGGATTGGAAGAGAAGATGGTTTCTTTGAGTTTTTCTTGGGAAGTTTCTTTTGGGGAGGAAGATTGGCAACAGATTTTCCCAATTTGGAGAAAGAGATTTTGTTTGAAGAAGGCTTAGAAGAGAAAGGTTTGGGTTCAGAAGAGGAAGGCTCATTTATTTTTAAGGAACACATAAACTCAGTAATGGGTTTAGAAGGGTCATTTGAGTCTTGGGTTTTCTCACTCTCATTGGGTGAATCAATGCTCTTAGCTTTGATGAACATTCCAAACTTGAGATCTTTAGAGGGGTCAGAAGAGTCCAAAGGATTGGAGTTGTCATAGTTCTCTTCAGAAGATTCATAGAATGAGGGAAGAGAGAAAGGAACATGAGAGTCAGATGGAGGTTCAAGGTCAGATTTTCCAAAGCCTAGTCCAGACTTGTCATCACAAGTTATTTGATCCTGAAAGATCCTTTCTAAGTTTTTGGAGGAACTTGTCCACCTTTTCACAATTTCTTGCTCCTTTTTAAACCTTTTAAGAATGTTATTTTTCTCTTTAGCAAGAGTAAAATTTATGGTTTTCAAATCTTCAAGCTCAGCCTTGATTCTGTCAAAGTGTTTTAACTGAGAAAGACAGATTTGTAGCTGAGAAGAAAGAGATTTTATCTGAGCATTTGCCTTCTTCTTTGCATCCTTGGCTTCATAGAAGACAATGGTCAAAGAGTCAAAGGCTTCAATTTTCTCAGCATCAGAGAGAGAGAAAAATGGATGTACCTTAGTGGATGAGGTAGAGCACTCAGCAGACGCAAGAGCCATGGAGGTGGAAGAGGTTTTACCATCATCAGCATCATCTATTTTAGCCATAAAGCAGAGATTGGTCATTTCCTTGTCACTTTCGGAAGTTGGTTCATCTGCCCAATCATGAGATTCGGCAAGAAGACCTTTTCCTTTGTTGGCTAGCAGAGCATTCCTTTCCTTCTCTCTCTTGTATTTGGCCTTGTACTTTTCAGCACGGTCAGAGTTTGAAGGAGCAGAAGTTTTTGATTTTTGAAAAGAGGGTTGAAAAGAATTAGACTTGGTTCTGACAAACCTAGAGGAGGTACGGTTGGAGGAGGGTAGTCTGGATTTATCAGAAGACCTGCTTCTGCACTCAGAAGCAAAGTGTCCCTTCCTCCCACACCTGTAACATTCCTCATTTGATTTGTCAGAGGGAGAGATTTTAGAAAAAGTAGAAGAGGGTTTTCTTGAAAACTTGGATTTTCCAGAAGAGAATCGAGGGTTATTGGAAGTCTCCTCACCTTCATCATCAGCCTCACTAAGGTAGGCTTCTGAAGGATCATTAGGGTCCTCTTGACTATCACGGTCAGAATCGGAGGGATAGGTGATTCGAGGAATACACACAGTATTTTTGGAAGAATCACTGACAAGAGCTAGAGAAGAGCTTTTAATGTCTTTTGTGATAGACTTCCTAAGCAGTTTAGTCTGCTCATGGTTGAAGAGAGTGCCATAAAGAGCAGTGAGTGGCATATAGTCAAGATCCTTGGTAGACTTGATGCAAGTACAAATGTTTTCCCAAAACTCAGGAAGACAGTCCATGAACTTGCACAAGACTTCCTCATTATCATAAATGCGACCCACAAGTTTTAGATCATTGAGAAGACCGTTAAAGCGGTTGTAGTAGTCTGAGAGAGATTCCCCCTCTTCATACGAAAAGAGTTCATACTTTCTAACGAGAGCAATCTTTCTACTCTTTTTCACCTCAGACGTACCTTCATAAAGAACACACAGAGTGGACCACATTTCTTTAGCGGTAGAAAGGTTAACAAGGGAGTGATAGACCTCATCAGGCAGGGAAATGGCAATGATGGCTCTGACTTTAGTATCAAGAGCTATAAGACGTCTGTCTTCATCATTATATTTGCTGGGATCCTTTACAATGTATCTCCCATTTGCTGGAGTTCTTTCTTCCTCAGAAGAGTCCTCATCAGCATTTCCCTTATCTGCCTTTTTGGCGTTGTACCGGTCCCAAACCCTAGGAAGAAAAGGACCTTCATGTAAGATAGTAGGATATCTGCTGTCAACTCCTTCTAAGAAGAGTATCATACGACTTTTCCACAAGAAGAAGTTATTGGGGTTAAACTTTGGTGGTTTGGCTATAGAGCCATTGTCGTATGAAACAGCAGTGGTGTTTTGAGAAGAAACATTGTTTAAAGAAGAAGAAGAGGCTGCCATTACGGATCTAGTTTATTGAATTAAACTAAACCGCTCTGATACCACTTGATGGTCCAAAATAGCAGTAAGTAAATAAGCAAAGTATTGTAGAATGGGGTTGAATACAATACACACAGATTTTCACTTAATTTAATTCTTATTGATTTGAAATCAAGAATTACACATAGAAAACTTTGATTGTTGCGGAAGAGAACATATGAGATATGTTCAAACAATCTTACACATAGAGAATGAAGAACAATTGTAAAACACTTAGAAAACAATAAGATCTTCGTAGAGAGAAAGTTGTCAGGCACTTAGAGAACTTGAAGGTAGAGAGCTGGTTATCTTGCATGTTGAACCATCCTCCATATATATAGTGTCTCATGCATTAAATGCATGAGACACCTGTTGAGCAAGGGATGGACACAGGTCTTCTGCATGGTACAAGATGTACCTTTTGTCTTGGAGTGTTTTGGCTTGAAGTGTTGACCTGCAGAGGATGGTGGAGACCTTTCCTTAAAATAGCGTAGGAGACAAAGCTTACTTTATCTGATCTTCAGATGAGGTCCACGTCAATGCAAGATATCACAAATATACTTTGTCAGAGAAGTACAATGTGTTGGAGAAATCTTCAGGCCTTGAAGATTAAGGAGTCTTCGGTTGCCGAAGAGTTCTTCGGCTCCTGAAGACTGAGAGGTCTTCAGCTCCTAAGACTGAGAAGTCTTCGGCTTCCGAAGATGTCTTCGGCCGAAGACGTCTTCAGCCGAAGAGGTCTTCGGCTCCTGAAGACTGAGATCGGCACCATCCTGGCCAATGGTGTTGATCAAGTGGGCATACTTGGCTTTAGGCTGAGGAGTCTATCTTCAATCCGCTTTGAGAGATATTCTCCTTCTTTGTCTTCTTCGGTTGATCTTCGACTTCACCGAACATTTGTATAGAAACCAAGATGCTAAAAGAACCTCAAACATATTCTAAGTAGGATGATATAAGATGGAAGATCAGGAGGTCATCTTCAAATCTTCAGATGACCCAACAGGGGATACTGAAGAACTTATCAGTAGCTACCAATGAAATCGTCCTTGCTTGGGGCAACAGAAAAAAGTTGACCGCCTTTCGTAACACAGTGGAGATGATTCATGCCAAGTTACGTGATGCGGACAGCCAAAAGGGTACAAAAGAGGCTGTCATGTTATGGCTCAAAAATCTAAAAGATGTGGTCGGTGAAGCTGATGATGTCTTTGATGAGGTTCACTATGAAATGTTGAGGCGTAAGGTCAAGAAACGGAATCAGATACCTTCTCTTCCAAGCTTGAAAAAGTTTGCATTTCGTACAAGAATGGGTCATAAAATCGAAAACATTAACAAAAGGTTGTCTGAGATCCTTAAACAAGCAAACGACTTAGGACTACACAGTGAACAAGTTGCTTTCACTCCAAATAGTCTCCATCAGGTGGAGACTGATTCTTTTTTGGATGAATTCAATATTGTTGGTAGGGACAATGATGCACTGCATATCATACAACTCCTAACTAGATCAAGAGAAGAAGAAGAAAAACTTTTGATTGTTCCCATTGTTGGAATGGGTGGGATTGGGAAGACCACTTTGGCTAAGTCGGTTTACAATAATCAAAAGATCGAACAAGATTTTGATGTTAGAGCCTGGTTGTGTGTGTCGGTTAAGGTTGACATCAATACACTTCTTGCAAGGATCTATGAATCTCTAACCAAAAAGAAATGTGAGCTACCAACAAGGGAAAATTTAATTGCATCTCTTCGAAAGGACTTAGGAGGAAAAAGATATTTGTTGGTCCTAGATGATGTTTGGGATGAAAGGAAGGAACATTGGGATGATTTCAGGAGTTGCATGTTGAAAGTAAATTCACAAAATGGAAGTAGCATTCTTGTGACTTCAAGGAATCTTGAAATTGGAACTTACGATATGACCAAAGATACGTATACTTTAAAAGGTCTTTCGGATGATCAATGTTGGTCTATCTTTGAAGAAAGGGCTTTTGCGGTAGGACGACCACCGATGCCAGAATTGGTTGAGATAGGACGTGACATAGTGAAAAAATGTCATGGTTTACCATTGGTGGTGAAGGTTATTGGAGGCATGTTGCGTCGTTACAGTGACAAAGAGAAGTGGTTGTCCATCAAAGATAGCAAGGTTTGGGATCTAGAAGGAGGGGAGAGAGTTCAAAGCACATTGAAATTAAGCTTTGATAATCTACCAAATCCTATCCTCAAGTAATGCTTTGCGTATTGTTCAATCTTTCCAAAGGATAGTTTCATAGTCAGGGAGAAACTGATCCAATTTTGGATGGCTTTAGGGTTGCTTCAAGCAGATGAGGTGAGAAACAAGGAGATGGAGGATGTGGGAAATGATATTTTCAAGACTTTGGTAAGCAATTCCTTACTACAAGATGTTGAAATGGATAAGTATGGTCACATTTCTGATTGTAAGATGCATGATCTAGTGCATGATCTTTCATTATCACTAACAAGTGATGAAAACTTATGTCTTGTGGATCCGACAATCGATGATGTACCGACATCAGTGTTCTACCTGGATCTATTGGTAAACTTTACCATTTGCAAACTCTGAAGTTGTTTCTGTGCGAACATCTCAAGAAGTTGCCGGAAGACATGAAAAGTTTGATCAACCTACGACATTTTGAGTTTGATGCAGACCGTCTCTCCCCTAAGGTTGGGCAATTGACTTCTCTTCAAACTATATCGGCCTTTGTCGTGGGTCGAAAGAAGGGAAATCAAATTGAAGAGCTAGGTGGTCTGAAACACCTTCGGGGAAATCTCTATATTTCCAATCTTGAGAAAATTAGTAGGAAAGAAGATGCTGCCAAGGAAAATTTATCAGAGAAGGAAAAATGTATTCGAGATTGTATTCCGATGGGGTAACAATGAACGTGCCAACCGAAATGACAAAGATGTGTTGGAAGGTTTGCAACCTCATGCAAATGTGAAAAGCTTGGAAATAAATAACTATTCTGGTGATAACTTTCCAACGTGGGTAATGAAGATGGCAATCCACATTCGTGGAAAATGGACGCCCCTTGACAAGCTCATGGAAATCACATTATCAGGTTGTAGTAGCTGTCACAATCTTCCAATGCTTGGGAATCTACCATTTCTTCGGGGGCTTAAGTTGGAGCACATGGACAAGTTGACATGCTTAAGTACATCTTTAGGCCAAGGCAATGTCGTAACTGAACCAGGGAAGCCTTTGTTTCCATCGTTGAGATCACTTTCACTACAATATATGAAAAGCTTGGAAAAGTGGACAGATTCAGGAATGAACAGTTCAACGATGTTATCGCCTGTCCTCGAGAAGTTAAAAATTCATTCCTGTCCGAAAATACTTCTGTTAGATGAATATCATCAGCATCCTCTCGTTTCTTTAAATATATACGATTGCGAAAATCTTGTGTCTATTCAGAGCATACAAGGCCTCACATCTCTCGAATCATTGAGGATCTCCTGTTGTGATAGTCTTTCAAGAATACCTGATCTGCACAACCAAGGTCATTCTTTGAAGTGGCTAAGTATTATTTATTGTGACAAACTAACTTCCTTGCCTCGTGGATTAGAGTGTCTTGCCTTGTTAAACGATTTGGAATTAGGTTTGTTCTCAAATGAGCTCCATTCTTTCCCAAGTCTCCAAGGCATTGAAAAGTTAGGTAGCCATCTTCGCTCTTTATGGTTGATTGGTCAGGCTCATTGGGAGTCGATACCGAAAGAAGTAAAACACCTCACTGCACTGACTACATTAACCATAACAGGATTCGGAATGCAAGAATTGCCTATTTGGTTAACCAATTCGTCATCTATTCGGAATGCAATGGACTAGATTCTGCAACAGTTTCACGAGGAGCTCCAAGGGAAGCAACTTACGTCTCTTTAGAAGGTTTGCAGGTGGTTGAAACTGAATAACCCAAACCGATAACACTCCTAATTGTAGCTTTAAAATGGTTAGGGAGATATATATAAGTTGTATTAATAAAAAAAAAACTGTAAACCACTATTATATTCTGCAAGTGGACTATTATTTATCCCTTCACCACAAAAGATAAAAAGATTCCATGCATATTTTTTATTTTTTTTCTTATGATTCATGCAAACATGTAGAAAAATCATTTTTGTCACACTTATAAATATGAAGTAAGATCATTCTTTAATAGATTCTATAACTTATTGTTATTTCATTTCAATTTTGAAGCTACATTTTGCCAAACAAAGATGTAGATTCCAATTTCTACGAACGAAACACCTAGCTAGTCGAATTCCTTCTACTTCTATTGTAATTTTTTTAAGTAAAATTTCAATTCCAAATCCTTCATTTACTGTCGAATTCCTTTGAAAAATTCCAATTATCAAATTCCATTCTACAAACCAAACATCTTAAGCAGGGCCGTGCATTAGGGTGTGCGGAGTGGTTCTACCGCACAGGGCCTCCAATCGTCGGGGGGCCTCGGAATATTTTTTTAATTTTTTTACTTATAATAAAAAGTACTATATAAATTATTTAATGCAAAATTTTCCAAAAGATAGCTCTAACATAGTGGTAAGCATGTTGTGTCATGGTGCATCGCCTAAACTAGGGTTCAAATCCCTTGGTTTGTAATTTACATTTTTAATTAATCTTGTTTTTATTAAAATAGTAGCTTTGTTTTATTATATATTTTTTTGGTACATAAAGTGCTTATTGCTTAACGATTTCTATACGATATATTCTGCAAGATTCAAATCTAAAATTCTTAATTTATATCTTAACTTTTAATTTTGTATTGTTTTTCTAAAATATTTTGAGATAATAAACTTATAAAATATTTTAATAATATAAATAATATTCAAATTGTAAAAACAAAATAGTTGTCGAAGATAAATGTAATTTTTTTAGAGACAATAAATTTAGATTGTATATTTTAGAAAAAATTATAAAATAGTTGATAGGGATACTCTGAATAATGTTAGTTGTTTAGTTTTTTTTTAATAATATATCTTATATTTTTCTTTGAATATTTAATAGATTTAGATTTTTTAGTATTTGTCGATTTTTTCCGTATGTTTTTGGCACACTTTTAATTTTTAATATATTGATTTTTAATGATATGTTATTGTTGATATGGTTTTGTAATTACCAATAATGGTTGATCAATTCTATATAAAGACAATTGTTCTTCATATCTCCTTTCCACTTACATACCATCTCCTACCTCCTTAGAGACCCCCTATTGGAGGAGTTATAAAAGTTAAAACACTAACATTAATTAAAAGTTAAAGAATCAATTACAAATTTTGAATGCACATTAACATAATAACATTAAAAATTAAAATTTAGTGTCAAAAGAGAATAAAAGATGGACAATTTAATCAAATTCAAAAACAAATTATTGGTAGATTTATTATAAGTCAAATATAATAAAAAATAATTTAATAAAGAATATATGAAAAAAAGCACATATAATTTTTCGTACAGGGCCCCTAAAATATCAAGAACGGCCCTGATCTTAAGATATATCACGAAGCCATGGATTTAAAAAAACAATTATTTCAAAATATCCCCAAAATAATAGTCCTCATTTTTTTAAGAATCTAGAAAAACCACAACTAATAGCTCATATCCCCGAAATAATAAATATCACTTTTCTTTAAGGATCCAAAAAACCACTTATTTAAAAAAATAATATGACTTTTTAGAATGTTTTGCTGTTTTTTAAAGATCAACAAATGTGCGTCTTATATAATGTTTATCACAATTGTTGATCTTTATAGACTTAAACGTCTCATTAAATACTCCATCAGACAATTGGACTATGTGAGAGCATCTCCAACGGATTCTCTAAAATAAGAAAACGAAGTTTTTGTTCTCTATTTTGCTCCAATAGATTCTCTATATTGTTCTCAAAATAGAAATAACCGGATAAAATTCAAAGTTTATAGAATTTTCTAAAACTTTATGGGGTATGGGCTCAATGGCTGTCCGTACGCTTCGTGTCCCACAGTGTTCTCATGACGGCTGTCTTGCTTTGCAAATTTGAATCAATGGCATCAAATGATGCATTTAGGTGAATCAAATGCTTACAAATTTCACGCAATTTGAAGGAAAATGTGAATTGTTCATTTGATTGTCTATTTAAAAATACCCCTAAATATTTATGTTGTTGCAAGTACTATTATTGATTTGATTATAATTAAAGTTTAAAAGTTATTGAGATCGAGTCAATATCGAGCCAATTGATCTCGAGTTTGAGTCCGTAAATGAATATCGAGCTCAAGTTCGAACATTGAAAAATATTCGAGCTCAAGCCCTACCGTCAGAATGTTATCAAGATACTACTTTTCGAGCTGAGTCCGAATAATTGAGAACTCGACTCGGCTCGTTGACAAGCCACACTTACTGAATAACTTACTTTCTAAATTATTAAGCCACTACCAAACACTAACGTATAACCCGAATAAGATAAGAGTCTAATTAATATTATTAATTTGCTAACAAAAAGCCCTAACATGATCTTAATAAGATCAACCAATCAAGTCATTTATTCTTTTCCAAAAATTGATTTTTTTTTAAAGAGTCAAATATAAGATACAATAACCAAATAAGTAATTTTGGGCCCATAATTACCCAGTAAATATATTAGTGTTCATAAATTGAATTTGTAGCAGCTAAGAGAGCAGCTCCAATGCCCGAACCATCTTTCGAATGCTCGATAACCACATTGCTCGATAACTCCGGACCTAGAAGCTCTGTTACCGCATCTTTAAGGTATCTTCGATACTGAGGGTGGTGTTCATATAGACCTCCGTCCATTGCAACAACCGTACGCTTTCCAAACACGATTCCCTTAGAATCTTCCTCCATCTTTTGGAGTATCCCGACAATTCCCGCTCCCGCTAACCGGCCCCCACGCTTCGCAATCGTGTCACAGACCTCCACCACCATCTTCCTTGCATCCAAATTTGAGTCCACCTGATATCGAGTTGAATCTGTTTTGTTAAAAGTAAATCAAACAAACTCAAAAAATTCAATGCAAATTTTTCATCTGTCCCAAGGGATACAGAGGTTGTTTCCATAAAAACCCTTGGTTTAGAAAAGGGTAATGGGCTGTTTGTTTACCTCTTAATGGTTCCATTAAGAGGTGAATCTTGTTTGGCAAAAAAAAAATATGTCTCTTAATGGTTCTAAAACCTTCTGAATGATTTAGTATCCTGGACCTCCCTTAACCATTAAGAGCCATAATTTCATTCTGAACAATTACAAAATAACCCTATTTCACTTTGAACTATATCATAAGTGTCTCTTAATCATTCTGACCACTTAATCATTCTGTACTAAACCATCAGCAACTGCCAATCAGCCCCTAAAATGAAAATGAAGCATATTTTGATTAGATTCCTTTTTTGTGTAGTGTATTTTTAAAACCTTCATTTTGGTACATCAGGTGTGGTATTTCAAACATATAGGTACATGGTTTACATATGAGAATGCATGAAATTGTAATATACTTGCTTCGATACATATAGGGGTTGTTTGTTTTTTAAAAAAAACCTCTTAATGGCTCTTAAGTCTAAATCGTTCAGACCTTTTTACACACCACCTCTTATTAATCATAACTAAAATAAGACTTCAGACTTTAAACCTCTTAAAAAACAAACGGCACCATATTGTGTGACATAAGTTGTTCTAGATGTTTGAGATATCACATCTAAAGTATCAAAATGGAAGTTCTGAAAATACATTAAACAAAATAAGATTAAGACCAAAGTATATAAAATATAGAAATTAGAAAAAGGGATTTTTTTGGGAGAAATTTACCCCAGTTGCTTCATAAAGGATGGTTCCAACAGCTTCAAGATCTTCAGAAGTATCCTGCTGGATAGAACTTATATTTGGGGTCCTACAATTTTTATTCAATATCAAATTTTCAATTAATATAAATAAAATTTAAGAAAAAAAATGATTGTTTAATTATTCAAATAGCATAACCAATAGAATGTATCGGTTACCCGAGTGTGAACGGGGTTCGTAGTCTTTCGGGAACACGCTTTCCAAATAACGAACCTGATTCTGCCATCCTCACTAGTATCCGTCTCACAATTTCGCCAAGATACATACCCGATATCGTTTTTTCAAATAGCTGATTCCATAAACGATAATTGAAAATGTAAGGGCAATTTTGTCATTTTAATTTATCAGACAAACCAATATACATAATTATTGCAGTTTTGAAAGTATATAATTTTTATAAACAGCAAAACTCACACACCCTTGAGTGTTCATGAGACGGAAAAATTAATGATAGTTGAAACTTACCTGCTCACCGGGGTTTATACTCTCAGCATCCATCTCCCTATCGAACTCGGTCAAAGGAAGACCGTTCGAGAACGCTCCCCATTCGGTATTGACGATCTAGAAACAAATACGACATCGCATAACTTAAAAATCGTGAAATTGGTCCTTCTGGTTGTTAAAACTTTTACCGTGAAAGTCATAAAATAATGTACAAACCGTTCTTCCGGAGGTTGTTTTTTGTCCATTTAGTTTTGGAATGGCGTCCACGGATTCAACATAGCAAGCATTGGTTCCCGTTCCGAGAATTACAGCAACCATGACATCGTTATCCCAGTATCTCGCTCCGGCTAGTGTTGCCACCGTATCATTAACCTACATTCACGACACAAACACTTGAGAGATCAATTTACCACTACACGCATCGGAACTATGTGTAACACAATGCAACATGTCGTTGTACCAAGGCCGACACCCGCATATCGAGCCCTTGTCTCTTCATAGCTTCATTTAAACAAGCGACAACATCCTTCCCAGGCTGAAACACAAGTCAATTGAGAGAATGGCAACATTATATATAGAATTGGGGCACTACGTATTACACATTTTGCAAAACATCACCCTCTGTAACGCCCCCATCATGGGGAGGTAAATTGCATGTCCCAAGGGCAAGTGAGCCCCACCATATCAGTCCTACGACCATCATGGGGGACCGCTAGGTGAAGTCGTGGAGACCAAGGTATCACACATGACGAATGATGCTTATGAAAAAGGTCTAGTGGCATGAAAAGCGCAAAACCAACTCGATGGACCTTACAATAAGTCTTCCTTAAGCATTATTTATTGTTTCAAATACCATATTTACTATTTCCAAACATAGAAATACTTATAAGAGATGAATCGAGTTATCAAACGACCTAAATAAAGAAACACCAACCGTTCCCGAAACTGCAAAACCCTTTGTCCATTTGATCAGTATCCCTGAATCAATGGAGGTTTGCTTCACCGGAAAAGAGAAAGTAAACCCCGTCTCTCTGCTTCTACCATTCGGCAACACAAACTTTCCACCCTCTTTCTTCACGAATTTTGCTAAGGCAGAAGCAATAAAGTCGAAAAGTTCCTACAAATCCATTAAACCATGTTTATATATATAATGATCAACAAAAGAACAAACTCAATAGCGGATTTTTTATGATAGAAGATTCGGACCTCAGAGGTGCCAAACATCAAGTCTTGTGGTATCGAAACCTGCTCGAATTCGGTGGCGATCACCCGATCATCTTTTCCACCTAATTGAGTTCTAAGAACTCGAAAATTCGTACCCCCAAGATCTAATGCGTAGAATAACCCTCTTTCATTCCTACATTCATCCAAATTTCTCTTTAATTACAGATAGATACCTAGAGGAGATTTCTCCCACACTATAGAAAAAAAATCCTAATTTTGACTTTAAAGATTCAAACGTAATATTGTTTAAATTCAAATTCTATAGACTTTACCTAGTTTCTTATCTCTCACTTGTTCCAGATGCTAAAATCTTTATTTACAAACATGGGTTATCTGTCTTTCCATCTAAAAAAAATTAATTTTCCTAGTTTTGAATTTCAAAGTTGAAAATTTTGACTTTCAAAAGTCAAATATGAACGATTTGGGTGTTTAAAAGCAGTAATTAAACTCTAATTGTCAACATAATGGCACATATTAAAGAAATCAATTACTTTCGCAATAATTTGCTGCCTATACTATATCATCCATAATTTGCATTAATCAAATATCATAAAGAATTACCAGCCAAAGTCAAAGAAAGTCAACAATTGATCAGATTCGAAATCAAAACAACATACCCAGTTGGCAAATAATCGACGTAGCTAAGGATCATCTTAAGATCACTGCCGCCGTCAACGGCGAGGCCGTCTCGCATATCGGTAGCCATGGCGTCGGCAACGTGGCGGAGGACGGGAAGAGGGGTGGCGCAGTCGTTTTGCAATTTCGTCAAGATAGGGAGTGCAGCGGCGGTGGCGATTGAGACACCGGCGCCGGATCGAACGACCAATGAGACACGTGGCGTGCGGGCAATGGGTGATCGAGAGAAGGGGAAGGATCGGACGGCCGGCGGTGGGTTAACGGCGAAGGACATTGTGGAACGGCGATTGGATCAAGGTGGATCTTTTGGTTGGGTGAAGAACCGAGACGGGTTACATGTTTTGAAGCAGTTGTTCAGGTGATTTCTTTTTATTTATTTCTTTAGCGGCTCGTTAGGAAATAGTTCTTATTTTTTATTTTAGATTTTAGTGATTTAATCTATTTAATAGGATAGATACTTTTACGCTGTGTTCTCTAATCTGGAGAGAAAAAAAAAAGAAAAAAAAAAGAAAAGGATGAAAAAGAAAGGAAAGGAAAATAATTTTTTCATTTGTGTTCTCGAAAAGGAAGGAAAAGAAAGAAAAGAAAATAATTTTTCATGTTCTTGAACAGGAGAAAAAGGAAAAGAAAGATTCCAATTTTAAAAATATACCCTTGTAAAAATATATTCTTATAATAAAAGATTGGGTAGTTTTGTAATTTTAATAATTTCAGTAATTTTTTTTAAATAGTTTTAATTTTTTTCCTTTCCTTTCCTTTCCTTTCCTTTCCTCCCACATTTGGAAGGAAAGGTTTGGGAGGAAAGTTATCAATTCTTTCCTTCCGTTTCCTTTCCTTTCTCTCCTGAAAAAGTTTCGAGAACACGAGTTTTTTTCACTTTTCTCTCATTTCTCTCCCTTTCCTTTCCTTTCCTTCGTTAAATGAGTTTCGAGAACACAGTGTTACGAATGAATAAAGGATCATTTAATTCTTAGAGTAAACTACGATTTTCGTTCCTGTGGTTTCATGTTTATAACGATTTTCGTCCTTGGTCTTTCAAAACTGCTTTTTTAGTCCCTATAGTTTCTATTTACTTTCATTTTCATCCCTCAATCCAATTTTATTTAAAATTAATTCTTAATTCATTTAAAAATTGAATAAGCAATTTACATATATGGTCTTTATGGTATATAAAGTTTTACATTTTTATACTAGTTTACATTTTTTTACTTTTTATTTATTTATAGCATTTCATCAAAATATTTATTTTTCTATTAATTATATTGTATATTTTCGTAATTATTATAACATTTTAATTATAAAAATAATCAAATAATTTTGTTAAAAATACTGATAAATACATGATATTTTTTTCAAAGCTTTAGTTTAAATCACTTAAAATTAATATTTTATATCTGTTGATTTATTAAAGGTTTTTATTTATTTTAAATTACCGTTAAATTTTTTTTAATAAAATTCGAGAAAAAATAGTTTTATTTTATAACAACCGGTTGTTTATTGTTAAATTCACTTTACTTCCACTATTTCATATTTTCATTAAACTTTATTTTTATTAATTAATCAAATTTATTTAATATTTAAAATAAACATAAACACACACACACACACATATATATACATCAATGTTCTAAATAATATGAGATTTAAGCCTTGTGTTTGACGTCACGTTAATTTTGTGGCACGTCATGGCTTATTGCATGATTTTTGTAACACCATATTGAAATCTTCTTATCCTTTTATTGCCTTATTTTTTGTTTTTAATATATAATCTAATTTAAAATGGTGTGTACATGTGTGTGTATGTTTTATTTAAATATTAAACAAACTTGATTAATTAATAGAAAATAAGGATTAAATGAAAATTTAGAATGGTGAGAGTAAATTGCATTTAACAAAAAACAGTCGGTTGTTATAAAAATAATACTATTTTTTCTCGAATTTTATTAAACATTTTTCGATGGTAATTTAAAATAAATAAAAACTTTAATAAATCAATAGATAAAAATTATATATATTAGGAGATTTAAACCTAATAGTTTGAAAAAAAATATCATGCATTTAGCAGTATTTTTAACGAAATTATTTGATTCTTTTTATAATTAAATTTATAATAATTATGAAAATATACAATATAATTAATAGAAAAATAAATGTCTTGATGAAATACAATAAATAAAGAAAAAGTAAAAGAAAATATAAACTAAGATAAAAATGTAAAAATTTATATATTATAAGGACCAAATATGTAATTTACTTATTCTATATTTAAATGAATTAACATTTAATTTTAATAAAATTGGATGGAGGGATTAAAATGGAAGCAAATAAAAACCACAGGGACTAAAAAAGTAGTTTTGAAAGAACAGGGACGAAAATCGTTATAAACATGAAACCATAGGGACGAAAATCATAGTTTACTCTAATTCTTATATATCTTTACTTTAATTTATGCGTAAACTTCATTTTTGGTCCATAATGTTTGTCAGTTTTAACGGATATTGTTTCTAAACTATCGAAACTTAGATTTGGTCCCTCATATTTGTCCTTTCACTTTGGTTTTTATCTCTCCCACTAACGTGCATTAACTTCTTCTGTTAAATCCAATTAAAGGAGGGGTATTTTAGTCATTTTCTTTATTTTTTTTAATTCTTTATTACATTAAAAAACATATTTTATATTGTAATATTATAAACTACCAAAAAAAGGAAAAACAAAAAGAATAACCCTAATCTACCTCAATCTCACTGCCACCCCCACAAAAACCAAATCTGAGGAAAAAAAAACCATCTCACTGCCACGGCCATCTGACTGCTAAAGTCATTCGATTATCATTTTCTCATCTGATTCATTATTCTATAGTTTGAAAAATTAAGTGTGAATTAGTTATGTATGATTCAGAGAAAGCTAAGATGGGAGAGAAGGAATGGTTCTTCTTTTGTCAGAGAGATCAAAAGTATCCAATGGGGATGAGAACCAATCGAGTGATGAAATCCGGTTACTGGAAAGCTACCGGAAAAGATAGGGAGATATTCTGGGAGTTGGGAAGTTGGTAGGGATGAAGAAGACTCTGGTTTTCTACAAGGGGAGAGCTCCGAGAGGGGAGAAGACAAACTGGGTTTGTGGGGTTTGGGGCTTTGAACCAAACTTCTTTTCACCATGTTAACACCGTGAACCCCCTTCCTTAATTCAACGTCGCCCTCAACACTAGAGCTTGATTTCATTGTAGAACTTGGTATGGAACTCGATTTCTTCGGTGGAACTCCATTTTGCCTCTGAAATGGTAATCAACTTCTCCTATTTGGGTTTGATTTGGATTTAAGTGTTCGTTATTAAAGTTAGGGTTTAGGTTTGATTTTAATTTTTATATTTTGGATTTTGAGTTTGATTTTGAGATTTAGGTTTGATTTTGATTTTGAGGTTTGGACTTGTGTTTGTTTTTGAGTTTTTGGTGTGTGTTTGTTTCTTATGTTTTGTGGTGGTCGGAGATATGATAATAGCCGGAGAAGATGCTATGAGATAAGATAATAACCAGATGAAGATGCTTGATTTTTTTAATTTTTAATGGAAAAATCAAGAAAAGAGTAAATTGACTAAAATACTCCTTCTTTAATTGTATAAAACGGAAAAAGTTAAGGGGCGTTAGTGGAAGGGACGAAAACCAATGTGAAATGACAAATGTGAGGGACCAAATTCGAGTTTTGATAGTTTAAGAACAATGTCCGTTAAAATTGACAAACGTTAAAGACTAAAAGTGAAGTTTACTCTTAATTTAATACTAGGCATATACCCGCGCGATGCAGCGGAATGTAAGTAAAGAACGAACAATTAATGCTACTTTCTTATATACATGTCATCAACAATCAATCATTACCTAAGAATCACAACTTATGAAACCTAAATCCATAAAGATATTCAATAATTAGTTTATATTACAATTATTGACGAAAAAATTATAATGATATAATTTATAATAAGAATGAAAAGTATTTTACGATTATGTATTTTTAACGTGCTAACGGTGGAAAAAAAATAAAACGTATGGATAGAAAACAAATTATTTCGTAGATATTCATGATATTTAATAGTACGGTTAAATTAAAAAATATTCAATATTGGACTCGTTTTGTAGGTATTGACGAGACGATTATAATGATATAATTTGTAGAAAAATGAACGTATTTTTTCATTGCATTTTTGTTAATATATGATTATTTGTGTTAATATGAGAATGGTGTAAAATAAAAAATGAAAAAGTAAGGGATATAAAGTAAATTAAATAAGTAATTGTAAGGGTAATAAATATAACATTGTAAAGGTGATAAATGTAATTGTACAAAAGTTTGTACAATAATCGTTTTAGTTTTTTCATTATATCACTAGGCATATACCCGCACGATGCAGCGGAATGTAAGTAAAGAACGAACAATTAATGCTACTTCCTTATATACATGTCATCAACAATCAACCATTACCTAAAAATCACAACTTATGAAACCTAAACCCATAAAGATATTCAATAATTAGTTTATATTACAATTATTGACGAAAAAAATTATAATGATATAATTTATAATAAGAATGAAACGTATTTTACGATTATGTATTTTTAACGTGCTAACGGTGGAAAAAAAATAAAACGTATGGATAGAAAACAAATTATTTCGTAGATATTCATGATATTTAATAGTACGGTTAAATTAAAAAATATTCAATATTGGACTCGTTTTGTAGGTATTGACGAGACGATTATAATGATATAATTTGTAGAAAAATGAACGTATTTTTTCATTGCATTTTTGTTAATATATGATTATTTGTGTTAATATGAGAATAGTGTAAAATAAAAAATGAAAAAGTAAGGGATATAAAGTAAATTAAATAAGTAATTGTAAGGGTAATAAATATAACATTGTAAGAGTGGTAAATGTAATTGTACAAAAGTTTGTACAATAACCGTTTTTTGTTTTTTCATTATATAGTATAGATTAAAATATAAATTTGAATATAATTTAAAAAGCATGCACCATAAAATATCTATAAATCATCTTTACTTTTTTTAAACGGAAAACATTTTTAAACGTTTATTTATAAATATGTTTAGTGTATTAATACTTTTTTTTGTAATTGTGGGTTTCCGGGTCAGCTTACGCGTACCGACTAATACTTCTTATTATATATATATTTTTTGGATAGTTTGTCCTAAGAAATTATATGGTATATTCGTATTAACATATTTAAATAATTAATTAATGTAAACCGAATATATAATTGAAGTAAGAATATTTTTCGATATAAATAATGGTGGATTTATATGTTAATGCATTAATTCTTAGAAATAATAATATGAATGAGTCAAATTGAAGAAGGTAAACCCTAAAAAAATTCAAAAAAAATATGATAAGCAACTCATTAAAACAAAAAAAATTACAAACATTTAAAAAAAAATAATGACATGGAATTATTTTTATTTGCCTTATTGGCATTTTAAAATAAAATAAAATATTGATGTCTCATAAACAAAACCAATGTTCTAAAAAACTCGCCGTAAAGCCATCATGGCACACCATGACATCAAGATTTGTGTCCCACGCTATGTTAAGCATGTGACACGCCATGACCTAATGCACAATTTCGTAATGTAATATTTATTTTTCTTTACATTTTTAATGTTTTATTTGCAAGTTTTTTAATATATATCATAATTTAACTTGATTATTACTATTGAGTATTGACTCATTGAGTAACACTATAAAACCTATGTTTTTATATATAATATTATATATGAATTGAAAAAATGATGCCATAAGTCACGTCTTGAAAACGTTATGGTTTCGCCGTGGCTCCTAAGGCTCTGATACCAATTGTAATAATCCAAACTTTGCAGAACAAAACATAACAACTTTGATAAAAGTCAATGCAAAAAAGGCCCCAAGTCTACAATAAAAAATTCAAAATTTTCAATAAGGCAACCTAATACACAACTGAGAATAAGAGAAAACAATATAACTAAAATTGGAAGTCTTCTAAAACCAGCTCCAGCTCACACCTCCTCCTTACCCTTATTTGCATTTCCTACTTCACGTCTTCCTGAAAAGTTTTTTAGTTTTAAAAGAGCGAAGGTTAGACCAAAGGTCTAGTGAGTCCCCTCTAACAACAGTTCAAGCTAAAGCAGTTATACAAAAGATTTATAGTAAAATAAATCAATTCAGTTTCATAAACACATTCACACTTTCATTACATGTTCTGGCTCACACTACCGCCACCCGAAGGTAACAGGGTGTCTAACTCACACTGCCTTATTTGGGACACCCCCCCCAATGGCATGAACGGGACACCCCCCGGTATGAGCACAGGCGAGACACACACCCCGACTTAAGCCCAGACACAACACAACAAAGTATGCATACATTTCCACATCTCATAAACGAAATAAACGTACTCGCGTTAAGGATAAACATAACTTGCATTTATCAACGTCTCGCATAAATAGAATAACGCACAATCATCAAATAAAGTTGGGTAAGAAAACTCATCTGATTTGCCAAGCTTCTTTTCAAAGCTCTCACCTTTAACTGGACCCTATGGTAGAAAGAATTTAAAGATCAGACCCACTTTAAAACCCAACCTTTTACTTGGCCCGATTACTTGGGTCCTTACTGGAGCCGCCCTACCCCGAGCCCCTGACCCACGACAAAGAATCCCTACCAGGTCACCGGACTCCCTGGTTCCTCGGTTCTAGCCGACTCCCGGTACTACATCACCCGGGCTCCCCGACTCCCGGGTCCTTGCCCGGGTTCCCACTGTCGACTCCCAGCTTACAGCTCCCGGGCGCCCCGTCTCCCGGGGTCTCGCCTGGCTCCTCCTTATTCCCGTCTCCCGGGATCATCACACCCAGTAGAGCCACTCCCGGGTCTCCCTCGGTCGAGTGACTCACGGTCCCTCGGTTTGTCTTGTCTCCCGGGTCTCCAAGCCACCCCCGGGTCGCCCCCCGGTGGGAGGCTTCCCGGGCCACCCCCCGTGCGGTTGTTTCCCGGGTCACCCCCGACTACAGCGCTCGGCCCCCAAAGTGGGTCGACGCAGGTTTTGGGACGAAAGGGCTCTTGGAAAAACAATGGGAGCAACTCTCCTCATAAGAAACCCCTACTACACCTCCTTATAGAGATTTGGGTGGATTAATTTCCTCCATAAATCGACCCAACAACATCCATCGATCATACCCAAAATCATGAACAAAAGGAATGATGATTTCTCCAACAAATCCTAAGTTCCAACACGAATCCAACTAAGGAAAAATAGATTAAAGAAATAGGATGAAGATTACCTTGAAGCAACACCCCCTATAGAGTTATTCCTCTTCTTCAATTCCTCCCAAATTAGAATCCACCTTAAAACTTCTTTCTCTGGTTCTTTCCTTCTAGCTGCCAATCCCAAAATGATTAGGGAGAAAAGAGATGTAGGGTTTTAACCCCTTTTTCCCAATTTACAATCCAACCCTCCAACTTAAGCCTTTAGCAACCACTTACCCAAACTCCCATCCTATTATATTTGGACATGGTTATTACAGTTTGGCCTTACCGCCACATTACGCCTCACGCCATTTAGAACCTTAAACAAAACCAACTCTTTGCCAATGTTTATAATTTATTAGATAAATAACTTATATGTTTGATATATTATATTATAAGCATTAGAATGAAAATTTTTAAAAATACATTATATAAAATAAAAGGTGTAACAAAATATGTTTTATTTTTATCAATTTTACAGTACAAAAACTATTGATATCACAACAATAATCAATACTTTTTAGCAAAAAGGCAAAGAGCTGACTTAAATGTAAAAACTGCTATGATATCTACTCTAAGTTACAATCCTTGTGTCAAGTTGGTTGTTCAAACTTTTATTACATGTTTTGACTTATTTATTATAATACTAAAAAAAGATATTTTGTTAAGTTTATATCACACACACATATATATATGGGTCTAATCAAATAAAAACTCGGTAGTTTGTTATAACCGTAAGATTCAATGTGAATCAATCATTTAATTTTATTAGTTTTATTTATTAATTAAATCTAAATGGTTATATTAGTAATTTAATACTTTAAAAACTCATCCCTAAAATCATGACCTTACAGTTTTTATATCCCTAAAAGTATAACCTCCTTATCATCTCATCTTCATGCCCCCGAAATTAACCATGCTTCCCTCGAAACATCTAGTACATCAATCCTCTCTCTGGAAAGGCCTCTTGTTTCAAGTTGTCATCATTAAAAGTCAAAGCTAATCTTGTCACAAGTTTGAGGTGATGATCCTAATTTCCTAACACCGAATATTTTTGTTTTGTTTAGATACAGAAAAAAGCGGAAAGATGGAGGGGGTCGGGGAAGGAAGCAAGATTTATAACTACATTGATAGTATAAATCTATCATCTCTTAATCCGATCCTCATGCATGTGGGTATCAAGTGGTATTATAGTGATAGCAACCCATCGTCTTACTAAAACTAGATCAGATATACCCTCAACTCATATTCAGAACGATATCGCAGTTGATTTGTATCTTATTATTTAGAAGTTCTTGGATATCACAGTGTGTGTCATAGTCGATTTATGTCTTATTATTATAAGTTATTGAGTATCACAATAGTGTATGTCGGAATAAATTTGGCAAGAGAGAAGAGAGCGATTTACAGAAATACTAATTTACCTCTAAAATTATCCATAAACTTAAGAAATTGAAAATTAATGGAGTATTACCAAAGTTAATATTTTTAATAACAACCATTAACTATTAATGATGTGAATTTAAGATTGGATATTATGGTTATCACAAACAAATGAGTTTACTGCAAAAACTTAAATGAGAAAGGAAAAAAAATGTAGAAAACATATTATTCATGTGAATCTTTGGTAAAAATAAAAGGTATGTTTACATATGCCCATTCATTTGTAAATAGTTGAAAAATATTTAGGCTATGTTTGGCAAACTAACTGATAAACTACTTTTTCAAAACGCTACTATGAGTAATTTTTCAATAAGTTAGCTTAGTTTATGATCATCCAAACATGTACTAAAAGAATTTTTTTTTGCCAATCAATGCCTTAGATAAGCAAACATGGATTCTCATATATTTTTCAAAAAAATAACTCTTTTTAAATTTAACAATGATTCATATATAAATTATTTATTTATATTTTTTTAATATATTTTTTTTGTTTAAATCTTCCCCTATTCCACTAATCTGGTTTTACAAATCCATTTCATAAATTAAAGTAATTGTTTTAGAAAATCATGTTTCATATATTATTAGAAGTGTACTTGTGCAATGCAGCGAGATGCATCACGATTTTAATGTTTCATTTTATTTTTTGTTTTTTTGTCGATTTACAGTACGATTTTTGATGGTTTTGAGAAAGTGACAATGTTTTTTTTACAAATTTGTTTAATTTAGTCTTAATAATATAATGTTTTTTATATAGAAAATTAAGTATTTTGTTAGAATTCAATGATTATCTTATATATTTTAATGACATCTAGAAAAAATAACTAATTACATATTTAATAATACTAGTGTTGGGCCCGTGCATTGCACGGGAGGATAAATTTTTTGTTGGAATATTGAACCGAGTTAAAATGAAACGTAATTTCTCTGTTAACAGTTAATGAAATACAATGTGAAAAACGAATGTATTTTCATAAGTGGTTAACTTGCATATATTCTTAATCGTTTGTTGTTATGAGTTTGTGCAATAATATTGTATTTAAATGTAAAATCTACATTTAAAATAGATTATGCTAATATAAAATCTATTTTATAAAATCCTCCACCAAAAAAACAAATATTTATATTAATAAATGAGTATCCATTCCACAAATAGATGATTATGTGAGATACTGTGTTTGGAAATGTTGTATCAAAGTATTAAGAAATTGTAAATTAAGTAATTGACTTTAATTAGTTGTACCTTGTGGTTAAAATGTTGTAATTAAGAGTTTTTTATGTCGTTTTTATAATATAGTATAGATAATTAAAACAAATTTATAGTAATATAATATATTAATTAATAATGATACATGGAAATGTCTGCATAAAAGGAAGACTCTGCACATATCAAATTAGTGGGTGTTAGAAGCTTGCAGTAGTAATATGTATCTTGTGCTTTGATATTTGTAAATTAAGAGATTTTTAAAATCTTGCATAAAATGATGTATCTTGTGCTTTGATACTTGTAAATTAAGAGATTTTTATAGTAATATAATATATTAATTAATAGTGATACATGGAAAGTTCTGCATAAAAGGAAGACTCTGCACATACCAAATTGGTGGGTGTTAGAAGCTTGCAGTAATAATATGTATCTTGTGCTTGGATACTTGTAAATTAAGATATTTTTAAAATCTTGCATAAAATGATGGTATTTTATGTCTAATAATTTGTATTTAAGAGTTTTTTATCCGTGTTTTATAATATAGTATAGATATAGATATAGATATAGATATAGATATAGATAGTTATATATTTGAACAATTATAAATAAATATAAAACAAGATTTGAAATTGGTGGGAAAATAAATGGAGACAGGCTGGCTGTTGGAGAAAGGAAGGGACGGGCAAAACGATGTCGGTTTCGGCACCACAACAAGTCAACAACGTAGCATATGTGGATCGTTGTTTTTGATGAAATCCAATACCAAATCTCCTCCCGCATATTCTTCCTTATCCGTTTACACCAACCACCTTTTTAAGAGATTATATTTGTTACTCACAATTCAATAAAATCAATAATTTTAGTGATTTAAATTTTATTCAACATCTTCAAAAGTTTTTTTTAATAATGATGAGTATTGGTGGCTAAAAAGCGGATTCGGGCCGGGTCGGGTCCAATCGGTCCTCAGGACGGAACAGTGTCGGACATTAGAGTTGTTCATGGGCGGTACGACCCGCTATACCCGACCCGTCTAGCCCGTTAGAAGAGCGGGTTTGGATAACCATTTTAGAAAATATGGACGGGACCGTTCAAGTTAACGGGCGGACTCGGACAATGAAAAAGAAAACTTGGACAAGCCCGCCCGACCCGTTATATAATTATAACCAATTAAAAAAATTATATAATTAATATTGTATTAAAAAAGTTTATAAGTGGTTTTGGGTTGGACTCCCTCTAATAAGTACAACTACCTCCTAAATATATATGTTATATGTGATATGACATATAGTACATTTAGGATCTCGATCTTAAAATATTAGGTGGTTAAATATTTTGTTGTTTAGGAATCCGAACTTCGAAGGTGATAATCTTTCTAGAGAAAAAATTTATACTCCATATTTTGTGAAAAAATATTTTTTTTCTTATGTTGTATACATTAGTATATTTACGTTTGTTTAGTTGATTTTTTTTTATGTATTTTGAATAATTTTACACAACTTACCATTTTATATAAGTTTTTTTAAATGTAAATTTTCAGGCCCGTTGGCAAGCCCGACCCGTTTATAGGGCGGATATGGACAAGTTTTCAAGCCCGTAAAAACGGGCTTGGGTTTACTATATTAGGCCCGTTGGACAAGAAAAATATGTTAGGCCCGGCCCATGGCCCGCCCAAACCTGCAAATGATCACCTCTATCGGACATAACCGGGCCAAGTGTAACCGGTCCCGAGCCAAGCCGGGTTTGGGACAATATAATGGGTAACCGGGTAAGGTAGAGCATAACCGGTTAAGGGTAACCGGTCCCGGATCGGTCCCAGGAAACCGGTTAAAGTTTTTTTTTTCTAATAATTTTTGTTAAAATAAAATTAATAAACTTTAAAATATATAATTGGATCACTCAAATACACTTTAAAAATACGTTTTATTTATACTTTCAATGATAATTGTATGCGTTTTTTGCGTTTTGTAACTTGGTGTCTAACCCCATACACCATCCAACTTATTTATAGTGTTTTTAGGGGGTTGGGAGGCAAAAAAAAAGGGTCAAAAATGGTCCCCAACGGCTAGTTAAAGGCTATAAAACGACTCTTTTTTTTCAAAAAATTCTGATCGGGCCGGGCCGGGCCCTTAACCGGTCCATCAACCGGTCCCGGACCGGGCCGCCGAAACTCGCCAAAACCATAACCGGTCCATTATTTCGGGCTCTTTACCGGTTACTCACTAGTCACTAGCGGTCCGGGCCTCAGTTAACCGACCAGATCGGGCCGAGCCCATTTGGCCACCACTAATGATGAGTATGTTTTAAACCAAAAAAAAAAAAAATAGTATGATGTAATGTATGTTATGTGGTTTGTAACTAAATAGAATTCGTCAAAATTGAAAGTGATACATGATAATACAAAGTTTTATAGTTCATGCAGTATAAAACTTCGTAATCTATACAATAGAAAGTGAAATACATAGTCACACAATAACATAATAAAGTCCAAATGCATAGCAAATCATAATCGATCTTTTTGGTAAAACGAACAATTAAAAGCTCCAAAACGAACAACCGAGTTCAATTTGTCATCAAATTAATTCCCCAGTCTCGATGATCTACAAGTATCTAGTATATAAATAATGTTAAAATAATATGGACGGGTTTAAATGAGAACACTAACCCTTTTACTAAAACGCGAAAACACCTTTTATCTTATGCGATAATATAGTCGATTACATGTAATATTGTATTGTAGCATTAGCTAGTTTCCCATCATATGTGATATTTTAGCCCTAGAAAAATGACGTGTGGGTCATAGGTGTTCTTGCGATTTCGTAAGAAGATGGTATTCTCATTTGAACATATATATATATATATATATATATATATATATATATATATATATATATATATTTATATATATGTGTGTGTGTACGGGTGGAGCAATGAGAACACCGCCATTTTATGAAACCGCAAGAACACCCATATCACATGCATGGGATAATAGATGTGAGGGGACCTGGTGATGTGCAAGTGACTTAGCCCGCGACCTATGTCGTGTCATCGAACTCCCTATTTTTGATCTTCTTTTAGTTTTTTGATCATCTCTCTTTTTTGATCTATTCATATGTACTCCTTTAAATTGTTGAAAAAGAGGGAACATTGAAATGCAAAAAAGAAACAAATTAAAAAAGAAGATTGATAGTAGGGGGCAATGACGGTTAATTGTGGACATTGATGGAGAGCAAACGGCGATGGTACGGCAAGGGAAGTGATGTTGTTGGGTGCTAGGGGTTTGAATGACGTAGAATTTGAAAATGGTAAAATTAATTTTGATTTTTTTGTATTAAAAAGATGTAAAATCACCAATTAATAAATGTTTGGTTATAGATAATTTGATGGGTTAAAAGATTGTAAAGTAACCGGTTTCTAAATGTTCAAATTTTCTATTTAATACGAATTCAGTGATTTAATTATTTAAAATATTTTTTTTTATGATTTATTCATTTTAATCATTCAAAATTACAAACTTTATTTTGAGTTTTTGGACTTTTCCCTTCTGCAAATAAGTTTTTAACATATACTTATGTTACAAATTACGATCCACGGAACTTTTTATTTTGCCACCATATATACTTAGCAAAATAACAAATAAATAACAACCATAACATTTTGAAAATAAACTTATACTATTTATTGAATTCATATACATCGAAATAAGATTGGCTAATTTGGACTTCCTATTAAACATCTATGATCTATCGAACATAAGTTCTTTATAGAAAAACAAACATTTGATAGGAACACACATCCATTCGTAGTTAAATATGCATTTTCGAAACAACTTCAACTAGCTATTGTAAAGTTGATGTTTGAACAAGAAATCATATGATATGTATGTGTAGTAATTAGTATAATAATAATATATTTATTTTTATTTTACTTTCTATTTGAAAATTTACAGAAAATCTTAAAAGGACTTAAAATGTTCCTGAGTTAACAGATCTATTTAACAGAAGTTAGTATGAGGAACAAAAAATGAAGCAAAATGACAACCGACCAAAACTATAATTAGTTTAAAAGAGGAATCAGAATTGATAGTGAGTGACAACCACAAAAACAAAAAATGTAATTTACTCTAAATAAAATTTGTACTTTTCGCACCAAAGAACAAAATATACAATTACCTATGAAATATAATCTCAATAATCAAATTCGAGCAATTGCACAAATAGTGTGTTGCTCCCTAATTCTATCAATTAACCTCGGTTACCCAATTGAAATATAACAAATGTATTTTTGTTAAAGGTAAAAACAAATGAAACAACAATATGGAGAGAATAACAATAAAACAGAGAGACGAAATCTATAATTCTCATTAATCATTAGGCATATACCCGTGCGATGCAGCGGAATGTAAGTAAAGAACGAACAATTAATGCTACTTTCTTATAGACATTTTATCAATAATCAACTATGACCTAAGAATCACAACTTATGAAATCTAAACCTATAAAGATATTCAATAATTAGTTTATATTACAATTATTGACGAAAAAAATTATAATGATATAATTTATAATAAGAATGAAACATATTTTACATTATGTATTTTTAATGTGCTAATGGTGGAAAAATAAATAAAACGTATGGATAGAAAACAAATTAATTCGTAGACATTCATGATATTTAATAGTACGGTTAAATTAAAAAATATTCAATATTGAGCTCGTTTTGAAAATATTGAGGAGACGATTATAATGGTATAATTTGTAGAAAAATGAACGTATTTTTCATTGCATTCTTGTTCATATACGATTATTTGTGTTAATATGATAATGGTGTAAAATGAAAAATGAAAAAATAAGGGATATAAAGTAAATCAAATAAGTAATTGTAAGGGTGATAAATGTAACATTGTAAGAGTGGTAAATATAATTGTATAAAAGTTTGTACAATAATCGTTTTAGTTTTTTCATTATATAGTATAAATTCTGATATTTAATAGTACGGTTAAATTAAAAAATATTCAATATTTGGCTCGTTTTGAAGGTATTGACGAGACGATTATAATGGTATAATTTGTAAAAAAATGAACATATTTTTCATTGCATTTTTGTTCATATACGATTATTTGTATTAATATGATAACGGTGTAAAATGAAAAATGAAAAAGTAAGGGATATAAAGTAAATTAAATAAGTAATTGTAAGAGTGGTAAATGTAACATTATAAGGGTAGTAAATGTTATTGTACAAAAGATTAAGGGTGATATATGTTATTGTACAAAAGATTGTACAATAACCGTATAACCGTTTTAGAATTTTCATTATATAGCTACGCATATACCTGTGCAATGCAGCGGAATGTAAGTAAAGAACGAACAATTAATGTTATTTTCTTATAGATATGTCATCAACAATCAATCATAACCTAAGAATCACAATTTATAAAACCCTAAACCTATAAAGATATTCAATAATTAGTTTATATTACAATTATTGACGAAAAAAATTATAATGATATAATTTATAATAAGAATGAAACGTATTTTACGATTATGTATTTTTAATGTGCTAATGGTGGAAAAATAAATAAAACGTATGGATAGAAAACAAATTAATTCGTAGATATTCATGATATTTAATAGTACGGTTAAATTAAAAAATATTCAATATTTGGCTCGTTTTGAAGATATTGAGGAGACGATTATAATGGTATAGATTGTAGAAAAATGAACGTATTTTTCATTGCATTCTTGTTCATATACGATTATTTGTGTTAATATGGTAATGGTGTAAAATGAAAAATGAAAAAATAAGGGATATAAAGTAAATTAAATAAGTAATTGTAAGGGTGGTAAATGTAACATTGTAAGGGTGATAAATGTTATTGTACAAAAGATTGTACAATAACCGTTTTAGTAATATAGATAATTTGTATATATTCTGATATTTAATAGTATGGTTAAATTAAAAAATATTCAATATTGGGCTCGTTTTGAAGGTATTGACGAGACGATTATAATGATATAATTTGTAAAAAAAGAAACGTATTTTTTCATTGCATTTTTGTTCATATACGATTATTTGTGTTAATATGATAACGGTGTAAAATGAAAAAAATGAAAAAGTAAGAGATATAAAATAAATTAAATAAGTAATTGTAAGGGTGGTAAATGTAACATTATAAGGGGAGTAAATATAATTGTACAAAAGATTAAGGGTGATAAATGTTATTGTACAAAAGATTGTACAATAACCGTATAACCGTTTTAGAATTTTCATTATATAATATAGATAAGCCCTTTAAATAGGGAGGAGTTACAAGTAGATAGTTAGGAGATATTTCAGTTCTAATCTAACTCTGTTATATTTATCTCTATCTCTATCGTCATATCCTTTAGACGATGACACACTTATCTTACAATACTCCCCCTTGTGCCGAGTTAAAGGAGTGGTGGTGCACAGTTGTTGCCTCGTTAAAACCTTATGCCAAAATAAAACCCAGTGGGAAAAAATAAAAATATGACGAAGGAAAGAGTACAACGCACCAACTTCTTTGTAATAGATAGACTTATCCTTCAGTCTAGTTTTCTCTTAGATTCATACTTTAATCTTGAGAGTTAGGACAACATGATGGTATATAAACAGTTGTCTCACTAAATCCTTACACCAAGGAACAAAACCCAATGGGAAAAATAAAACCTTGGTTGAAGGAAAGAGCACAACATACCAATATCAAATATATAGTTGACTCCCCCTTTTGTCTACTACTCCCCCTGATTCGTGCATTAATCAAGGGAGTTTGGAAAGCATTTCCATTTACTTTCTACACATTTCCCAATATATGGTTTTAGGTAATGACTTGGTAAAATATGTCACATTCTTTTGACACCTTACTTGATTCACTTGAATCTAAATTATTGCTGATTGTATAGAAACTTAAGCATAATATGTTTTGTGTTATTACCCCTGATGTATCTTATGTTCATTTTTTCGATACATGATGCATTATTTCCATATATGCAAGTAGCATACTGGTTGAACCCAAAATTACTAACTCCTATAATATATGTAATGATAGTCCTTAATCATATACATTATTTTATTATCTCATGGAGAGTAATATTCTTGGATTAGTTCAAGGAGGTAGTTACAAAGGATTGCTTAGTTTACTTCTAAGCAATCGACGTGTTTCTTGTGGTAATTCTTTATCCAGTTTGGGAACAACCTTTGTATGGGTCAGACAGATACATAATATCAGCAAAGACATACCAATACATTGTTTGGTGTTTGAGCTAGTACTTTTGTTGCTTACATTATAATTAGGTATTGAAGTTTCATTATCAATCCCATTTTTCTTTCTATAGGGAAAGTATATACCCATGTCAATGGTTCCAAAAGATTAATTTGATATCATTCCAATGACTTTGCGTTGGCGCTGAGCTAAATCTAGCTAACAAGTTCACTGAGAAATACAATATATGGTCAAGTGTATTATGTTAAGTACGATAATGCGCATATTGTACTTAGATAGGGAATTATAACTCCCAGCATTTTTCGTCATCATCTATTAGACGAAATGAATCTTTCCTTATATCCGACACTTCGACCGATCATGGGAGTGCTAACCGAATTCGCTTTGTCCATATTAAATTGTCTGATTATTTTCTGGACATATGTGATCGGTGAATTAATATTTCACAAACTCAGTGTCCTAGCTAAAATATCTAGACAAAACCAAGTCTTCCCAAGATCTTTCCTCTCAAAATCAGATTTCAAGTAGCTTATGGTTCCTCTCATTTCATCAAGAGTGCCTATTATGTTCATAACATTGACATATAGAGTTACTTTGAAAATCTGGAACTTGTTTTCCATAATAGATACGCAAGAGAACAATTCATCGTTCTTATATATCTTTTCCCAATCAAGTATTCCATTAGGCGGGTATACCACATCCGCTTAGATTGCTTTAATCTATAAAGTGGGCATTTCAATTTTATTGCAAACGCATTTCGTGGTTTAGAGTTACTTGATTTTGGTAATGTAATATCATCAAGTACTTTTATATATCTCTAAATCTAGATCCCCGTAGAGATATGTGGTAACCACATTCATGAGCTACATTTCCAGTCCTTCGGAAACTATTAGGTTAATTAATTAGCAGAACGTTATAACGTCCATCACGAGAGAGTAAGTCTTCTCATAGTCAATCCAGGGCGTTGTGAGAAACCTTGCGCCAAAGGAGAGCCTTACATATTAGGACTTCATTATTCTCGTTACGCTTTCTGACAAAGACTCAGTTATGTCCTACGGGCTTTACACTTGGTAGGTTAGCATTACCTGACCAAATACTCGATCCTTTGTCAAAGAATAGAATTCTTTCTGGATTGTTTCTTTACATTTAGGCCAATATGCTCTTTGTTGATATTATTCAACTGAGTCTGGTTCGATGTCGTCGTGCTCGATCATTTTATGAGCCATTGTATATGCGAATAAATCATCAATGATTATATATGATCTGTCCATCGACTCATATGTACTCTCATAGTTCATTTGAGATTAGTATTCATCTCTAGAATCAATATTAACTTCAGAGCGTCCTCCAATGATGATTCATGGACATAATTATAATTAGAGACAATCTCATGAGAGTTTTGTGTATTGATGATAAATGGATGTGCCTAACTATTCTCTTACTTTAGAATAGTATTCATCGAACCAAGTAGCTTCCACCACTTCCATTTGGTATCTACGACCTCAACCACACCTCCACTATGTGTGATTGCAACGCACTTTCCAATGGCGTTGTGCCCCTGTTGGGGACTTTTTAACCTTGCGAGTATATTTGTAGCTCGTATATGTGATCTTGTCACTTTTGGAATAACATTAAACGTATCAGGTATCGAGTCTGATTCGTTTGACTTCAACATTACGTTGTGGAGTTTTAGGGATCAAAATGAGACAGAGTGGGAATATTCAATGACACTTCCTATCGTTCCCATGGAAATCATTTTTCCTATCTCCCCCTAACGACGGGAAGACTGTCTCATGAAAGTGACAACCAACAAATCTAGCGGTAAAGAGATCACTAGTCAAATATTCTAATTAGCGGATAATTGTTGGGGATTCATATCCATCATATACCAAATCGTTTTTAAGGACCCATTTCAATGCGCTGTGGGGGCGCAATTGGCACATATAATCAAACATGCGTAAATGTAAAGTATCAGGCTTATATCCAGTTACCAACTGGTACGTATGAGGCTGGTTAGCAAGCAGTGGGTCTAAAAACGAAAAAAAACTGCATATAATAATTGCATAATCCCAGGTAGATGTGGGTAAATTGGTGGAGATTTTTAGGTAAATAACCTTAAATGAGATTTTAATTAAATCCATGATCTTCTCATGAGTATAAACCCATTTTTCTTGAATAGGTCAGAAGGTCATGCATTTAATTAAAAACTCATTTAAGGTCATTTTCTTAAATCACCCTAAATTGGTGCGCATTACTAATACCCTAGATGTCATCATATTCTTTTGATAACAATTTCTATGAGACCATTTTATATATACACATGGGTTATAGGAAACTCTACATTGATCCTAATACGTATGCAATTAACATCAAATCCTTATGATGTAAATTCTCCAACATTCAAAGTCATGTAGACTTGATGAAATAATCAGGGTGGTGAGACCTTAATCGTATAGCTAGTGCTAGGAGTGCAGTATTTCATGTGGACAATAATACGACATGCGTTCATCGTGTCGAAACCAGAACCATAAAGTACTTAAATGGCCCGCATTTTGGATGTTTATGTCCATAAATATCACCTTGTATTCGTTGTAACAATGAAATATTTTTGTATAATGTCCTTAGTTTTAGGACGATCTCATTCATGTATTGGCTAAGGATTAGGGTATATACAAAAGTTTTATGTATTCGAGAGGGCATATTATGATATCAATGTTGTTTCTTATGCTTCAGAAGTCAACAGTTGCAATTTGCCTCATTTTGCCTTTCACTCGAAAGAGAATGTGTCTATGTGTATTTTGCAATACACGGATCACTATGTCATAACCACGGTGTCCCACATGGTCATGTCGAAACATATATGTGTTATTGCCCCCAAAAGTTCTTTATTGGTGACAAAATATGATTCAGAGTCTTGTCCGAGTGAAACTCATACCTCTTTGTCGAGCTTCCATGACCCAATAATCTACTAGTTTGACACATTAGTTTCCATGATATATGTTTACTTTCATATTCATTAGAACTTATGTATATATGCTCATTTCCATTTCCATTTGATACGAATATCTTTACAAGGTTCCTATTAATCTTGTACCAACAAGAGAGTGAAAGTCATCGTCTAAGTAATTTGGTTGGATGTATTATAAAACAAGTATTAGTCTATCTTTTTTTCGATTGTGTGATAGGTAAAAAAAATCAATTCTCCTCGATACATTCCTACACGGAACGGAGAATATTGAAATTTTTGTATTTGTTTTGATGTATTTCTTTACATCTATAATGGTTACATATTCGATTTTACTTTAGCAATGAAATTTTTGTATTTGTATTTGTTTTGATATCGGGAATTTTCTTTATCCCGACATATGTGGTGTTATTCGAAAGAACCTTGTTATGTCTCTCAACCACTTGCATTAGGTTGATGAGTTTGTCTAAAGGTTGCATTCCAACTTATATTTATATTTACTTATATATGAAAGGTGGAAATAATGTTAAAAACCATGTCATCTTCTGTGAGTTCCTTGCCACAGATATTGAGACGCGTTTTGGATATATTTCTTTGTTGACATCAGTTACCTTTTTGTAATCGAGTAAGTGGGTTTCATTCCAATGTACAATTAGTTCGGGAAGTACATATTCATGAGTACTCCCGATTATCCCTTTCGGGACATCCCACATTTCTTTGGGGGTTTCTAGTAAAGGTATTCCTATGAAATTTAGGATTTATGTGTCATCTCAAAACATGAAGGTATTTGCTTGTACCTTTTCAAGAGGTTGGTTTTAGAGTCAATAGGGAGTTAGACTTTAGGTATTTTCTTGTACCTTTTCAAAAAGAGGTTTATATACTCATTTATGATACTCAGATTCTTTTGAGTTTACGACGTTGATTTTGGGATGAGTTGTTTCAACCATTTACATATATAAAGGATAATATATGATTTTCTTTTTGATAAGAAAATGGATTATGATTATGAAATTTCATTATCATAACAATATTGGATTTTGTATGCTTTAATTTTATTGATAATAGTTCATCAATATTTTAATTTTTGCGAAAAAGAAATCACTCAATTTATTGGATTTCCAGGTAGTAGGGGAATCACATGGATTTCTTAAGTCCCTAGAAACCTTAGGGTTGTTTACACCCGTTTGACAAAATCCAGTCGATATCTTGTGATTTATTTCATTTAGATATAACTATTAATTATAGAGCATTTGACATGAGGCCAAAATGACTATGAGTTTGGCATATTAATATTTTAATACCTTAATAGTATTTTTGGAGATTTTGGTAAAGACCAAAATATATGGGGTTAAAAGTGTTAACTTCCAAAAATTAATTATATAGTTTAAAATTATGAGTAGGAACTCATAATCAAGATAAATATTTGAATTTAACATTTTCATGCTATTTTTGAACCTTTTGACAAAATAATAAAAATTATGAGGGTTAGAAGTGTAACTTCTAAAAGTTTATTATAGATTATAAATTATAATTAAGATAAACATTTAAATAAGATATGGATAAATAATAAATATTACTTAATAAGACAATAAAAGTCAATCATATAAATTAACTAGCCATGTAAATAACTATCATATTTCACAGTAATATAATTAGTCTAATTTAAAAATATAAATCAAATTTAATTGTCAGATAAGTAAATAACATCAAGATAATTAACTTATCCAACTAAACATATCTTATTATAAATTAAGTGATCATGTCAAAATAAATGACAATGATAAGTTTAAAACAATAAAATTATGCTATCATGATTGAAACTAAAGGACGATAAATTAGAACTAAATTAAATATACTACCTAATATACCAATTATATATTCAATAAATGGATGGATAAACAAAATTAATTAAAAAAATGTATTACAGTTGATTTAAATAAAATAATAAAACAAATGTTAACCTCATAAATAAGAACGGTTCCTTATTATCACTTAAAACCCTTAAAGTTTTCATCTTTTATCCACCTTCAATCTTAAGCAACTAGGAAAAAGTTGTCAAATCATCTGGTTATCTCTTTCATACCTTAATCCGATAGTCTCCTCATCTCTTATTCTATTCCGGTTGTATATTGGTTTGCACTAAGTGAACGGTTTTTCGAACATAAACTTGAAGAATGGAAAATATTCAATAGATCTAAGACCTTGATCTCAATAGATCTAAGACCTTGATTCGATCGGTAGTAAGCATAAATTATGATATACCACACGGAAAAAATACATATAAAGTGTTCATATAAAAGTAGATAACATATTTTGATTCAATGGATATACGATTTACTAAGGTGCTTATATAAACATATTGTGTATATTAATAATGGAGATTGATAAAAAAAAATAGAAAGAAAAATACAATATAAGATTACATACTTTATGCAAATTGTATGTTTTATTGTAGGCCGATATAATTTGACATATTATATCACAACATCAACATGCATATCATATAAATTTGCTTACTTGATTTTACATCGGGAGTAGCAGTGTTGTTTCAGCAACAACCTATGGGTTCGAAAAGGGTTTATAATATCTGAGCGTTCGTGCTGATAACGTGTTAAAGGTAAAAACAAATGAAACAACAATATGGAGAGAATAACAATAAAACAGAGAGACGAAGTCTATAATTCTCATTAATCACAAGCCCTTTAAATAGGGAGGAGTTACAAGTAGATAGTTAGGAGATATTTCAGTTCTAATCTAACTCTGATATATTTATCTCTATCTCTATCGTCATATCCTTTAGACCATGACACACTTATCCTACAACAATTTTGAATTTTTTTTAATTATTTTGTAATACATGTAAATTAAATTTATATAATCATATATAAATAAAGTTTTATTTTATAAAAATAAAAACGGAAAATTAGGTTCATATAAGAACCTCCATTATAAAAGTAGGAGTTAGGGACCTTTTATTTTACCCTGGTAAGCACTTATCAGTTCAATCACGTTATCGGATGAATATAACAAGGATCGAGAATCTTATCCAGTAAGAGGGAAGTCAAGTACCGAGAGTATTACCCAGTAAGTGTGGGTGATGACTTTTCCCTAGTAAGTGCACTTACCGGTTCAATTACCTTGCCAGGTGAATATAACAAGGACCGGGAATCTTACTCGATTAGAGGGAAGTCAAAGATCGAGAGCATTACTCGGTAAGTGTGGGTGATGACTTTTACTAGGTAAGTGTTTACCGAGTTATAAATGTTTTCCATCGATCCATTTTCATATGTTACCCCATAAGGTAAATGACAGTAATAACTCTTACCGGTAACCGCTTACTGAGTAAGAGTTTGGTAATCGACCTCTTATTCTCAAGAATAAAAATTGTAATAAATTGTAAACCGAATAAATAAAAATCATAATTTCAAAAACCATAGAAACAAAAATAACAATTTTTAACAAACCACGGAGATGAAACGAAATTTACTTTAAATTTTATTGGGAAAAGTTCAAAAAACCCCAATAAACTACTTCATTTTGAATGATTAAATTTCTGAACTATTTTTTTTTAATGAAAAAACTATAAAACTTTTTCATTTTGAATGATTAAGTCCCTTAACTATTTTTTCGAACGAAAAACCATTAAACTTTCTAATTTTGAATGATTAAGTCCCTAAACATTGTTTTTAAATAAATAAACCATCAAACTTCTAAAAATTGGTTACTTTTTTTAAAGGTACCTGGAACTGAGTATGAATGTTTTAAAGTAAAAAAAAATCTAAATCAGTTTTACAATTCTCAAACTCTACGTCATTAAAACCACTCACAAACAGTCGTATCACTCCACCTTGCCACTCCCCATTGGCCGAACGTTGTTTGTTCTCCATATTGCCTAACACGCTGTTGCCCCTGTTATCGATATCCCTCTTTTTGATCTATTTTTGATCTATAAAAAGAGAAAGAATCTAAAGATAACCGGTTACAGGTAGTTTTTTTGGGTTAAAATGTTGTAAGTAACCAATTTTTAGAAGTTCGATGATTCAATTTATTGAAAAAAAATGTTCGGGAATTTAATATTTCAAAATGGGAATATTTAATGGTTTTTTCATTCAAAATGAAAAAGTTTAATGATTTTTTCATTCAAAAAAATAGTTCGGAGACTTTCAAGATGAGAAAATTTAATGATTTTTTTATTCAAAAAATTAGCTTAGAGACTTAAAATGAAATAGTTTATTGGGGTTTATTAAACTTTTCCCAATTTTATTATGTTTGTTGGTCACACCGATTGATGGGTTTGTTGAGCTAAGCCGATATCTAACGATACTTTCACCAAATCTACTACACTTCCAAGATGAGCCCAAAATAGCAAAAGCGAAGCCCATGATGAGTGTTAATCAGCTTGAAGCTCACAGGAAAACAATAAACAAGTTGTGAATGAAGTCTCTGTAACAGAATTCTGTGCAAGTGAAGTGGCCGCCAAGAAACGAAGCTAAATTTCTTCTCCATATCTCCTTCCTTCACATTCCATTTCTCTACAACTCTCCCTTCCATTCCAATTTCCAACACTCACTCACTAATTGATTTCTAATCAATCAATCAATCAATGATGAGAAGAGCAGAAATCGATACCAGTTCTCCATTTAAGTCCGTCAAGGAAGCCGTCGCTCTCTTCGGTGAGAAAGTTCTCGCCAACGAACTTTCTGCCAACAAAATCAAACAGGTTCATTCCTTTCCTTCTCCTTTTATGATTTTCCAGATGAACTTTTTGTTCTTCGCAATAATTTCACTTCAAAGTCCAAATATGAGATCCGAAATCCAAAATTATGAATTTTATGATCTCTGCATTTTACGAGAAAGTTCCGACAACTTCTCCTTGAGCAAGTTTAATTAATGCTTTTCGATCATTATTTAAAATATATATATATATATATTGATCTTAATAGATATGATCAATTATTCTTGCAAAATTTTGATTTTCAAAATTAATGAGAAATTATGCTGTGTATTTCATTGTGACATGCATAATAATTTCGATTTCCATGATACATGTGGATTAAAACTCCATAAAATAACGTGTACGATTACTGAAAATGATATCGTAAATTATTAATAATTTCAATGTTTATTATTCAAAATTTGGTAATTAGTTGTTTGAATGCATACGTTGATTCAGTTTGATCGGTGTTGTATAAATTTTGTATGATGACATATTTTTGGACTTAATATGGTTCGACAATAGTTGTCAATTATTACATTACCAATATCAAATTAATGTACAATTATTAATCACTCCGTATCAATCCAAACTCGACCTCAACACTAAAAAAAATGTCACAACTCAAAAATGTTTCAATCTATGGTCTTGTCTTACTCGTCCTTGCCCAATCTATATACGGGTGCGCCTCCATATCAAAAATATAAATTTTGTTTCCTAGCGGTTGAGACAACTATTTTTTTTTGTTACATTCATTTTTTTCTTATATTTTTTGTTGCAAATTGATCCATTATTTTAGTTAATTTAATCAAAATTAAACATAATTTAGTTGATATGTTTAGTATAATACAAATATTTTAAGTTTCAAAATTTTAGATTATAAAACACAAAAACCTTAAATACACTTCAATAAAACACTAGTTTGAGAACCACTCTCTTTATCTTCACTGAAAAATGATTTTATATACTAAAAAAAAAAAAAAAAAAAGAAAAAGAAAAAGAAAGAAAGAGGGGATTGCTTAAAAGTGAAAGAAGGCATCCTTTCTCAATGATCCATCATGGACTTGCCCCACCCACAAGAAAAGGCTTCTTACATTAAATAATTTTTAACTAAACTTCATGTTCTTTAGATTCTAGTTTTTTATTTATTTATTTTAATCTAATTCTCTTTACAAATTTCTTACTGGGAAGCATAGCGGTTCTTTAGTATGTTAAATGTGTGATTTTAAATAGGACTCCTAAAATTTTGGAACTCAATTTTACGTTGTTTAGAGTAATTAATCAACGAATGTAGGAACCCAATTTTACATTGTTTAGAGTAATTAATCAACGAATGTAAAACTACAACTCATCTTAGTGTCTCACTAATTTCTATCAGAAAATAAAAATAATATACCGTATCATCGCATCGGTAATTTGTATATATGTATATTTGTTATCTCACTTTAGATTGTAATCGAAAAGTTTAAGTGTAATAGGGCCTTCAAAAAAATTGGAACATCCCTGGTGAGAAGTAATCTGATGAGGTTTTACATATCATACATAAAATTAGAGTCAAGAGTCTACTTTTGAGACGTTTATGACCGAGACTCAACACTTTGGGACAGATATGCTTGTCTATCCTCCGTTGAAGATGCATGTTAGAGTTTCACATCAGCTAGATTTTAACATTTTCTGTTCAACTTATATTGGAATATTTCTCTCCCTACAAGGACTCTTTTGAAGAAATAATATGTTGAGGATACATATAACTCAAAATTTTAATTTGAGTTATATTTAATATATATATATATATATATATATATATATATAAGCAGAAGCGAAATGAAGGGAATGGAAATGCGACCACCGTAGAGTTAGAGGAGACCAAACAAAGGTTGGAGGAGGCTCGAGAAGATCGAATGCTAATGGCGACTTGTCTTTCTTCTCTACAACAAGAGCTCGAGCGCACCAAATACGAGCTACAACAACTTAAAGACAACTCCAAAAACCGTTCGGCCATCGAGGAGGATCTTAAATTCATAGAAGATATTACCAAATTCGAAGTGAAACCAGAGAGTACAAGTCATGATGCAGCGTCGATGATGGAGTTTCAGAAGAAGAGGTACGTGAGTTTTGCAAATCAGCCTTCGGTTGCACAAGTTATGGTACAACCGTGTGATGCAGGGGTGCTCGAAAGGCACCCCTCTCTGAGAAAGAAGAAAAAGAAGCCCTTTATCCCGTTGATCGGTGGGATTTTTACCAAAAAGAAGAACGTAATCGAAGTTTAATTTAAACGTCCAAGTTCAATAATCAACGAAAAGTCGAGCAATTTTAAAGTGAAATGAGTATTTCTTGAATTTGAGTGAGTTATAATGTATGCACCTTGAGAAAGCTTTCTTGTAATATATAAGGCAAGATGTGAAGATAATTATAACAAATTTTATGGCAAAATAACTGAACTTAACATAAAGTTTAGAGTTTGTCTATTAATATTTTAATAAGTTTAATGAAACTCATATCTTATTCGATCAGTTATATATCATTGTTTGATAGTGACTTAATGATATAGAAATTGGTTTATTCAGTAAGTTTCTAAGGAAGCTTTATGCACAAAACAAGTTTTTCTTTCTTTCCAAATATGTCTTCCCAATTAAAGAAACACGTTTTTTTCCTATATGAAAAAACACGTTTTTACACGTAAGATTTTTTTATACCAAATATAGTACAACATAAAAGATTACAACCCGTGCAACCTTCATCTCGTCTATTACATTTGGAGTCTCATTGATTCTCTAAATGAATTTACCTGATTCCATCGAATTTTATTGAATTTATGCAAAATATGTCCATGCATATAATGGTTCATGTGATGTATCGCATGAATGTGGTATATTCATGAAACAATATGCATTCTATGACATTTAATGAAATATTATACATTGTAGGTAAGATTATTGCATGAAACCAATGTTCTAAAAAACTCGCCGCACAGCCGCCATGGCGCGCCATGGCACCAAGGCTTGTGTCTCATGCCACGTTAAGCCCGTGGCACGCCATGACCTAATGCACAATTTTGTAGTGCAGTATTTGATTTTTCTTTACGTTTTTAATGTCTTATTTCCAAGTTTTTTAATATATACCATAATTTAACTTGTTTATTACTATTGACTTATTGTGTAACACTACAAAACATATGTTTTTATATATAATGATATATATGAATTAGAAAAATGACGCCATAAGTCACGCCTTGAAAACACCATGGTTTCGCCGTGACTCCTAAGGCTTGAGGCTTGGCCTCGCCGCCACGCCACGCCTCACGCCATTTAGAACCTTGCATGAAACCACTAATCATTGATGGATTCAGTAATCAATCCATAGTCTACATAATGAATGGGCTAAAAGAATTGGTTTAGACAAGGGTTGCATGAGTTGTAACTTTTCACTGGGTTGCAAAATAAACGACCCCTATGATATAATATAGTATATATACGCATTCGTTCACACTATAATTATGTAAAATGATTAAATTAAAAAGGAAATAATTAAAAGTTGGAGTTGAAGAAGGTAAATATAACATGCCAATCGACACCATAATTAGTACATATCTCATGTGTAAATGGTACATGTGGTGGTAGAATTGCAATTCATTGTGCTATAAATTAATCTCTTGGAGATGAGTCAAGTAAGGTTGTTAATGGTGGCTATCGATTGCGCCCCGATTAGAACCCATGTATGCACCGGTCCATCGTTTGAACTCATGGTGCTATGGCAGCCGTCAGTGGTGATGGTGAACCTTGATGGTTTAACGATGTCACAAATATTCGGAGTACAAATTCTTTCATGTTTGAAATAATTCTTATTAAGAATAGATTTACATCACCAATTTTGTGCGGAATGTAAACTAAATCAACACATGGTTGAAGTCTAAACAACATTACCTTTGTACAGATGACATATTACGAGAATTCCTCACTAAGTCAAAATGTATAATCTAACTATTTGAGAAATGGTAAATGTATGAGAAATAGAGAAGTAATCATAGCTTTTCATTCGGTCAATATCGGATTTGACAGGTCAAATATTGCGTCTTTGACTGGTCAACAATTGTGACTTTGACTGGTCAAAAGTTGCATTTATTCCAAAAATAGGAAAAATTGCACTAAAATGGAACAAACTTTACCCTTATTTCTGTTTTAGGGAACTAACTTTCAAAATCCTCATTTAAGGGTCTAAGTCAAAGTTTACATTTATTTAGGGGTCTGGTTAACCGGTTAAGCAGGTAACAAGAAACTTTATATGAGTTGGCAAACTATAAAATTAAAAAAATATTACCTGGAAATTCCTGTTTTTTTTAACGGCAATGCGGCATCGAACCCACGATCGACTACCACGAACACACGCACGCACACCGTCCCGGCGGTATCGGACCTTCCACCTGGAGCAGTCCCCTAGTCCGCTGCGACCGCGGCCCAGCTTACGCATTGGGCCTATTCCCAACCTTATTAGGAAGGGGCGGTAGCCCAGTCTTTGACCGGACCACCTAGGGTCGACCCAACCAAAGGTTGAGCGGGTGCTCCTCATGTGCCAAAGCGTCCCCCTAGACTCGAACCCAGGTAGACTGGGATACTATCTACAGCCCCCAGGATGTTACCAAGCTTTGGGAAACCACTCCAGCTAAGACATGATTTGCACCTGGAAATTCTGTTGCCATATCATCATTTAATTTAAAAAGAGAGAGAGAGAGAGAGAGAGATAGTCTAATCAGATTCAAAAAAGAAATCCCAAAAGTCATCTCCTGCAAAATCGGTCGTCTCCTCCCTTCCAACACTCCGACGTCGCCTCTCCATCTCCATCTCCGGTCGTCGCTCTCTTACTTCCATCTTCGTTTCTCGTCACTTTCCTCTAATCGTTGCAGTGGATACCGCTAAAAACTCGGAAGCTTTTTTGGGTGATAAAACTTTAGCAATCTCTGGAGGTATGAATTTTTTTTGCAAAATCTTCTACCTTTTTTAGGAAGAAATTATGGTTTTGTTTGATTAAGAAAAAATTTTGACGCCTTCAATTTTTTAAAAACTTGTGGCTTGTGGTATTCCGCCGGCCAATCCGCCGGTGTATATGTGTGTGAGAATTTTTTTAGAAATTATATATAGAGTATTTTGAATTAAATTATGCAACAGTGTGTATATGTGTGTGTGACTCGGCATGGGGGGGGGGGGGGGGAGAGTAGAGAGCAAGTGTGAAGAATCAACCTCTTACTCTTTATTATTTTGTTTTTTAGCTACCGCAAATCATTGTGTTCTTTATTGATGTAATTATCAAGCAGAAATTGTGGTTTTGTTACAATCTTCTACCTTTGTTTTGTTTTATTTATATTTTGAATGGATTTTCCTTGTTGTACCACTATATACTGGGATTACATATAATTCCTTTTTTTATGCAGATAATTTTTTAAAGTAAGATGAAGATCAATTTAGCTATAAATCATGCCGGCATGTTCCAAACATATCCATTCTATTATGGAGGTAAAATTGCATATTTGAAAGATTTTGATATTAGTAATGTAGATATTAAGAGTCTAAGACAATGTGTTGAAGATCTTACTTTATCTCAAGTAAGTCGAATGTACTATAGGGTTCCCAACACCGATTTGGAAAGTGGATTGAAACCTCTTGATACTGATGTTGATGTTAGAAGGTTTTTTAGTCATCGTATGTTGTCGAGACAATTGGAAATTTTTGTGGATCATTTTGATATTTATATTAGCGAGTTCTTGAATAGTAATGATGAGGATACCGTTGAAGTGGATCATGATTCCGATAGCGATGATGAGATTAGGCTATGTTGTCGACACTCAGTCCAGAACATGCACATGCCGAAGTTGGCAAGTTTCTGGAATTCCTTGCCCGCATGCAGTTGCAGCAATATACTTTATTCATGAGGACCCAATTAAGTTTGTATCTCCCTTGTTTTCTACGATAAATTTCATTAACACATACAATCACAAGATCAACCCTTTAAATGGGATCAAACTTTGGCCAATGACAAATTTTGCCAAAATGTTGCCCCCAAAATCCAGACGCATGCCCGGTAGACCTACAATAGCTAGAAAGAGGGATGCAAGTGAACGACGTAGTCAAAGCAGGAGAAATGCATACGGCCATGAAGTTGTAGCTAAATCAGGAAGAAATATGACTTGCAGAAATTGTTTGGAGGTAGGACATAATTCTAGGAGCTGTAAAAATCAAAAGAAAGATGCACCAATTCGGCCAAAGAATCCGGTTGGTAGACCGAGAAAAAACAAAACACAAGAGGAAGGATGCAACGGATTCGCGGGATAATATGATAGGGGTAAGTACAATAATTGAGATTTACATTGTGTTTGAATATATATATATATATATATATATATATATATATATATATATATCGTATGATTTAACAAAAATATGTCTATTTTGCAGAGTTCACAGGTTAGTTTTGAGGCGGATATATCAACTATTGATGATGTTGAAGTTCAACCAATTTCATAATTTGAAGTTAATGATTAAGTTCTAACATATAGTTGAGGAAGCAGTAACATATTTAAGGTTTTGAACCAATTTTGTTGTGATTTTTTTGTAGCAATGTCTTCTTATTGACCTTAATTTAGTTTTGAGGATTTGAATGTTGGATTTAAACTTTGAAATTAATATGGCTTGGTTGATTATAAGTATTTATCTTTGATATAGGAGATTAATTTTAATTGGTGAATCAATTTCCATTTATTTTTTTGTCCAAGAAGTGAGATATTAATTTTATACAACACTAATTTATTTAATAAACAATGTGATATCTTTTAAATAAAATAAATTAAGGACGTTGAATATGATTTTTGATTTATCGATGTTGATTAGATAACAAAAATTTTTAATTTTAAAAACTGATGTGGAATTTTATTAATGTAACTTTATTGTTTTAGATTTAATTTTATGCATTTAATGATGATGTGGAATCTTAGTTGGCAAGATATTTGGGCCATGTCATCATTTGCAGGTCAACCGGTTAACCAGACCCCTAAATAAATGTAAACTTTGACTTAGACCCTTAAATGAGGATTTTGAAAGTTAATTCCCTAAAACAGAAATAAGGGTAAAGTTTATTCCATTTTGGTGCAATTTTCCCCCAAAAATATAAGGACAATTTCGTAATTTTTACAAAATACACGAGACGAGTTTATATATGAACCTGTATGATTCACATATGATCTATTTTAACTGATTCATATATGAACCTTTATGATTCATATATGAACTAATTAACTGATTAACATATGAACTAATTAACGATAGATTTATATGTGAATTAGTTGAACTAATTAACAAATTCACATATGAACTAATTAATTGATTCTCCTATGATTGAGCTACATTTTTTTGTTTCTATCTTGGGCCATATTGATCTCATGTATGCCTCTGGAGTTGAGACCAAAAAGAAAGTAGTAGCAAACTAGAGCCCTAAGTATGTGTTTGTTTGATTAAATTGTGGCGACTCCGTTTTCTGCTAGGGCAATGCTAATGGCACTCTTATTAATGTCAAAATCAGGTCAATTCATGCATTGAGAATGTAAAAAGCATGTTTTAATGTTGATGTGTGTGAGGAAAAAAATCATTTATAAGGATGTCATTAGCAAAGTATATGGTGTCATTAGCCTCTCCTTTTCTGATATTCTCCACCACACACTCAAGTTAATGACAATGGTTTAAAGGAATTACTTTTATGGTCAAGACTGAAGAGTCTTTTTTAGGAAAAAGAAAAAAAAATCAAAAGTGGCCTAAACACAAAACCCAACATCGGAATTAAAGCTTAAAATCATGATGTAGAGATGGTTAAAAATTAGTCCAATTGTGAGATTATTTCAAACCTTATTAGTAGTTGCTACAAGTTCGACCTGGGCCTTCGGGTCTTGGGTCGGGGCCAGCTATAGCTTGCGTGCTCAAAGAGCCCAGTTCGCTGGTCGGGCCGACTCATAGAATCGGTCGGGTCGATGGCGATTAGTCGGGCTGCCCTTGGATGCTCCGGATACCCTGGGAACGTGTAGTGTGCGTGTGTACTAACTACTGACCCTTCTGCCGTTCAAAAAAAAATTCGATTTATCAACACTAATATATTTAGAGGGTAATTGTGGCCCCAAAATTACTTATTTGATCATTGTATTTTAAATTCGACTTCTTTTCAAATGTTAATTTTTTGGAGAAGAATAAAATAACTTGATTGGTTCATCTTATCGGTTCTGAGTTATTCAGTTTCAACCATCATCAAATGAGTTGATAATCGAGCCGTATACCGTGGGTTCAATTGATTTCGAATTATTCAGTTTGTTTATCTAATAAATTGTAGGGGAGAACATAATACAGTATCATATTTTTATTCCATATACCGTGTACCAACCAATTATAATTGGTACGCAAAATTTTATACCACGTACAAACCAACTATACTTGGTACCAACTTTTTTTGGTTTGTACATATTGGTACTGTTTTGTACCAACATCACCAAATTTGAAGTTATAAATTATTAAATTGATATCTTTACCAATTAGATCTAGATGCTTGAGCATTAATACATTGTTTATATATGTTGTACCATTTATCTCTAGCCATACAAGCATTCGAATATCTACATGTAACACATTCACTAATAATCTAATCCAAACCGCAATTGAGGAGTGACAATGGATTTTGTAGGTGTGGATGAGTTACTAAAGTTGTTAAGGTTAGACTAATAAATTTAATCAAGTTATATATATATATATATATATATATATATATATATATATATATATATATATATATATATATATATATTAGTCAAATACCCGCGCGATGCAGCGGAATGTAAACAAGTTTTCCCGAAAAATGTCATTCATGTATACAAGTACCATATTGAATAACGACAAGTTCATCAGAACTGACCAACCTCCATCAGGGATAATGTATGAATGATCAAAACTGATATAAAGATTTGACTTGTTTGTTTTAATTTCGATACAACATACTGTATCTAAGATATCTCAAAGACGGGCCAAAACCTTAAAGAAACCAATTTTTGCCATCGCTCGTTGTTGATCCATCCATCTGGTGCATGTGTATCCAACAGTCCCAACTGAAATCAACCAACATACGATGAATTTATATGACTTTAGATATCATCAACAAAATGCTAACATGGCATCTAGTCCAAGGTATTTTGATGATCTGATCAACATAAGAGTTTGGAATTATTACTTCAAAAGATCCCCTAATCTGTGTGTGGTTGTTTCAAATACACTAACTTTTTTGTGGGTAATTTAAAGATACACTCATCCATGTAATCAACAACCTATTTATACAACAAAAGATGAATATATTTCTTATGTCCAAAAATTAAGAAAGTGAGATAGCAAACAAACAAACAAACGTTAGCACGCTTTGTTATGCATCCAAATTGAAAAGGCCTTAATGGCTAGTGCAATGTTTTTAAGAAGAAACATAAAAACTTTAAAAAGTATGCACATACCCTATTAGTTGAACCAAAGGCCACGAGCAACATACCATAAAATTGAGGACTTTGTATTTTCAATACCACAATTTTTGTTCAAACAATCCTAAAACAGTTGATATATTAGAGTTTTATGTGGTTTTTTCCTAATTGGACTCACACCATCAAAAATCACATCACAGACAATCTAAAACAGTTACCTGTATGCATATATTTCAAAGCTCGTAGCATTTGCTAGAGGAAAAACCGATGGTGCTCATGCGTCAAGTCATCGTTGGCCTTTATTATAACTTGGTGAAGATCATATTCCATTAGTTCAAATATCACATAAATATCTTTAAATTCCCGTCTTGATGGTGGCAACATGATCCGCTTAATTTCAGCAATATCAGGATGACGTAAAAGCCTAAGCAACTTAATCTCATTCAAAATTTGAATAGCATCAGATGAATGTTCAAAAATGTTGGTTATTTTCTTTATCGCAACCTTCTCCCCAGTCTGTGTGTCAACGGCTGCACAAACGACTCCATAACTCCCCTTTCCTATTATCTCCAAGATTTTATATCGGTTCGATTCACCATATTCAGTGAAGAACTCCACATCTTTCGAACTCTGCAACACGTTGATTGCCAGGTCAGATCACATGTAATCAAGTCATTAGAGATGGTATCTCAAGCAAAAGACACTACACAAACATTCAAATAATTTGACAGCCACAACAAATAAGTATATCCAGTACCACATACAAACTTACACTATCTACTACAATAAAAGTAAAACATGTCCACATTGCTTTATTATTGGTTACTCCTTGAAATGAATAAGAACTACATATATAATAGATGACCAACTTCAATCTGCAACAAATCACAGTTCTTATATAAGAAAATACATATATATAATTTATATAGATTAATACATCATTGTGAACAAAAATTCTTTACAACTGAATAATACTCAACATGCTACAATTGGTGACACAGAACAACTATCAAAAAACCTACAAATAGTCATGATAACCTACTTTTATTGAACAACACAACCAATAAAATACTCCGTATATCCATAAAATCTATTTGAGAAAGAAAAATCAGAGGTTCCACGTGTTCTAGCAAAAATATATTTGATCCACAAGGAATAAATATCATCTAAAACTCATACAAATCCAGTACGTTACTAACAAATCATATAAATCTGAAACATGTTATATGTGATGCTTGTGTTTTCAACTCGAAGATAAAACGAAATAGATAATTAATTTAAGTTGAGTTAGTTAAACCTTTCTTCGCCGATCTTGCTGCATCGTGAACCTCACACAGTCTTGTTTTCTCGAAACGAAAATCAGATCAAAAGGAAGCCGAAACGTTGAAAAACAGAAATTAAGAAGAAAAAAGTATGGCGGTGGTATGGTTGTTGGACGGAAAATTGAGAAATACATAAAGAAAAATCACAGAGCTCATCTTCTGATCTGTTATGGAAAAGCACCAAAAAAATCAACCCAAGTATTAGTTATCATACACAAAAACTTCAAATGGAAGGAAAAAAAATCCCCAAATATTTCAAAAAATAATTAAAAAAATCAAGTAGAACATGAAGATAATCGATAATTGATTGTACCTTACTATTCGCGTAAAACTTCTTGATACACCACGTTTGATGTATAGACTCCATGACGATTAATTCTTTTAGCCGGTTTCACCAATACCTTTGTAGTTCCCCGCGAGATACCTCTAGATAATGCTACGTAAAGTTGACCATGCGAAAATACCGATTCCGGTAGATAAACTCCTACATTTGGAATCGTTTGTCCTTGAGCTTTATTTATTGTCATAGCAAAGCTCAGGCGAACTGGAAATTGTTTTCGCTTTAGTTTGAATGGGAACATCCCTTCTTCGGATGGAGATAAAGGAATTCTCGGCAAAAACACTCTTTTTCCAGCATGTTGACCAACGGCTATTTCTGCGTCGATAACGTTTTGTTGAAAACCTTTGCATACCAATCTCGTGCCGTTACATAATCCATTCGAAGGGTCAATATTTCGTAGCAACATTATAGGGCATCCAATTTTGAGTCTAAGGTAATGAGGTGGCAAACCATTGACAATCAGTGAGTTTAAGAAATCGATGGTGTAGAAGTTGTTCCTATCGTCTTGTGCTTCGTCGAAACTGTAGTAAACCTTTTCTTCTCCGTAGAATCTTTCGATCAACTCATCATTAATCTCATCGACGTTTTGATTTTTAGTTGACAATATTGCCCTGGAAATGATATAATCTGATGCACATCCGTTGATTTGCAGAGAAGGAAATGTTGCATCGAGCAAAGCATCCTTCGAGTTACCTGCAGGGTCGTATGGAATTGTCATGTCATCAGGTATTCGAATAAAAGTCTCATCTACCGTTTCCTCATCTCCATCACCAACCCGTAAAAGGAACTCTGAAAACCATGGATCAACCAATGCTCTCATATTGATCGTTAATCGTATCTTTTTAATCGAAGACCAAAGAGGTGACATCCGTAAGCTGGAGTCTACAATCTGTGCTCGGGTACCACGACGCACGACCGGTAACACCTGTCTAAAATCACCTCCCATCACCATTATCTTCCCACCAAATGGAAGTCTGTTTCCCATGAGGTCTTGCATTGTTCGATCGAGCGCCTCCACCGCCTGTCTCTTAGCCATTGACGCTTCGTCCCAAATGATTACTCTTGCCTTACGAAGTAGTTGAGCTGTTCCACTTTGTTGTTTGATGTTGCATAAGGAGTTATTATCCAAATTCAACGGAATCTTGAATCGAGAATGAGCAGTTCTCCCTCCTGGTATGTTATTAGCCGCAACTCCCGATGAAGCAGTCGCAAGTGCAATTAGACCACAAGACCGGACCTCAGCAAGCAAAGCTTTGTACAAAAGCGTCTTTCCAGTTCCTCCAGGACCATCTACGAAGAACATACCCGGAGAATCATTCTTAACGTGCCACATGATGTCGTCGAAAGCAGATTTCTGATCTGAATTCAGAGAGTCTCGTGCTTGCAAGTGTTCATCTTCGACGACAATGGAGTACTCCTCTTGTATCTCACGAAAGCCTCCAGCTTGTAAATTGGCATTTGTATTTACTGTTGGAAGATCAAAATCATTCAAATCCTTACCCATCGATTGTAGAAAGACCATGATGTTAGTGAGGACCATATCTTGGACTCGTTGAACACTGCCATATTGCCGCAAGTAATCTTCGGAAAGGGAATCATAGTGGTCATCCCATAACTTGCGAACATCTCCTGTTCACAGTAAATCAGTATTGTCGCAAATAGCCGTCTAAGAGCACTCGGAAATTGAAACACGGAGGCCTCTGCAAGACATTGGGAAAGATTATCATCGCTCTCTATTAACCCTCTCTCTAAAGTCGATTTTCGAAAAGTTGGGTGTCGTAACCCGTTAACTGTGTAAAGATCTTCAAATGATGTAGGCCCACTAACATGAGACGCAAGCAAACGCAGGTAGAATCGCTCTCCTTCAGCTGGATTAGCAGAAACCAAGCGTCCTCGCATTGTTCCTCTTTGCCGAGGATTCCACTGTCGTGATCTTGCATTCCATGTATAGTGCTTTGGAAAATCTTTATACAAGTGGTTTCTTGCATGCATATCTACTCTGTTCCTGTGGAAGAAGGCAATCAACATTGTTCTCTTATCTCTCTCTCTAGCAACGACGTCTGTCATTATATCATTATCTGAAAACCTAACAAACTGGTTATTCGGGAGATGAATTTGCAAGGCCATTACATGAGGTTGGTTTTGAGAGAGTCTGAAGCTGAAAATTCTCCACATTGCCTCAGGAGGCGACACGTATCGTGCATCTTGAAACCTTTTTATTTCGTTAATAATTGTCCCATCTCCATCCGGATCGATACTAATCGATACTAATGACCTGGTTGTCATGACCCTTGTAAATATACTTGAATAGATATTTTACAACTGTTATACTGGAGCACGCCTCAACATTGATGTGACAGTTGAACATCATTAGGAGTTTTGGGTTATACGGGACAACCCATCGATTATCAAGGGTGCTTTCTCGTACAACCACTTGCATTCCGTTATTTCTCCTGTGATACAATGGGTATGAGTCTTCTGCATGTGTCGTGTTCTCACTAAATTGCCTAAGGTATCTTGAACGACATTTTCTTGGCTCACCCTCCATACAAGCATTGGTCGGTCGTAAATGACCACAGGGGTCGTGCAACATGTGTTTGACGACCAAGCGGTGTAGTTCGAGATACTTCGCCGGATCTGGAATTTCTGCTCAAACGATTCTGTCGTAATGGTCTGGATTGGTCAACTTATGTCCATGCGCCATTATTAGGAGAAAATGGGCATGTGGCAATCCACGCTTTTGGAATTCGGCAACATAAACATATGCCTTGACGACGCCTAGAATGGCCTTCTTGAGAAGTTGTTCCTTCAGATCCTCTAATTTGGCACGAAACACTCTGGCAAGAAGATCCGGCCGATCTTGAGCGGTTTGACCGGGCAATAACTCATCAAGTATTTCAGGCCACTTTTGATTGCATGTGACCGTCAGAAAGATATTCGGTTTCCCGTCATCTTGAACCAAAGTCATCGCATCCAAAAATCGTTGATGCATGTCACGTGGGCCTCCAATGAAAGATGCAGGCAGTACAACCCGTTGACCAATTCTAGATGGATCAACCTCACCCGCGTTAACGCAATCAACAACACCTTGATATAAATCCGATCTTATCCTCGCTTGGTTTCTTTGAAGAAAATGCAATCTATCAGTCTCGATCTTGATATACATATCTACTACGAACTGTTGGAACAATCTCCCACCCAATAGAAGCACGTTCTCGTTAGGTCGAATCTGGAACTTATAGCAATAGTATTCTCGAATAGTAACATTATTCCTACCTGTTCGTTCGTCGGCGTCTGCATAATTTTGATATTGGAAAATTATTAACTAATGATATGTTCACTGAATGCAATATTTTCTACCTTTGTCATAATGATTAAAATTAAAGATATCTACCATATATACCTTCTTCATCTTCTCCAATGTTTTCTTCGTCGTTAACAACTTGACTAATAGACACTCCATGTCTTGGTATTTCGTGATGCCATCCAGGCTCACCATTAGGAAAGAACAATGGATAAGCCAAAGGATCGTAACAAGCGTAGTAAGGTGCGATTGTTTGACTATAGTTAGATCTCTCATACACAATAATACTTCTCTTGTATGCAGTGATGTTGTCATTACCTTCAACCCAAATGCCAGAAACCTGTAGAATGGTAGAATTAAGTATGGCGTATGATATGTTTGTGTATTACACATACCATACATTTTGTGTTACTCATACCTCAGATGTGGTTGGCCGGTTGTATACCCTCTGGTCTAGTTCGACTGATGCATTCAAAGTGACTCTATAATTATCAAGGGGTCCTAGCTCAGCAAGACTTCGAAATGTTATTGCATACGGGTTAGTAGCAAGAACGTGTGTCAATATCTGAACAATGTTTCTATCAAGATTTGGCCATTGGAGTCTATGTGACAAGTCTGATTGATCATCATAAAAGTATAACTGCAAGTGCCTAGGTTGTCCATCCCTTGGAACCAATTGATCAATCCTATGATATATTGTTCCATGTGCACGAAAAGTATATACTCTTGATGTCATATTGGCGGTTGAACTATCCAATGTCACACCCATTGATGTGAATGAGAAGTTCGTGTTGTATGCACGAATGTTATGCCTAAAGTTTTTTCCCAATTCTGATTGGGATGTGAACAGTTCATCCTGCAACTTCTCTAATTCATTGGTGGCCGGCTCTATTATGCCCTCTCCCGTCCCGAAAGCAGAGGAGTCGGCTCTAACATGACCAACGGACTGACTTTCATTGGCAATATCAGGTGCGGGTGTGTACTCTTCCTCTATCTCAAAGTGTTCGGAGGGGTCATACTCTCCCTCTATTTCAAAGTGTTCGGAGGGGTCATACTCTTCCTCCATCTCAAAGTGAACAAGATCCGCAACCTGATGGTCGTTGCTAGCATAGCTACTACTCCTCATTTCCTACATAAATGTAAGAAAGTTTTGGCCATTACACAATAAACAAAAGGCTGGATTCAAAATATAGGGATCCAAAAAGACACTCTTTTCTACAATTCGCCTACCCTTTTTCCTAAAATGCATCTTCAAAAAAAGAACTATGGCTCCATAAAGTGGTATAGTTATGGGTCACACTGTTTTTGGGTTATATTAGTGGCAAAACCAGGAAATTCATGAATGAAAAGCAGATATTACATTTGTCTAGGGGTGGGCTTGCCTATGGGCGTGGAAAAGTCAGTTCGAATGGAGAAGATGAAATGACTACTAGATTGAACCAGTTATATTTAGTGTTGTCAGGACAACCTTTTTTTTTTTAGGAGGGGGGGGGGGGGGGGGAGAATTGTTGACAGGATAAAACCATCTTTTACAAGTTTATCAGTTCATACACAAATAATAATATGGAAATATAAAAGTTAGACTGAAAGAGAAAAAACAATCCGATACAGAGTGGTTCACCAACCTTACTAAATGCTAATCGACTATTAAACCACTATATGATGTTATTTAATCATATAACAGGGCAAGTCATTTGCACAAGGTTTGCGTACAGTGTATGATATTCTTGAATAGTTGAATGGATCTTAAACAGATTCAAAATATATCAATTACAAAGGTATGAATATTAATAAAGGAACAAAAGTCATTTACATCTCAAATTTGGATGAATGTTTATGTATTTGAAGATCTCTCAGAAAGATTAAACGAATATATGTTGAGCTTGAGAATATATTATATTTTTCATTTGACAAATATTGTTTCAAAATATGTAAATACCTTTATTTATGTAAAATAGTAATAATTCAAATACAGATAGATGGGGTTCGACATCATTTGGATGTTGCGACCAATAATTTCTGCAGCTATGCCGTTGATTGCATTGATCAGACCAAAAAACAACTACTTTTCAATATGGACGTTCGAACTTGTCCACAACAACGTTTTTGAAAAGCCTTTTCAAAAGGTTGAACACTTTTTGACGTACACAAAAGTTAGAACCGAACTTTCAAAGTATACAAATTGTTTCAAAATATGTAAATACCTTTATTTATGTAAAATAGTAATAATTCAAATACAGATAGATGGGGTTCGACATCATTTGGATGTTGCGACCAATAATTTCTGCAACTATGCCGTTGATTGCATTGATCAGACCAAAAAACAACTACTTTTCAATATGGACGTTAGAACTTGTCCACAACAACGTTTTTGAAAAGCCTTTTCAAAAGGTTGAACACTTTTTGACATACACAAAAGTTAGAACCGAACTTTCAAAGTATACAAATTGTTTCAAAATATGTAAATACCTTTATTTATGTAAAATAGTAATAATTCAAATACAGATAGATGGGGTTCGACATCATTTGGATGTGGCGACCAATAATTTCTGCAGCTATGCCGTTGATTGCATTGATCAGACCAAAAAACAACTACTTTTCAATATGGACGTTCGAACTTGTCCACAACAACGTTTTTGAAAAGCCTTTTCAAAAGGTTGAACACTTTTTGACATACACAAAAGTTAGAACCGAACTTTCAAAGTATACAAAATCCAATATTTGGCAAAGATGACATCAATTGGCACAAAAGTATTATCATGATATCCTCCCATCAAACCAGATGCATTCATGTTAGTTACAGATCAAATGTACTATATTTTAACAATTAGAACATGTGAAATGAAAAAACTATTCATTGATAAAGAGATTATACCTGCTGAGAAGGATGGAGGATGGGAAGTTGGAAGTGGTTGCAATTCTTGTTGGTAATTCTGTGATGAAGACAGACGTAAGTATCACAACATTCAATAATACCCAATTGGAGTATAAGCAAATATTGATTAAAATCTGTGATATTTTGCAATACACATTTGAAATTTAAGCAAGTGTTAACGTAAATCCCCAATACTTGCAATACCCCAGTTAAAGAATTGACCAAAATCCTTAAATTTTCAAAACCAAAGTTGAATTCTAAGTAAGAGTTCGTCAGATTGATGGAAACCCCGACATTTGTGAAACAATAGTTAAATTTCAAGAAAAAATTGACCGTTTTTATATGTAGGATCAATTTTCAATATTTTTTCTTCAAAATTAAAGGGTGCTTTCAGTGTTCATCGATCGAGTAAAATTCATACCGGTTGACATTTGACACAAAACATGTCGCAAACGAAGTGAAAGACCAATGAAAACGGAGATGAAACCGAGATGAACGAAGATGAAATAAAGATGAACGATTATAAATGGAGAGGAAAACGGATATGAAACCGAGATGAAACTGTTGGGAACTGAAGATTCTACCAAGTGTGGTTACTACTGCTAGTACAAGTGTGGTTAATGCTGCTAATACAAAATTACTACTGCTAGTTCAGAGTTAGTACTGCCAGAGTACTTTGAAGGATAATACTGCTGAGTATTACTACTGCTAGTCAAAGTTAGTGCTGCTTGAACAAAGTTAGTACTGCTAGTAGTTAGTACTGCTAGTAGTTAGTACTGCTTAGTAGTTAATACTGCTAGAAGAAGTTAATGCTGCTGAGCGTAATTAGTGCTGCTTAAGAGATTCGGATGGAAAGAATGACAGCTGGAGATTCTGAAGATACTTATGGAAGCTTAGAGATATACATGGAAGAGATAATGAAGATTTGTTTATTCTTTGTAATTATCCTTTGATTAGTATATGTATAGAATAGATAGAATTAACTTTTACACATTCATGGATTAGAAGTTCTAGAAAGAAAATCAACCTCAAGGCATAGATCCTAATTCTAGAGAAGTAGAATTCGTATTGGTGAGCATGTTCATCAATATTGAGGTTGAGTGTGTAATCTTGTAGCTTCAAGCATTCAATACAAGTTTACAGTTTGTTCTTCATATTTTCTGTGTTAGTTTACTGTTTCATTAAATATCAAAGTGTTATTCCGCAAACTTCTTTGATATTAGTTTCTGAGAATTAATTCTTGTTGAGAATTCGATCCTGACAAGTGGTATCAGAGCTGGTATTCTCAGAAACCTGCAATCATCATTCGTCCTTGAAATCAGAAATCATCAATGGCTAAAGTTTCAGATTCTTCAAGCACAGAAATCCCCACAGAGGTAATGTCTAATCTTTGCTCTAAAACATGTATGGAAACTGTTAAAAGGTACAGGGATCACAACCAGAAAATGAGTGATGACCTGAAGAGATTAGAAAAGGACATAAAAGACTATGTTAGGATTGTTGAGAGGTTTGAAGAACAGATTAAGAGTTTTCAAGATAATGAGCTTCAACATTCCTATGATACAAACTACTGGAAGTGGGAGAAGAAGGATCTAGAACTTCAGCTGAAAAAGTCTAAAGAGGAGAATGAGAATATAAAGAGTGAGTTTGAGAAAGCAAAGCTGGATATTGAGAAATTTTCCAATGCCTCTAAAGCAATGGACTCTTTGCTCCAAACTCAAATCCATGACAAACTTAGAAGAGGAATAGGTTATAACACCACACCACCACCATACAACAACAATTATATCCCTCCTATATCAGACCTGCTAGAGACCAAGGAAAGGAAGGAATTGCCTGTTGGAGCCACTAAGGTAGATCCTTTAGACAAAGTGGTGGTTGAAACAGACTCTGAAGAAGAGAGCACTAGTGAAAAGAGTAAGGAGAACACTGTGAGTGGTGAGATTCCTCTAGAAAATAACATTATCACCAATGAGGGATGTGGAAAGGCTTGGATAAAGTCTAAGGACATAGAAAAGACTGAGGGAAAGTCTCAGAAGGTCCATTATAAGCAAACCACAGTTGTAAATCCTGTCCCTTGCAAACAGTGTTCTTGCAATAAATCTGAGCCCCAAAAACATGATAAACCAAGGGGAAATCAGAGAAACTGGAATAATCAGTGGGCACAAAAACAAGGGGTTGATTTGAGTAAAATCAATAGACCAAAACCTTGTTTTATCTGTGGCAAATTGAATCATCTTGCCAAACACTGTTATTTCAACCCTATCAACCAAAGAGTCACCTTTCAAAGAAAACCACAAAACTCTTTTGGTTATAGGAATAAAAGAAGAAATCAATTGGCTGAGAAAAGAGCACCTTTAAAGTCTCATGCTCAGAACAAGTTTGCAAATATAAAGAAAAATACTCCAAATAAGCCAAGGAGTAATTTAAAGACAAAGAAAGCAAACAACTTTGTTCAAGTTTGAGTTCCAATTGTAAAGAAACCTGTTAGCACTGCTATCCCAGATAGTACTGCTAACAGAAATAGTGCTGCTGCAACCAATACTACTGCTAACAAGGATAGTGCTTCCACTAGTATTAATGTTGCAAAGCCTATAATCTTGACAAAGTATTCCAGCCATGAGATTCCTAAACAACTCATCCAGACCAAACTGACAGATTATATAAATGAGAAAGGTCAACCCAAGACTACTTTGGCTTGGGTTCCATCCAAGACTAACTGATTTATTAAGTGTGCAGGGCAACCAACAGCTCAAGAGGAAGGGCATTTGACAGGAAGATAGTGGTTGCTCTTGGCACATAACAAGTTACATGGACTGCCTTCAAAGCTTCAAAAGGTTTGATGGAGGACATGTTGCTCTTTGTATGCTACTCCAGATGGAGGTAAGTTCAAAGGTAAGAAAAGTGGTTAAATAATCATGGAAAATGGAGAGATGGAATAAAAGTGTGAGGTGCACATGAAAAGTTATGAACAACACAAGCTTAAAAGGTGCAAGTGCAGTTAATGCTGCCAGTGCAGTGTTAATACTGCTAGTTAGTTAATACTGCTAGTGGTTAATACTGCTTTCAGTTAATACTGCTAGTAGTTAATACTGCTCTTAGTTAATACTGCTAGTGGTTAATACTGCTTTCAGTTAATACTGCTTTCAGTTAATACTGCTAGTAGTTAATACTGCTCTCAGTTAATACTGCCAGTTGGTTAATACTGCTAGTAGTTAATACTGCTCTCAGTTAATACTGCTTTCAGTTAATACTGCTCTAGGTTAATACTGCTTATAATCCGAATACTATAAATACCCTTTGCCCGCCCAAACGTTCATAACGACTCTTTGCATACTGTTCACTTGCTCTCCTAACCTTTTTCTCTCAAATACCAAGTATTCCAGGCAAGAACATCACAGCTCAATGGCATCAATGGCATTCATCGACGAGCACAATGAGATCGCAATGCTACAAAAGCCAAAGCAAGCTGAAGGATTTCACCAGATTGTCGACTTTCTGAGGACAAGTCACATCGCTCATGCACTCACGGTGTCCCCAACCATCTTTATAGAGCATCAGAGGCAGTTCTGGGCAAATGCCACCATTATTGCAGAGAATGGTGTGCAGATGATCAAGACCAGGGTATGTGACCAACCCCTAACCGTTACTGAAGAAGTTATTCGCATCAGTCTACGTCTAGACGATGCCTCTGGTATAACTTCTATTCCTAGTGATGAACTGTTTTCAACTCTTTCCAGAATGGGATATCAAGGCCAAATGGGGATTTTTAAGTTTTTCAAAGCAAAATTTTCACCCCAATGGAGGTTCTTTGCTCATACCTTAATGCATTGTATTTCAAAGAAAACAACTGGCTGGAGCCAATTTAGCAGTCCAATTGCTTATGCATTAGTGTGTTTATCCACTGCTAGAAAATTCAATTTTTCTCAAATGATTTTTCATGATCTTGTCTCAAATCTGGATAACAAGAAGAGTTTCTTCATGTACCCCAGGTTTGTTCAGGAAGTTATTAATCACGAATTGACGGATATACCTCAACCCGTTGGGGTATATGTACCAAAACCCCCCAAAGGCAAGGTTTTCTCAAATATGAGAAGATCTGCTGGGGACTCTGAAGGAGTTGACACCCCATTGTTCTCTACAATGATGGTGGTGTCCCAAACCACTGAAGGTATGGCAGCAGGGTCAAGGCCCCCATTAGACCATCCCACTGCTAGCCAAGCCCAACCTTCCCACTCAAAAACAATGCCCCAGTCCCTTCTTGCAAAACCAACCTCTCCTATTACCCAAACTTACAAGAGGAAACAGGTAAAGAAGGCTCCTTCCCTTCTTGTACCATCACCCCCCAAGCCTTTAAGCCCTCTAAAGGATAATTCTCCTTTAGAGAATATCCATAGGGAAACCACAGGGGTGTCTTCCAGCCCCAAGGAGGTGCTCTCTGAGGAGGAGGATGAGCATATGGGTGATGAGGCTGCCACTACTCCTGCTAGCACAGAGGAGGAAAGTGGTAACATCAATAAGACCTCCCCCATGGCAACTTTAAATGAGCAATTATTTGAAGGTCCCTGGTGCCAAGAAACCAAGGGGGTGGATAGTGCTTCTGCTAGGCAGAAGACATCTACTAATAAAAGATCCAATGATCCTTCAATAGGGGGTAACACTCCTGGAGAAGGTGAGGACAGATATAACTATGATGAATTGATGGAGACCATGGGAAACATCAACCAGGATGTCATCAAGCAAGGAAAAGAAATAGAGGAGATGAAGCTGGTTATCCTATCTCAACAAGTTCAGATCACCAAACTGAAGAAATTGGTGACAAGATTGTTACAGAAAAGGAGAAGGAAGCAGTTTGTGTTAAAGAGGAGGGCAAGTGTTCAAGATGATTTCAACAAGGGGGAGAATTCAGAGGCTGAAGCAGAAAAAGAAAGTATTTCTGAGATGGGATTTGATGTTAAGGGGGAGAAAGCTGCAGAAACAGAAGCACAAGAAGTAGAAACAGATAATGTTCAAACAGCAGCAGTAACAGAACAGGTAGCAGCAGTAACAGGGCTATCTGTTGAAGAATTGGAAATAGCTGAAACCTTAGTAAAAGCAAAGAATGACACTCCTAAAGCTACTCAAAAGGCTAAGGGAGTGGTCATCAAAGAAGGAGACCTTGAAAAGAAGACACAAGAAAGAAGTGAGGCAGGGTTGAAGGATACAAAGGGTAAAGCTAAGATGATTGAACCTGAACAACCTGCAAAGAAGAAAAATCAGATAGAACTGGATGAAGAAGTGGCAAAGCAGCTTCAGGCAGAAATGGAAAGGGAGGAACAACTTCAATCTCAGAAGGATAGAGAGCTTGCACTGAATATGGCCAGAAAACTAAATGAAGAGTATCAGAAGAGCATGAAAACAGCAGCTCAGGCCAAGCAAGTACAAGTAAAAAGGATGCCATTCAAAAAGCAGAAAAGACAACCCTCCAAGACCTTTTTGGCCAATCAGGAAAGAAGAAAGATGATAAACTTCCTGAAAGGTGCAATTGGTGTTAAGGGGGAGATGTTTACCCATATGGCATACTCTCAGGTTGAAGAGCTATACAGAAAGGAAATGACAAAGCTCCAAGGGGATTCCTCTCAAAGGGAAGAAGCAGAAAGAAGGATGAAAGAGAGACATGATCTCAACATCCAACAACCATTCCCTGAGGAGACCACACCTTCAAAGGATAAAGCTGAAGAAAAGATAGAAGAGCAAGAGAATGTTGAGGTGAAAGCAAAGTCTTCAAAGAGAGTAAAGTCTATAGCCTCCAAGTTGCAGTCCAAAAGACAAAGAATTGAAGAAAGAACAGAATCTGAAGCAGAAACTCCTGTTACACCTTCAGCAGAACCAAATCAGAATTCAGAATCTCCAAACAAGCAATCTAATGAGCAGGTTGAATTGTTCATGACACTAACAAATGATGATCCAATACAAGTAGATCCCATCTCTATTCAAGCTCCTGAAATAATCTTTTGGGATATCCTGGAAGATCAAAGAAAGAAATTCTTTAGGATTAAGAGGCTAGGGGACATATATGAGGTGTATCCTACTTGGGGAAGTTTCATCAGAAGGTGTACAAGATCAGATCTAGAAGAGATGTTCAAAGTTGGAATGAGATTGTATGAAAAGGAGCTGACAGGAGAAGAAAGAAACTTAATCAGATTAGCCATGGAGTACTTGTGCATGATGTTTGAGCCTAGTAAAGTTCAACATGTGATCAGGGATTTACATCTGGAGAATAAATTCCTAAGGATAGAAAACTGGAAGATATTTGAAAGATGTGGGGTCTATGTCATCACTGTGAATGGAGCATATCATGAGTACTACTTGGTGGACAAGACATATGAGCACAACAAGGGTAAACTACAAGCAATGTTGAATGCCAAGCTTATTTGTTCAAAAGATTCAGAAATGGCAAAGGTTGTAGTTAGCAGGATTATAAATCAAAGCTTGGGTTTAGATCCTAATCTAGGGGTGTAAACTGAAGTGTTGAAAGCATCTTGAAGATCAGATCTGAAGAACTTGACTTCTCTTCCTAAAAGTCAAGTTAGGGGGAGATTGTTGGGAACTGAAGATTCTACCAAGTGTGGTTACTACTGCTAGTACAAGTGTGGTTAATGCTGCTAATACAAAATTACTACTGCTAGTTCAGAGTTAGTACTGCCAGAGTACTTTGAAGGATAATACTGCTGAGTATTACTACTGCTAGTAGAATTACTACTGCTAGTCAAAGTTAGTGCTGCTTGAACAAAGTTAGTACTGCTTAGCTAGTTAGTACTGCTAGTAGTTAGTACTGCTTAGTAGTTAATACTGCTAGAAGAAGTTAATGCTGCTGAGCGTAATTAGTGCTGCTTAAGAGATTCGGATGGAAAGAATGACAGCTGGAGATTCTGAAGATACTTATGGAAGCTTAGAGATATACATGGAAGAGATAATGAAGATTTGTTTATTCTTTGTAATTATCCTTTGATTAGTATATGTATAGAATAGATAGAATTAACTTTTACACATTCATGGATTAGAAGTTCTAGAAAGAAAATCAACCTCAAGGCATAGATCCTAATTCTAGAGAAGTAGAATTCGTATTGGTGAGCCTGTTCATCAATATTGAGGTTGAGTGTGTAATCTTGTAGCTTCAAGCATTCAATACAAGTTTACAGTTTGTTCTTCATATTTTCTGTGTTAGTTTACTGTTTCATTAAATATCAAAGTGTTATTCCGCAAACTTCTTTGATATTAGTTTCTGAGAATTAATTCTTGTTGAGAATTCGATCCTGACAGAAACGGAGATGAACAACAATGAACGGAGATGAAACCGAGATGACACGAAAATGAATGGAGATAAAACTGAGATGACATGGAAAACGACGATGAACAGAGATGAAACCGAGATGACACAGAGATGAACGACGATGAACAATATGAAACCGAGATTAAAAACGTTGAAGAACAAAAAAAATTGCAACATTAAAAATTTGCAACAGAATTAAAAAGCATTGAAGAACAAAAAAAAAGATGCAACATTAAAAAATTGCAACAAAATTAAAAAAGGTTGAACAAAAAAAATTGCAACATTATAAGGCTTATTAATGAGAATATATGATTTCAAAATTAAAATAAAAAGATAAATACCTAAAATAAAATATTTTACTCTAAAATGACATATAAGCCCTTCATAATAAAAAAAAAAAAGAAAAAAAAACTAGAAATTCAATTATTGGTTTCAAATGGTTTGCAAAGTTTGTTTCATAAAGTTGATTTTCAAATGATCGTTCTTCTATATATATATATATAGAAGAAAGATCATGCGAGAAGTATATATATGAATCCGTATTACAATTTAGCAAAACTTAAAATAAGATAATTTAAAAGTTATAAATCAAAATAGGATGTACTATTGATTAATTTTAATTAATAAATAATTAAAAAAATAAGTCGGTACGTATTACTGTAATATACGACTTTTAATACCACGAATCAACTAAGTTTAGATGGTACGGTACTACCATCCAATTAAATTGGTACCAATTAAATTAGTACGATTGGTACGAGAATTCGTTGGTTTGTCTTGATAGAAAATGGACACCACCAATAAATTGAATAAGGGTTTTATATTAATATAATATAAAAACATTTTTTTTTAATTTTCTGGTGTTAGTGACCCCCTCTCAAGTCCCAAATGCATAGGTCTGGCTTTTATTAAGGTTATCTCAGTTCCAGTTTTTTTTACACCGCTACCTACATTAAAAAAGATAACAGTAATAAGCACATTTGTGTACACATGAACAAGAAAGAGATATTTGAATGGAAAACAAAGATAAAAGAGAAAATGGGAAGAGATTCTAGTACTTATTTATATTTGTGAACTCAAATCTATTTATTATATACTTGTATAGTCTAATGAGACGTCTGTTGCCTCCCTTGGTGCTCCTCGTGAAACTTTTTCAATATCTAGCCTTTTGCAATCATGGAAATGCATACTGCGAATAGATGATGAATTGGTTAACCAAATAGGCAATTCTCGCATTCCGAATCCCCATATGGTTAATGAAGTCAGTGCAGCGAGGTATTTTACTTCTTCCGGTATCGACTCCCAGTGAGCGTAACCAAACAAATCTAAAGAGCGAAGATGGCTCCCTAACTTCTCGATGCCTTGGAGACTTGGGAAAGAATGGAGCTCATTTGAGAACGGGCCCAATGACAAATGGTTTAAGAAGGCAAGACACTCTAATCCACGAGGCAACGAAGTTAGTTTGTTGCAATGGTTAATACGTAGAGACTTCAAAGAATGACCTTGGTTGTGCAAACTGGGTATTCTTGAAAGACTATCACAACAGGAAATCCTCAACGATTCAAGAGATGTGAGGCCTTGTATGCTCTGAATAGACTGAAGATTTTTGCAATCGTATATATCTAAACAAACGAGCGGATGCTGATGATATTCATCTAACATAATTATTTTTGGACAGTAAAGAATGTCTAACCTCTCGAGGACAGGCGATAACATCGTTGAGCTGTTCATTCCTGCATCTGTCCACTTCTCCAAGCTTTTCATATGTTGTAGTAAAAGCGATCTCAACGATGGAAACAAAGGCTTCCCTGGTTCAATTACGACATTGCCTTGGCCTAAAGATGTACTTAAGCATGTCAACTTGTCCATACGCCTCAACTTAAGCTTCCGAAGAAGTGGTAGATTCCCAAGCATTGAAAGATTGTGACAACTCCTACAACCTGATAATGTGATTCCCGTGAGCTTGTCAAGGGGCGTCCATTTCCCTTCAATATTGATTTCCATCTTCATCACCCACGCCGGAAAGTTATCACCTGAAAAGTTATTTATTTTCAAGCTTTTCACATTTGCATGAGGTTGCAAGCCTTCCAACACATCTTTGTCATTTCGGTTGGCACCTTCATTGTTACCCCAACAGAATATAATCTTGGATAAATTTTTCTTCCCAGATAGATTTGCCTTGGCAGCATCTTCTCTGCTACTAATTTTTTCAAGATTGGAAATACACAACTTTCCCTGAAGGCGTTTCATACGACCTAGCTCTTCGATTCGATATCCCTTCTTTTGACCCACGCCAAAGGCGGATAAAGTTTGAAGAGAAGTCAATTGCCCAACCCTAGGGGAGAAATGATATGCATCAAACTCAAAACGTTGTAGGTTGATCAGATTTTTTACATCTTCCGTCAACTTCTCGAGACGTTTGCAACAAACCAACTTCAGAGTTTGCAAATGGTAAAGTTTACCGATAGATCTAGGTAGAACATTGATCTCGGTATATGACAAATCAAGATACCTAAGATGCACCAAGTCTCCAATTGAATTGTGTATCTTCTTTAGATTACATCCAACTAATGTTAGGATACGCAAGCTCTTGAAAATTCGAAGTGAAATATTCTTCTCAACTTTACCATAGAAGAACAATGTCTGCAAAGTTCTAGATGTCATATCATCTTTGGAGACTTTAGAAATCATCTCTTTAAATGAGATTTTGATTTTCTTGTTCATGATGTTTCGGTCTGGATACATGGCGAGATGTTTAACCTGAGAAATTCGTACATCATCGATTGTCGGATCCACAAGACATAAGTTTTCATGTCTTGTTAGTGATAATGAAAGATCATGCATCTTACAACGAAAAATGTGACCAGACTCGTCCATTTCAACATCTTGTAGTAAGGAATTGCTAACCAAAGCTTGGAAAATATCATTTCCCACATCCTCCATCTCCTTGTTTCTCGCCTCATATGCTTGAAGCAACCCTAAAGCCATCCAAAATTGGATTAGTTGCTCCCTTTCAATGAAATCATCCTTCTCAAATATTGAACAATATGCAAAGCATTGCTTGAGAACAGAATTTGGTAGATTATCAAAGCTTAATTTCAATGTGCTTTCAACTCTCTCCCCTCCTTCTAGATCCCAAACCTTGCTATCTTTGATGGATAACCACTTCTCTTTGTCATCGTAACAACGCAACATGCCTCCTATTACCTTCACTACCAATGGTAAACCACCACACTTTTTCACAATATCACGTCCTATCTCCACCAATTCTGGCATTGGTGGTCGTCCTACCACGAAAGCCCTTTCTTCAAAGATAGACCAACATTCATCATCCGAAAGACTTTTTAAGGTATACGAATCTTTGGTCATATCATTAGTTCCGATTTCAACATTCCTTGAAGTCACAAGAATGCTACTTCCATTTTCTGAATTTACTTTCAGCATACAACTCTTGAAATCATCCCAATGTTCCTTCCTTTCATCCCAAACATCATCTAGGACCAACAAATATCTTTTTCCTCCTAACTCCTTACGAAGAGATCCAATTAAATTTTCCCTTGTTGGCAGCTCACATTTCTTTCCGGTTAGAGATTCAAAGATCCTAGCAAGAAGTGTATTGATGTCAACCTTAATCGACACACACAACCAAACTCTAACATCAAAATCTTGTTCGATCTTTTGATTATTGTAAACTGACTTAGCCAAAGTGGTCTTCCCAATCCCTCCCATTCCAACAATGGGAACAATCTGAAGTTTTTCTTCTTCTTCTCTTGATCTAGTTAGGAGTTGTATGATATGCAACGCATCATTCTCCCTACCAACAATATTGAATTCATCCAAAAAAGAATCGGTCTCCACCTGATGGAGACTATCTGGAGTAAGACCAACTTGTTCACTGTGTAGTCCTAAATCGTTTGCCTGTTTAAGGATCTCAGACAACTTTTTGGTAATGTTTTTGATTTTATGACCTATTCTTCTACGAAATGCAAACTTTTTCAAGCTTGGAAGAGTAGGTACCTTTCTTTCCATCTGATTCCGTTTCTTGACCTTACGCCTCAACATCTCATAGTCAACCTCATCAAACACATCATCAGCCTCTTTTGTAACTTCTTTTAGATTTTTCAGCCATAACATCACAGCCTCTTTTGTAACCTTTTGGCTCTCAGCATCACGTAACTTTGCATGAATCATGTCCACTGTTTTACGAAAAGTGGTCAACCTTTCTCTGTAGCCCCAAGCAAGGACGACTTCATCGGCAGCTGCTACGGATAAGTTCTTGAGTATCCCATCAACAGCAATAGCTGCTAAAGCGTCAACCATAATTTCTCACTGTGGAGAGAGAAAGAAAGAAAGTTGTGAGATGTTAGAAATCTAATTAATGAGATAAATTTATGTGATACTGATCAGGGAAATTGGAGGTGGTATATAAAAGGTTTTGTTTCTCTAACAACAAATTTAAAAATGTTGTCGAAACCATTTGGATCGCAAACAAACTTTTCATAGGGATTTACAACCGCATATTCAGAAAGGTTTAACAACAAAGTCATTTATTCAGAGTCCATATATATAAACAGAGTAAAACTTAACTAAAAACAAAACCAAAACATAAGATTGAACTCATTTTACAGTGGATACAAATCACCATACCAATTTATACTGCATTTTCCATTGATCAAATGTTGGAACTCAAATGGATATGAAATCCAGACAATCAAACAAACACCATTACTCTCTATAATACTTTCTGAAACCACCATGGCACCAAAGTCTAAAAAAGCAGAATATATATATCCTGCATTTACAATTTGTACTTATTGTAGAACTTCACCATCAATTAAAGAACATCTGTGGGCAAGGACAGTGACAAAGATAGTGAACAGGTATGTTTCTGTGATTTGTTTTGAATTCATGCTATAATAGTCTTGTTATTAAGTTTGAGTATTAATTAGAGACTGATAACTTAATTGAGTGTTTTTGGCTATTGATCAAAGGAGTAATCAATTTCAAAATGGAGGATAAAGGGAAGAGTAGTAATTAGAGTATTTACAGGAAAGAATTTGGAAGTAAAGCTTTATTTAATGTATTGAAGATGATTTCAATCTCTGAAAACAAACACGAACCTGAGAATTGAGCAGATGATTAAGATCACTTGGTTTGTTGCTGATCGATAAAGCAAGTGTGAACCATACAGCAAGTATGAGAAGTGAGATCGATTAAGGGCAGCAAGTAGCAAACAGCAACTCGTGAGAGGAATTTTAGATGCAGATCTCGATTGAGACTTGAGAAGAGCTCGATTTAGGGCAGACCACGCGTGAAAATGCACGCTGTCTAATTCTAATCTAAAGTCTTAACGCGTGTTCTAGAGTTTTGGAGGGTAAGAAACGAAAAGATTGTGAAAGAAAAGAATTATTTGTATTTATAGAAGGAAAAGAAATGAAAGACAACGAAATAAAATAAATTTTCATGTTATCTAGTAGGCGGGAAAGGAAAGAAAACATGTTAGTTTTTACCAATATATCCTTATTTATTTCGTAGTTGAATGTAATTAATGGGTATATGCATAATTTTATAAATATTTTTAATTCTTTTTAAATTCATTTTTTTTATTTCCTTCCGTTTCCTCCCACATTTGGGAGGAAAGTTTTGAGAGGAAAATCAGCAATATTTTCCTTCCCCTTACTTTCCTTTCCTTTCCCTCCTTAAAAAAACTCGAGAACATAATATTTTTTCTTTCTCTCCTAGTTTCCTTCCCTTTCCTTCGTAAAAAAACCTCGAGAACAATATTTTGTAGATCTCGATTGAGACTTAACGTAGTGTTGGGCCTGTGATGCCTCTATGGCCTTGTTGCCCATGGTTGTGGGCCAGGGCCACGCCTAACCGAACAAAAATGAAGATTCGGTAAATTAACTGAATAATTTTGTTTTGATTTAGTTGGTAAAGGGTTGAAACGATTTTGGTCAAATATAAGATAGGTCTCGGTTTTATTTGATCCAGAGTCTTCTGGATAGCTTCAGCTGCTAAGTGAGCCAAAAAAGGCCCCCTCACAATGGTATCTTTAGAGGCGGTTCAATGTGAGACATGTTGGAGTTGTTGGTGATCAACTTTTTGCCCAAAAATTAGTTCTAATTTATTTTTAAATGGAACCTAAATCCTATACAACAAATACGGGTTTACAATACCCAAAATGACTAACAGGTCGTTTACCAAACTCTTATCGGGCAAGTGATTACTTGATGTCACTTACAATATCGGGTGAACATGGAAAGAACTGAGAATCTTACTTGGTAAGTGAGGGACAAAACTCTTATCATGTAAGCACTCACTACAAAACAAAGAGGCTTCACCGATGGATTTTTCTGCCGATAATTTCAGATGGATTTGTGAGGGATCACTGGCGGATTGACCATCACCGACGGATTTTTCCGTCGGCAATTGAAAATCCACCTGTAATCACGAACACCGAACACACTTTCTCCAGCAATGACACCCGCCAGTAATCTGCCGATGATGACTTTCTCCGGCGGATTAGCGATCCGGATTTTTCCGTCGGTAAAGCCTCTTTGTTTCGTAGTGACTTAACGGATAAAAGACGTTCTACAAAAATCAATTTTGATAACTGAGAATTTTACCTAATATTGTAAGTGAGGGTGGTGACTTTTGGTAAATGGCCCTTGAGAGTTTTAATAGACTGTTTTATAGTACTTTATGTTTTTAGGATCAAACAATAAAACATCCGCTCTAAAAGTGTGTTTCTAAGGCGTTCTTTGATGTAAACAGGTGTTTAGAACATTTAAAAAAATTGTCATAATAGCTATTTTATAGGGTATTTTTGAAAAGCTCTCTTATAAAAACAAGTGTCATGTAAAAATATGTGTTCATATTAACACTTCTAAAAACTAATCGTGAAAAGCTAATATGACACATTTATTTTTAAAATTAGTACTTAAAAACTTATTAAGACGCCTAAAAACATCATGCTATAAAAAGTATTTAGACACTTAGGTGACATTTGTTTTTTAAGAGGTGCTGAAATCGGAAGTCTGATTTCACTTCTAATTTTTAAGAGATAGTGTTAAGTTTAAATTTGAATCAATAAGATTGTTTGTTTTTAAAAAATTGAAAAACGTTTAAATATGTATAATTGTCTACTTTATCCCTTAAACCTTGCTCATGCATGTTGGTTACTGCTGATTATATTTTCATTGTTTCAGACTTTAGAACTATCTAAAAGCATAAAAAAGTAGTAACCATAAAGCATCGAACAACTTAATGAGTGTTCTCTTCACTTTTATTTTGTTTTATGTTCCTCGTTATTTGATCAAATCAATCTTGAAAAGCTGTTGTTTTAGCCTTTTAGGCTACTTGTTACTTGCATAGAGACTTGAATTATGAAAAGATAATAACGATAATTTTCCTAGTTTATCTTTTAGGATACTTTTACTAAATACTTGTATGGATAAATGTTTATCGGTATCACTTAGGGGTTGTTTGTTTTTTTAGAAAAAATTATTAATGGCTCTTAACTCTGAATCGTTCAGACATTTTTACACATCACCTCTTATTAATCATAAATAAATTAAGACTTCAGACTTTAGACCTTTTAAAAAACAAACGGCACCTTACATTACAATCCTTACCTACTGAGCATGGAAACTATCTAAAATCTTACCTGGTAAGAGTCATAACAAGAACCTAGAGTCTTACCCGGTAAATAAGAGAAATGATTCTTACCCGGTAAGTGCTTACCAGGTTTAAGACGTTTACCAACAATCAATTTTGATGGTCGGAATGTATTTATGAAAAACTTATGCTTATGTGTGCTTTTTAATGTATTTGGTTGATCAGGTGGTTGAATCGGTTAAACCGTGACCCGGTCACCACACCGGGTCAACCAAAAAACTGAGTTTCAAAACATTGGATAAAATAGGTGTATTGCTTATAAAGGATTATTTTTATATGCATAATTGAGCAATAAAAGCATGTCCTAACCGCAACCTTGTAGAAAGAAGAAGCAAATATAGACTTCAATATTTTTTATATTTCAAAAACATTGTCGATTTTATCTACGATAACCATTATTAATTCATAAAATACACAAGTGTAGAATTTATCATCAAAATCGTAAAAAATCAGGTTTCTCGATGCATCTTATCCTTATGTTGCGTCAAAATCAAAGTCACCGCTTCACGAAAAACTTCCCCCTCGAGTTCGAAATCCCAATTTAGTATGTCGTTATCATCATATTCGATTTGACGTTCGTCGTCGGAGTCGTCTTCGCTATCATTATCGGTGCAAAAACCATCCTCTCCCGGTTGATAAAGACGTCTCGCGACTCTGACAACCACAAGCGAGACACCTTTCATGGCATAACCGGATGACCGTAGACGCAAAAGCGGAATATATGCGGATTTGACATTGATCGTTACTCCGATTCCGTTTCCGTTTCCGGCAATCCTGTAAACATCCTCCGGCGACAAAGAATTCCTGAAATCAACAATCTGTTGGTCTGTCAAGCAAATTTTACCCCCTTTTCTGGAACCTGCAATCGTGATGTGATCGAGCATTGGATGCTGGACTAATAAACATGACATGACATTTCCCCATTCGATCGAATCAACGACACCATGGAAAGAAGAATAAAGCCGTAACTCGAGTTCCTCCGCTGTGACCTCATCATCATCAACTACAGCCATGGCCTCTTGTGATTGAGCAAATAGGAACACAAAGCTCTGTAGCTTGAAATCGAATTTGGTTTTCCAATTGATCAACGATGGGAGAAAGCCGTATCGGAAACCCTGTTGTTCATCGTCGTCGTCGGTGACGAAAACAACATCAAGAGATCGAATCCTGTTGAATCTCTTAAGGAAAATTAGGGCGTTCTGGATCTGGGGGCGGAGGGAGGTCAGGTAGCCCATTTTCCTATCGATAAACCTGTCGGCGACGTCTTGTAAGGAAGATTCTGGAGAAGTGGGTTTTGGAGAATTTGGTGGGGATATAGAGATGGAGACACAAGGCATGAGAGGGATTGAAGAAGCGAAGAGTTTGGAGATGAGAGAGCACTGAAACAGGAATTTGAAGTCTTGTTGACGGATTTTTGTGAGGATTAAGATGAACAAATCATCTGGGAGTCTGCTAAATTCATCTTCTCCTTGCTGCTGCTGCTGTTGTTCTTGAGATTTGGACTTCAAATCCCAACCCTTCATCTCCGTTTCTCATTCCAACTGGTCCTCTTCTGCCTCCACTTTTGTGCTTTTTCTAAACTCATTCATGGCCTGCACCTTTTGGGGTTTACAATGGCCTGGCAGCGTTGACGTTGTTTTCTGCAATACTTCTATTGCTATACCTTTGAAAACTTCAAGTCCTCCAAATTTTCAATTTTGGCACTAATATATCATACCCGAACCAACAACGGAATGTTTTAAAAACCGAGTCGACTCGGCCGGTTGAACCGGGGAAGACGGCGGGTCAATTGCGGTCGGGTTTATGACAATTTACGGTCCGGAGTGAACCGGCTGGTTTTATCAAAAAGCCAGTTGACCCGTTTTTTTTAATTGGTTTTTTTTATGGGGTAACATTCCCGGCCATTAAAATGGATTGATGGTAAGCGTTTACAACCCGGTAAGCACTTACTTACCGGGTAAGAGTCATCACCCTCACTTTACTGGGTTGTTTGACTTTATTCGACTACGTTTTATGTGGCATTGAGCACTTGCCATTGTTTCTTTATACATAATCCTTTGTCTGCACACGTTAATGAGGGGGTGTTACCTAGTAAGAGCGAGACAACGACCAAGAGTCTTACCCGGTAAATGAAGGCGACGACTCTTACCACGGTTAACACTTACCGGGTAAACTGTTGCATACAATGCCGTTTTGGTAGACTAAAATCTTACCTGGTAAGTAAAATACCAGTAAATGATGGTGTTAATTTTACGTGTAAACGCTTACCGAGTAAGTGTTTGGTAAACAACCCGTAAATCGAAGCTCTGTATGGATTTTGATTAGGTATCTAGGCCCTTCTCCGACCACCACCATTTTCAGCCCCTCGTAACAGAACCTGGAGAAATATGTGGTGGATGATGAAGTCAATGGTGGCGAGTTATTTGGCGAGTGCTTAATAGTTTGTAGTATAGAATTTTGTAATAGGATTGTATGCCAATTGATAACTCCTTCAGTTGAGTTGGAGTTCATAAGATCCAAAACTAAGTTAGAAATTGGTTTCCAATGTTGCTTCTAAGTTCTAATTTTCACTTGGAGGCCATTTACCAATCACTCATCAGGTCACCACCTTCACTTACTTTGTCGGAAATATTCTAGACCATAAAAATGTATTAATGGTAAGCGTATTTTACCCGCTAAGCGCTCACCGGGTAAAAGCTCTCTCTTACTTACCAGGTGAAACTCTTGGTTCTTGTTATGCCTTCATACCTGCTAATATTCTCATAGATTCTTCGATTTCTTCCGGAAGCAGATGGGGAGACTACCGTCGACCGGTAAGAAGACTAATTCCCCAATGCTACCATAACTACGGGGAGAAGTCCTCTTTTTCAGTGCTTTCTCTCGTTTAGTCGGAGAAGTGCTACATGTCGACCGTTAAGGAGACTACCGTCGGCAGGCAGATAGAAATGCCTATAGATGAGGTAGGTGGCGGATGGTATGATCCCTCCATCACCCCACAATGAAAGACTAAAAGGGGAGTAATTTCCATGCTAATTCGGTAAGGTAAGTGATGTCTGATAAGCCATTGCCCCGTAAGAGTTTGGTAAACAACCCCTTACTCCAATATTTCTGACGCAGCGTAGGTTTGCGGAAGGATCGACAAGCGTCTAAACTCTTTTGATAACGAGAATTACGGATCGTAAAACTCAAAATTAAGAGAAAACTCTCTAAAAGACTAAACTTTTATTGATTGAAACTTGATTGAATTGATTAACAATGAAACCTAGCTACCCTATTTATAGCTAAACTAACTAAGAAATAAATATGGAAATTAGAACTATCCTAATTATAAACTAACTAGGAAGCTATTTAAATAACTAAAAAAGGAAACTAAATAATCCTAAATTACTAGCTAATATAATTATTTAATTAACTAAAACTAATAAAAAACAAAAGGACTTAGAATTGTAATGGAATAAGGAAATTAATTAACAAAAGACTTTTGATTATGTTTTAGATTTACGATTTGCTCTTCGATTTCCGTCGCCATTCTCTCTATATCAGTCTCCTCCACTTCTGAAGAACTCGACCCCGAGTTCTCTTCTAAAGGAATTGACTCGTCTTTGTAATACTCATATATATCGGCCACGTTAAAGGTGTTCGATATATGTAACGAATCGGGAAGAGCAACGACGTAAGCATTGTCGTTAATCTTCTTTGTGATCTTGAACGGTCCGTATTTCCTGGGTTGGAGTTTCCCGTAAGTACCGATAGGAAATCGTTCTTTCCGTAGGAAAACCATTACTTCATCTCCCTCATTGAAAACCTTCTTCCGGCGGTGTTTATCGGCCGCCGCTTTATTCTTTAAACCGATAGCTTCAAGACGTGACTTGACGGCATCTTTCGTTGCTTGTAATTCTTTAGCCATGTTACCCGCTGCGATGCTAACTCCCGGATCTCTCGGTAGCTTAATTAAATCGACCACGTGTCTCGGGGATGATGTATAGACCAAGGAAAAAGGAGAGCAACCGGTGGCAGTGTGGACGGCACTATTGTAAGCGAACTCGATCTGTGCTAAGGCCACATCCCATTGTTTCGGTTTGTCACCACATACGCTTCGAAGCATATTTCCCAAAGTCCGGTTAGTAACTTCCGTTTGGCCGTCGGTTTGGGGGTGAGCGGTGCTACTTTTATTGAGGGTCGTTCCGAACATTCGCCACAGTGTGATCCAAAAGTGGCTAAGAAACTTTGTGTCTCGATCGGAAGTGATCGTTTTCGGAACACCATGTAAACGTACTACTTCTTTGAAAAACAGTCTTGCGATGTTACTTGCATCGGCGGTTTTCTTGCAAGCGATAAAGTGGCTCATTTTTTAGAAACGGTCAACCACGACAAAAATAGAGTCCACCCCCCTTTGAGTACGGGGAAGACCCAACACGAAGTCCATCGAGAGGTCTTGCCAAATGTCTTCGGGAATCGGGAGAGGGGTGTAGAGGCCGGTGTTTTGAGACCGTCCTTTTGCGGTTTGGCAAGTATAGCATTTTCTAACAATCGAACTTGCGTCCCTCTTTAAATGTGGCCAATAATATCGTTCCTCCAAGCTAGCATCGGTTTTATCCCGTCCGAGGTGACCGCTTAATCCTCCCCCGTGCATGTCTCGAATCAATTTTTCCCGTAATGAAGAGTCGGGAATGCATAGTTGGTTGCCCTTAAAAAGGTAACCGTCTCGGATATAGAAATCGCCGCTAGGGGTGCCGCTATTGCATTTTTCCCACATATCTTTGAAGTCACCATCTTCACTATAAAGTTCTTTTAACGCCTCAAAACCAACAATTTCGTGTGATAAAGTGATGAGCAAATTGGCTCGTCGGCTAAGGGCATCTGCCACTTTGTTGAGATTGCCGGATTTATGTTTGATGACAAAAGGAATTTTTTGCATAAAACTTACCCAACGAGCGTGCATCTTGTTAATCGTTTTCTGACTGTTGATAAATTTTAAGGCTTGATGATCGGTAAACAAAACGAACTCCTTTTGAACCAAATAGTGCTCCCATTGCCGTAAAGCTCGAACCACCGCATAGAATTCTTGGTCGTATGTGCTCCACTTTTGTCGGGCTTCGCTAAGTTTTTCGCTAAAATAAGCAACCGGTCTTTTTTCTTGACTTAGGACAGCACCGATTCCAATGCCACTCGCGTCACATTCAACTTCAAAAACTTTCTCGAAATCGGGTAATGCTAGAACGGGCGCGGTATTAAGTTTCTCTTTGATTAAGGAAAAACTTTCGTCTTGCTCGGGACCCCACTGAAACTTGCCTTTCTTTAGACATTCCGTGATCGGGGCGGTGACAGTACTAAAATTCCGGACAAACCTCCGATAAAAGGTTGCTAGGCCATGAAAGCTACGGACATCGGTGACCGTCTTGGGCGTTGGCCACTCTCGAATGGCTTTTACCTTTTCTTCATCTACTTCAATACCGTTTTCTCCGACGATGAAACCAAGAAATAAAAGCTTGTCGGTGCAGAAAGTGCACTTTTTCAAATTGACATAGAGCTTATTTTCTTGTAGTGCCGTTAAGACTTGTCGGAGATGATTGAGGTGATCAGCCCTTCCTCGGCTATAGATGAGGATATCGTCAAAGTAAACGACTACAAAAGTTCCAATGAAAGGGCGTAATACCTGATTCATAGTCCTCATGAAGGTGCTTGGTGCGTTAGATGTGCCGAAAGACATAACCAACCATTCGTAGAGTCTGAACGGTGTTTTGAATGCGGTCTTCCATTCATCGCCCGGTCGAATACGAATTTGATGATAGCCGCTTCTAAGATCAATCTTGGAGAATATGGTGGAGCCGGACAATTCATCAAGCATATCTTCCAATCGTGGAATGGGGAACCGGTACTTGATAGTGATTTTGTTGATGGCCCTACTATCAATGCACATCCTCCATTGATTATTCTTTTTCGGCACTAGGAGTACGGGTACGGCACACGGGCTCATGCTTTCTCGTATAAAGACCTTCTTTAGCAAGTCTTCAACTTGCTCTCTTAGAATCTCGTTCTCTTTGGGACTCATCCGATAATGAGGTAAGTTCGGTAGACTAGCTCCCGGAATCAAATCAATTTGGTGCTGAATGTCCCTCATGGGTGGTAATTCGGGAGGCAAATCATCCGCAACTAATTCTTTGAAATCTTCTAGCATCTCGTTCACTTCTTTCGGAATTTCAGCCTCGACTTTTTCTGCACTCATTAGTCCTTTGACAACGATAGGGCAAAAGACTTCAACTTTTTTCGCATCTTCTTCCATCTCTTGCTCACTATTAGTCATGATGAGAAAGTTGTCGCTTTTCTTGTCGGGGGTCTTTTCGAAGCTACTAACGGGTGCCATAGCGATCTTTCGATCGCCCCAACAGAACAACATGACATTGTCTCGCCCTTTATAAGTGACATCGTTGTCAAATTGCCAAGGCCGGCCCAATAGGATATGGCATGCATCCATATCGAGAACGTCACATGTAACATCTTCTTGGTAATACTTTCCGATTGATATGGGTACCCGACAAGTTTGTGTGACCCTAACTTGCGGGCCTTTCTTGACCCATCCGAGAGAATAGGGAGCCTCATGAGGTTGAGTAGGTAGATTAAGATGCTCTACCAACTTTCGAGATACTAGATTTTCACAACTCCCGTTGTCAATGATGAGGTTACATACCTTTTTATTAACGGAGCAATGAGATCGGAAAAGGTTCTTTCTTTGGCCTTCTTCCTTCGACGAGAAGAGAACTCGTTGGAGCACGATATTGATCTTCTCTTCAGACTCTTCTTCAGCAAATTGGAACCCCTCATATGCGTCGTCTTCGCCTCTTTCCTCCCCGTCTATTAATGCTGTCGTTCTCCGGTTAGTGCACTCGTTGGATCGATGTCCCGGTTGGCCGCATCGGTAACACTTTGAACTCATCGGCTTAGCATACGGATTGGGGGTCTTGGAAGGCGTAGGCTTTCCTTGCGGTCCACCACTAGGATTGCCGGTATTAACTTTGTGAGGAAGGTTAGTGTCTTGCGTGGAGCTCTTTCCTTTATCAACGGCGGTGCTTGAGTTCTCGTTGGACCCTTGAAATCGACGATATGAATTGGAGGTGCAAGCGGACTTCTCCATTAATTCAGCTTTTAAGGCCAAACTCGAGGCTTCGGTTACGGTCCACACGTTTTGGAGTCCGATCTTGTCTTGGATCGAGGTCTTCAAGCCACTGATGTACCGGGCTACTTTTTGGCCTTCGGATTCTCCGATTTCATTACGATCGGTTAACCGTAAGAACTCGGTGGTGTAGTCGGTTATGGATCTTGGACCTTGGTTACAACCGAGATACATCTTGTAGAGGATTTGTTCGTAATCTTCGGGTAGAAACCGTTCTATCATCAATTGTTTCATCCGACGCCATGATCGAATCGGACCTCTTCGTTGTCGTTGTCGTTGGACCACTAGCTTGTCCCACCATACTGCGGCGGTGCTTTTAAGATGAAAAGCAACCATCTTTATCTGTTTATGCTCGGGTACTTCCATTATGTCGAAGAATCGATCGACTTCGATCTGCCAGTCTAGGAACTCTTCAACTCCCATAGTTCCGTAGAAGAACGGGATGTCTGCTTTCATCCGATAATCGTGCTCATTCCTTCCGAAGTTGACCGGTTCTTCTTCCTCCTCCTCCTCTTCGGATTCGGAACTCAAAACATTGACCCGGTTACGATTGTCATTGTGTGGCCTCATAACTGGTTCTTCAAGCCTGTCCCTTCTCCGGCGATTGTTGTTAGCGAAGTCGGGTTGAAGCCTGTTAACAGCCGCCGTCAGATCAGCGAGTGCCGCGGTAAAGGCCGTGTTCATCTCGGCTAAATCTGCTTTGGTAGCGGGTTGTTGATCTGCCATGGTTAGTGAAAAGACAGGCGAATCCTGCTCTGATACCAACTGACGCAGCGTAGGTTTGCGGAAGGATCGACAAGCGTCTAAACCCTTTTGATAACGAGAATTACGGATCGTAAAACTCAAAATTAAGAGAAAACTCTCTAAAAGACTAAACTTTTATTGATTGAAACTTGATTGAATTGATTAACAATGAAACCTAGCTACCCTATTTATAGCTAAACTAACTAAGAAATAAATATGGAAATTAGAACTATCCTAATTATAAACTAACTAGGAAGCTATTTAAATAACTAAAAAAGGAAACTAAATAATCCCAAATTACTAGCTAATATAATTATTTAATTAACTAAAACTAATAAAAAACAAAAGGACTTAGAATTGTAATGGAATAAGGAAATTAATTAACAAAAGGCTTTTGATTATGTTTTAGATTTACGATTTGCTCTTCGATTTCCGTCGCCATTCTCTCTATATCAGATATCTCATATTCAAGATATGAGTACGAGGATCCCAATCTTTAGTTGGAATTGGAAATAACATTTTCAACATAGTTCTCTCTTCTTCAAACTAAAAGGTTGTCCTAAAATATTATCAATCCAAAGTATGAGACCGAATCATCTTTGCCAACTAATAGTTAGACTGTGTGTGAACATTTCGGTATTACAACCCACGAGAGCATGAAAGCTTCAAACACGACAAATTCTTTAGAATTACACTTTTGTCATACAAGCATCAAGGTAAATACTTGCAAAAAAAAAAAGACACGATTGCCATGGGAACTAGCGTAAAATGTCCCTAGGGCATGGCATAGTTGGTTCCGTGTGGTATCCTTGCACAACTAGGTGAGGGTTCGAGTATGGCAACCACAATATCGGAGTTACAATTCCTTTAGAATTTAAATTGAGCTCTTTTGTGGCACTAGTCTCTTAAGCTACCTGATTTGCATCTCACATGATGCTCTTAGGATGGGATAGTTATTTAATTCAAGTCTAAGAAACCAAATGATCAAAAAGTTGTTATTTTGCATGTGTTGCAACAGCTTAAAAGCATCAATATAACAACAAGCCACTTGAAACCTATAACAATACACCTTGCTGCACCAAAAAAACACGACTTATAAAGGGAATTTTTTTAATATTCACAAAAAGTTGAGATGCATCACATTAATGTCAAAAACATAGATCTCACAGCTAAAACAAGCTAGCATCAATCTATATGTGATGCATTAAACTTTTTAAACTAATATGCACCATTAGTTCTCTTAAGTCTCTATACCTTAATTGCCTGTTCCAAAAGTCACCTCTTCACAGCTCAACACCTTACAATGAGGCCATCATCATGATCGAGCAGAAGCAACGATTCCGTGTAAGAATTCATAGAGAATGAACGGTCGTTTCCGCAAATCCCAAGATCCTTGATCTTCTCTAAGCAAGATTCATAAACAACAAGTGCAGAGGTTAAATCAACATCTACATCATCTTGCATTTCAATAATAGGTTCGCCACTCTTCCTAAATCCCAGAGTCCATGCAACTGATGCATCTGGTGCCTTGACGGTGAATAGCTTTGTAAAGGCTTTTCGATCACCATGCTCCATCATCCATACATCACAAACTTGTTTATCGGTTGTGAAATTTGGAATGTACTCAAGCAAAACAAGAGACTCCCTTAGCCTAGAAATGGAAGCATATGACCAAAGCAAACTATCTGGGAGATCTAGCTCTCTAAACTCATAAGTGCTCAAATCAAATGACATTATCAGATTATAAGGTTCATCATCCTCATCAGTCCTATCATAAGCAAGCAAATAAATAAACTGACCTATTACTGTCTGAGAACCATTCTCAAATTGAATTGATTTACGAGGCAGCTGATTGCTACATGAGGTTGTCCATTCCCCCGAGCTCAATGTGAAAACCATAACTTGGCAGGGGATGCAACTTATACTTTCCCTTTTCCGATAAATATCATCAATATATGTAACCTTGACAAGCTTAGGGTCCTTGGTGTCAGGACAAACCCCAAACAAAATAGCAGAATCAAACGGCCAATCTACCACATTAGTGTTGAAGCTCACGTGGATTTTTGAAGTTTTCTTGTTTCCGTTAATAATTTCCCTAGTTTTTAGGTTCTTTTTAGAACGTGTTTGAACCAGTCTTTAAGACTGTTAGCTAGTTGCTTATTTTTCTGTTTTTCAGTTCCTTGTACTGGCTATTTAATAAGCCTCTATTCCATGCTTCAATAAGATAGAAAACTTGAGCTGTGCAATTCTAGTTAGCTTTGAGTTTAACAATTGGTATCAGAGCCACAACAAAGGGCCCTGATTGAGAGAAGAGAAAGTGTACAGAGGAGAGGAACTCTGAGAAAAACACGAGTGAAGAGAGGCATACACGAGTGAAGAGAGGCATACACGAGGGAAGAGTGAGTATGGCCGATAACACGAAAGAGTTTGTTCAACCTGCCATCCCAAAATTTGATGGTTTCTACGAACACTGGGCAAAACTGATGGAGAACTTCTTACGAGCCAAGGAGTACTGGAGTCTCATCGAAGATGGAGTCGGTGTTGTTCCACAGGGAAGACAGCCAACAGCAGAAGAGGCAAAGGTTATTGATGATCAACAACTTAAAGACAGAAAGGTGAAAAATTATCTTTATCAGGCCATTGATAGAGATATTATGGAAACAATCTTGAATGACGATACTTCGAAGCAAATATGGGATTCCATGAAGCAGAAATACAAGGGCTCGACACGAGTCAAAAGAGCACAACTTCAGAGTTTGAAGACCGAATTCGAGGTGTTAAGAATGAAAGAGGGGGAAACAATCAATGCTTATTTTGGGAGGACTCTCTCAATAGCAAAACGAATGAAGGCCTATGGAGAATCCATCAAGGAGAATGACATTACCGGAAAGATTTTGAGGTCTCTTGTCCCAAAGTTTAACTATGTTGTATGCTCCATAGAGGAGTCCAGCAATGTAGAGACACTGACAGTAGATGAACTCCAAAGCAGCCTCCTAATTCATGAGCAAAGAATGAAGGGGCCAGTCGAGGAGGAACAAGCATTAAAAGTGTCGATGGAAGGACACTGGGAAAGAGGCAGGGGCAGAGGTATGGTGCGAGGCAGAGGAAGAGGCAGAGGAAGAACCGTTCAACAAGGCCTTGGTGGAGTGCTATAGGTGTCATAATCTGGGGCACTTCCAGTATGAGTGTCCTAGTTGGTCGAAGAATGCAAATTTCGCCGAGTTTGACGATCAAGAGGAGATGTTGTTGATGGCGAATACTGATCTATGTCAAAACAAGAAAGAAGGTGTGTGGTTTTTGGATTCTGGGTGCTCAAACCATATGACCGGCAACAAGGAGTGGTTCATGCAACTAAACGAAGAGTTCAGGCATTCGGTGAAGCTTGGAAACGATTCAAAACTGAAGGTTATGGGCAAGGGAAACATCAAAATGGAAATCGAGGGCCAGACTCAAACTTTAACGAATGTGTTTTTCATCCCGGAGTTGCGTAACAACCTGCTTAGTATGGGACAACTTCAAGATAGAGGCATAGCCATTCTGATTAATAAAGGAGTTTGTAGGTTGTATCACCCGAGAAGAGGTTGCATTATGGAAAGCACAATGACGACAAACAGAATGTTTATCATAGGTACCAACATTCTTACCACTAAATATTCCTGCTTTAATGCTAAAACGGAGGAGGTAAGTGAGTTGTGGCATAAGAGGTTCGGGCACTTAAGCTACAAAAGTTTGGCACTCCTTTGCAACAAGAAGATGGTTTGTGGAATGCCAACATTTAAATCACCAACAAAGGTTTGCACGAGCTGCATGAAGGGAAAACAGATTCGAGCATCCTTTCCTAGAAAAAGTACCTGGAGAGCAGCAAAACAATTGCAACTCATACATTCAGATCTTTGTGGGACGATTTCTCCAGAATCCCACAGTAAGAAAAGGTATGTACTAACGTTTACTGATGATTTTAGCCGCAAAGTATGGGTTTATTTTCTAAATGAAAAAAACGAGACTTTTGCAACTTTCAAAATCTTCAAAGCCAGGGTAGAAAAGGAATCTGGCTATCAAATATGTGGCTTAAGAACCGACAGAGGAGGGGAGTTTAACTCCAAAGAGTTCTTGGAGTTTTGTAATTTACATGGCATAAAGAGGCAACTTAGTACCCCATTTACGCCGCAACAAAATGGGGTTGCCGAGCGTAAGAACCGCACAATTCTCAACATGGTGCGATGTATTCTTGAAGAAAAAAAGATGCCAAAGACTTTCTGGCCGGACGCTGTAAAATGGGCCTGTCATGTGATCAACAGGAGCCCTACATCTGCTGTAAAAGAGAAGACCCCAGAAGAGTGTTGGAATGGCGTAAAACCTAATGTCGAGTACTTCAGAATTTTTGGGTGTATGGGTAACGTCCACGTACCAGCAGAAAAAAGGCTCAAGTTGGATGTTAGGAGTCAGAAGCTTGTAATGATCGGGTACAGTGAGGAGTCCAAAGGATACAAGATGATAAATCCCACAAGCCTGAAAGTCACAATCAGTCGCGATGTTGTCTTTGAGGAAGAAGAATGTTGGGATTGGGGGAGGACAAAAAACAACTCGGTGAATGCCGTTCTTGATTGGGGGGAAGCGTACGAAGACATTGTCAATGATGAGTATGAAGACGCTGACACTTTTGAAGAAGTAGTTGGAGAGGGCAGTAATTCCTCATCCAGTGTTGAAGAAGAACAAGTCGAAGGAGATCAAAGTCCTCTTTCTGGTACGACTCCTCCAGCACGTGAAAGAAGGGAAAAAAAAGCACCGGTCTATCTCCAAGACTACACCAGCAGAGAAGAAATCTCAGATGAGGTACAAAACTTTCTTATGTTTATTTCATCTGATGATCCAACCTGTTATGACGATGCAGTAAAATCAAAAAACTGGAGGGATGCCATGAACATGGAAATTGATGCCATAGAGAGGAATCAGACATGGAAGCTGGTTCAACCACCACAAGGAGCCAAAGTGATAGGAGTGAAGTGGGTGTACCGAACGAAGTTGAACGAGAATGGTGAAGTCGATAAATACAAAGCATGCCTGGTGGTAAAAGGGTACGCACAAGAAAAGGGTGTCGATTACAACGAAGTCTTTGCCCCCGTTGCGAGATGGGATACTATTCGGATGGTGATCGCGTTGGCTGCCCAAAATGGCTGGAAACTCTACCAGCTAGATGTTAAAAGCGCGTTCTTGCACGGAGAACTCAAGGAGGACGTGTACGTTGCACAACCACTCGGGTATGAAGTAAAAGGCGAAGAACACAAGGTCTACAAGCTGGAAAAGGCATTGTATGGCTTGAAGCAGGCTCGTGGAGTTCAGCAAGATCGAAAGTTACTTCACCAGAGAGGGATTTGAAAGGAGCTGCCATGAACACACTTTGTTCATCAAAAGGGAAGAAAACAAGATCTTGATTGTAAGTCTTTACGTAGATGATCTGATTTTCACTAGTAATGACTTTGTTATGATGCAAGCTTTCAAAAATTCTATGAAGAAGGAATTTGAAATGACTGACTTGGGGGAGATGAAATATTTCTTGGGTGTTGAGGTGCGTCAAACAGATAAAGGAATCCATATTAGCCAGAAAAAATATGCCGGCGAAATTCTTGAACGGTTCGGGTTAAGTGATTGCAACGGAGTCAGAAACCCGATAGTTCCTGGAAGCAAATTATCAAAGGCAGATGGAGGGAAACAAGCTAATGGAACCTTGTTCAAACAAATGGTAGGAAGTTTAATGTACATGACAAACACCAGACCTGACCTGATGTATTTTGTGTGTCTCATAAGTATATACATGTCAAATCCGCTGGAATCGCACCTGCTAGCAGCCAAAAGGATTATGAGGTACATTAAGAGTACTATGGATCTGGGGTTATTTTATGAAAGAGGGCAGAAGGATGAATTATCTGCTTACACTGACAGCGACTATGCGGGTGACATAGATGATCGTAAAAGCACGTCAGGTTATGTGTTTATGATGGGTGGAGCTGCAGTAGCATGGGCTTCCAAGAAACAACCTGTAGTGACCCTCTCGACTACCGAAGCTGAATACGTGGCTGCTGCCTTGTGTGCAAGCCACTGTATTTGGATGCAACAGATCCTTAAACAGATTGATAGGAACATGTCCAAATGTGTTAATGTCTTTTGTGATAATTCTTCCACCATCAAGCTTGCAAACAATCCAGTCTTTCATGGAAGGAGCAAGCATATTGACGTGAGATTTCATTTTCTAAGAGATCTCACGAAGGATGGAACCATTGCTATGGAGTATTGTGGAACAAGTGATCAGCTTGCAGATGTAATGACTAAGCCGTTGAAATTGGAGCAATTTGAGAAACTCAGAGAACTACTAGGAGTTCGAGCAGCTGAAGAGTAAATCAAATGTTGTATGCACGTTTGATTTAGGGGAGGAATTGTTGAAGCTCACGTGGATTTTTGAAGTTTTCTTGTTTCCGTTAATAATTTCCCTAGTTTTTAGGTTCTTTTTAGAACGTGTTTGAACCAGTCTTTAAGACTGGTAGCTAGTTGCTTATTTTTCTGTTTTTCAGTTCCTTGTACTGGCTATTTAATAAGCCTCTATTCCATGCTTCAATAAGATAGAAAACTTGAGCTGTGCAATTCTAGTTAGCTTTGAGTTTAACAATTAGGCACAACAACAGCAATCGATTTTCTAATTGTAGGATTCCAAAGAACAGCCATTAGTGTTCTAGAGTTAGGACAGGAATCGTATGGCTCTCCAAAATAACCGGTCAAACACAACAAGCCATGAGAGCTACCGATTACTATTCTTGTTAGTTGAACGAGAGGAGGAACAGTTAGGGCAAACTTTTGTTGAGGGAAAGTATCATCATCATCATCATCATCATCATCATCATCATCATCATCGACAATAGAAACATATCTTACCTCACGTTCTTCCCCATGTCCGACTTCGTAGTTTATAACCAGATGTTGCGACTGAGTTTTGTAACCAGCAATAAACTCGGAGCAATCGATGAATGACTTCCATGCTTTGCATAAGGATCTGAATCGAATCAATGATTTGATAGGAAACCTTTCGATGATTTGCACTTGGATATCCAAAGGTATGTAGGTTGACATTTTAAGTTTGGGGATTTGAAATTGTTTCTAGGGTTTATAGAGGAAGTTCGAAGGAAGATTATATGATACGAGGGTTTTAGACATACACCCCATTTGTGCTATCATATCTATAATCTATACTATATTATAAAGATGAAATAAAAAACTCTTAATTACAACTTACTAAGCTTTATGTACTATCATTTAAAGTTATCTACTTAAAATCTCTTAAAAATAATTACTAAAGTCTAATGTACTACATGCAAAGCTTTTAACCCTAATTAATATATTTCATCTTTATCCCCCAAAATCCTTATCTCTAATCCCCAAACCCTAAAATTATGAAATTTGAATTCTGATAAACATAATCAAAACAGGATAAACATCTCAATTTAAATATAAAAAATTTAAAATATATAAGATAATTAATTAATTTTAACAAACTACTTAATTTTTTTTATATAAAAACATTATATTGTTAAGTCTAAATTAAACAAATTTATATATAAAAAATCATTATCACTCAATAAAAACCATCCAAAATCGTACTGTAAATCAATAAAAAACAAAAAATAAAAATAAACATTAAAATCGTGATGTATTAAGCATTATGTACTATTATTTAATGTTAATCTACTTAAAATCTCTTAAAAACAATTAATAAAGCAATATGTACTACTTTTAAATGCTTTTAACCCTAATTAATAAATTTCATTCTAATCCCCCAAAATCCTTATCTTTAATCCCCAAATCCTAAAATTATGAAATTTGAATTCTGATAAACATAATCAAAACTGGATAAACATCTTAATTTAAATATAAAAAATTTAAAATATATAAGATAATTAATGAATTTTAACAAACTACTTAATTTTTTTTATATAAAAAATATTATATTGTTAAGCTTAAATTAAACAAATTTATATATAAAAAACCATTATCACTCAATAAAAACCATCCAAAATCGTACTGTAAATCAATAAAAAAACAAAAAATAAAAATAAACATTAAAATCGTGATGTATCTCGCTGCATTGCGCGAGTACGCTTCTAGTCTATACTATATTATAAAGACGGTATAAAAAACTCTTAATTATAACTCACTAAACTTTATGTACTATCATTTAAAGCTATCTATTTAAAATCTCTTAAAAATAACTACTAAAGCCTAATGTACTACCTGTAAAGCTTTTAACCCTAATTAATATATTTAATCCTTCCCCCAAAATCCTTATCTCTAATATCCAAATCCTAAAATTATGAAATTTGAATTTTGATAAAAATAATCAAAACAGGATAAACATCTCAATTTAAATATAAAAAATTTAAAATATATAAGATAATTAATGAATTTTAACAAACTACTTAATTTTTTTATATAAAAAACATTATATTGTTAAACCTACATTAAACAAATTTATATATATAAAAACCATTATCACTCAATAAAAATCATCCAAAATCGTACTATAAATCATTAAAAAACAAAAAATTAAAATAAACATTAAAATCGTGATTTACCTCACTGCATTGCGCGAGTACGTTTCTTGTATATTATAAATATAACATAAAAAACTCTTAATTACAACTCACTAAGCTTTATGTACTATCATTTAAAGCTATCTACTTAAAATCTCTTAAAAATAACTACTAAAGCCTAATGTACTATCTGTAAAGCTTTTAACCTTAATTAATATATTTCATTCTTATCCCCCAAAAACCTTATCTCTAATCCCCAAACCCTAAAATTATGAAATTTGAATTCTGATAAACATAATCAAAACAAGATAAACATCTCAATTTAAATATAAAAAATTTAAAATATATAAGATAATTAATGAATTTTAACAAACTACTTAATTTTTTTTATATAAAAAACAATATATTGTTAAGCCTAAATTACACAAATTTATATATAAAAAAACATTACCACTCAATAAAAATCATCCAAAATCGTACTGTAAATCAATAAAAAACAAAAAATGAAAATAAACATTAAAATCGTGATGTATCTCGCTGCATTGCGCGAGTACGCTTCTAGTTCTATTCAAATTCTCATTTCATTTAATTAATTTACTTTTATTTAGTTATTAAACATAAATAGATTTTTTTTCATAAAAAACATAAATAGTTTTTTTTTTCATAAAAAACATAAATTGTTTAACTTAACAATAAATAAAAGGGAAAATTGCATCTAAATGGAACCAACTTTGACCATATTTCTGTTTTGGGGAACCAACTTTTAAAATCATCATTTTGGGGTTTATAGCAAAGTGTATATTTATTTAAGGGTCTTATTGACCGGTTGAATAGGTAACCGATCATTTTAATATGACGTGGCATATGATAAATTAAGAAAGTATTATGTGGATTTTTATATAGCGCCATATCATCGTAAAGTAATTAAAAGAAATTAAAGAGAAAAGAAAAAGAATTTTTCTCCTCAATTAACTTCCTGACACCCCACAAACCCCTCATCTCCTTCATCCTTCCTTCTTTGTCGCTTCAATTACCCATCACGGTGTTCCTCCATTTTTTCCGGCGACCAAAGTTGCATAAGCAAATTTCAACACTCCCCCACCCCCCTTTAACCTACATTCAACACTCCCACCGCTCTTCTCTTCTTCCCTTATTTTCATCATTGTATTCTTCAACCCATCATGAGAGGAGTTGGATATCACCGTTGATTCGATTCAATTCTACCACCGCCTCTACAAGTTGTAATCAACCTGATCATGGAGTTTCCGACGTACTATCAACTATCTCTTTGTCAACAAATTTCGATCCCCTTGTTATGCTTTCTATAGCAGCGTTTGACTTTTGATCATTCGACATTGCACTCGCTATTCTTAGATGTGTTTTAACTGGAAACTCTTGGTTATGCGTGAAATCAAAGGGACTGATAGGGATTGGGTTATGTGTTTTAACCGGAATGACATTTGAAGAATACGTTGAGGACTTATGTTAGGGGTTCAAATAAGGCGTCAGAGAAGGAGAAGAATAGGGTGCCGGAGTGTGGCTAGGTTAGAGACAGTGAAGTTTTTCTTTTTTATCTGGGAATTTTGTGTGCCATGTAATCAATTTAGATTTTTTTAATTAAATATAATTATGACATGTAATCTTAGTTGGCAAAATATCGTCGCCAAATCATCATTAACAAGTTAATAAGTTAATCAGATCCTTAAAAAAATGTAAACTTTGCTATAAACCCCAAAATGATGATTTTGAAAGTTGGTTCCCCAAAACAGAAATAGGGTTAAAGTTTGTTCCATTTTGATGCAATTTTCCCTAAATAAAAACTCATCCAACTAGGGGTGCTCATGGGTTGGGTTGGTCGGGTTGAAAGAACTTGATCAACCCAACTCAATGTTTGTTGTTTGAAAAATCTCAACTCAACCCAACCCAACTCAATCAAAAATGCAACCCAACCCAAACCGTGCATGTTGGGTTACGTTGATAGGGTTGAAACTTTAATACATCATTTTACAATATAACTAAGTGATTCCGTTTAAAAAAAACTAAAATCTAAATAAAAATATAAAAATAATGCTAATAAGAGAAGACAATAGTAGCATAAGAATATCCATTGCCTCTTGATTCTATCGATTTTGAAGATTTTTGAAGACTTAACCGTTAGATTAGTGAGGTTTTAATTGGCGTGATCTTGTGGACAAATCTAAACTACGGTTAAGATAAGGATACTTGAGAATTGATAGAAAAAAAAAGTTTTTAAAAGTCTAAAACCATAAATAAATAAATAAATAAAAGTAAAAGCATACAAGTTTTGGTCAGGTTGACGGGTTGGTCAGATTACTTTGGTCCCAACCCGTTTCCAACCCAATAGATGCGACTTAAACAAATTTTGTATCGATTATATATCGGTTTACCTCGATTTGAGTTTTTTTACCTTTTTTTGGGTTGGATTGACCGTGTTGGTCGGAAATTTGAGCACCCTTACATCCAACCATATTATTTAAAATGCCACGTATTATTATAAAGGTATGTCACTTTTTCTTTCTTTCCATTGTTTTTCCCCTCCCCATCCCTCTCATCTTTATTAAATACAAGAAACTATGACTCTAAGTCTCTAACTAATAGATTATGGATCACATTAAAACAATAAAATTATAAACATACTCAAATAACATTATGAACACAATAAAATAATAAGAATCCATTTGCTCTTTAGATAGAACATGAGAGAACGGAACATGGATCACAGGTCCATTTTTGACATGACTTTTACGTAGAACAGACAGAACTGTTCCATGGTTCCACCTCCACCCTATGGATCAAGGTGGAACAAGCTAAAATAAGTTTATATTTTACCAATATACCTACAAAGTAAAACTTAATAGTCTTTTAAAACATCAAATGCACCTATTTTTTTACATTTAATCCATTTTTAAAATTTTATTCTTTTTCAGTTTTCATTTTATTGTCCTAAAAATTCCATTTTTATACACTTACTATATTTTGGTTAATTTATGTATTTTATTAGATATTAATAGTATAAACATAATATAGAAAGGTATAAAATAAAATTGAAAATTCCATAAACTTTTCATATTTTAGTGTCATTTAATCATATTGACGAAAACTTTCTAAGATATAATTTGTTATAAAAGACATTTATTATTATTATTATTATCATATTTGATAAATTACATAAGTTAATCAAAATATAGGAAATATATATATATATATATATATATATATATATATATATATATAGGGAAAGGTTCATTTGAGAAACACTAAATATATGAGAAATAGAGAAGTGATCTTAAACCATTAATTCGGTCAAGATCGGCGGCTTTGACCGATAATTAGGGGATAATTGCTCCCATGGTCCACTCCCGTGTTCCTCACATTGTTTATTATTCGAAGGGTATTTTTGTAAATTATCCAAACGTTCAGATATGAATATCACTTTTTTTTTCTTTTTTTTTAGCCGTGTGTGTTCATATATGAATGCATGCAAAAAACAGAAGTTCATATATGAATGTTAGTAGAATGTCACTATTTTTTTTTGTACGTATTCATATATGAACGCATGCATTCATATATGAAGGCATGCAAAAAACAGGCGTTCATATATGAATGTCACTCTTTTTTTTTGCATGCATTCATATATGAACGCATGCATTCATATATGAAGGCATGCAGTCAGTGTTTATGTAAAAATTATGAACATTCATATATGAACGCATGCATTCATATATGAAGGCATGCAAAAAACAGGCGTTCATATATGAATGTCACTCTTTTTTTTTGCATGCATTCATATATGAACGCATGCATTCATATATGAAGGCAGGCAGTCAGTGTTTATTTAAAATTACGAATATTCATATATGAACGCATGCATTCATATATATGAACACGCGCGTGTTTTTGTCAAAGTTACGTAAATACCCTTATATTTTTTGAAGAGCCGTAATTTTTGACCACCAGTCAAAGCCGTAACTTTTGACCAATTAAATCCAATCTTGACCATATGAATGGCTAAGATCACTTCTCTATTTCTCATATATTTACCATTTCTCAAATGAACCAAACACTATATATATATATAGACTTAAGTTTGCGTGAGACCAAACAGTTTCCGTGAGACCGGTGAGACCAAGCTTTAAAGTATGAAGCTTCACACCAAAAAACTGTGAATGTAAAAAAAATCAAACTTTTCATAGGGAAAACACCGTAAATGTTACGTTCACGGTGTTTTTCACTGTGAATGTTCGTTTTTTTTTTTACCTTCACAGCGTCTTCACTGTGAAGGTTCGGATATATCTTCACAGTCTTTTATCTGTGAAGGTTTTATTTTTATTAACTTGGTTTAGGGTTTTTTACCTTCATAGTGTAATTACATTATGAAGGTTTGAATATTTTTTACCTTCACAGTGTTTCGGTGTGAAGTTTCATGTTTTAAGGTTTGGTCTCACGCGGTCTCACGGAAACAGCTTGGTCTCACGTGAACCTGACCCTATATATATATATATATATATATATATATATATATATATATATATATATATATATATATATATATATATATATATATATATATATATATATATAGGGAGAAGTTCATTTGAGAAATGGTAAATGTATGAGAAATAGAGAAGTATCTTAGTCATTCATCTGGTCAACATTTGCGGCTTTGACCGCGAATCACCGGATAATTCCTTGCATGGTCTATAGAAGGTAGAGGGACAGTTTTGTAAAATACGTGGGATGAGTTCATATATGAATCTATATGATTCACATATGAACTATACGTTCATATATGAATCAATTAATTAGTTCAACTGATTCATATATGAACTTACAGTTAATTAGTTCATATGTGAATCAGTTAATTAGTTCATATATGAATCACAAAGGTTCATATATGAATCAGTTAAAAGAATTCAGATGTGAATTATACAGAGCTCTGATACCAACTTATAACACCCTAAGAATCAGAGTAAAATAAAACCTGGAAATATGGCAACCTTACATCCGTATTGATATAAATTTCCCATAAAGGGGATCAGTCCTTAAGACTATACAAAACTCATACGGATATAGAATTTATCAACAATACTAATCTAAACATAACCGTCTAGACTACAACACTTGACAATCCAAAATTCACTAAAAGATGGGACTTAAACAATGCCCAACACCAAAATACTAGACAACTCAAAATATGCCTCGAGTCTGCGCTCGACTCTCAAAGACCCTGTGCAACCCACCGCTAAGGGAAACCTGTTATACACATCATTTGAGAAAAAGTGTTAGGCTTAAAGCCTAGTGAGAACATACAGTTTATTCAAAATCAGAGATATAAACATCAGTATCATAAAGAAATCTTTTCATAAAGGCTAGTTTATAAAAGATAACATTTCGCCACAACCGGGCCTTTTCGGTCCAAAACTCATTATATGATGACAAAAAGACCATTTTACCAAGGATTGTGGTGTAACACAACGTAGACCACAAATCCGTGTTATGATCTAAACACTTGGAGTCCAAGGCAATGAACCCTAAGTCTGTGCTACGATGTGAGATCGCGCCCCCAAGGAAAACCAATGTATACTCCTTCACTAGGATCACTATGAACCATGGCTAGTATCCGGCCTCACATAACCGTACCAAGTTGCCCCCGAGGAACATATAATCCCTAGCTACAAAATTGGGGAATATGACATCCCAATAATACAGTCGACTCAAAACCTAGGGATCCGCTAGTAATGGTACAGACTCGTCACAACAACATATGTGGCAACCATAAATAAACATATGGTATTAACACATTTTATAAACAAAATTTCATTTCCAGATCAACTTCTGGTAAGAATGAAAATCATTAAAATGAGTTCATAAGCATTCTTTTCACATATCCACATAATGTGCAAGTAAAACATCATTTTACTTTAATAAGGCGGAACCAGTCATTTTAGTCAAAACTGATCGGGAACCCCGAAAATCACCAAAACTTCATTTATATCAAAATGTAGAGAACATGAAATCATACCGTAGAAATACTTCGGATTTCGCAAATAAGAGTTTTGACATGTATAAAGTTTGTAAAATGGTAGTAGGAACTCACCAGTAGGTTTTTAGAATAAAACCCGGAAAACCAGATATCGATCACGACGTAGAGGTGAAGCTTAAAACACCGACCCCTTGCTTGAAACACCGAAAACTAGCAACTAAACTAGCCTTTGAAGATCGAAAGAGAAAAAGAGAGAAAAGGAAGAGAGAGAGAGAGAGAGAGAGAGAGAGAGAGAGAAATCTGAGATTTGAGATGTTTTAGGAAATATCTCTCAAAAGAGATATTTAAGACAACTCCTAAAAGTGGCCTGACAGCCGTGCGCCCTCAAAGAAGGAAATGTGCACTGCTCGTGCGCAAGCCACTGCCTCGCACACTGATTCATACGCATGACCCGTGCGTTTTCTCTGAAGGAGGGCGCACGACCCGTGCGTCCTGTAGACAGCCACATAAACCTCTTTTTTTCCTCCAAACATCTTCGCAAAACAAACGAAATTCGGGGTGTTACAATACTCCCAACCTTAGAATGATTTCGTCCTTGAAATCTACTCTTCTCAATGGAACACTGTCCGCAGAGGAGATCGTCTCAAACCCAAATACCAGAAACATTAACGAGATCCTAAAACTGACATCCACATTAGCTACCCTTCTTGGGCACAAATCACTCCTAACCGAGCGAACACTCAACACTGCAAAGTAACCTTTACTCCCAAGGTTACGGTTGCCTCCCAACCTTAGGTGACAATTACTACCTCCAGGAAATTAGCGACCTTAACTTTCCATCTACCAATTTCTTTCAAACTGCACGGTTCCGAACTCAAAGTTAACGGTCGACGCTAATCTCCCCAAAATTCTCAGATTTCACTGATCCATTCCTAATATCGATAAAGATATTCTTACAAGGCGCACAAATGTGTCTTTTCGGCAATCGGTTAACACAGATTCTGATATCGCTCAACTCCGATCTGACCCCAAATCTGGAAATAGCCCTTATTTGAATTTCTTAATACTTCCATAAATACTTCGTCTACAACCACATTATAAAGATTAACTTCTAAACATACCACCAATCTATACATTCGAACTTATAAAGGACGGGCGCTACAGAAACCCATGCGTAGTCACTATCTCCAACATGTGGAAGACTTCACCAACAACTTACTCTAGCTCAAGGCTAAGGCCCGACTCTTCAAAGCATTGCTAGAACCGAACCCCCAACAGGAAATGATGCACATGTAGATAAAATAAAAAGGGTTTAAGCTTAACGCCTAGAGAGCTCAAGAGTTTTACATAAGTAAAAGCATTTAAATTGATGAATTTCTCTTAAAAAAACAGAACCTTTCAAATAACAAATTTTTTTGAACATGGAACAACTCCTTTTCAAAGTTATGCAATTTCAAAGATGGATCCTTCATTTCAAATACGTTTTATAAATTGACACAACTTGTATAACTCGAAGTATGAAACATTAGTAACACCATCCACATCGTACGTCCGAAAACATGGACACTAGGCCCAATACTCACACGACCAAAAACGAAAAAAAACTAAATATCAATATGCAGGAATAACACATTTCATTCAAACCTTAATATACGTGGGGAGAACCCAATATTAAAGTCATCATTTACCGTCGACTTCACATAACCAAAGTTGGTAAAAATACAACATTAGTGTTTAAAATACTCTGGGTCTATGACGGAGAGACCCGTACACAAAGAGAATAGAAGGGCATGCAAGTAGGCCGCCCATACAACTTCCTCGCATGACCTCTAAACGTTTCCATCTTGGGTGGCGAGAACACATGAATGGGGCCACCCGTGATGTTATTGGATTTCACCACACATACCGGTCCTAGTTCCCATGCCATACCAGACATCACAATCCTCAGACCTATTATTGCCCTTTGCCATACTCCGTCGAGTTTCACTCCAGGGTCTTACGAACATGGGTGCCTATCCAATCTAACGAGTTTCAACTCAGCGGCTCGAGCCACCTATCGCCTACTCGCTAGCAAACCCAAGCGGTCACTAAGTGCAACCCAAAACCTCAGGCTTTACAAAACAGACAGACTGTCTAACATTACATGACTCCAACTGAAAAACTAAAGCTCTCAAAACATGTAACTCCCAATGGCATAAAATAATCGCCATCATACTCCAAAATTCCACAACTGTTTTTAAACCGTACAATGTCCTCAAGTATCCATTTAGTCAAAACTGAGCCAACGACCCAACAGTGTACGTAAATACCCAAATGAAAGCCGATATAAATATTGAAACACGTTTGACCAACTATTATGCAAACATGACCAAAAGTATGATTAACTCAAATCTCGTCGTTGGTTGAAACAAACCGTTTTCCAAATGAACTCATACCCTTATGTTTTCAAAAGGCCTCATAACACAATAATATGCATTTTCTGAAAAAGGTTTATAAGATCAAATACGCCAAATGACACTTACGTCAATTGAACTCCAATTATATATGTAAAATCATCAAAGAAACACTTCAACATGATTTATTTACCAAAATAACCAAAGATCCCAAAATGGGTGTCTCACATGTTCATAAAACTAATCATTTCAAAATAACCAAAGCTTATCAGCAGTTAGCAATTTAATGTAAAACACAAACACTTTAAAATAAATATTTTGGCATGTACACTATTTTCACAAATCAACTTTAACTTACCAAAACACGAATAAACTCCATCATACTAAAATCCTTCATTGCGGTTATAAATCCGGACAAATGTCCACACGACTCATTCAGTCAAAACCCGAGCCAAAGGCCCGACACTTTACGTAAATTTCCAACGAAAGCCTCGTATACCTTAAAACACATTTAACCGACATTTAACGGTTTTCCCCAAATAATGAAATGTCTTTAAATAATGATTATGAAAACCCACCCACAAATACATGTTTTCTCAAAACTCAACACGTAGTGGAACCAAAGATTTTCCAAAGGTTTTATGAATGCAAATATATACTAAGATGCACAAAATCATCAAAGATGCATAGATCATAATGTATATTTTACGTGTACAAAATCACCCAGAATATGTAAATCACACTATTTACTTGTTGAAATATTCAAGCTCGACATGAGCAATTTATGCTGTTAAAACAATCCAAATTACCGAATACGAAACTTATCAAAATACTCACACCTTGAGAAATACCGAGTAAAACATACGCAATAGTTTATACTATAAACGTGAAACTAGGTTCTTGCACTTCAACGTATGCAACAATTCATTCCCCAAAGGGCGGTAAAATAACGGGGATGGAAATAAAATTTCAAATCGAGTTTGAAGCTTTACGTTGAAAAGATAAACACATCTGACCAAGATAGAAACTACCACGGCAAAAATGCCGCTAACTCGCTAAATGCTTTGCGGAAATTTTAACAGTAAGAGTTAATGATGGAAATACAATCAGAACGAAAGTCCTGTTTTAAAAATAACATAAATCATTTATGCAATTATTCACACCAACGTTATACTTAAATTCAATGCACATAGTACACGACGATTGACATTTGTTAACAAAACCCTGACATTAACGCACACAATGATGCATATGCACATGTTCCTGAAATTATTTACGCGACACTAAAGTCGTAAGATGAGACACCATAATCCAACTGGATTTTCATAAAACTCATTAATGCTAAAATCAAGTGGTGTCCAAACTTCCATATTTTTTTTTCAACACAGGGTAAAACGACCATTTTGACAAGATTTTTGATGAGACGCGACGACCAAAGAACTCATAACTTGCACACAATGAGATTAAACTCACGCATCACAAAATATACACATGCGACAAAAGAATCCGTAAAACAAAACTCCAGGAATTCAACAAAACTCACACAACTAAAATTCTCAAGAAACTCCGACTCAAAAGCATGGGAATAACTTTTCCTTTAAAACCATTGACATACGTGGAAGAGATCCAATGTCAAGGTCAAAATTCCACAACCACTTGCCCATTAACTCAAAAAGCGTTAAAACACAGTTATTACGACATCCATAAATAGCATTTAAACACAAGACGTGAATAAAGAGAGTTTTGATAACAATTTGAAATCAGGTGCAACAAAACCATTTTAAGCATGCTTTTGCTCATAGTTTAAAATATGCTGAGTGCTAAATGTTTTGTCAAAACGTTACAAGGTAAATCACTTTATGTTTGGCAGTCATGAAAAGCAATTTATGCAACCTTATTTTAGAAATAAATTTAATGCATGAATTCGGTCGGCACTCGCATCTTAATGCTACGCTTCCCAACATCCCAATGTACTATAATCAATCGGATGCCTCAGGCATCTTAGGGCAACCATCCCATTAATTAACTTACAAGTCTCCTCGAAATAGAATTGATCTAACAAGATATAGTTCTAATTCCATCAACGAATCTGGCTCAAGATGATTAAGTTAATGCGTTCTACGCACTTACTATCATTCCAAAGAAACATTGCTATAAACAACAATCATTCCTTAGCTTACTCGCTTAGAAACTTTCGCACTACTCTAACGGTCAACGTACTAAGGTAGAGCAGATAAACACAAGCACGAGAAAGGGTAAGAAAGAGTTTAACTGAAACACGCACGAAAGAAACGTACCGCTACGTCTACCAATTGTCGCAACATTAGCGAACCAATTACACTCACGTAAAATATCCTCATAATCACATTAGCTAAGTGAGATTATGAACATATAACACATAAGGGTTCTTGTTACCATCATCACAACGCTTGATTAACATAACCTCCATCGATTCTAAGACTAACCCATCTTAGAAGTTCTACCCAATCTCACAATCAATGTCTATCAAACTCAGTCTAAGTCTAGACATCTTACATTCATGCCTAGTTTGCTTAAACTAGAGCTCTGATACCAACTTATAACACCCTAAGAATCAGAGTAAAATAAAACCTGGAAATATGGCAACCTTACATCCGTATTGATATAAATTTCCCATAAAGGGGATCAGTCCTTAAGACTATACAAAACTCATACGGATATAGAATTTATCAACAATACTAATCTAAACATAACCGTCTAGACTACAACACTTGACAATCCAAAATTCACTAAAAGATGGGACTTAAACAATGCCCAACACCAAAATACTAGACATCTCAAAATATGCCTCGAGTCCACGCTCGAATCTCAAAGACCCTGTGCAACCCACCGCTAAGGGAAACCTGTTATACACATCGTTCGAGAAAAAGTGTTAGGCTTAAAGCCTAGTGAGAACATACAGTTTATTCAAAATCAGAGATATAAACATCAGTATCATAAAGAAATCTTTTCATAAAGGTTTAGTTTATAAAAGATAACATTTCGCCACAACCGGGCCTTTTCGGTCCAAAACTCATTATATGATGACAAAAGGACCATTTTACCAAGGATTGTGGTGTAACACAAAGTAGACCACAAATCCGTGTTATGATCTAAACACTTGGAGTCCAAGGCAATGAACCCTAAGTCCGTGCTACGATGTGAGATCGCGCCCCCAAGGAAAACCAATGTATACTCCTTCACTAGGATCACTATGAACCATGGCTAGTATCCGGCCTCACATAACCGTACCAAGTTGCCCTCGAGGAACATATGATCCCTAGATACAAAATTCGAGAATATGACATCCCAATAATACAGTCGACTCAAAACCTAGGGATCCGCTAGTAATGGTACAGACTCGTCACAACAACATATGTGACCAACCATAAATAAACATATGGTATTAACACATTTTATAAACAAAATGTCATTTCCAGTTCAACTTCTGGTAAGAATGAAAATTATTAAAATGAGTTCATAAGCATTCTTTTCACATATCCACATAATGTGCAAGTAAAACATCATTTTGCTTTAATAAGGCGGAACCAGTCATTTTAGTCAAAACTGATCGGGAACCCCGAAAATCACCAAAACTTCATTTATATCAAAATGTAGAGAACATGAAATCATACCGTAGAAATACTTCGGATTTCGCAAATAAGAGTTTTGACATGTATAAAGTTTGTAAAATGGTAGTAGGAACTCACCAGTAGATTTTTAGAATAAAACCCAGAAAACCAGATATCGATCACGACGTAGAGGTGAAGCTTAAAACACCGACCCCTTGCTTGAAACACCGAAAACTAGCAACTAAACTAGCCTTTGAAGATCGAAAGAGAAAAAGAGAGAAAAGGAAGAGAGAGAGAGAGAGAGAGAGAGAGAGAGAGAGAGAAATCTGAGATTTGAGATATTTTAGGAAATATCTCTCAAAAGAGATATTTAAGACAACTCCTAAAAGTGGCCTGACCGTGCGCCCTCAAAGAAGGAAATGCGCACGGCCCGTGCGCAAGCCACTGCCTCGCACACTGATTCATACGCACGACCCGTGCGTTTTCTCTGAAGGAGGGCGCACGACCCGTGCGTCCTGTAGACAGCCACATAAACCTCTTTTTTTCCTCCAAACATCTTCGCAAAACAAACGAAATTCGGGGTGTTACACGGCATCTAAGACGCAATTGATGGGAGGGCATGCATGAGATTAAAAATGATCAATGGTTCAAAACCACTTCTCACATTAACCTCAACTTCTCATACGATCATTTGCATATATATATATATATATACACACACACACACACACACATTTTTTTGAACTCAAGAGACTTTTATTCAACTAGATCAGTCAAACAAATATATGAAATTTTGGCGCAAACTTGTTTCATCCTCACCACAACCTACATAAAACCACGATCCCTTGCATTGGGCAACGTTATTGACAGATTGTTTGACAAAAAAAACCGAGCTACAGTTGATCCCGAATAGAATTTCTTGCAATCATGGATGATGGAGCCAAACGGCAAGCCCAATCTTGTGTTGTTGTGCATGGCTTGGATCACCACGAGGCAACTTGTTTCCACCACCACTCATTGCTATCCTCTTATTCTTATCCAACACAATGTTTCTTTAAGACCGATAGCTTATGTCATAAGCAACCCCAGTCCCCTCTTGGGCTTTCTGTCTTCATCCCGATATATCCTCTCGATAGAAGCCACGTCGATGTTAACCTTGACAACATTGTTTGGCGGTTTGCTCCACTCATCCTTCCCATCGGCGGCTGTCAAGAGGCTCCTCCACAACACCCTCTCTTTATCTTGTGCATCGGTCCATTGATTGTAGTATTAGTAAGAGCTCCTCACCACTTCACTTGCTTGTGGCTCTTTGTGTTGCCATACTTTAACATTTCGAGCTTTCATGACATGGACCAACATGGCATCATCATTTTGCTCGTGGCCTCACCTCAAGTGCACCCTTAGAGATGGAACATGGTATGTTGTGGATCCGAACATCAACATGTTTGATCTGAAGTTGAATATACGTAGGAAGGCACACACAAACACTCTACATGCCAAATTCTTTAACTTCCAGAGTCGTATCCAAATGCGAGTACCCTCACATGGATTCCAACTAGTAACAAGTATAATTAAAATGTTTGTTCATAGGGAATTTTGGTCATTTATCATTGTTTTGTTTTTTTTCCTATTATGAATCCTCATGTTCTCTAAAGAACAAGAAGATGAACATGAGCAAACCCTAAAAAACTTAAATTAAAAACCCCAAATCAAAAAAATAAACCAAAAAACTAAATGAGAGCATAAAGTAAACCAAAATCTTTTATTTTTTTCAACCATTAAATACATAAACAAATCCTAAAACATAAATTAAATACATAATCGGATCCTAAAATAGCTCATTCGGCCGATTCCCATCGTTTTTAGACCCCATACTAAATCTATCCCCCGTTCCCATTGAATGGTCCGCTGAAGATTAAGAGGTTGTTTGGTTCGTGGAATTCAAAGAAATTTAATGGAATTGGAATGACAAATTCCTTAGTGATGTTTGGTTCACGAAATGAATTGCTTGGATTCCACCGGATTCCACCAAATTCCACGGTTGTGGGATTTGATCATTTCTTATCATATGTGAAGGATTTGAATTGCATTTCGTGGCAAATGTAACATAATTTATAATTTCGTTTTAGAAACACAAAAATAACCTTTGCATCAAATTTACATCACCCCTACCCGCCCCACCCTCCCACTTCTGTCGGCAACATATCCGTCACCACCAACGTTGCCACCACCACCACCATCGGTTAATATTATCATTCTACCACCACAACCCCACGAAAACGTTTGAAAAACAACAACTTTTAGAGTAAATTACATGTTAAGTCCTTATGTTATATGTTTTTATTGGTTTTTTATCTCCTTTTTAAAACTTCAATGGTTCGTGTTTTTGTGGTTATGTTTTTACATTGACATGGGTCTTTATCACTATCTCTGTGTTAAAATAGTTAGTTACGTTAAGGGGCATTTTAGCCTTTTTTATTGTTTTATCATAATTTCAATTAAAATTAAAATCATATTTTTAATGCTCGTCCCCTTGTTATTCCTCTCTCTTTTACATTCAGGGTGTACTTATTAAAAGGGGAGCAGATCCCGTGCACCCATTCACTTGATTATTACAATAGAAAAAAAACTTTTACATCTAAAAGATGCATCCGCTTGATTTTGGGGGAGCCTTTAAATAATTTAAAATCAATTTAACATAGTAATTAAAAGGAGTGAGATGGTTAGGTTAGTGCTTTACATGCAATATATAATGGATTCAAACCTTATTTTATGTAAAATTTTACCTTTTTACATTTTTAATTTTAGCCTTTAGGCCTGACAAAAGCATTAACTCGGGCCCTGGAATGTTTTTTATGAAAATATAAACAACAGTTACATAGTTAAAAAGATTAAACTCACCACCTCAAGTATAATTATATACATTACAACCACTATGTCAAGACAACTTTTTGTTAATTTTTCTCATATTTTGATTCTATTGTTTTTTTCATGATTTATTTTTCTTTTCAATATCAATTATCTTAAAAATTGTCGCTTTTTATCTCATTTTCAAATAAACATATATTAATTTTAAAGATCAAAATTGACCTCATTTGAAAAAATGTATTTTGTTTCCAAAATTGACACAATTGACTTTTACATGGTCAAACCACTTTGACTTGCCCCATGTAAAGCACAATTTTCCAGACTCACCTTAATGGTGCATCCTTTCAGAGAAAATTTTGGGTCTATCATTGAATTTAAATCGAATCAATGATTTGACAGGAAGCCTTTCGATGATTTGCACTTGATATTTTGGGGATATGAATATGTTTCTAGAGTTTATAAAGGAAGATTTGTGATTGTTTTTCGCATTTATGATATTCAAACTGATACAAGGCTTCTAAAGATAAAGATAGGGTATTGGTACAGAGGGGGCTTAATCAAAGTAACTAATTTCATCTATTGCCATAATTGTGACAAATTTTATTTTAAAAACCGTTTCATAATAAGTTTTTTATTTAAGGTTAATATTTAATGTATTGGTTAACATTTATTTGTTTTATAATATGTTTGTTTCATATGTTTCACTTAAATTTACAATGTGAAACGTTTTACATATGAAACTTTTTTACGTGTCATTTCTAGATCAAACTCACAAAATGACAAATTATGGGATGCATAGACTTAATCCTTTTCTTTGATTGTAATAGGATGCCTTGGTCGGGAAACCTTTTAGGTAGCAGACAACTCTCAAAGCAGCATCCCAATGTTCTTGACGAGGTTCAATTAGGAAAGTTTTTCTTGTTATTTCATACGTTGTATTTAGAGGTGTGGCAAAACGTTCACAATCATCCTAATAGAATACTTGATCGGATTTTTAAGTTTATAGGATCAAGAAGTGTGTGTCTCATACAAACATGTTATAACAAGTTGTAATGACAAAATAAGCAAATTAACAAGTTTTATATTTATGAAGTTATTATAAAGATGGTCAACTAATACGACTCAAGTAATAAACTGTCCATTTAACTTGACAATTTTCTAAAAATATATCATAAAAGCTTAAATTTAATTGTCTGTTAAATAACTTTTATAATATAGTATATAATTTCCTTGTCTTGGGCTTTTGAACTTTTCATTCAAAAGCACATTTTATATATTTTGTTACAAAGACAATTGTAACCACAAAATGTATGAAATTTGATGCTGCACAAAACGGAATCAATCACACACATTCCCTATGGGCTATGCTAGCCGGTATCGCATAAAGAAAAGTTTTGGTACATGTTTCGTCATCCTGCCAGCCAAATCTTCGATTACAAATCATATAAGCCACAAACTACCGGAAGAGCAGGTTGCATAGACCTTCGACACCCTAAATACGGGATCTTTGTGCTTCCTTTGTTGTTGTTTCTTCCCTATCATATAAAAATCCCAAAGAAGAGCTTACCTTAGGGTTTCATCTATTTTTAGTCATCTCTCTAGTCTCATACTTACGCTCTTTCAATTTGATTCTTCTAAAATTATGGAAACATCATTTTTAACAAAGAATATTGTGAAAACAAGACTACAAAATAATGGAAGATGAGTTTTAGAATGATTGGACAGTTTTGTTTATCAAAAGAAAATTTGTTGTAAATATTAGTTTGGAAGAAATTTAAAAAATTCCAAGTTGCAAAGGATTAACATATTCCACTTTGATGAATGACATATAAAAGTTTTATATCATTTTTTTGGTCTTATTTTAGAGTTTTAATATGTTAAAATTCCGTTGATGTACTCTTGTGGTTTTTAAAGTATATACTATATATCTATTACAGTGAAGGGGAAAATTAAACTTGTTTACATGACATTGTATATTTTTATAAAATAAAAATTAATGTAGAACTACTAAAAATCACTTGTATGAATTCTTTACATTAAAGAGAAGGAAAGCAAAATACTAAAACATGTCAATGTCCCCTAAGTTCATATCATCTCAAAGAACAAGTTTGTCGTCGCCCGACCATCTTCAACCTCATCTCAAATGTCCCCTTAGTTCATCTCACCCAACATCTTCGTCTATTTATACTTTCACGCAAAATTGATTTTTAGATAATTTGTTCAACGAACTCGACGATTAAACGATAAAGGTCGAGGAGCCATCAACAGATCTACTCAACAAACTTGAAGAATCATTTTTTTAAGGCAATCAACGTATGGTTTTGATTTTGAAGGTGAGTTGTTGTGGATCTCGAAACAACCCTTCAACCGATCGATTCAAATAAGATGCAGAGAGAAATCTAAGGTTTTAATATGATTTGCAAAAACCCAGATTCATAAAGGGGTTGTATAAATGTGTTTACGCTTTATAATTTTTTTTATTTTAGAGATTTGGTTTAGGATTTTTGATCTTTTTTGTAGCATTAAGTTGATGAATTTATTTGTATAACATCTAATTTACTTTGATCTAATTTAAGGTTTTATTTGTATTTAGATTCTAATTTAGCGTGTTTATAATGTGATTTCTTCATTGTTTGAAATCTTATTGTTTTAATGTGTTCATAATAATGTGATTTCATTATGTTCATTAGGTGAAACCTTTTTATTGTTTCAGTACGTTTATATTTGAAACCTTATTGTTTTAATGTGTTCACTTTGTGCACATAACCTGATAGTTTCTCACAGGAGAGATGGGGGAGGTGAGAAAAAAGGACAAGCACCGTTAAAATACAATTTTTAATTTTTAAATGGAAATCATGATAAAACAACAAAAAAACTAAAATATCTCTTACCTTAGCTGACTATCTTAACAGTGTTAGTGATAAGGATTCAAGTCCTTATAAATGACAACTATAGAAACATGATCTATTAAAATTTTAGAAAAAAAAAGGATAAGAACTGTAAAAAGCATATAACCACAAGCATTAAACATGTAATTTACCTAAAATCTGATTCTTTTTCAAACAGTTTTCATGAGGAAAAGGAATTACAAATCTTCCATTTCACACAACAATCTTTCCTTATAAACCCTAGAAACAAATTCATATCCCCATAATCAACCAACATACCTTATATACAAGTACAAATCATCGAAAGGTTTTGTGTCATATCATCATTGTTCTAAAAAACTCGCCGCACAACCGCCATCGCACGCCATGGCACCAAGACTTGTGTGTCACGCCACGTTAAGCTCATGACACACCATGACCTAATGAACACTTATCATAATAAAATATTTGATTTTTCTTTACGTTTTTAATGCCTTATTTGCAAGCTTTTAATATATAACCTAATTTAACTTGCTTATTACTATTGACTCATTGAGTAACAGTACGAAACATATGTTTTTATATATAATATTATATATGAATTTGAAATTTGTCGCCATAAGTCACGCCTTGAAAACGCCATGACTTTGCCGTGACTCCTAAGGCTTGAGGCTTGACCTCGCCACCACGCCACACCTCACACCATTTAGAATCTTGCATATCATTTATTTGATACAGATCCTTGTGCAAAGCATGAGGTCATTCATTGATCGCTCCAAAATTCTTGCTGGTTAGAGAGTCCTCCCCACTCGGTCGCACCATGTAACTTATAAGGTATGAAGTCGGAGATCGGCAAGAACCTGAGGTAAAATTTGAGATAATGCCCTTTGCTTTAACCGACTATTTTAAAAGAGTTAGTGATAGGGACCCAAGTTGTTGTAAGAATGCAGTCATAGGCATAGAACGGACCCAATTTTTTTCCATACGGTGACACCATCTAATACAGACAAAAAATAATTACAAAAAGCACGGTTGACGTGTCTTCATCATGTTCAACATTGTCCGATGTGTTTTTAGCCTACTTTCACAATTTCGAGGAATTTTTAAAGCTGTTTGCTTGATTTCGAGGGATTTTAAAGTTTTTTTTTATTGATTTCGAGAGAATTTTTTGGTTGATTTCAATAGTTTCTTTCGGTTTTTTGGTTGATTATAAGGTACGATTGCACCTTCTTGAAGTTTCCAAAATAATACAATAACACCTCCAAAACGATACAGTTGCACATTTCACGAACCTAAATCTTTTTACCCTTCGTCAAAGAAATAATACGGTGGCACGTGCCACCATATTCCCCATACCAGGTCCGTCCCCGCATAAATAGACATACGATTAGTTGAATTTTTTATTGAAGGAATTTAGGAGCGTTAAAAATATATAAGTAGAGGGACTAAACATGTAATTTACTCTAATAACTTATTTGTTTTTCAAACGCTTTTCGTGAGGAGGAGGGAATACAAATCTTCCTGTTCACGACTTCCCTTCTTATAAACCCTAAAAATAGATTCAATTTCTATATTCTCAAAATGAAAATGAAAATGAAAATGTCACCCCACTTGAGTTTCGATATCCAGGTGGAGATTATCAAAAAGCTTCCAGTCAAATCATTGATTCAATTCAGATCGGTTTGTAAAGCATGGAAGTCATTGATCGATAGCTCTCACTTCATTGCTGGTTATACAACTCAGTCGCAACATCTGGTTATAAACTACGAAGTCGGACATAGGGAAGAACGTGAGGTAAGATATGTTTCTATTGTCGATGATGATGATACTTTCCCTCAACAAAAGTTTGCCCTAACTGTTCCTCCCCTCGTTCAACTAACAACAACAATAGTCGGTAGCTCTCATGGCTTGTTCTGCTTGATTGGAGAGCTAGACCCCACCTTTAAAACACAAATGGCTGTTCTTTGGAATCCTGCAATTAGAAAATCGGTTGCTGTTGCTGTGCCTAATGTGGTACATGGGCTGTTTGATTCTGTTGTTGGTTTTGGGGTTTGTCCTGACACCAAGGACCCTAAGCTTGTCAAGATTACATATATTGATGATATTGGGAAAATTGAAAGTATAAGTTGCATCCCCTGCCAAGTTATGGTTTTCACATTGAGCTCAAGGGAATGGACATGTTTAAGTAGCAATCAGCAGCTGCCTCTTAAATCAATTGTATTTACATGGTCTCAGGCAGTTATAGGTCAGTTTATTTATTGGCTTGCATATGATCGGATTAACGTGAATGGTGGATCTCGTAACCTGATAATGTCATTTGATATGACCACTGAAGGGTTTAGAGAGGTAGACCTACCAGACTATTTGGCTGAACAGCCGGCCTCAGATTTGTCTATCTTTAGGCTAAGGGAGTCTCTTGCTGTGGTTGAGTACGTTACAGGCCATCCCTCGGAGCGAGCTTGTTTTGTATGGATGATGGAGCATGGTGATTCAAACGCGTTTACAAAGCTATTCACCATTAATGCACCAAATGCATTGGTTTCATCGGTTCTGGAATTTAGGAAGAGTGGCGAACCTATAGTTGCAATGGAAGGTGATAATCATGATTTTTATACACTTGTTGTTTATGAACCTTGCTCGGAGCACATCCAGGATCTTGGGATTTGTGGAAACAGTTGTTTATGCTTTGGGAGTTCCTACACAGAATCACTGCTTCTGCTCGATCATGATGATGGCCACATTGTAGGGCGTGGATCTATGAAGAAGTGACTTCTAGAACGGGCTAGCAAGGTATAGTGACTGAAGTGCAATTATCCTACTTATAGATTGATGATAGCTCTTGTTAGCTGTGAGATCAATGTTACTAAAAAATTTCCCTTTGAGTCATTTTTTTTGTGATGGCTTGTAGTTATACTGATGCTTTTTTGTTCGAAGTAAAGCTGTTGCATAGATTGCTTGTATTGATCTACCTTGACTTGATTATCAATTAATCTTCTAATTTAAACAATCTCCAACTGCTATGTTATCCAATAAAAACATACGTAAAACATAAACCCATCTTAAAGTTGTATCTTCGGAACAAGAACGGAGATGAGGAAGTATATTTTGGTAAAATAAATATCCTTATGTTGTCTTCGACAGTTGGTTCCATTCTAGAGTTGAGAAGAAGGTTGTTGATTGTCTGCTTGGATGGTTTCATGTAGCTCTGAATTGCATAGGGGTTGTATGCACACCAAGTTTGGTAAGGCTTCTTTACAAGCCATTGATTGTATACTTGGTTTAGTAGATTTTTATTAAGAACTATTTAACTTTGAACTTGGGGATTCAGAGTAGATTCCTTGGTATATTTTGAGCATTAAAGCTTGCAATTTAATATTCTTTTCACTTCTAAACAATGGATTAGTCTAATGAACCTACTTTTTACGCTAGTTTGTGCATGAAAAGGGTTGAAACCGGCAATCCCCAGACCCACACACACCGTCCTGCCCCGCCGCAAGGGCATGACGTGAGAGACAAATCAGGTACACAACAACCCCATAGGTGGTTGGCTTAATCGGATATAGGAATTGTAACTCACACAATGTGGTTGTCATACTCGAACCCTCGCTTAATTGTTTGTGCAAGTATACCACCAGGAACCAACTATGCTACGCCATAGGGACATTATACGCTAGTTTCCATGGCAATTGAGTCTCTACGTGTCTTGTTTTTTGCAAGTATTTATCTTGATGCTTATATATCAAGTGTTATTCTAAAGAATTTGTCGTGTTTGAAGTTTTTATGGAATGTCCACAAACTATCTAAGTGTTAGTTGGCATAGATGATTCCGTCTCATACTTCAATTTGATAATATTTTAGGATTACCTTTTAGTTTCAATGGATATTGTTTTGCAGTTCCTCTGAGGAAGAGAATCAGAAGTATGTTGAAAAATTATTTTCATTTAAACTAAAGATGGGGATCCTGGTATTTATAGTATTAATCATGAATATTAGATATAGGAGTTAGCTAAAATTAGAACTTTGAAGTAACATTTTGAAACCATTTTCAACTTGGTTTTGTATCCAATCAAATCCAACTCAACTGAAAGAGTTATTTATTGGCATACACTACAATGCTATTAAAAGATTTCTTACAAGCTACAAAGCACCTGCCAAATAATTGCATATATAAACATTGGGACAATTTCTCAGTTATGAACCGGGGAATCACCGAGGGTGTCATGTGTTCGGGACATTCATCGTAGATGTTTGTAGAAAATTCACGTATGTTATTCATGATGAATGTAAACACATGGCACACATGCATACGTAGGTTGCTTTTTTTACTTAACGGGGTGTTCCTCAGTTTTTCATTGTTTTGTGATTTTCCCCTAAGCCTCTCTCTCTCTATATATTATATATATATATATATGGTTAAATTATGGTGAGAATGATAGTTATGACGGGAAGGGTAAGAAGGAATCTCCACCCTTGGATGCACATTAAGATGAGATGCACCAAGATATACTAGATCAATTCCCGTATGATTCATTGGATGGGAGTGAGTTTAAAAGTGATCAATGGTCTAGATCCGTTCTTACATTCTCACTTTAATTCTTCTTTTCACACGATTCTCTGCCTATATATATATATATATATATATATATATATATATAGAGGAAGGATATTTTGCAACCCTCATAAAGGTTGCAACCTTGCAACCTAGATCACGACCGTCCATCTAATTTGATTGATTTTTTAATTATTAATTTATTATAAACTATCAAAAGGGCATATATGTAAAAATGGTTTTTATTTTATTTTTTTGATTAATATTTATTCCAATAATTATTAGAATTAGCACCTAAAATTGTGGGATTTGAATCCACTACTTTTGGTAGTTACAGAAATCTTGCATATTACTTTTAGGGGCTGTTTGATTTTTTATTTATTAAACTCTGAATCTATTAAGTTATTTATAAGCATTAATTTATCTCGATAAATTAAAATAAGTTGTTGTTTGATTTTTGTCCTGAATAAATAGCCTGAACATAAAAAAATTACAATTTTAATCTTATGTCTTCATAAGTGTTGGAATAAAAAATTTTGTTTGATAAATACTTAAAATGACAAAAAAATTAAAATAATATAAATTATTTAAAATAACATTAATAATATGTATTCAATTAGTTCAAAACAATACTTGTAACTTAAAAAAATATTTAAAACAATAAAATATTAATGTATGATTACAAGTTTTTTAATTTATGTATGTTGGTGAACTATTTATTTTTTAATGAGATAATATGCCTCGTAAATCAATTGGATTTACATGGTCTTCGACAGTTATAGGTCAGTTCATTTACTGGTTTGCTTATGATAGGATTGATGAGGATGGCGGATTAGGGTTTCGTAATCTGATTATGTCATTTGATATAGGTAGTGATGAGTTTACAGAGATAAACCTCCCAGATAGTTTGGCTCACCTTCCAGATGAATTGGATCACATGCCTGAATTAGCATTTTCAGTCTCCAGGCTAAAGGAGTCTCTTATTGTGCTTGAATACACTAAAAATACAGGCAAGCATCAAGTTTGTGGTGTATGGATGATGGAGGATGGTGATCCGAAATCGTTTACAAAGCTATTCACCATTAAAGACCCAAATGCAAGGGTAAAGAGGACTCTGGGATTTAGCAAGAATGGTGAACCTATAATAGAAAAGGAATATGATTTTGGAGGTCCTTTTTATTCAGAGGCTACACTTGCTGTATATGAACCTTGCACAGACCACATCAAGGATCTTGAGATTTATGCAACCGAAAATTTTGTGTCGAAGATGATTGCAGTTTCACCAAAACAAATCACAAATGATCGTGAGTGCCCAAACAACCGACATCTAGGGAGGTGTTTGGTTTGACGTAATCTTTTTGACTTTGATACCATAAAGAGAAAAGAGAAGAATGTATGATTTTCATTGATAATAATTGTTTGTTATCTTCTTCGCCTTCAGTCATTTATAAATGGAGCATTTATGGAGCATTTCAATAATGATGGGTGTAGCCGGAACAACCTTTAATTTGTTGGAGGAAAGTTTCATCATCGATAGGCAAATGTTGAGATTGAGTTTGGCTAACATTATAACCATCTAAATTCCTAGCTATCAATCAATGACTTTCATGTTTAATGTTATACACACAATTGAATCAATGATTTGACAGAATGCCTTTTGATGATTTCCAATTGGTTTTCCAAAGCCAAGCAAGGTGAGATTTTGATTTTGGTGAGTTTTAATTTATTTATGGGGTTTATAAGGGAAGTTCCTATTGGGAAAGGGAAGATTTGGGAAGTTCCTAGTGTGAAGAGAGATTTGGTGATGCCGCTTTTGGACAACTGGAGTGGAGCGATGCAACATTTGGCAGGTGCGGGTTACACAATTTGTCGTCTTCCGTCTAAATTTTTTGATTCTTTTTCCTATGAAAACCGTTGAAAAGAAAAGTTACCTTATGAGATTCCGATCAAGGTTAGGATAAGTGGTGCTCTAAATATGATATCGTGTCTAACTGAATTAAATTAGTTCCATGTTGTTTAAATAGAAACTTGCATTAAAGTGAAACCAGTTATGGGTTGATTCTTGTTTGGATATTTAACTTTTCAACATCTTCATTTTTGGGTTTGAAGCAAAACCTTCATATCACTTGTTCAGTACTAAGCCGGCTAGCTAAAAATAATGTGGAAAAATAACTAAAAGTTCCATGGATATTAAAACAACCATGTCGTTGCAGCAGTATAGTACAAAGACTAGCAACAACTACGAACATTGGTGGAAATGAGACACCCTTGAATGATACGGCCATCCCATAGACATTTAACGTTTGAAAGGTTTATGGAACAAATAAGAGGTTATTAGAATCTTTCCAAACAACATCTAGCTCTGACTGAATCAACGGTGAGCTCTAGTGTTAAGTGGATTTTAATCATACATGATGAGCTAGTGTCTATCTTCTAAGTATTTTGTTCTCTCGAATATAAATTAAACAACTTGGTGCATTTTAGTGTGTGTTAAGCACGTAGAGAGAATTTTTTATTATACTTGGATGTGATTCATACACGTGTCATATGTTTGTTAAGTAATGATGGCATGCCTTTTAGGTGTTAATATACATTTAGAAATCTTGTTAGTATTTTTAGCTCGGTTACATTCTTTGTATTCCTTTTGTTTAACGTTGCCTTCTTAAAAGAGATGTACAATATCTTGGATTCAATGGTCGATGTTAACGTTCTTGTTGCCCTAATGAAAATAATGATAAAAACATCCCAAAAGGAGCATTCATTAGTCAAATGGATAACCAACGTTAAGATACCGTGATGCTTTCACATTAATAAGTAATAACACCGGAGTGATATATAGCTCCTCATGTCCCTAAATTAGTCGAGGTGCGTGCAAGTTGACCCAAACACCTACAGTTAAAAAAAGACCTCCCTAAAATCACCCCTCTCACCTGACTTCATTGTCCTCTTTGTGATTGTGTATAACCCACAAAAACAGTGATTGTGTATAACCCGCATGTTGAGCAGCGCAGATTTGATGTAGTATTATTCTTAATTTTTGAGTGACTGTGGAATTAAGTTATTGCTTTCTTGTAGTCGATATTTACTTCTAATACAGTTTTCTATTGCTTCAAAAGCAAACTAATTCTAAAATAGCTTCAAAATGATTCTAATGATATTTTAAACCCTTTTGGTATAAAATATCAAATATCTTCAAAGATGTTGAATGTTGGTTTTGTTGTAGATAATACATATATATTAATACAAATGTTTTTCTCGTTGTTCCCTCACATTGTTGATGAAATTAAGTCTCACAGTGTACTACTTTACGCAAAAGAGAGGCAGACTTGGGAGACTTGGATTATCGCCAACCACGCTTCACAATTGTTGTTGGAGCAAGCCATTTTGAAAAAAAGAAAGATGTGATGTATGCAGGGGCGGAACACGAGCTTTCCAACTGCAGGGGCCGAACCAAGGGACGGACCTAAAGAAGGGTCACCGGTGGCACGTGCCACCGTATTATCTCTCCGCCGAAAAGTTAAAAAATGTATGTTTATGAAAGGTACAACCCTATCGTTTTAAAAAGTACCACCGTATGATATTCAAAAGTTGAAGAAGGTACAACCGTACCTTGTAATCAACCAAAAAACCAAAAAGAACTCTTGAAATCAATCAAAAAACCGAAATTTTTTCTCGAAGTCGATAAAAAAACTTAAATATCCATCGAAATCAAGCAAAAAAACTATAAAAATACCTCGAAACGGTGGAATTAGGCTAAAAACACATCGGCTATTGGGAGCTATGATTTGGTGAATTCCCCTCAAAGGCTCGTACTCACCCAGATAACTCTCCAAATGATTCGACATATCTCCTTTGTCGATGTTTTCATGGTGACACGATTTGCAGACCAGATACAAAACCGTTTGAATCACCAACCCACAAAGAAACCACGTCAAAAGTAACACAAAACTCAAAACTCCAAACCCTACCCTCTTCCACCCCAGCAATGAACTTCCATGAACAACCAGGAGCTCAAACAAGAATTGTATCACAGTATTAGAAAGAAAGACAAATTCAACATAAAGAAAATCTGAAGTTGTAAGTGCCAAACTTTTTGGTGTACTGAGTAATTGATTATGAAACAATTGGATTGCAATCCTATTAAATAATTAGCTTATTAAACTAGTGGACATTACCTAGTGGATTGAAGGTGCCAAAGTTAGGGGGGGCCCAAATGAAAACATAAAAAAATTACAACTTGTAGATCCTAACTCCTCTACATCAATTGAAGAAAAGTACATGGGCCTTGGCCCCCTGATGGCCCTAAGGGAGCTCCGCCTCTCGATGTATGACATAATAGCTATATGCATTTTTTACATAACATGATAATAGATGATCAATGTCGTGTCATTGCACCAAATGAATTTGCAAGAGAAGTGTTGGGTCAATATTAAAATTTTTAGATGTGTTATATTGTAACTCTTTTTATTAAAAATCTTGTTAATCGCAATAAACGAAAATCTATACTCAGAACGTTTCTATTCTATTTTTGTGTAAAAATTAATGTAATAGATTAGAAATATATCTATACCATTTATCTAAACCTTGTTGAAATAAATTAAGGATTTTGTCCGACGTTTTTAAATAAGTTTGGTTTTTTGACCGGTGTTAATTTCTCTAACTAAAACTGTCTATAAATCTATTATGTGAATACATTTTTGTTTCTTACCAAATTTTCTTCTCATTTTCTATATGTTTTATTAAATTGATTTGGTCTTTTTGTGATTATAACCCACCACCCCCACCTTGCTTCCCCATCTTCACCGTTGACCCCTCTCACTATCACACCCAACCACCATCAACACCGTCAAGCGTCGATCGCCTCCTCTCTTCTCCTCCACAAACAATACCTTCTTTCAATAACAACTAGTCCCCACATATACCTCCATCTCCTTCCCTTATGAACGTGTCAAATTTTGGGAACCTAGAAATTTATCTTATTTAAAAAAAAAAGTTATTCTAGTCATAATTAATTTTTTACTTAAACATAATATATCAAAAACGTGTATTTTATTTTCTTTAATTTGATACTCATATTAATATTTTTTTTCTTCAGTTTTTATACTTAATTTTCAAAATTTTAATCATGAGTATGTTCATATAAAAATTTTAATATATTATACAATATCTAACACTAATTATTTCATATCTCAAACTGATATATATATATATATATAGGGTCAGGTTCACGTGAGACCAAGCTGTTTCCGTGAGACCGCGTGAGACCAAACCTTAAAAATGAAACTTCACACCGAAACACTGTGAAGATAAAAAACATTCGAACCTTCATAATGTAATCACACTATGAAGGTAAAAAAACCTAAACTAAGTTAAAAAAAATCAAACATTCACAGCTAAAAGACTGTGAAGGTATATCCGAACCTTCACAGTGAAGACGCTGTGAAGGTAAAAAAAAAACGAACATTCACAGCGAAAAACACCGTGAACGTAACATTTACGGTGTTTTCCTATGAAAAGTTCGATTTTTTTACATTCACAGTTTTTTAGTGTGAAGTTTCATACTTTAAAGTTTGGTCTCACCGGTCTCACGGAAACTGTTTGGTCTCACGCGAACTTAAGTCTATATATATATATATATATATATATATATATATATGTTTAAATAAAAGATAAGCAATGACTCATACTGATACAACAAAATACCTTATAAAAATATACTGAAAGCATACTCTCTCCTTTTTTAAAACCACACAAATCCATAATATAAAATCGAGAGAGACTAAATAAAGATTGTGATGTATTTCACGAATACACTACTAGTGTCTATATACATATATATTCAAAAGATTATAAAACCCCAAATCGAATATGAAAGGCAAGAAGCCACAAAATATTAGAACAAAATAAAATGGGAAGATCACCATGTTGTGAAAAGGGACACAAACAAAGGAGCATGGTCTAAAGATGAAGATGATCGACTAATTGTCAGCGAAGGCTTGCTGGTAGTTGCTTCCTAAGGCCACCGAGACTTCTTCTATTGCAACAAGAGTTGTCGTCTTCGGTGGATTAGTTAATCATGACTTTGGTCTCAAACGTGACAACTTCACTAAAGAATAATTTTTTAACGTTGTTATAATAAGAGTTACATATTTTTTTATATAATATAAAAATAATTAAATCTATTATCTATAATAACATGTTTTTATTATTTAAACAAAAAATGGAAAAAGATTCCTTGCATTCGTAATTTTGTGGCCACTGGATATAACCTCAGGGCTGCATGCTTTAGCAGTCGGTTTCATTACCAAGGGATTAGTTGGGCCAAAGGCCAAGACACCTTTTCCAAAAAAAAAAATGGAAAAAGATTGGAGCAAAATGCTTTTCCGTTAACAATAATTTTTAACATTGCTAATAAGAGGGACCAAAATCAATGAAAAATCATGTCATGAATTGATGGGTTTTTTATAATAAAAATTTATAGGAACTAAATTGAAAACATATAAAAAACTAGAGGACCAAATTCTTAATGCTCTAATCTTCCCTTTCACGCAATCACGCTTCGAACTAAAGTATAAGCCCTAGAAAGAAACAGATTCATTCATATCCCCGAAATCAAATCAAATCAAAATGTTAGCTTTCGATATCCAACTGGAAATCATCAAAAGGCTTCCTGTGAAATCATTGATTCGATTCAGATCCGTCTGCAAAGCATGGAAGTCATTCATTGATTCCTCTCAGTTCATTGCTGGTTACAGCCATACTCAGCCACAACATCTGATGATAAGGTATAAAGTCGGACATGGGGAAGAAAATGTGGTAAAATATGTTTGTTATGTCGATGATGATACTTTCCCCCAACAAAACTTTGCCCTAACTGTTCCTCCTCTCGTTCAACTAACAATAACAATCGGTAGCTCTCATGGCTTGTTGGGCTTGATCGGTTATGCTCCAGGGCCAAACGATTCCTATCCCACCTCTAAAACAGAAATTGCTGTTCTTTGGAATCCCACAATTAGAAAATCGGTTGCTGTTGATGTGCCTAATGTGGTACATCAGCCGTTTAATTCTGTTGTTGGTTTTGGGGTTTGTCCTGACACCAAGGACCCCAAGCTTGTGAAGATTACATATATTGACGATCCCAGGAAAATGGAAAGTATAAGTTGCATCCCCTGCCAAGTTATGGTTTTCACATTGAGCTCAGGGGAATGGACATGTTTATGTTGCGATCAGCTGCCTCGTAAATCAATTCAGTTTACATGTTCTTCAACAGTTATAGGTCAGTTTATTTTTTGGCATGCATACGATTGGATTGATGGTGAACCTCATAATTTGATAATGTCATTTGATATGAGCTCTCAAGAGTTTAGAGAGATAGACCTCCCAGATTGTTTGGCTGAGGGGCATATGTCTGTTTCTAGGCTAAGGGAGTCTCTTGTTTTGCTCAAGTACAGTAGAAAAACAATCAGTAAACTAGTTTGTGATGTATGGATGATGGAGCATGGTGATTCAAAAGCCTTTACAAAGCTATACACAGTTAATGCACCTAATGTATCAGTTCCACAGATTCTGGGATTTAGAAAGAGTGGCGAACCTATAGTTGAAATGCATGACAATAATCGAGATGTTGTTACACCCTATGCACTTGTAGTTTATTAACCATGCTTGGAGCACATCAGGGATCTTGGGATTCGCGGAAACAGACTTTCATTCTTTGTGAGTTCCTATACGGAATCGCTGCTTCTGCTCAATCATGATGATGGCCGGATTGTAAAGTGTGGAGCTGTGAAAAGGTGAATATTTGGAACAGGCAATCAAGGTATAGTGATTGAACTCATTGAAGTGAAATTATGGTGCATATTAGTTTAAGTTGATAAAAAGTTTATTGCATCACATATATAGAATTATGTTTTTGACATTAATCATGATGAATGTTTATGTTTTTGTGAATATTAAATTATGGTCATCTTATTTTTGGTGCAACAAGGTGTATTGTTTTTTGGTTTCAAGTGGTATGAAACAGGTGCCATAACATTCCTTAGAAAGAAATTAGGAAATAATCTGAGCCAAGCCTCGGTAGCTACAGCTCTGTCGAGCTTTTCCTGGACTTCATTCGGTTTCCCTTTGTTGCAAATCCAAGTAAAAGGGTATCCCTTCATTGGCAAATCAAACAACCCACAATCTACTAAGGTATCTTTGAACCCACGCAAACACCAATTAGGTTACTTGTTCACCCCTTGTTTCTCGTCTTGAGTTAAAATATCATTAAAGTCCCCGATAATCGTCCATGGGAGAGTGGATGAAGTGGCTAGTGTCATTAGCATGTTCCAAGACTCTCTACGGTGATTCCGTTCCTGGCAGCCAAAGAACCCTGTTAGCGCCAATTTCCCATCAAACAGTCATTAATCTGTGAGTACAATCCACAGCAAAACAACCATCAAAACCAATACGAAATTTTATCCAATCTACTCTGGAAACACAAACTAAAGTTCCGAAAAGAAAGATGACATCCGGATTGTGAGCCCGTAGCTCACGCGTAACAGGAACTGCCCTAGGGTTAGCCAACCCCCGACAGTTCCTGCTTAGAATTCCCATTTCTGCCTTCGTTCCGTTTTTTGGATCGGATTCCATTTAGTCTTCTGTCGTATTGTCTTTTGGGTTGTAATTTTTTCCATTCTCCCTGATCTTTCTGGATTCATCAACATCCATAACATTGTTATGCAGGCCTTTCTCCACAATTACATTCTGCCCTACCACATGGGAATCTCCCCTCCTTCGTTTCCTTTCCTCCGTTATTTCCAAAGTACTTGTATTCTCAAAAATAGGAGATGATTGATCGTGTCCAGCTGGGTATCTCGCTTGGTGATCATAGTTACCCCCAAATTCCGCTGTAAATTTAGAAAGTGATTAGGATCCGAAATTTTAGCCTTATTTCCATCTAGGACCAAGATTTCCTTGTTAACCGCTTGTTGTCTCTCTACCGCCAGGCCCAAGTGGCTTGTAGTTATACTCATGCTTTTATGTTCAAAGCTGTTACATCACATGCAAAGTGACATATTTGAGCATTTGGGTTCTTAGACTTGAATTAAAAAACCGTCCCGTCCCAAGATCCCAAGAGCGTCATGTGAGAGGCAAATCAGGTACACAATAGCCCACTAGGTGGTTGGCTTAAGAGACTAGTGCCACAATAGAGCTCCATGTCTAAAGCAATTGTAACTCCAGTTTTACATAAACGAAAATGGTGACAAAATTTACACACACCACCAAGGTTCGTTCTTTTAAGGCATTCTTGTACTTAAAGATTTGCAATGATTTGTCTTTTTGTTTTTGCCCTTTCTTTTCCCTGTTCCATTGCTGCTGCAGGAGTTTGTGTTATAGTGTTAGTAGTAGGACTTTTTTTGTTTTTTTAGTGAACTTGACTTCATTCGTTCAAACTTGGTTGTGAAATCATGATGATACATCCTAACAAGTTGTAAAAGCACTTGATGTCTTATTTGAAATAATACAAATTTTGGCTTCTTCAACTAGGCATGGGTGACTTGTCATGGACAAAATTCATGAAGTTGTTCCTATGGATCAGCAGCATGAGCTTCTTATTGTCCCACATTTGACGCAACATTTGACTTATTTGTATTTTTTCTGTCCCACGGAAATAGGTGGAACAAAAATAAAGGAGATGAGATAAAACTGGTAAATTATTTCACCCGCGTACCTCGCTCTCTCTTGTCTGCCGCATACCTAACGCCCCTGGGGTTAAGCAAAGCCTGTAGTTTGTATACAACATTTTCTTTGATTTAGCAATCAGGTTGGTCAAATCCACGCAAATCTTGAAATGAAAAAGGTATTTATGACTGCATTTGATTTTTATTTCTGATTTTGTATGTCGATTTTTTAACATTACTTATTCCGTCCGAAATTAATTCTCACAATAAAAAAGATAAATAGTTTTAGATGTGTAATTATTATACATTTTAATTATTAAATGATATTTTTACCCTTAATAATAGAGAGAATATTTCAACATTGCACTTTATAGGACCTGTGGGCAGAGAGCCGTCATAGGACGGCCGGGATCATGCCTAGTATGTATATATAAACCTGTATGTTCACCAATAATGAGTTCCTTAGGTAAATGGGAGAAACATGAAGTCTGGATCTTGGGCTTTGATACCATAATGAGAACAGAGATTGAAGAAGTCATGATTTTTCATTGATTTTGGGGAGTTTGAATTTATTTGTAGGGTTTATAAAGGAAGTTCCTAGCGTGAAAAGAGAGTAAACAGGTCAGGATAAGAAGATATATGTGGATTTGCACATGGATTGATTCGAGCAACCGAAATAGATTACGGTAGAGGAGACAAGTAGCAGTAGAGGAATCGAAATTGGACACTACTAGAAGAGACGAGCCACACGACTGCAGTACATGAGACTAGCAACAATCACGGGCAATTGCGGAAATGAGACACCCTTGAATGATATGGCCATCCCGTGGAAAATGAAAGACTAAATTCTTTCCGAACGACATCTATGTTTGACTGAATCAGAGGTGGGCTCTGAATGACATCATTCATGTAAGCGCTAACTGGATTTTAATCATACATGATGAGTGTCCTTCAAGTATTTTGCTCTCTCGGACGTAAATTAAACACCTTGGCGCAATTTAGTTATACGTTACACACGTAGAGATAATTTTTTATTACACTTGGATGATATTCATACATGCATCGTAGTTTTGTTAAATAATAATGACATGCCTTTTAGGTGTTAATGACTTCCATGTTATGCACACAATTGAATCAATGATTTGACAAGCTTCCTTTTGATGATTTTCGATTGGATTTCGAAAGCTATGTAGGGGGAGATTTTGATTTTTTGAAGTTTGAATTTATTTCTAGGGTTTATAAAGGAAGTTCCTATTGCGAAAAGGAAGATTTGGGAAGTTCCTAGTGTGGAAAGAGAGATTTGCGAAGTTCCTATTGTGAAGAAGATTTGGGGATGCCACTTTTGGACGACTGGAGCGATGCAACATTTGGCAGGTGGGGTTACACAATTTGCCGTCTTCCATCCAAATTTTTTTGTTCTTTTTCCTACGAAAACCGTTGAAAAGCAATTACCTTATGAGATTCCAACTGGAGGTTCCTATAATTGCTCTAAATATGGTATTCTCTCTAATTGAATTAAATTAGTTGCATATTGTTTGTCATTTTAAATTGTATTAAAATGAAACCAATTATTGGTTGATTCTTGTTTTGGATATTTTAACTTGTCAACATCTTCATTTTTGGGTTTGAAGCAAACCTTTTAGATTACTTGTTCAGTACTAAACCAGTTACTTCAAAATAATATGGAAAAAAATAACTAAAGGTTTACATGGATATTAAAATAACCATGCGGTAAGCAGTATAATACAGAGACTAGCAACAACTACGGACAATGGTGGAAATGAGACACCCTTGAATGATATGAATGATACGTCCATTGCATAAACAATGAACATTTGAAAGGTTTATGGAACAAATAAGAGGTTATTAAATTCTTTCCAAACAGCATCTACCTCGACTGAATCAACGGTGAGCTCTAGTGTTAATTGGATTTTAATCATACATGATGAGCTAGTGTCTATCCTCTATGTATTTGGGCCTCTCGAACATAAATTAAACAACTTGGTGCATTTTAGTTGTGTGTTACGCACGTAGAGATAGTCTTTTATTATACTTGGATGTGATTCATACATGCGTCATGGTTTCGTTAAGTGATGATTACATGCCTTTTAGGTGTTAATATACATTCAGAAATGTTGTTAGTATTCTTAGCTCAGTTACGTCCTTTGTATTCCTTGTGTTTAGCGTTGCCTTCTTAAAAAAGATGTATAATATCATGGACTCAATGGTTGATGTTAACGTTCTTGTTTCCCTGATAAACATAATGATAAAAACATGCCAAAAGGGGCATTTAGTAGTCAAATGTATAACCAAAATTGAGATATTGTGATGCATGCACATTAATAACAACAAAGTAATCTATAGCTTCTCACATCTGTGGGATTAGTCAAGGTGCGTGCAAGTTCACCTACGGTTAAAAAAAGACCTCCCTAAAATCACCCCCTCTCACCCGACTTTATCGTCCTCTTTGTGATATTCAGAATATTCTATTTTTGTATAAAAATTAATGTAATTGATTAGAAATTTATGTATACCATTTATCAGAACCTTATAAAAGTTGGAATAAATTAAAGGATTTTGTTTGCTGTTTTTAGGTTTGTTTGGTTTTTTGATTGGTGTTAATCCCTCTCACTAAAACTGTTTAAAAAAATCCATCAAGTGAATACATTTTTGTTTCTTACCAAATTTTTTTCTTTTTTTCTATTTGTTAGGGTTGATGTTTTGGGTTATATTTTTGGGTAGGTTTAAGATATTCGTTGTATAGTTATAATTATGGTTCAAAGCTTCCATATTTTCTAGTCAAGCTTTTAGTATTACCTCCTCTACCATGGTTGATGGAGTTTCCATTTTTGACTTTAATCTAAAAGAAGGGATGGATATTTGGGTCCAAATGATTACTTCAAGATGGGAAAGAGTTTGTGATGATTTGTATCAAGTTTGGATCAAGTAACAATGTTTGTATTCCGTGGAAAAATAAGCAGAATTGAGATATGGGTTAAAGGAGTGTGCAAGGGACTGTTGCAGGGGGAAGAGGAGTTGTCCAACAACTTGGGCAAGATTTCCCGTGACCTAAAGTCGCATGGGAAGTCGTCCAAGGGGCTGGAAATGCCCCTCTTTGTTGTTTTGTTCGGTTTCTTGCTCGGTTGCGATTCGGAGCCATCTGGTGTGTCGTTTACGGTCTTGAAACGTTGTAGTGAGTCTTATATGCATATAATTGTGTGAATTACATCAATGTGTATATAATACAAACCCAATTACTCATTGGTGAATTGTGGCATTGGTGGTGTTCGGTTGTAACGATATTTGCCGGTTTTGCTCAATTTGTCATTTGCACGTGTGTTGCTTCAAACATATAATAAGGTGATTTTAACCATTTTCGAGCTGGAATACTTATATTATTAAATGATTATTATGGAATGCATATTATGATGATTGTGAGTTGATGGACTGTGGTTAATGGAATGTGATGATATTTATTTGAGCATTATACTACACAATTGCACTTTGGCCGGACTTGGAGGTCAACGGAGTTGGTTGTACTTAAAGGTCAGTGGAGTTGTCTGTACTTAAAGGTACAATGGAGTAAATTAATGAGTTGTACTTAGCGGCCAACTAAATATATTATGGAACGTTGGTGTTTTTTTGGAAAGGGTATCCTGGGCCTATGACCCAGATTAATCTCTGGCAATTAGGGCTTTTGGCCCAGCTGCTAAAGCGTGCAACCCTGAGTTTATCCTCAGTGGCCACAAGTGCTGCGAGTGGGGCTCGAACCGGGTTGAGCGCTATGAACTCCCCAAGCCTTTACCACCACACCACAACCCTTGTGGTTATGGAACATTGGTGTTAAAGGTCAACAGCCTATATTATATACATTATATGAGGATCAAGGTTTGATATATTGATCATGGTTTGATATCACTGTTTTTATAATACGGTTAATAAGCTATCAAGGATTATCTCACTAGACCAATTGGTCTAACCCACATTGTTTTTAAAATATGTATTCAAGGACGGGCGAAAGGTACTACTAAAGGGAATGAGAAGTTATGATCTTATGTGGGACTGTTTTTCTGATAAACAGAAGATGATTATGTGATGGTTGTTTTGATCTATGTATTAATCGAGCTAATATATGTAGGGGCAAGTTCAAACGAGAAGCTAAACATTTTGCTAGAAGGCGAGAAATGTTTAATCATATATGATACACAAACTTAATCATATATGTTTAAACACATGCTATATTGTCAATACATAGACGTTTAATCATATATGATTAAACACACATACAAGCTGTGTAATCATATAACATATAACATTTCTCGTCTTCTCGTAAAATATTTAACTTCCCGAATGATCATTTCTATATTGTAGTACAAAATATTGAAGTCCAATATCATCCCATAATTTTCGAAATGATTTATTTTAAATATTTTATATTGATTTGTGTTTGAGATTTTTTTGGAAATGATTATAGTTTCCTATACAGGGATATTGTATCCTTTATCACGTATACTCAACAAATGAGATATTTTCCCAATTTTACCCCTCAATTAATTTTACACTTGTGGAAATTTTGGTTGGATGACAACTTAATTACTTATATTGCCATTAATAATCCTAGTCATTGATTTGATCTAACAAGTGGTTGAGATATATCCCTTTGTTTTCTTAAATAGGTGTCATTCTCGTTTGAACCCACCTCTAATACAATAACATGTGATTATGTTATTTATCATATTTCAACATTTTGTCCAAATTTTTCGTATGTGATGCATATTACCTTTCAAGATTCTTGCAATTTATTCACAATACAATTACATATGACTATGAGATGCTACTCAATTCAACATGTTTCCCAAACTATTCATATTACAATCACAAGCATCAAATAGTTAAAGGTTATGCTTAATTTATGTAGCGTATAATCATAAATGATTTTGGACTGTATAATATACTTAAAATTTATGTTCAATTTCGGTAGCGTATAATCACAAATGATTTTGGACTGCAAAATATACTTAAATTTTTGTTCAATTTATGTATAGTATAAACACATGATTTTGGAAGTAAAACAACATTTTGTCCAATTTATGTATACTATAATCATACATGATTTTTGAATGCATAATATACTTACAAATTATATCCAGTTTTTGTACAATATAATCATAGATGATTCTCGATTGAAAAATACACTTAAACATTCTGTCTAATTTATGTACAATATGATTAAATATAATCATAGATGATTTTGGCATGGAAATTATACTTAAACATTATGTACAATATAATCATAGATGGAACGTATATCAGTGGAGGCACAACTCTTTTATGGTACATATATCAACGGTGGCACAATTCCATCAACTGTATGCTTATACTCTTTGGTTTCGTGTAAAACGATTCGTTTGATGGCTCAATTGAAGCGACGAACACCAATTGAACTGCTACTATTTGATGGCTGCATTGAAGAAGACGAATTACAAGTTGAAGAAACGAAGATGCATAAAACAAATTCCAGAAACGAAGATGAAGAAAACGAATTACAGAAACGAAGATGAAGAAAACGAACTATAGGTACGAAGATGAATGTTTATACTCTCGGGATTCTGGTGAAATCGATTTACTTACTTGTTAGTATTTAATGATGACATACCTTTCAGGCATTCATATACATGCAGAAATCTTGTTGGTATTCATGGTTGGGAATCTTCATATGCAACCTTGAGTTCATCTGCCAATTATATATTATATTGACCCAGACGAGTCAACCGTTTTTTGATTTGATCTGGGCCGTTTAAATTCATCTCAAGTTGAATCTCAGCCGTTAAAATTCATTATTTTGCGGTTATGATAACTGTCCATCCCATTCCTGTATTTCAGCCCACTTCCTTCTTTCTCCATCACTTCACGCACCAATATTTCTCCTTCTCCCTCCCCTGTAGCACCATTCAGCGCACTCCTCTCCTTTTCCACGTTCCTGCCCAACTCCCCCACGATCCACATGATGGCAACTATAAATGCTGGGCAAAAGATGAACCCTAAGTCTGATTGGACGGTGTACTTCTGATATCTGTTGGAAAGGAAGAGGTACAGTTTTTTCAATGGTAACATCGAGACTGTAAGGTACTAATGCCAATTTTGTTTCAATTGAGGCTAATCTGTTTCAATTTCCCAGAATATTCTGAGAAAAAACTATACTCATCTGTCTCTTCTTTCATCCCAAAGCTCTTTCGGTTTCCAAAAAAACAAAGCTTTTACCTGTAAATATGAAAACCTTGGACAAGAAATCCATTCTCCATTCGCGTTTCTGGTTGTGGACGAAGATGAAATCCCCAATTGTCAATGACGATTTATACAGCTTCGTTCCCGTTTCATTTAATTTTATCATTATTCTTTGATTTTTGCTTCAAATTTTGTTTATGTGTTGTTCTTGATCAAGGATTGAAGGTTTTGAAGTCAAATATAGAGGTTGATGCGTTTCAATTTGGAGAAGGTGACAATCTCAATAAGGAGGAACCTGAATGTCTAATGAAGAAATAAATTGATTGAAAGCTGAAATTTTGTTTCAGGATTCAAAGATGGAAGAGGAATCTGCTCTCGATGGTAATACTCAACAGGGAGGAATGCAATTCATCTGGAGATCTCCCTACTCTATTTGGGAAAGGTACTTCTGAATCAGTGGAGTTGAGGAAGGAAAATGTCTCAAAATTTGCATCACATTTAGAAAGGTTTGTTAAAGGGTTGATCGATAAGTATGATAGGGTTGAGGAGGGTCGATCTTAGACCACTATTTCTGGTTGATTTGGGCTGGAAACTCAAAAGTGAATGGGAAGCTAAGGGGATAAGGATGGAAAGAAACCTAATTTGTGTTCTTTTACCTTTTTTTTTGGTTTAAAAAAATTGTGACACCTCCTTTGATATATTTATGATTCTCAATAAACTGCTACATTGGTTTAAAAAAATTGTGACCGAGTCCCCATGTATTTGCAGTTGCTGATGTCTCTTACAGCTAATTATCATTTTCTGAACGAGTTAGTAACAACTTTTTCTTGATCTTATGTGTGGTGAATAATTCTATTTTTGATGAAACCAGGGCTATGATCAACGAGGGAAAAAGCAATTTGATTCTGGTCAGTGGTGAAAGTGGAACAGGTAAAACGAGACAACCAAAATGCTTATGCAGTACCTAGCCTATTTGGGTGGCAGCGGAAGGTCGCACAGTTGGAGAACAAGTTCGCCAAGTATGATATATGACATATAGTTCTATATTAAGACTGCTTAATTGCTCTATAGTTTATGGCACTTGACGTATATTATATATGATCCTGATTAAGCTAATGCTACCATTATGCATGAGTGCAGTCAAATCCAGTTCTTGAAGCATTTGACAATGCTAAAACTGTTAGAAATTACAATTCCAGGTGATTTGCTTGATGTTATGTTATGTTACATTCAAGTGTTTGTTAATTGAATCCTGGAGCAAGCCTTGGGTAGATGCTTGGGTAGCTACCATGAAGAGAGAAGTAGGATTCTTTTCGTGTCTTGTAGATTTCAATCTAAAAACAAGTTACAAATTCGTTACATTGCTTTGCTTCAATTTTGACATCAATATGTCTTGTATATAATGATGGTTTAACCGTTTTGGAAAAATTTGTTGAGATCCAATTTGATAAGCATGGGAGAATATCAGGACTCATCTTTTAGAAAGGTCTCGCGTTTGCCAAATAAATGATCCAGAGCGCAACTATCACTGTTTTTACCTTGTATGTTCAGCACCCCATAATTTTCCTACCTGAGGTTAAATTTTATTGTGTTATCAGGAAATTGAAGTAAAGGGCCTCAGCCTCTGTCCCTGCCAGGTACAGGGATACACATCTCGGCCCCGGTTTTTTATACGGTCAATCCCCGGTTCATACCCGTTCCCCGTCTCTGGTTGATTTTCTTTCATTCAGCAGAGTTTGCCAATCATGTAGGGAACTTGCGCTAGCTACAAAAGGCACAAGTTTATGGCATCAGATAATAACCAATGTCATTATATACGTCTTCTACCGGCAAATTAATTGGAATGGCCTTCTGTTTCCCAACCGTGGATGTTTCAGTTGTGCACTTAATCGTAAGGCTTGAAAAGAAGCTAGGCTACCTATGAGCAAATCAAGGCTGCCATCAAGTAAGTGTTGGAGTAAATATTCAGTTGAAATACCTCCAATATTAACACCGGATATTCATAATTTACAATAACTTTTGGTGACGCAGAGAGAAATCAGAGCGCAAGCTCAAGGGTTGTATCCTCTTACTGTCATTGGTGACAGTAGGTGAGAACTTGTTATGTTGATTTCATTAATAACTAACTAATCCATTATATTGTAATCAATATAAGGTGAAAAGGAATCATAGGTATGCATTTGGCTCCGACTTGTTTCACGAATCAATTTGTTTCTGAATGTACTATCCAGGTCAAGCATCTTGATGGAAAAGCATTGAACAAACCAGTTTGTGAAGCTCGTGTCATGGTATTACAACGAATGAGGACACATGTACTTATATATTTTTCTTGTATTCAAAATGTATATATTCACTAGGGGTGGACTCAGATCGGTCCCGTTCCTGACTATGGACTGATTAATGACCGGCGGTTAGACTGGTCAGTCTTTTTCCCCATCTCTAATTTTTTTTGTTGGTAAAATGGATGCTCTCTCATCAACGCTTATTTTCCCCCTGCAGCTCCCGTGTTATCGACCTAATCTGCCACATGGAAGCCTAGATTTTCATCAACTGTCCTTGGCTGTTTTTTTAGGGGGGGGGGGGGGGGGGGGGGGGGGGGGGGGGTTAAGACACCATTGCTGAAATAGAGCTTGATTGTTTAGAAATGGACTCTTTGATTCTAGTGTGTATTTCATTCACCGGTTAAAATTACGGATTGGTTATACATAATAAAAGTGTTCTGTACTAGGTATCGTATATGTTTTTATCATCCCATGATGGTTTTATTTTATGACCTCGTAATATGATAAGGTGTTAGAAGTGAACGGTGTTAGTGGTGTAGTTTAGAGCCAAGACCGCAAACTACAAACCGAATCTTAAATGCCTCAAACTATAAAATATTGTATTGAAAAATGTGGCTTATGCTTAAATTTGATGCGTGTAAAGTGGCGATAAAATTCCATTTCATAATAATACAATATGGGAAGTGGTACTACATAACATAATAAAATGCATAACAAAATTTGATCCAACTTTTAAAACAAAGCTAAAACAAACAACTGAATTACTTAATTCATCCTTAAATTTGCAGTCAATTTTTTGCATGAATTATAATAGCCACATTATCAGAGAAGGCATATCAATTGTGATTGCCAAGGCTCTTTCTATATCCTAATGAGTAATGAATATCATCAGACATTGGATTTGGTCGTTCATCATAAACTGAATGTTTATCCGGTAAGTGTTTACCAATAAGTATTTGGTTCAGGAAGTGGATTTTGTCAAAATGAAATGGTCATACCCAAATAATACATTACCCAAATAATATGTACACTCTTTTTGGGCGAATCGAAGAGTGCTGCTGCAATTAAACCGTCAAGCTAGGAAGATTCGCAGAAGCAGTTTAAGAATTACGCTTACTTTTATGGCGGATACAAAAACAGCCTAAAGGCGAGTTCGTTTATTGGCCACATGTGGTACTTCCCCCATGGTGTGTCATTCTTTCTCAGAGTAGGATCTTTTGGGTTAATTTGGTTTGGTCTTGTGTCATGCAAAATTCTAAATTATTGTGACAAATGGAGTGTGGATTGATGCATTGCCAAGCATGACCTATTTATCTGCATGTTTGGAGATTGTAACTGAACATATTCTCATCCTTGTAGACATAAACAAGATTCAAAATCTTTGATATTTTATATTTGTTAACATTCAACTTTCAATCTTGGAAGTGATTGTTGATTGCGAAATTTGTACCAAAGTTTGCAAATTTTGAAGTCCATCAACCTGTTTTAATCTTGCAAGTCTACAAGTTTTTTTTTTTTTTAACTCGACTTGGATTTTGAATATATTGTTGTCACTTCGGAGTTTGATAAAAGTTGAAAGATTGAGCTTGATTGTTTTTCTAGAACCTTCTGTTTGTTTTGATTTGTTTTAAAAGTTCAATTATAATCTGTTATGCACATGAACTTAATTATGTTGTATAATGCCACTTTTGACTTTGTTATTATCCTATAGTATCTAGTTAGCTACATATCGTGCTCCTCCCTGAGAAGCACTCTTTTTTTTTCTTTGTTCTTTTTGGCGCTCCCCCTCCCAAAGGGGGAGCACAAAAGAACTCCCATACAATTCTTGCGAGAGCTGGAGAAGTGTCTACGAGTAAAGCATAAACAATGACATTTTGCAGTGGCAGATTTTTGCCAAGCGTGAGCACTTTTAAATGCCCATAAAGTTGTTTGATGTGTTTTTAGTTGAATTCTGTCTTTTGGGAATGTTTTAAGTTTTTTTTGGTTGATTTGAACAATTTTTTTTTATTGTTTTTTAGTTGATTTGAGAGATCTTTTTATGTTTTTTTTGGTTGATTTCGTGATTTTTTCAAGTTTTTATGTTGATTTCGAGGGATTATTTAAGTTTTTTGGTTTATCCCGAGAGATTTTTTTTTTGTTTTCTTGGTTGATTTGAGAGATTTTTTGGTTGATTTTGAGAGATTTTTTTGGTAAATACGAATATAAAACTCCGAAGAAACAAATAAATCATGTAAACATAATCGTATAACATTATAGTTAATCAATTTAGGAAAAAGACTAAAATCAAACTTGTGGCAAATGACAAATATCAAATTTAGGCAAACAAATAAATCATGTAAACATTATAATATAAATGATTAAATGAAATCATTTAATAATAGATCAATTTAGGGAAATGACCACTTTAAATTTAGGGTTAAAAATTTTAAGCTTGAGTTAGGTTTTAAGAAAAATCCCGAATGTGCATGAGAGATTGAGAAGAAGAACTTCTCTACTCCATGTGTGAACTGCTTCGGGCGAAGAACAAACAGAAAGTGAGAAAAGGTTGATCACTTGAATTTGAGAAATTTTTTTATTAGAAAATAGAATGATACTTGAGGATTTACACCTGAATCTAGAATAAAGTCATGTCTTGTACCCGACTATTGGACGGGTATAACACTAGTTATATATTGTAGCTGCAATGATGTCTGCAATATATGTGGAAAACAAAGATGAGGATGGTTTCCTGTACATGACTTATAGTCGGGAGAATATATTTGGAATTGGAATGTTGGTCAGTAAATACAAATGTATTTACTATCAAGTCCAAACACTAGATTGTCTGCTTCTATGAAGTTTGTTCTTGGAATGTTGGTTAGTAAAATGTAAATATAAATGTATGGCGGTGTTCCAATTTCTCCTACCACTTCCACTTCCACCTTCAAATTCATTTGTGTTTTAATCATCATACCTAATCTTCAAAACATTATGATGAGAGGTAAACCATGCATACAACAATTCGTTACATAGCCGACGTAAGAGTATTAAGTATAGGTCTCCTTTTCTGGCACACAATATGTCAGTTCAAAGCTTGGAACGAGGCACGTTCTGAGTAGAGCCTACGGGATTTTTGAGGCCAAAAACGTATTTAAACATGTTTTGGGATACTTTTGTGCTTTTTTGCTATGTTTTTCATTTTCAGGTTGGGCTTTTATGTTTGGCCCCATCATCCATCATCTTTTCTAACCGGTTTATGTTCGGGTCTCTTATTTACGTGTTTGACGAGGTTCTCATGATATTAACCATTTCTTTCCCTTTTTCCCTGTTGTTGTAACCAGGCGAAAGAAACATCAAGTGGTGATCTCAAAAGTGTGTTTGTATCAATTGACATAATAGGATTTGGATGTAAAAGAAGATTTTTTTTAGTTTTTATGCAACTCCGTTCATATTTTCTATTGTGTTTGGATCAAACAATGTACTTTGGTAGGGTTTAAATGTAAATGAAGATTGATTTTAGTGGTTATGAAACTTCATTCATATTTTCTATTGTGTTTGGATCAAATAATGTATTTTGGTAGGATTTGAATGTATTTAAAACAGACGATAGTATATTATGGTTAAAAAATGAAATATAGATGTAAAATTTGTAATGATGATAAATGAACAAATGAAAATATATAAATGCATATAAATTCAATATTATATTCTGAATGGTAAAATAGATAATTACATAGATTCAGACATATCTCAGTTTACAAAAACAAACAGTCTTATTTATTCAGATTTCAGCCTTCAACACCACCTCTTAAACATTAGAAGTGAAATCAGACTTCAACACCTTTTAAAAAACAAATGCCACCTTCTTTAGGCAAAAAAAAGAGAGATTGATCATGTATTTCTTCTATAAAAATTGTAAGACCTGACTAGTTAAAAAAATGCAAGTATGAACTTGTATTTTGTATAGTAAAAAAAATGCAACGGCAAGTTCTGTTAAGCATTTCAAAACATGGACGAATTCGGTTAGAAATCCCAAACCACAGGGACTAAAAAGGTAAATCACTTATATTTGAATCTTATATACGAAACGGTTTTCGAGCGGAAAAGATCCAAGGGATCACAAATCTCTCATCATCTATTCTCCCGTATAAACCCTAAAAACAAATAAATTCATATCCCCAAATCAAAATGTCACCACTGCACATACCTGCCGATATCCACGACGAAATCAACAAAAGACTTCCTGTCAAATCATTGATTCGATTCAGATCGGTGTGCAAAGCATGGAACTCACTCATCGATTGCTCCGAGTTCATTGCTGCTTACAGCGTCCGCCAAACTCAGCCGCATCATTTGCTTATAAGGTACGAAGTCGGAGAACGGGAGGAAACTGAGATCAAATACGTTTCTTTTGTCGATGATGATACTTTCCCCCAACAAAACTTTGCTCCTACTGTTCCTCCGCTCCTTCAAATACTTGATGACGATGGATCAACAGTAATCGGTAGCTCTCACGGCCTGTTGTGCTTCTACGGCCATTATTTCGAGGGGCAAAAACAGGACGTGGCTGTTCTTTGGAATCCTTCAATTCAAAAATCGATTGCGGTTGTTGTCCCTAATATGTTAGATCCACAGTATTCAAGTGTCCTTGGTTTTGGGGTTTGCCCTGAAACTGGTGACCCTAAGCTTGTCAAGATCACATATGTTAGTTTATGGTGGGAAAGGGGAAGAGTAGGTTACAACCGTTACATTCCTTGGCAAGTTATGGTTTTCTCAGTGAGTTCAAAGGAATGGACATATCCATGTAACAATCTGCCTCGTAAGACGATTTCATTTATGCGGTCTCAGACGGTTGTAGGTAAATTTATTTATTGGTTTGGTTATGATAGCAGGTTTGCTGAAGATGGTACATTTAGGGATTATAATCTGATATTATCATTTGATATGGGTACCGAAAAGTTTAGAGAGGTGAACCTCCCAGATAGTTTGGTCCACGAGTCCTCTATAAGTTTTTCCATCTCTAGGCTAAAGGATTCTCTTGCTTTGCTTCAGTACACTCATGAAGATATAGATGATAGAGAATGGAAACAAGTTTGTGCTGTATGGATGATGGATGATGGGGATCCAAAATCTTTTACAAAGTTATACACCATTAAGCCACCACATCGTGCATCAATACAGACAACTCTGGGATTTAGGGAGAGTGGCGAACCTATAATTGATATGATACTTCGTTATTACGAGCAAACACTTGTTGTTTACGAACCTTTTTCAAAGCACATCATGGATCTTCAGATTTACGTAAATCGATGTCAATCGTTTGTGAACTCCTACACAGAATCATTGCTTCTGCTCAATGAGGAAGATGATTGTATTTATTCTATCTAGATTGATTTGTGGATGAAGACGATGACCTTGTTGCGAAGTGTGGAGCCGTGAAGAGATGACTTCTTGAACAGGTAAGCAAGGTAGAGATTGATGTGCAATTACCATGCAGATTAGTTGAAGTTGTTAAACAGTTAAATACATCACATATATGGATTGATGCTTATGTTAGTATTTATTAATGCATGCATTAATCTTATTAGTATTCATGGTTTGGAATCTTTCATATGATAAATGTTTGAATGTATCAAAGTAATATCGTTTCACATCTGATTTGATGCGCATGCCTTAGTATTGAAACATATTCAGTGGATAGTATTGAATCCATCTGAAAATATGCCAATTTCCAGAAATTCTGCAAATCTAGCCTTATTTAGTTATTTTCTTGTATTCTCTTTAGTTGACAAAATATGGGACATTAAGCCCCGTTTACCCAAACACTTACCCGGTAAAATTCAACACTATCACTTACCTTACCGGGTAAGATTTTAGTCTATCAAACGGCATGGTATGCAACAGTTTACCCGGTAAGCACTAACCAAGTAAGAGTAGTCGCCCTCACTTACCGGATAAAATTCTCAGGACTTGCCATATTCATCCGCTAATATGACTTGGTAAGTGCTTACTCTGCTAAGAGTTTGGTAAACAACCCCTTTCGTTGACCATTACGTACTGTATGGTAACAAGAACAACATCTCTTATGTTGCTAATTCAGGACTTCTGATCCCAATTTTGTTTCAGCTTCATCCAATATCTTGTTTAACTCACTCAAAAGTGTTCTGCTAGTAAGATCAATATTTTCTGGGTATGATATCAGAGGAAATCTTCAATCATCTTTCCTTCAAAAACTGGTTTTCATCGTCGATCAATTGTCAACACCATGGGATACCAAACAACTATCTGGCAGAGAAACCTTAACTGATTGAGACTTAGAGGTTGTTTACCGTACGCTAACCGGGTAGGCACTTATTGGGTGAGCATGTCAATTGTCAACACCATGAACAAATGTTTTTAGGAGAATCCAGACGAACCTATACCGATCATTTTAGAACTTGAAAAGAATATCTATGCATTGATTACGTGATATGAAAACATTGCCATGACTTATGTGTTGCCAAAACAGATCTCAAATTATCCGGAGTTCCTAGACAACCGAGATCTAAGAGGGTGTTTGGTTTGACGTAATGTTTTTAAAGGATTTGGAATCTTTGTTCTGTTTGGTTTGTTAGATCTTAAATAGACTTTACTTTCATTCTTTATAGATAATTTATAAGAATATATCATAAATATTTATGAAATTAGTTAAATTATCTTTTATTAATTGATTATTACAAAACATATGTTTTTAACATTTTTAAAAGTATTATAACAAAACAAATTCCATAAAAAAAAACCATAAAAATATTATCCTTGAGATTTTTAGAACCAATATTTGTGGGATTTCAATTACGGACTTTGTTTTAAACCGAACGTGGGATTTCAATGTAATTTAAATTCCAAATTCCATCTGACCTCGCAACCCAAACGGCCATAAGTGCATGTATAACCACTAACAATAAATGTGGAAATAATGGGTTTAACAAGTAGATGACAATATAAACATAATAAACCAACCACTAACAAGATCCCGACGATATAATCCAATATCAAGCAAATAAAATAAAGGCAAGCAAAACGAGACACCAAGATTTACATGGAGGTGGTGTACATCCGCAAGAGAGATAAAGATCACTAAAGGGCGTCTACCAAATGCTTATCGACAAGACACACCACTTGCGCTTACCTTACCAAATAAGATTCTCGACCATCAAAGTGACACAGTAGGCAATAATCTTAACCGCTAAGCACCAACCGAGTAAGAGTCACCACTCTTACTTATCGGGTAAGATAAGTGGCGGATCCAAGATTTTTGTTTAGTGGGGGCACCTTTAAGGTAGATTAAAGACCTTCAAAGTTGTTCGATGTGTCTTTAGCCTAATTCCACCTTTTCGAAGGATTTTTTAAAGTTTTTCTTGGTTGATTTTGAGGGATTTTTAAGTTTTTTTTGTCGATTTCGAGAGAACTTTTCTGTTTTTTGGGTTGATTTTGAGAGACTTTTTTTGATTTTTTGATTGATTTCCAAGTTTTTTTTTATTAGTGGGGGCACAGGAAGGGGAACTACCGGAGGGATCTATAATAGAATGTTTAACAAAAAATGGTTTTTAACCTAGGAAAAGGAGGAAAAAAATATATTAGTGGAGGCCCTTCCCCCCCACCACGTAAAGACTATGTCCGCCCCTTGGTAAGATTGTTGGTTCTTGTTATGTCACCATCACTTAGTTTATCGGGTAACATTCTTGACGATCAAAAACGGATTGTTGGTAAGTATTTTTTACCCGGTAAGCGCTTAACGGGTAAGATTATTGGTTCTTACTATGCTTCTTACCGGGTAAGATTCTAGATCCTTAGAATGCTCATCCGGAAGGTAAGTGACACACGGTAAACGCTTACCCGGTAAATGTTTGGTAAATGGCCCATTGTAGATTGAAAGCATATATAAATCATAGTGTAACAATACAAATATAAAATACTGGGAATGGAAAAAAGAACCTCATGAGATTTGGGGAGAATCGTTGGATAAAAAGAGTGAATTAATGGCTTAGCAGTGCATTTGAGCGGTTTGAATATGCAAATCATCCATCGCAACAACCGGGAGCGAAAGTGATCATCCCCATATTAGAGAGATTTTAGGGGTGTGGCTAAAGATGCGGAGGAGCAAGTTAATAGCTTTGAAGCTTGTACATTTAGCATTAAAGCTTCTACAACCTAAAAATTCAAGAATAACCGAAACTGGCTTTTATAATATAGTAAAAACTATTTACGTACTCACGTGCAATGGAGCGTGAAGCATCTCGAAATCGAAATCGAAATCGAAACTGAGAACTCGAAGCGACAATCATGTTTCATTTTTTGTTCTATTTCCTTCTCGATTTCAATTTTACGGATCTATTTGGTTTTATATCGCAAATTGGATAGTAAAAGTTAGTGGCACCAATTATTAAAAAGGTCTAAACTTATTTTGAATAATACTCAAATTTCAACTTTTTTCTATCTCAAATAATGAAGAACTACACATATAAGAACAATCCAGTTCTTTTATTTCATTTCATTCAAAACACAAGATAAATGCTTGATGTTTTTAAGAATGTGGTTATGGCAATGAACCGGATGAAACATCTTGCTAATAAATCCATTTTTGTTAACCCGAAGGGCTTTCTTCTTGCCTTTTTCCTATTATCATTACCTAATCCACAAAATATAATTGAGAACTGTGACAACTGTAACACCCGTGATTTTTTTTGGCAAGTAATTGTCACCCGGACGTTTCTGTGACTTGTAAACTTTGGGGTTTTGTTGGAAAATGCATTTTTGAAAGTTCCTAAGGGTTTCGAGAGTGTTGGCGTGGAAGAAGTCAAGTTTTGGGACTCGAAGAGGTTTGGGCGACAATGCCCGCGACAGTGACAAGTGTCACTGTCGCCGTGTCACTCTCGCGGGAGAGGTACCATGGGCTCTAAGGAGCGGGCGACTATGCCCCGCGACTATGCCAAGGGCATAGTCGCTGTGTCAATGTCCCTGGCGGGGGCTGAGAGGCTGTTAAGTCTGAATTTTCACCATTCTCCTCATTTCTCACTTCTATCTTCTCCCCTTTTCTCTCCCAAACCTCAAAGACAAAACCCTAACCCATTTTTAGGGTTTTTCCCCCTTGAACCACATGATTCTCCATCATCTAACTAGTGGGATCTTGAACCACAAAACCTCCATCTTCATCTTCCTCATCAAGTTCAACGTGTGGGAGCTCGGGTTGAAGAGTTGGAATGGGTGTCCTCGGAAAGTCTCATCATCTAAAATGGTAAGTTTCCTTGATTTAATGTTATAAATTCTCCATTGATGTTTCCCCTAGTATTGGTTTATCAAATTTCGGATTTGATAGTTTTGGAGAAACTAGGGTTTTGATCTCGTTGGGGATTTTTAGTAAATAATGCTTGGGAAATGTCTCAAAATGGTTAAATATGGGTATTTATGGTTTGAAATGTATGGATCTAGGTTTTGGAAGTTTTCGTCTTGAGAATTCTAGTGCCCTTCAAAGGAGCTCAAGTTGGGTGAAATCTAGATTTAGCCTAAATATAGCGAGGTGAGTTCAAGTTGCTTTGTGAAAACTATTTACATGCCAAAATGTGTATTTTGAAGTAAAAATGTCTTTTACTTGGTATTTGTCAAAGTGTGAGTATTTTAATGAGTTTTCATATTTGAAAAACTTGGCTTATTTTAGTTTCATATAATGCTCATATTTGGGATTTGGACATCTTGATGAGTAATAGCATGATTTATGCATTTTGGGGATTTTGTACAAATAAAGTCCATTTTTATGACTTATGCATATTCGGTGATTTTTGGTACGAATGAAGTCTAATTTTATAACATACTACAGTTTGGGGCATTTGAGTTTATAAACTGTAACACCCTAAAAATAGGGATAACAAAAATCCTAAAAACGGACATGCGGTATTTAAAATTGCCAAAGCAAGAGCCTCCCAAAAATGGGGAAAATACATAAACCTGTTTAAATACAGTCGTAATTAAACGGACAATAAATAACAACCAACTAATCTAATTTTCATAACTAGAAAAGAGATTACAAATAAGGGTGTCATTTATAAACCCAAAGGTTCTCCTACCGAAAGTAAGGCCAAATGCAATATTCCCAAATCTCTCACCCCAGCACTATGCCAGCTTAGAATCGGTGCCGCTAAAACCTGAGATACACATCGACACCAAACAAGTGTTAGGCCAAAAATCCTAGTGAGTTGAACAATAATAAGCATGCAGAACATATATGACTCTTATCTGCAGTTAACCAATTTTCCACATGTATGGAGTCAACGGGGGATACCCATAGCACCAAACAATTCCAACCCATAGTCGATGTACCTTGATGCCCTTAACAAGAAACACCCCAAAGGCCTGGCACACCCGAAGATTTCACCTCCCCCGAGTGGCGGAGGTCTAAGCACATACCATCACGATGGCGCCTACGACTACATCCTCCTTGTGTCCTTGACTTGGTTCGTCCGACATAATGCATATAGGAGGTCCTTAGGTATATTTCAACCAAATGTAATTCAATACCAACCATGGGTACAATATCACCCTCCTAATAGCATGAGGCCAATATAATGCATATAGGAGGTCCTTAGGTATATTTCAACCAAATGTAATTCAATACCAACTGTGGGTACGATATCTCCCTCCTAATAGCATGAGTCCAACATAAGACTTAATTATCCACATAACCACGTTGTAGATACAATATCACCAAGAGAGTATTCCAATTGGAAATCATCATATTATACCAAACATGTCAAAATACCCATAGTGAGTACATATAATGGAAACCCCAAATAATTCCACAAAATAGGATAAATCATGGGATGATACTTCTATATCATATTTCTCACATAATCTCATGTAATAACCATCAAATACTTGAACCCGTAAAAATGACCATTTTGAGCAAATATGTGATAATAACAACAATTAAGCAAATATGATGTGTATCCAGTTTTGACAAAAGTTTAGTAAACCCACCTTGCTAGATTTAGACTAAATCTAGATTTTACCCAATTAGAACTTGAGGAACTTGATTCTTCAAACCAAATCTTTCAAAACCTAGATCCACAAGGTTCCAACCATAAATATACATAATCAACCACAAAGAATCGTTTCCCAACCTTACACATGAATACCTCAACTGATACCGAAATCATAACTTCTATAAATGAAGAGAATAGAAGATTACCTTAGTCCAAACTTGAATCCACCAATCAAAACACCTCTAGTTCACCAAAATGATTACAAACCTTCAATCTAAGAAAGGAAGAACAAAGGGTGGATGAAACCCTAGAAAACTTTGGTGAAGAAGATGAATAAGGAGAGATGAGAAGCTTACCACCACAAAATACTCTAGTATACTTCAATAGACTTCCAATATCTTGCTAGATCCTTGAAGAGCTCTCAAAAACAAAACCGTAGCAACTTGAATCACCCAAATCGGAGCTCTGGATCAAAAGATATGAAGAAATGAAGTTTTTGGGTGAAATAGGGTTGAATCAGGCTTTTAACCCGCTGTTCCTGGTATTGCGCACGACCCGTGATCCCTTGTGAAGGGAAAACGCATGACCCGTGCGTCCCTCAGATCGCGAGAAATGTGTCCAAACACTGTTTTGGTCATAAATTCTTCGTTATAGCTCCGTTTTTGCTCCGGAAAGAACCGTTGGACTCGTAATTGAATCATTTATCCATCAAGACTATAAAATATAGGATTCAAGTCCAAAATCAAATATCTTATTTTTCCTTAATATATCGGTTTCTGTATTAACTTGGATTGATACATTTCGAAAATCGGGGTGTTATATAAACCATTTGGGAATATCTTTGGTTTCAATACGTGACAAGTTTTGGGTTAATCCCATCTTTGAGGTATGTGTCTTCAGAAACGTTGTTTAAAGACATTTCATTATTTGGGGAACGTTAATTATCGGTCAATTGGATTTCGAGCATTTTTAGCTCTCGATGTCGATTTAAAGAGTATTGAGGACATTTGTCCAGTTTTAATGGCTCGATTTAGAACCCAAATTACGATTTACATCTTAATGCATTTTATTGCATATTATTGATAATTACATGCTCGAGTGCGTTGGTCATTCATGAGTAGTCATGTAATGTTAGACTGTGTTGCATTGGATCCATAGGCACGTAAGTCGGTCCTATTTGATGGTCAATTGGGTGGTACGGGGTTGGACTCCGGGACTCATGTTTTATGACCGAAACTTGACAAGGAGGCACTAGGAGGGTTGAGTCTGGATAGTGCTGCCTGGGAGGTGAGTACTGTGACCTCCGCCATTTGGGGAATTTCCTTAGTTGTAGTCCCCAGTATGTCGGGCCTTTTGGGGAATTTCTTTAGTTTTCCCGGGGTGTCAGGCCATTTGGGGAATTTCCTTAGTTGTAGTCACCGGTGAGCCGACCCTTTTGAGGTGGAGTTCTTTGTAACAGCCACCAAGGTCAACTGTCTCTTTTGGTGAACTTGTCAAGAGGTCGTAGGGGCACTTGGGCTAGCGTGTCGTGAATTGTCATACGATCAACATTGTTTGAGTGACATACTTTTGTGTTCCTCCACTCTCAATGGATACGGGTATCCCCCGTTGTTGGCCCGCTGTATTTTGGATATGTGATTGTCCATGCTTTAATATTTGGATTTCATTCCATTTTATGGTCGCGTGAGTATTAAGTTTCAGTTCCATGTTTTAATGGCATATCATATTTATATGGATTGTTTTCCGTTATTTAAGGATCGAGTATTATGTCCCACCCGTGTTTTGGGTGTTTTGGGATATGAAGTATTATTTACATTTTCACGAATTTGAGTGTCGAATTATAATCCCGTTTTGGGTAAGTTATGGGTTGCATCGTTTTATAAAGAATGTGTGTTTGGGAGCATTGTCTTTAAAAATGCATATTATGGGAAAACGCGTCATTTTCGTTTTTAAAGTAAACCATTTCAAAAGATCCGGATTTGGACGGAATTCCTTTCTTTTAAAGATCTATTCATTCATGTTAAAACTCTTGAGCTCACTAGGCGTTAAGCCTAACATTTTTATTTGTCGGCATGTGCATTAGGTTCCAGATGGGGGTTTGGTTCTAGCAGTTCTATGAAGAGACGTGCTTAGTTTTTTCACAAGCGTAAGTATTTGGTGAAGTCTTTCGTAGTTTGGAGATAGTGACCATTATTGGGTTTTAGTAGCACCCGTCCTTATTATAGATTGTTTGTATAGAGTGAATGTGTGTATTGAGGTTAAATATTAAATTGTGGTTGTAGATGATTCATTTGTTGGTGTATTTAGAAAATTTTAAATTAGTTGCTATTTCCATATTTGAGGGTGTTACAAGTTGGTATCAGAGCTTAAGTTTGAGAGAATTAGGTATTGATCTTTGAATGCCTAGACTCAAACTAGCGTTCTTATAAGTGATTGTAAGTGAAGTGCACATTAAAACCTTAAAATAAGATATTTTGGAGTTGATCAAGTCGCTAGAAACAAGAAACTTGCCGAGGGTCGCAAGGATGAGCATGTACGGTACATTCATAATGACACCTGACCAGTGTTATGGTGAACCTATATGCTACATGTGTATACTTGAACTACCTTGGTAAGATTACCGTTGGGGTAGTGAGAAAAGTTTCGAAGCGAGTGATCTAAAGAAGGGTTGATGTTTATAGCAATGTCACTTTGGAGTGACAGTTAAGACATGGTGAATGCTGAAAATTGACCATTGTGGGTCAGGATTGTTGGTTGGATTAGAACTACCAGTTTGTTAGATTGACTCTATTTCAAGGAGAAATCGTAAGTTAACCATATCGGTGTGATAGTTGCTCTAAGATGTTTGACGCATCTGGATGACAATAGTATGAAATTGAGAAGCGTAGTCCTAAGATGTTGAGTGCCGATCCGAATTCATTCACGAAATTTATTTCTAAAATAAGTTTGCATCAATTGTTTCTCATGTTTTCGAAGCATAAATTGTGTTATACTATGAAGTCTTGATAAAACATTTAACACTCATCAGATTTTAAACCGTGAGCTTAAGCATGCATGAAATTGTTTTGTTGCATGTGATTGCAAATTTATATTGAAAATCTCTCTGTCCCTGTTTTGCGTCTAACACTATTTTTGGATATTATAAGGACCCGTATTTTAATGTCAGTTGGTGTATTAGGCGTAACTGTAGAATTTTTAGCCTTGACATTGGATCTCTTCCACGTATGTTAAGGTTTTAAAGGAAAAGTTGTCCCACTGTTCTTGAGTCGGAGTATTCTGGAAAATTTTAGTCAGTATGAGTCGTGCTTAATTTTACGGGGTATAGTTTTGCAACCTTTTGAGTTAGTGAATGTATTTTGAGATGCGTGAGTTTAATTTTATGGCTTATAATTTACGAACTTTTGGGGTGTCGTATCTCGTGAGAGTTTTGTGGGAAAGAGTCACTTTATTTTACGTGGTGGTCTTAGAGTTTTGACATTTTTAGACTTATTGTCGTTTTACGCTTTTCATGTTGGGAAGCAGAGATTTTGACACCGCTTGATTTTACCGTCAATGAGTTTATGAAAGTTTAGTTGGGCATATGGCGTCTTATTTTATGACCATTCGAGCCGCGTAATAAAAAGAAATTTTGGAACGTATAGACTTGCATTAGTGTGTGCATTAAGTTTACGAGTCTTGTTTAGTACTTTGTCTCATGCAAGTCTTGCACCTACATTCTTGCAACGGTAAGAGGCACCATGAAAATCTTAATGTCGCGTGACTGCATCCTGAGTTTTACACGGGTATATGTGCATACTTTTGGGTTGAATTTGATTTTCACTCGCGGAAGTAAATATGTGAAATAATTTTGTTGCCTCATATTAAACTTTTAAACTAAATGTGCTTCGATTGTTGACCTTGTTGTTATAAATTTTCTGTAATGTACGAAATGAATTTTCGGGTTGCATATCGTTGTAGTTACCATCTTTGTCAAATGTGCTTTATTGGTGCGGCTCAAGACTTTAAACTCGATTTGAGAATTTATTTGCGTCCCCATCATTCTACAAAGTTTTGGGGAATAAACTGATGTATAAGAGACTTGTTGAAAATTTTATGCCGCAACGTTTTTGGTTAAAGAAGAAAAGTTTAAAGTTAAAAGTTGCGAAGGTTTCTCTTGGAGTTGTGCAAACATTTATTTCACGTGTTTGGGGTACCAGAATTTACTTTCATGTTTATAGTGTGAATTTTTGCTACACATCTTTTGTTACTGTTTTATTTACGTAAACATCGATCGAAAGAAATTTGGAAATGGTTTTATATGTGTAGCGTCGGTGATTAATTTTCAACTATCGAGTGATCGGTAGTGGATTTTACTGCACGGCCAATTATTGTTATAAAGCTTACGTATTTAAAAGTTTTATGAAAGTTTAAATTAGTATATTAGTTGAAAACCTTGAACTCAATAGGCCTATAGATTTAACCCCTGTCGTGGAAGGAGTTGCTATTGAGGGACTGGAGGAGTCCTTGGGAGTTGAAGCATCGGATAACCTGACTTGTGGTCAATCTTGAATTTAAGTTTCAGTTTGAATCGATTCGCGCTTGAATAGTGGAGGTAGTAGATTTAAGTCTTCCCATTTATTTAAAGGGTGATTTTATACTTCTGTAATCATGCGAGATAAGGTCTTAGGTAATTATCTGCGATTAGATTGGGTTCGTTTTGGTGGTTTGCTCGTCGGTGTGACATCATTGTTTATGCTGATGGTGTACCGTCTTTGTGGGTTTCACGATCAAAGGAAATTCTTGTGATCCGTTTGTTAAAGATGTAAGATATGGAATTTTAACTTTCTGTTAGGTATCAACCTTGAAAGATCGAACCGATGGTTTTTCATTGATTTTGGGTAGTTTAAATTTATTTATTGGGTTTATAAGGGAAGTTCCTAGCTTGAAAAGAGAGTAAACATGTCACGATAAGAAGATATGTGTGGATTTGCTCATGGATTGATTCAAGCAACCAAAATAGATCATGGTAGAGGAATCGAAATCGGACACTATGTAACATCCTAAAAATTTGGGGTAATTTAAAAATTGAAAATTTGGCTATATAACGTCTATAAATGATATAAACCAATCTACCCAAAACGGTAGATCTAAAACCTGCAATAAAGAATACGACCAAACGGACCAAAGTATATCAACCCAACACGGGAACTTTAATACGGTAATTACAACCCATGGCAATAATAAAGAATAAACTTGACAACCTAATAATCTAACTTGGGTGAGACAGATTAAAGTCGGGTGTCGCTATTCTTCCAAAAGCAATAACCTATACTTCAAAAATATCGGTCACTAGATCATCAAAAAGACCGCTCTCGAACCCAAGGCCGTCCACTCAATCCCGACGCACCCCACCGCTAGAATGACTGCCATACATGACAACCAAGAACAAGTGTTAGGCTAAAACCTAGTGAGAATAATTAAGCGGAAATTAAATTGAACAATAAACCCGTTTGAAGTCATGCAACTGATCTAGTCGTGAGCTAAATCAAGACAAAACCAATAAACCATTAGCATCCAGTAAATACTATCAATAGTTCAAAACCACATAGCGAGCTCAACTACTCCAAGTCTATTGCTCGAAAGCATCAAGTCAACCACTCCAGGTCTATTCTTGAGAGTTCCCAAAATTGGGCAACTCGGGCACAATGGGATTACACCTTACTGTCCATGGAACGCTGCCCAACCCTATAGGCCCACACCCTACTTACCATGGAGCCCGATGCCTATCCCGTGCCAAGGGTAACCAAATGTCCGGACAAGACATTGGAATACCGTGCATATAGATCCATTGCACTAAACCAATACAAAACAGACTATTACAACCATCTTTAATCATGTATGTAATTCATGTGACCAAAACCCAAATATGAAAGTTATTAACATGGATTATCTCACATTAATTAAGAAACTTCATACACACAATCCCATCAATGATAATACGGTAATCCCGTTTCAAAAGTCAACATACCCATTAATTTGTCCAATACACCATATATTCCCAAAACCCTAGTTTTTCCTTCATTAATATCAAAATCCCAAATAACCAATATTAGATATCAAATGAGTAAATAAGCATGAAAAATCATTCATTTCTCTAAAATCCCCTTCCATGAAACTTTGTTCCATCCAATATCTATAATATTGCCAAAACTCATAGTTAGGTCAAAACCCAACAATCCCAAATATGATTAGGAGACAAGGGTAAAATTATAAACACATAAACCCTAACATTTATATTAGATAGATGGTTAAGAAAACTCACCTTAAATGGTTACAAGAAACCCTAGGTGACAACCCTTGAAGATAGAATGTAGAAGACGACTTGGTGATTCAACCACAAGATTCTCAATCACCTTCACCAACCTAAACAAACCCAATAAATGGAAATGATGATCCTCACTTAGAGCAATAAATGAAAGGGAGTGAAACCCTACCTTTTTCTCTCTTCAAAATCGGCTCTCCAAAGCTTCCAAAAGATAAAATGAGCTAAAAGTCGCGAAATGGCATTTAATTGACCCTGGGACCGCCCGCGAGAGTGCCACGCGAGAGTGACAATGTCACAATCGCGTGTCATAATCGCTCGAACTATGGACCTTATGGTACAAACCCCGCGAGAGTGCCACGCGAGAGTGACAATGTCACAATCGCGCCAAGCCTACGACTCTCGGTACAAACCTCGCGAGAGTGCCTTGCGAGAGTGACTCCTGTCACAATCGCGGGCACTATTGCCCCAGTTGTACCGAACCTATAATTTCTCCATTTCGACCCGAATGCACGCGCGATCAGAATGAATACATACCGAAATTGAGGGTGTTACACACTACTAGAAGAGACAAGACAAGCCACATGGTTGCAGAACTGGAGACTAGCAACAACCATGGGCAATTGCGGAAATGAGACACCCTTGAATGATATGGCTATCCAATGGAAAATGAACGATTAAATTCTTTTCAAACAACATCAACCTCTGACTGAATCAGAGGTGGACTCTGAAATGGCGTCATTCATGCAAGTGTTAACTGGATTTTAATCATACATGATGAGTTTCCTCAAGTATTTTGGTCCTTCATACTTAAATTAAACAACATGACAATTTTAGTTGTTAATTGATACACACTTGAATATAATTTTTCATTATACTTGGATGTGCTTCATACATGTGTCAGTTTTGTTAACTAATGATGACATGCCTTTTAGGTGTTAATATACATGTAGAAATCTTGTTAATATTTTTAGCACGGTTACATCCTTTGTATTCCCTTTCTTTAGTGTTGACTTCTCAAAAAGATATATAATATCATTGACTCAATAGTTGATCTTAACGTTCTTGTTGCCCTAAAGAAAATAATCGTAAAAACACACCAAAAAGGGCATTAGGTATTCAATTTGGTATCCAATTAATTCTAAAATATACAAAATTTACTTCTAAAAGAGTGTCCTAATGCTGACAATTTATTCCAAAATAGTTTCAAAATGATTCCAATGATATTTTTAGCTTTTCTATTTGGTATATATCTTCGAAGATGTTGAATGTTGAGCTTGTTTAGATAATACATATTGATATATATTCTTGTCAATTTTTAACCCGATTTTATGAAAAAAAAATCTAATCACGAGTATATTCATATAACATTTCTATTATAGAACATCTAACACTAATTAGGACATATGTACAACTTGTAAATGGATTTTGAACTTTATTAAACTAACTAATCGATAAAAATGTTCAAATAAAAAATAAACGTTGATTCCTATTAATATAACAAAATACTTAAACAAGAAACATGAGAGAAGATCGGAGCAAAATGTCATTCCGTTAACATATTATTTTTAACGGTGTTAATGGGAGAGACCAAAATCAATTAAAAATTCATATCCTAAGGGGGGTTTTTTGTAATAAAATTCTTTTAACGCCCTAAATTGGAAATACATAAAACTAGAGAACCAAAAGGGAATTACATATATATCTTCTTTAATTTCACGCTACCGTATAAACCCTAGAAACAGATTTATATCCCTGAAATCCAATCAAATCAAAATGTTAGCTTTCGATATCCAATTTGAAATCATCAAAAGGCTTCCTGTCAAATCATTGATTCAATTCAGATCCGTCTGCAAAGCATGGAAGTCATTCATCGATTCCTCTCATTTCATTACTGGTTACAGAAATCAGTCGCAACATCTGATGATAAGGTACACAGTACTCGGACATGGGGAAGAACCTGAGGTAAAATATGTTTCTTATGTCGATGATGATGATACTAATTTCCCCCAACAAAACTTTGCCCTAACTGTTCCTCCTCTCATTCAACTAACAATGACAATAACAATCGATAGCTCTCATGGCTTGTTGGGCTTGATCGGTTATGCTCCAGAGCCAAACGATTCCGATCCCACCTCTAAAACACAAATGGTTGTTCTTTGGAATCCCACAATTAGAAAATCGGTTGCTGTTGTTGTGCCTAATGTTGATGTGGTACATCAGCCGTTTACTTCTGTTGTTGGTTTTGGGGTTTGTCCTGACACCAAGGACCCCAAGCTTGTCAAGATTACATATATTTATGATATTAGGAAAATGGAAAGTATAAGTTGCATCCCCTGCCAAGTTATGGTTTTCACATTGAGCTCAGGGGAATGGACATGTTTAAGTAGCAATCAGCAGCTGCCTCGTAAATCAAACGTATTTACATGGTCTCAGACAGTTATAGGTCAGTTTATCTATTGGTTTGCATATGATCGGATTAATGTGAATGGTGGATCTCGTAATCTGATAATGTCATTTGATATGAGCTCTCAAGAGTTTAGAGAGATAGACCTCCCAGATAGTTTGGCTGACATGCCTATGTTTGTTTCTAGGCTAAGGGAGTCTCTTGTTTTGCTTGAGTACTATACAAATATCACAACCCATAAACAAGTTTGTGATGTATGGATGATGGATCATGGCGATTCAGAAGTTTTTACAAAGCTATTCACCGTTAATGCAACAAATGCATCAGTTTCGGAGACTCTGGGATTTAGAAAGAGTGGCGAACCTATAGTTGAAATGCAGGATGATGATGAAGACTTTGTTTCAACCTGCACACTTGTAGTTTATGAACCTTGCTCAGAGCACGTCGAGGATCTTGGGATTCGCGGAAACGAATTCTCTGTGTATTCCTACACGGAATCGCTGCTTCTGCTAGATCATGATGATGGCCACATTGTAAGGTGTGGAGATGTGAAGAGGTGACTTTCTTTTGGAACACGCAATCAAAGGTTTATATAGATCGACGAGGTTGAAGTGAAATTATCATGCATATTAGTTGATAAAAAGTGACAACTTTGAGCATTTTTGTTCTCAGACTCCGATTAAAAAACATGGTATATTTCAGTTTTATGTTTTCACTTCATACATGCCTAATAGTTGTAGTTTTTAATGATGACATGCCTTTTTAGGTATTAACATACAACAAAGAGTATGAATGGACAATACTTGCTTGTTATCTTCATCTCCTTTATCTTGCTTCTGTTGTTTATAAATGTTTATAATATATGTTTTACAGAGCAGAAAATAGCCATAAACTGATCACCATTATGCTGGAGTAAGGCAGAAAATGGCTCTTCTTTGGAATCCTTCAATGTGAATCACAATTTTCAAGTGTCATTGGTTTTGGGGTTTGTCCTGACACTTGTGATCCAATGCTTGTCTATATTACATTTATTAGTAAATGGTTGGATCCAAAAAGAATTAGTTGCATCCCTTGCCAAGTTATGGTTTTTACATTGAGCTCAGAGGAATGGACAATTCTAGAATGTGGTAATATGCCTCGTAAATCAATTGGATTTACATGGTCTTCGACAGTTATAGTTCAGTTCATTTACTGGTTTGCTTATGATAGGATTGATGAGGATGGCGGATTTGGGTTTCGTAATCTGATTATGTCATTTGATATGATTCACCTTCCTGATGATTTGGATCACGTGCCTGAATTAGCATTTTCAGTCTCTAGGCTAAAGGTGTCTCTTGTTGTGCTTGAATACAGTAAAAATACAAGCAAGCATCAAGTTGTGGTGTATGGATGATGGAGGATGGTGATCCAAAATCGTTTACAAATCACCAGATGCAAGGATAAAGAGGAATCTGGGATTTAGCAAGACTGGTGAACCTATTAATAATAGAAAAGGAATATGATTCACTACAAGAAAATTGAGTTTTAGAGAAGGAAATTTTAGAGAAGAATTTGGAAGTGTACGTAAAAATAGTTTTTAGAGAAGTATTTGGTTGACAAAAGTGAAAAATGTATCTAAATGCCATATGATTTTTAGAAAAGCATGTTAAGGCAAATTATACACTACCAGACTTGTATCTAGAAGTATTAGAGACGGTTTTTAGAAAAAGCTTCCCAAAAAATGAAACCCAAAACTTTAGCAACGCTTTTATGGAGCGTATCTAAAAGGTTTTCTTTTGAAATAAATTAAAAAATTTACGGAAATTGTGCTGAAAATCTGAAAAGAACACGAAAGCCTAATTTCTACAATTGTCTTGCATCTCGCCTCCTTTCAACGTTATCAGAGCCCATTCTCATCTGAGTTTTCAGCAATGATCGTCTACATAATCTCAAATTAGTTCATCAGTTCATTCTCCTCTAGATCACGTCGTTTGGCTAGGTAATTTTCAGTTCTATCCCATCGTTTTTTGATGCACAATAAGAACACGTGGTTGTTTTCAATTTGTAGAACTTTTGTGGATGAGTATGAACAGAGAATCCATGGATGAAGATTGAAAAGTAGATTTCTAATTTCTAAAATTTAGGTCAAAATTGAACATTATTTTGGGCTGGTTCAATGCAAAGCAGTTCGTGTTCGTATTGCTCTCAGCTTAAGGTTTTGTTATTTGATTTATTATTTCTCCTAAGATTGCATATTGTGTAGGTTTGTAGATGCTACTAAATAAGCATTTCATCGATTACTGGTAATTGATTTGAATATGTTGTTTGTGGTTTGCTAACAGGATTTGATTATGAATACATATCCATTAATCTGTTCAAACAAGAGCAACACAGTCCTGGTAACGAATTCGAATTATTTCAATTTCAAGGGTTATAATCTGAATGAGCATGTTAGCTGAATATGTGCTTGTATCCACTTCTTTTCTTTAGTAAAAGAATACAAAGTCTGTATTTGAGAATATTCATGAAGAGATTAAATGCATGAAATAGAATTTTATTAAAAAAAAACTTTGGTTCCATGTGTGTAACAGAAAGTATCTGGTCTCTCAATGTTCAAATTGGATCTTCTCTTATACATATTTGCCCATTAGCAGTCGATACAAGGTGTTGCTGAGATTGATTGTGGTCCTCAAGTCTTCTCAAAATTTCCATATTTAGGATTCTTTTGGATATTTGATCGTTAGTCAAAGACTTCTTTTGAACTACTTGCCATGTCAAACTTACAAAAGACATTAAAAACTTTATCTTAATCACAAATCATATGTCTTGAGATATCTGGTTTTCTCAAACAAGCTTCATATTGGAGCCACAGTGATGTCTCTCCTTTACAAGAAAGTGATTCCCACTAGATACATAGATGGTCTTCAAGTTTGATGCATTTTAGATGTTTTATTTCCAAGAAATCTTGATTAACGGTGAAGTCCTTAAAAATGGAGCAGTGCAAAAGAGCCAGTAATTTCAGTGATGAGTAGACAAATTGGTAATTTAAGAGACCATATAGAGGCCCAGAGTTGCAAAGATGATGAACAATGGAATGATGTTTGAAAGTTTCATTTTGAATGTGATGTTGCGTAAGTCTCAGATCGATTTCATCCAACAGGAACTGCAAGCTCTTGAAGTCCCTCTTGTAAATTTGTTCTTTTGCAAATTTACAAGAAAATGGAGTTCAGCCTCTAATGTAGATGCTCTCTATCCGCCTGTTGCTTTCAATTACGTAAACATTCATGATAAATATCATGAATAATGAAAATGCATGATGATATTCACGATGAGTAATATTCATGAATAGTTGCTGCACATGGTTCTCAAAATATCTACACTTCCTAAATGAACTTTCACTTATATACAGTGTGCGTGTATGCGTAAGGGGAAGTTTTTTATTTGGCTTCTGGGATCTGGTCTACAAACTGTAGTTTTTTACAGTATGAAAAACAAATATTAAAATGGTTCATTGGATTATAAGTTGATGGGTTTGCTGATTTTGGCTTCTGGGTACTGATTTTCTCATATGGGGTTTGCAGTTCTTGGTCAGTTTACTATGTCTAGCTATCTTTCTCTTGTTTTCTTGATTAAAAATTGATTTTTGTTTTCTAGGTATGTGTTGATTTCTTGAAATTGATGGGGGTTTTAAGATTAAAGGGAAAATACTGTAGATATCTTATTTGTCAACTCAATCTTTTTCCTTATTTATTTCTTCTTGGTGTTGAAATTCAGCCATGTAATGAGAATTTCTGGTAATGTCATTTGTCAAATAGCTCAATTTTGGATTCTGTTATAACCCAGATGGCTACAGTTTTCAGGGGAATCACTTGATAAATTCTGCTACATTTGTATCTTGATAGTTAACCTTAGGGGTGTTCGCGGTTCGGTTTGGTGCGGTTTGGGGTAAAACCGCAAACCGCACCGCATATGCGGTTTGAGCATTTTTCCAAACCGCACCGCATATACCTCAAACCACACCAAACCGCACCGCAAAATGCGGTGCGGTGTTGTTTATGCGGTTTGTACGTTACGCACTTTATACCTACAATTTAATAATTATAAGATCAAAACTTCATTTTAAAAACAATGAAAACGTAATCGTAGTCCAAAAAATAAAAATATTCAATACGTCCGATTCCTAAATACATATTATATAAATATTGCAATTATTCTTATGTACATATATGTGTGTGTAATATATATAATTAAAAATATATACATATATAATGTGCGGTGTGGTTTGAACCGTGGTTTGATAACTCAAAACCGCAAACCGCACCGCATAGTGCGGTTTGGTAAAAATGCAAACCGCAAACCGCACCGCATAGTGCGGTTTGGTAAAAATGCAAACCGCAAACCACACAGCGGAAGTTCTAAACCACGCTTTGTGGTGCGGTGTGGGCGGTTTGTGCGGTTTTGCGGTTTAAATGAGCACCCCTAGTTAACCTAGGTCTAAATATTTCTTGGTTCCAGTTTTTTGAAGAACTAGCTTACAGTTTTTAATTGGGAAACATCCAGAAAAAAAACCCAATAGACTTTTCGATTTTGAGGGGTCCACGGACAAGTTTGTATTTTCTATCTTAGTATTTTCTTTATGTTAATTGTCGAATGAGGGTTTCCTCCGTTGAAGACTGTGATAGCTCATGTGTATTATTATTAGCTTAAGTTTTCGTAGCTTTTGAATGGTTTTTACTTCAAAGAATAGAACAACTTGCTAAGTAATATTGGTTGTTTATCTTGATTCATGTCAAATGGGTTATATTGATTTCTATTGTCATTATGTAAGAAATTTTCTTGTGAGAAATTGGTGTTATGTGGCAAGTTGATTTGTGGGTCAAGATAGTATACAATTTCTAAATTTCATTGCATGCTTTTTTTACATAGCATGATAGAGGTATAAAGTAGTCAACCATGTTGTAGATCATAGTATTATGAAGTGCACATTTTAAATTTGTGTAATTTGTTATGGGTTTTTATAGTTTCTAGTGTTTATTGATCATTTCTTGATGTGGGTAATTTCTAGCCTTAAGTGGATAATTTGTTTTTGCTTTTCTGCATAATGAAATCAAGAAATGGGTTCTTAAGACAACAGGGGATTCTTATCGTAGACAAATGGATAATTTTTTGTGAGTTTTTATAGTGTTTATTGATCATTTTTTGATGTGGGTACTTTTTCACACAGGTATGGAATCGTATGATGAGTCATTGGAACCTAAAAAATCAAGGGTTAGTTATTATGCATGGTTTGGAATCTTTATATGCATCCTTGAGTTTATCTGGCTTCATATGCTTGATAAATGTTTGAATGTATCAAAGTAATGTTTTTCACAACTGATTTGATTTGCATGCCTTAGTATTGAAACATATTCGGTGGATAATATTGGATCCATCTGAAAATATGCCAATTTCCAGCTTTATTTTCTTGTATTCTCTTTAGTTGACAAAAATGGGAGATTAAGAGTCGTTTACCCAAACACTAGCCCTTTTAGCGCTTACCGCTTACCGGTGAAATTCAACAGTATTCACTTACGTTACTGGGTAAGATTTTAGTCCATCAAACGCCATCGTATGCAACAGTTTACCCCTTTAAGCGCTTACCGGTAAAATTCAACAGTATTCACTTACGTTACTATTCACTTACGTTACTGAGTAAGATTTTAGTCCATCCAACGCCATTGTATGCACCGGTTTACCTCGTAAGCACTAACCAACTCTTTGACCATTACGTACTGTATGGCAACAAGAACATCTCTTACGTTGCTGAGTTGGGACTTTTGATCCCAATTTTCTTTAAGCTTCATCTAATATCTTCTTTAACACACTCAAATGTGTAGTAAGATCAATATGTTTATTGTTTTTCTGGGTATGATACATAACTCTTTTTGTTGGATTCATAGTTATGAGAGGAAATCTTCAAATATCTTTCCTCCAAAAACTGGTTTTCATTGTCAGTTGTCAACACCATGGGATACCAAACAACTCTCTAGTAGAGAAACCTGACCAAGTGAGATTTAGAGGTTGTTTACCATATGCTAACAGGGTAGGCACTTACTGGGTGAGCATAACAATGATCAATAATTAATCCTACCTGGTAAGAGGCGTGACAGACCAACAATCTTACCTCGTAATTGAGAATGTTGACTCTTACCGGTGCTTCCCGTAGTAAGATTATATTGTCTGCAATGCCATTTTGATGGCTGAGAGTGGTGACTCTTAACGGTAAGTTTTTACCCATTAAGCATTTGGTAAACAACCCCGTAATCATGTAGTTTACAACTATGATGCAAATTTTTATTTGTCCCTTGGGATATGAATGCACCACTTAATAAAAGATTTGATCCAACCTTGTGCCATCTTCCTATGGTATGTAGTTGGTGCATGAAGCATAAAACCAAACCAAATCAAAAGAACCCAATAAATCCTAAAGATAAGGTCTACACTATGGGTGTGTAGGATGTAAGCAAACATTTTCTGTACGCTCCACCTTATGGGGTATGTAAGGATGTAGCTTCCTAGTTGCCAATAACCAAATATATCAGGATTTTCAAGCGAACAGTTGTTCTGCTATTTGTTGATTGAATATTGCCATGTGTAAAGCTAGTTGATTAATTTTAAGAGATACTTTATTAGTTAATAGTATATAATGAACAAATGTTTTTAGGAGGATCCAAATGAAAAAATGTTTTTAGGAGGATTCAGATGAACCTATATCGATCATTTTAGAACTTGGAAAGAATTTCTATGCATTGATTACGTGATGTGAAAAGGTGGTCATGACTTCAGCGTCACCAAAACAAATCTCAAATGATCCGGAGTTCCTAGACAACCGAGAACTAAGGGGGCGTTTGGTTTGACGTAATGTTTTAAAGGATTTTAAATCCTTGTTCTGTTTGGTTTGTAGGATCTTAAATGGAATTCAATTTCATTCTTTATAAGTAATTTATAAGAACATGTCATAAATATTTATTATTACAAAACGAATGTTTTTAACATTTTTAAAAATAATGTTACAAACAAATTCTATAAAATCTCGTAAAATACTATCCTTAGGATTCCTGAAACCAATATTAGTGGGATTTCAATTACGGACTTTGTTTTAAACCAATGTGGGATAAAAATGTGATTTCAATTCCAAATTCCATCGGACCTTGCAATCCAAACAGTCATAAGTGCATGTATAACCACAAACAACAAATGTGGAAATAATGGGTTTAACAACAAGTAGATGACAATCTAAGTATAATAAACCAACCACTAACAAGATCCCAACGATATAGTCCAATATCAAGCAAATATAATAAAGGCAAGCAAAAACGAGACACCAAGATTGACACGAAGGTGGTGTACATCCACAAAAGAGATGAATATCACTAAGGAGCGTTTACTAAATGCTTATCGGGAAAACACCATGCTTACTTTACCAAATAAGATTCTCGACCATCTAAATGACATAGTAGGCAATAATCTTAACCGCTAAGCACAAAGCGAGTAAGGGGCCGTTTACCAAACACTTACCCGGGTAAGTGCTTACGACGCTTACCAAGTTATATTACATTAACCGGTGAATATGGCAATGACCAATAATTTTATCCGGTAAGAGCGAAAGCAATGGTCGAGAGTCTTACCCGATAAGTGAGGGCGGCGGCTTACCCGGTTAGCTCTTACCGGGTAAATTTTTGCCTACAATACCATTTTAATGGACTAAAATCTTACTTGATAAGATAAGTGATAACGTCGAATTTAATCGGTAAGTGCTTACCGGACAAGTGTTTGGGTAAACGACCCCTAAGAGTCACCACCCTTACTTATCTGGTAAGAATGTCGGGTCCTTATCATGCCACTTATCGAGTAAGATTCTCAGTCCTTGTTATACTCATGTGGTAAAAAAAAAGTGACCCAGTAAGAATTTACATGGTTAGCGTTTGAGAACGACCATAATATTAACCAAATGTAGGGGTGACAAGTTACTTTCAATGAAAGATGATTAAAAATAGATAAAACCGTAAGGTACGCTCTTCTTGGGGATTTTTATATGATAGGGAAGAAACAAGTAGTGAACAAAAGAAGCATGCAACAAAGGAAGGACAAAGATCCCGTATTTAGGGTATCCCTACAACACACACCATGATCAAAGAAATCACTAAACCACAGGGACCAAATCCACAATTCACTCATATATATATATATAGTGGAAGGATATTTTGCAACCCACATCTTAACCGTTAGATTCATGATCGACGGTTATTTTATTTTTATATTTCTGTTTTTTTAAATTAAAAATATTGGGCCCCAAATCTATTGTTACCGCCGATCATGAATCCGACGGTTAAGATGTGATAGGGAAGAAACAAGTAGTGAACAAAAGAAGCATGCAACAAAGGAAGGACAAAGATCCCGTATTTAGGGTATCCCTACAACACACACCATGATCAAAGAAATCACTAAACCACAGGGACCAAATCCACAATTCACTCATATATATATATATATATATATATATATATATATATATATATATATAGTGGAAGGATATTTTGCAACCCACATCTTAACCGTTAGATTCATGATCGACGGTTATTTTATTTTTATATTTCTGTTTTTTTAAATTAAAAATATTGGGCCTCAAATCTATTGTTACCGCCGATCATGAATCCGACGGTTAAGATGTGAGTTGCAAGGTTTGCAACCTTTTTAAGGATTGCAAATAAAACAACGGCAATAATTTATGGAATGGAGGTTGATCTTAGCCAAAATACAGCTTTATTTTATTATACACCAGGAATTTTAAAAGACATAACTGATTTACAGAAAATAAAAATAGCATTACAAACAAAAGGATATGAAAATTATGAAGGTAACAATATTGTAATAAGTATTGGAGTACTAAGAAGAGCTAGTAACAGATCAGGTATGCAATACAAGGTAAACATCGAAGGAATAGTAAACACAATAGCATCAAAATCTATACAGATGATAAATCCAGTAAACATAGATCCTGAAGAATTAGCAGGATTAGAATGGAAATTAAAAGATTTAAAAAAACAAGAAAATGAAATATTAATAGAGGAGGTTGTAGTATTAACTCCCTTGTCATTCGTGTAGATTGAGAAGTACAAATAATGACAACCTTTTTCCCCGATCTCCTCTCTAACTTTTTCCTTATCAAACATATTTTGAATTTTGAAATTAAATAAAGATTTTATTAATATAAAATAAAATCTTTTAATTGTTTCTCACATCTCTCATTAATTGGCGAATTAGACCCTTGCAAATAATTATTTTCCCTCACTTGACATTTTGAGTCCACCATAATCTATACTATATTATAAAGATGGCATAAAAAACTCTTAATTACAACTCACTAAGCTTTATGTACTATCATTTAAAGTTATCTACATAAAATCTCTTAAAAATAACTAATAAAGCCTAATGTACTACCTGTAAAGCTTTTAACCCTAATTAATATATTTCATCCTTATCTCCCAAAATCCTTATCTCTAATCCTCAAACCCTAAAATTATGAAATTTGAATTCTGATAAACATAATCAAAACAGGATAAACATCTCAATTTAAATATAAAAAGTTTAAAATATATAAGATAATTAATGAATTTTAACAAACTACTTAATTTTTTTTATATAAAAAACATTATATTGTTAAGTCTAAATTAAACAAATTTATATATAAAAAACCATTATCACTTAATTAAAAAACAATTAATGAAGCAATATGTACTACTTTTAAATGCTTTTAACCCTAATTAATAAATTTCATTCTTATCCACCAAAATCCTTATCTCTAATCCCCAAATCCTAAAATTATGAAATTTGAATTCTGATAAACATAATCAAAACAGGATAAACATCTCAATTTAAATATAAAAAATTTAAAATATATAAGATAATTAATGAATTTTAACAAACTACTTAATTTTTTTATATAATAAACATTATATTGTTAAGTCTAAATTAAACAAATTTATATATAAAAAACCATTACCACTCAATAAAAACCATCCAAAATCGTACTGTAAATCAATAAAAAACAAAAAATAAAAATAAACATTAAAATCATGATGTATCTCGCTGCATTGCGCGAGTACGCTTCTAGTAATAATAATAATAACAACAACAACATTATTAATTGCAGTTATTAAAATAATTATTATAAAATATAATAATAATAAGTCAATGAAAATAAATAGAAATAAATTTAGTTTGTTAAAAAAGTATGACTTTTGTTCATTTAGGTAAAATATTGAGAGCATAATTGGAACAAGAAAATGGAAAAAGCTTCCAAATAGTATTGAAATGATGCCTCAAGTAGCGTGTTAACATGCTTATCATAAATCCAACGGTTTCTTTTAATAAACTAATTTACAGTTGTCAAATATGCATACAATACATAGGGGCTGTTAGGTAACGGTTTAATGGGCTGTATGATAGATATTACTTATTCGCTCAGCCATACCTAGTTGTTCGGTAGGAGCTTATTCGTCCAGCTGATGGCTGAGCGACTCAGCTACAAAAACCAAGTCATATAGACTCAGCCATTAAATTACAATACTTTAACCTCAGCTACCCTTTCTCTCCAAGACTCCAACCTTCTTCCTTTTCTTCCTTTCTTCCTTTCTTCCATGGTTTAAGGTGAAAAGCTGCTCTCCATCCAACTTTTGTGTGATTTCGTCGAACCAAAAACGTCAATGCTTAAATTTGGTCAGCTTCTTCAGTGCTCAAATTTCGTCGAACCAAAAACGGCAAACACTCGAACTAATAAATGGCAGAGAAACGCATGGCGACTAGGGTTTTTTTGGCGAGAAGGAGTCTTCCATGGAATTTTGTTTGATTTTCATAAATCTTTGTTTTGATTGGTTTGTGTAATGATAATGGGACGGTGGATTCAATTTTTAGTGTTGCTTCATTGATTTTGAACCAAAAGGGGCTCAGATCTCCATTAATAATAGAAGTTGCTCACCATCACCAGCACCTGGTTTTTTTTTCTATGGCCGACACATGTATTTTAGGTTTCTTCTATTTTAGGGTTAATGTTTTTTAGGTTTCTTGGTTGTTTTGTGATTCATAAATTTGGGTTTTTCTTTTTTTAATATTTGGGGTTTCATTTGATTTTATTGTTGTAAAAGAATTGATTCTATTATTTGTTTGTTATTGTTTAATCAACATTTTGTTGTTTTATAAAATTTCATGTTTAATATAAAACAAAAGGGTAAAATGGTCATTTCTGATATTCAGACTGTTTATTCAGCACAACAACCGAACAACAAATTAGTTGTTAACACACAAACAACTATATTCATACAGACAGCTATATCCATACAGGTCTTAACAGAAAACGAACCGAACAGCACCATAGTGTAATTTGTGGGACTCAGGGGCTTAGACCATCTTGAATATGTTATACCAAATAACTATAATGAGAACGTTAAATTTGGTGTAACACTATTCTTTTACATCAAAATTTGCATCACCTTTCACAATTGTTGGTATCTCATTTTGAGATGTATGTACTTTTATTTTAAAAGTGTTAAAATTGTAATAGCTTTTAGGAAGAAGTCCAAAAAAAAAATCAAATGTAAAAATAAATCCTTAGACTTTAGGAACTGGTTAACTTTACTTTAAATGTAAAAAAAAATATGTATTTATTTTAGTTTTACGGATTGAGTTCTTTTTATAAAGATAATGATAGAGTACTTTGTTAGGACTCAATTATTATTATTTATTCGATCATGGTTTTTAGTTGATTATTATCTGGAACTTAAGTCGTTATAAAAATGCAATAACAAAAATACAATCCAATGATTTTTTTAAAAATAAGGATCGTCAAAAAAATATAACCATAGGGACAAAACATGTGATTTAGTAGTAAAGTTATTTGTTTTTCAAACGGTTTTAGAGGAATTAGAGATCTTCGGCAAATCCGAAGTAGTTGCATCCAAGTTATGGTTTCCACATTGAGCTCTCAGGGGGAATGGACATGTTCATGTAGCAATCAGCTGGCTGGTAAATCAATTAAACTTTCACGTTTTTACATGATGATAGGTTAGTTTATTTATTGGGTTGCTTATGACCGGATTGCTATGGATGGTGGATTGCGCCTGATTATGTCATTTGATTTGAGCACTGAAATGTTTAGAGAGGTAGAAATCTCAGATAGTTTGTATAGATCATGTTTATGCGTGTCTAGGCTAAGGGATTCTCTTGTTTTGTTTGAGTACTAAACAAGTTTAGAGCACACAACCAATAAACAAGTTCAATAAGCGTTCTTTACTCATACACATTACGATTGTCTCTCCTAATCGAAATTTTAGTTAAGGTATGTACAAGTTTGTGATGTATGGATGATGGAGCATGGCGATCGAAAAGCGTTTAATTACAAAGCGATTCACTATTAAGGCATTAGATGCATCAGTTTGTGGACTTTGGGATTTAGGAATAGTGGGGAGCCTATAGTTAAAATGCAAGTTATTCTAGTCATAATTAATTTTTTAACTAAACAAAATATATTAAAAACGTGTATTTTTTATTTAATTTAATTTGATACTCATATTAATATTTTTTTCTTTAGTTTTTAAACTTCATTTTCAAAATTTCAATCACGAGTATGTTCATATAAAATTTTTAATATGTTATAGAACATCTAACACTAATTATTTCATATCTTAAACTGATATATAAACGTGTTCAAATAAAAGATAAGGAATGAGTCATACTACTACAACAAAATACCTTATAAAACTATACTGAAAGAATAATCTCTCCCTTTTTTAAACCACACAAATTCATAAGATAAAATCGAGAGAGACTAAATAAAGATATATTGCAATGTATTTCACGAATACACTTCTAGTGTGTATAACATATATATTCAAAAGATTATAAAACCCCAAATCAAGTTCTTAGAATGGCCGACCTTTTATCTCCATATATATTTTGAGATCAATCAGAGCCAAAAGAAAAAGAAAAAAAAAACTTGACAACCCCATAAAACAAAAGGCAAGAAGCCACAAAATATTAGAATAAAATAAAATGTGGAGATCACCATGTTGTTGTGAAAAGGGACACAAACAAAGGAGCATGGTCTAAAGATGAAGTTTATCGACTAATTGTCACCGAGACTTCTTCTATTGCAGCAAGAGTTGTCGTCTTCGGTGGATTAGTTAACCACGACTTGGCCTCAAACGTGACAACTTCACTGAAGAATAACTTTTTAACGTTGTTATAATGCGAGTTACATTTTTTTATATGATATAAAAATATTTAAATATATTATATATTATAATATGCTCTTATTATTTAAACAAAATAATGGGAAAAGATTGGAGCAAAATGCTTTTCTGTTAACATATAAATTTTTTTAACGTTGTTAATAAGAGGGACCAAAATCAATCGAAAAATCATATCATAAGGGGTTTTTTGAAAACATATCAAAAACCAGAGGACCAAATTCTTAATTTACTCTAATCTTCCCTATCAAGCTACGAACTAAGTATAAACCCTAGAAACATATTCCTCATATTCCTGAAATCAAATCAAAATGTTAGCTTTCGATATCCAACTGGAAATCTTCAAAAGGCTTCCTGTGAAATCATTGATTCAATTCAGGTCAGTCTGCAAAGCATGGAAGTCAATCATCGATTCCTCTGAGTTCATTGCTGGTTACAGAACTCAGTCGCAACATCTGATGTTACGGTATGAAGTCGGACATGGGGAAGAACCTGAGGTAAAATATGTTTCTTATGTCGATGATGATGATACTTTCCCCCAACAAAACTTTGCCCTAACTGTTCCTCCTCTCATTCAACTAACAATAACAATCGATAGCTCTCATGGCTTGTTGGGCTTGATCGGTTATGCTCCAGAGCCAAACGATTCCGATCCCACCTCTAGAACACAAATTGCTGTTCTTTGGAATCCCACAATTAGAAAATCGGTTGCTGTTGCTGTGCCTAATGTGGTACATCGGCCGTTTGATTCTGTTGTTGGTTTTGGGGTTTGTCCTGACACCAAGGACCCCAAGCTTGTCAAGATTACATATATTGATGATCAGAGGAAAATGGAAAGTATAAGTTGCATCCCCTGCCAAGTTATGGTTTTCACATTGAGCTCTGGGGAATGGACATGTTTATCTAGCAATCAGCTGCCTCGTAAATCAATTCAATTTACATGGTTTCAGGCAGTTATATGTCAGTTTATTTATTGGCTTGCATATGATGGTGAATCTGGTAATTTGATTATGTCATTTGATATGAGCTCTCAAGAGTTTAGAGAGATAGACCTCCCAGATAGTTTGGCTGACGTGCCTCAATTACATTTGTCCGTTTCTAGGCTAAGGGAGTCTCTTGTTTTGCTCGAGTACAGTAGAGGAACAACCGATAAACAAGTTTGTGATGTATGGATGATGGAACATGCTGATTCAAAAGCCTTTACAAAGCTATTCACCGTTAATGCACCTAATGCATCAGTTTCGTGGACTATAGGATTTAGGAAGAGCGGCGAACCTATAGTTGAATTGTATGACGATAATCGAGATTTTGTTACACCCTGTGCACCTGTAGTTTATGAACCGTGGTCGGCGCACATCAGGGATCTTGGGATTCGTGGAAACAGATTTTCATTCTTTGGGTGTTCCTATACGGAATCGCTGCTTCTGCTCAATCATGATGATGGCCGGATTATAAAGTGTGGAGCTGTGAAAAGGTGACTTTTGGAACAGACAGTCAAGGTATAGTGATTGAAGTGAAATTTTAGTTTAAGTTGATAAAAAGTTTATTGCATCACATATATAGATTGATGTTTTTGACATTAATCATGATGAATTTTTACGTTTTTGGGAATATTAATTTTTTTCCTATATAGGTCATCTTATTTTTGGTGCAGCAAGGTGTATTGTTTTTGGTTTCAAGTGGTCTGAAACAGGTGCCATAACATTTCTTAGAAAGAGATTAGGAAATAATCTGAGCCAAGCCTCGGTAGCTACAGCACTGTCGAGCTTTTCCTGGACTTCATTGCGTTTCCCTTTGTGACGAATCCAAGTAAAAGGGTATCCCTTCATTGGCAAATCAAACAACCCACAATCTACTAAGATATCTTTGAACCCACGCAAACACCAATTTGCTCATTCACCCCTTGTTTCTCTTCTTGAGTTAAAATATCATTAAAGTCCCCGATAATCGTCCATGGGAGAGTGGATGAAGTGGCTAGTGTCCTTAGCATGTTCCAAGACTCTACAGCGATTCCGTTCCTGGCAGCCATAGAACCTTGTTAGCGCCAATTTCCCATCAAACAATCATTAATCTGTAAGTCATAGAGAAAGACAAAAGAGAGCAGTCATCTTTATTCCTCCAAAGAACACAAATGCCACCACTGTGGCCATTACAATCAACAGCAAAACAACCTTCAAATCAATACAAAATTTTATCCAATCTACTCTGGAAGCACAAACTAAAGTTTCGAAAAGAAAGATGACATTTGGATTGTGAGCCCGTAGCTCACAGGTAACAGGAACTGCCGTAGGGTTAGCCAACCCCGACAGTTCCAGCTTAGGATTCCCATTTCTGCCTTCGTGCCGGTTTTTGGATCGATTCCATCAAGTCTTCTGTCGTATTGTCTTTTGGGTAGTAATTTTTTTCCATTCTCACTGGTCTTTTTGGATTCATCAACATCTATAACATTGGACTCCTTATGCAGGCCTTTCTCCCACATGGGAATCTCCCCTCCTTCATTTCCTTTCCTCCGTTATTTCCAAAGTATTTGTATTCTCTAACTAAAATAGGAGATGATTGATCGTGTGGTATCTCACTGGTGATGATAGTTACCCCCAAATTCCTCTGTAAATTTAAGAAGTGATTAGGATCCGAAATTTTAGCCTTATTTCCATCCACGACCAAGCTTTCCTTTTTAACGGCTTGTTGGCTCTCTACCGCCGGGCCCAAGTGGCTTGTAGTTATACTCATGCTTTTATGTTCAAAGCTGTTACAACACATGCAAATTGACATATTTGAGCATTTGGGTTCATAGACTTGAATTAAACAACCGTCCCGTCCCAAGATCCCAAGAGCATCATGTGAGAGGCAAATCAGGTACACAATAGCCCACTAGGTGGTTGGCTTAAAGGACTAGTGCCACAATAGAGCTCCATTTCTAAAGGAATTGTAACTCCCATACTGGGGTTGCCATACTCGAACCCTCACCTAGTTGTGCAAGTATCCCGAAACCAACTATGCCATGCCCTAGGGACATTCTATACTAGTTCCCATGGCAACGTGTCTTGTCTTTTTTTCCCTCCAAGTATTTACCTTGATGCTTGTATATTAAAAGTGTTATTCTAAAGAATTTGTCGTGTTTGAAGCTTTTATGCTTTCATGGATTGCATTATCGAAATATTCACACACTATCTAACTGTTAGTTGGCAAGGATGATTCGGTCTCATACTTCGGATCGATAATATTTTAGGACAACCTTTTAGTTTGAAGAAGAGAATCAAAACTGTGTTGAAAATATTATTTCCAAGTAAAGATCGGGATCCTCGTATTTTATATATTGAATATGAGATATTGGAGTAAGGGGTTGTGTACCAAACTCTTACCGGATAACTGCTTATCAAGCATCACTTATTCACTTACCATGCCGAGTTACCTTGGAAATGACTGAGAACTTTTGCCGGTAGGAAGCACCCGATGAGTGAGGGAGAAAACTCTTACCCGGTAAGCGAATAGTGTGTAAAATATGCTTACCACCCTTGGACGCGCATTAACTCTTCTTTTCACACGATACTTCGTGTATATATATATATATATATACACTATATACTATATTGAAAAGCATTTAAGCAAAATCTCTTAATTACAATATGCAATGCATGATTTACAAATGTTAAATGCATATGCTTAAGGTTTCGGCTTTATCAGACCCATGATTTTTTCAATAAAAAGGATAGTTTATGTTGTCGAAGCTATTTCAAACTCTCAGGCGTTCCTTCAATTGAACCAAATTCAAATTTCAAATCGATGGAACGATATCTCAGAAGCCTATCCCAAATTCAAATCACCTAACATACTAACATACTCGTCCCAAACCCTAAATTTCTTCATACCCATCCCACATATGCTCTCATACTCCTCGAATCGGTGATTTCAGAGCCCTGCCTGTTTCAAAAATTTATCTCCGTAAAAGAATGATTACTCTTCTAAAAGCAGCGATTCATAACACTCGATTCATAGACATGACGTGGGGTTATGGATTTCTCCCAAACTTGTAAGTTTACGGTCTCGATTCCCAGCCTATATTTGACGAAAAGTTCCTTTGTTTAGATTATACCTTTAAACCGTCATTTGTTCATCTTAGGTATTTTTTTTTCCTTTTGCAGAATGTTAATCCTGATACATTGTTTTCTAGGGCTGTTTGTTTTCGGTCTTCATATGTGTTCTCTTTTTGCTGCAACCCTTCCTCCACTGGAAATGAGGATTCTAAAAAATGAAAAATTGATGGCCTTTTAGTTACTACTAACGTTTCTAACTGTCGTGCATAAGCAATAAGGCGTCCCCATTTTCAGTGAAGACCATCGTCCTGGTTCCTTCGGCTTTGTTTTCTCTAGGCTTGTTCTTAATAAATAGAGAGTCATTACTAATCTTTATTGTTTAAAAGAAATACAGGGTCATTACTAATCTTTATTGTTTAATACCATCACGATTTTAATGTTTCATTTATTTTTTTGTCGATTTATAGTACGATTTTGGATGGTTTTGAGAAAGTAATAATGTTTTTTATAAATTTGTTTAATTTAAACTTAATAATATAGTATTTTTTATATAAAAAAATTTAAATATTTTGTTAGAATTCAATGATTATCTTATATATTTTAATGACATCTAGAAAAAATAACCAATTACATATTTAATAATATTAAAACAAAATTATAGTAATATAATATATTAATTAATAATGATACATATAATGTCTACATAAAAGAAAGAACTTACACATATCAAATTGGTGGATGTTAGAAGCTTGCAGTAGTAATATGTTTCTTGTGCTTTGATACTTGTAAATTAAGAGATTTTTAAAATCTTGCATAAAATGATGGTACATTGTGTCTAATAATTTGTATTTAAGAGTTTTTTATCTGTGTTTTAAAATATAGTATAGATATAGATATAGATAATAGTATATCATAATTACAGGAAATTACACATTTTTGGATCAAAAAAAGATACAAAATAGAATTAAAATTAGACCAAATCAAATTACACCATAAAATTGTTAATTTCGATATACTTCTTTTATTTTATGTTCTTTTGCAAACTTTCACATTTGTAATTGTATTTACAGGAAATTACTCATTTTCACTTCGATAGTATGTGATATTATACAATATAATCTTTCATATTTAATAACGACCTTCTATTTTTGGTTTAATAACAACCACCTTCACGCGGCGTAAAGAATTTAGTAAAAAAAAATTGAAGATTCATTGTTAAAAAGTATAAATATAGATGTCAAATTAAAAATAATAAAAACTCGTTCTTTTTGTTTTACTTTTTTTCATCGAGTCTCGGTTATATTTCATTTATTTTAGATTAAAACTAGAAAACTTTATTTTTAAGTTTGAAAATAAAGTTTTTTGATAAAAAAAAAAAAAAATCTTTTAAGAGTAAATTACAGTTTTGGCCTCTCGTAGCTGCTTTTTGGTGTTCGTTCCTATAAATCATAAAGTACACTTTTCCCCGTTAACGCTGTTAAAATAATTTCCTTTAAGTGCATCATTTTGCCCTTTTCAACTTAAATTATATATATATATATATATATATATATATATATATAGCCTTAGATTCATTTGAGAAATGGTAAATATATGAGAAATAAAGAAGTAATTCTAGTCATTCATATGGTCAAGATCAGATTTGACTGGTCAAATATTGCGGCTATTCCAAAAATAGAAGGACACTTTCGTAATTTTTACAAAATACACGGGCTGTGTTCATATATGAACATGTATAATTCACATATGAACTATATGTTCATATATGAATCAATGTAATTCACATCTGAACTCTTTTAACTGATTCATATATGAACTAATTAACTGATTCATATATGAACTAATTAACTGTAAGTTCATATATGAATCAGTTGAACTAATTAACAGATTAATATATGAACTTTTGTGATTCATATATGAACTAATTAACTGATTAATATATGAATGTATAGTTCATATGTGAATCATATAGGTTCAAATATGAACTCATCCCGCGTATTTTACGAAACTACCCCTCTTCCTTCTATAGACCATGCAAGGAATTATCCGGTGCTTCACGGTCAAAGCCGTAAATGTTGACCAGATGAATGACTAAGATTACTTCTTTATTTCTCATACATTTACCATTTCTCAAATGAACCTCTTCCTATATATATATATATATATATATATATGTGTGTGTGTGTGTGTGTGTGTGTGTGTGTGTGTGTGTTGGTTTCAACCATCAGATTCATAAATAATACAACTCTCATCCAATTCAACACTTATAAATAAATTTTTAATACTTGCCTTGCAATATTCATATTGGATATACATCTCTCGGATATGACCCAAGTGTATTAGCATCCAAACCTTGCAATAAGGCTCAATGCTACGGATTTTAGTCACAATCGGATTTGCAACAAAGATAAGTTGTTAAAATCAAATTTCGGATTTAAATCAAATTTCAGATTTGAATCATTCCGAACAAGGAATCGAATTGATACATTTACATGATCACTCGGACTTGATTCTAAGGAATCCACAAATTATTATAAGTTATTTTGGAATTCGATGATCTTGCTTCATAATTGTTCTACAGCTGAAACCGATTTATAACACTTACATTTTAGAACGAAAGTCCTTCAACAAAATCAAAAACATGTTCAAATAAAAGATAAGCAACGAGTCATACTAATACAACAAAACATCTTATAAAACTATACTGAAAGAATACTCTCTCCCTTTTTTAAAACAACACAAATCCATAATATAACATCGTGAGAGACTAAATAGAGATATATTGTGATGTATTTCACGAATACATTTCTAGCGTGTATATATGTACATATATATTCAAAGGATTAAGAAACCCCAAATAAAGTTCTTAGAATGGCCGGCCTTTTCTCTCCATATATATTTTGAGATCAATCAGAGCCAAAAAAAAAATCTTGACAACCCCAAAAAACAAAAGGCAAGAGGCCCCAAAAAGGACACCAACAAAGGAGCATGGTCTAAAGATCAAGACGATCGACTAATTGTCGACGAAGGCTTCCTGGTAGTTGCTTCCTAAGGCCACCAAGACTTGTTCTATTGCAGCAAGAGTTGTCGTCTTCGGTGGATTAGTTAACCACGACTTGGCCTCAAACGTGGCAACTTCACTAAAGAATAATTTTTAACGTTGTTATAATGGGAGTTACATATTTTTTATAATATAAAAATAATTAAATATATTATATATAATAATATGTTTTTTATTATTTAAACAAAAAATGGGAAAAGATTGGAGCAAAATGCTTTTCCGTTAACTATAATTTTTTAACGTTGTTAATAAGAGGGACCAAAATCAATCGAAAAATCATATCATAGGGAGTTTTTTGTAATAAAAATATATTGGAACTAAATTGAAAACATATCAAAAACCAGAGGACCAAATTATTAATTTACTCTAATTTTTCAAATGGTTTTCGTAAGGAAAGGAATTACGCTACGAACTTCCAGTATAAAGTATAAACCCTAGAAACAAGTTCATACTTCAAAATCAAAATGTCAACCCACATTCCTTTCGATATCCAACTACAAATCATCGAAGGGCTTCCTATCAAATCATTGATTCGATTCAGATCGGTCTGCAAAGCATGGAAGTCAATCATCGATTCCTCTGAGTTCATTGCTGGTTACAGAACTCAGTCGCAACATCTGATGATAAGGTACACTGTCGGATATGGGGAAGAAAATGAGGTAAACTATGTTTCTTATGTTGATGATGATGATACTTTCCCCCAACAAAACTTTTCCCTAACTGTTCCTCCTCTCGTTCAACTAACAATAACAATCGGTAGCTCTCATGGCTTGTTGTGCTTGATCGGTTATGTTCCAGAGCCAAACGATACCTCTAAAACACAAATTGCTGTTCTTTGGAATCCCACAATTAGCAAATCGGTTGCTGTTGCTGTGCCTAATGTGGTACATGGGCCGTTTACTTCTGTTGTTGGTTTTGGGGTTTGTCCTGACACCAAGGACCTCAAGCTTGTGAAGATTACATATATTGATGATCCCAGGAAAATGGAAAGTATAAGTTGCATCCCCTGCCAAGTTATGGTTTTCACATTGATCTCAGGCGAATGGACACCCTCACGTAGCAATCTGCCTCATAAATCAATTGAGTTTACATATTTTCAGACAGTTGTAGGTCAGTTTATTTATTGGCTTGCATATGATTGGATTGATGTAGATGGTGAATCTCTTAATTTGATTATGTCATTTGATATGAGCTCTGAAGTGTTTAGAGAGATAAACCTCCCAGATCGTTTGGCTCATGACGTGCTTGAATCAGATGTGTCCGTTTCTAGGCTAAGGGAGTCTCTTGTTTTGCTCGAGTACAGTAGAAAAACAACCAATAAACAAGTTTGTGATGTATGGATGATGGAGCATGCTGATTCAAAAGCCTTTACAAAGCTATTCACCATTGATGCACCTAATGCATCAGTTTCGTGGACTCTAGGATTTAGGAAGAGTGGTGAACCTATAGTTGAAATACATGACAATAATCAAGATTTTGTTTCACGCTGTGCACTTGTAGTTTATGAACCGTGCTCGGAGCACATTAGGGATCTTGGGATCCGCGGAAACAGATTTTCATTCTTTGGGAGTTCCTACACAGAATCGCTGCTTCTGCTCAATCATGATGATGGCCGGATTATAAAGTGTGGAGCTGTGAAAAGGTGACTCTTGGAACAGGCAATCAAGGTATAGCGATTGAAGTGAAATTATGGTGCATATTAGTTTAAGTTGATAAAAGGTTTATTGCATCACATATATTGATTGATGTTTTTGACATTAATCATGATGAATTTTTACGTTTTTGTGAATATTAATTTTTTTCCTATATAGATCATCTTATTTTTGGTGCAGCAAGGTGTATTGTTTTTGGTTTCAAGTGGTATGAAACAGGTGCCATAACATTCCTTATAAAGAAATTAGGAAATAATCTGAGCCAAGTCTCGGTAGCTACAGCTCTGTCGAGCTTTTCCTGGGCTTCATTCAGTTTCCCTTCATTTCATTGGCAAATCAAACAACCCACAATCTACTAAGTTATCTTTGAACCCACGCAAACACCAATTAGGTTGCTCGATCACCCCTTGTTTCTCGTCTTGAGTTAAAATATCATTAAAGTCCCCAATAATTGTCCATGGGAGAGTGGATGAAATGGCTAGTGTCCTTACCATGTTCCAAGACTCTCTAAGGTGATTCCGTTCCTGGCAGCCATAGAACCCTGCTAGCGCCAATTTCCCATCAAACAGTCATTAATCTGTACGTCAATATGGTTTACAGAGAAAGACAAAAGAGAGCGTCATCTTTATTCCTCCAAAGAACACAAACGCCACCACTGTGGCCATTACAATCAACAGCAAAACAACCTTCAAAACCAATACGAAATTTTATCCAATCTACACTGGAAACACTAACTAAAGTTTCGAAAAGAAAGATAACATCGGGACTGTGAGCCCGTAGCTCACGGATAGCAGGAAGGGTTAGCCAACCACATGGGAATCTCCCCTCCTTCGTTTCCTTTCCTCCGTTATTTCCAAACTTGTTTCCTTTAAAATAGGAAATGATTAATCGTGTCCAGCTGGTATCTTGCTGGTAATCATAGTGACCCCCAAATTCCTCTGTAAATTTAGAAAGTGATTAGGATCCGAAATTTTAGTCTTATTAGTTATTTCCTATGCTGTTAATATTGGATATCGGTGCTATATCGGTCAGGACCAATATTTGATATATCGGTGATATATCGGTCCAAAAATATCGGTTCATATAATATTTCTTAGAATTATATATATATATATATATATAATATATATATATATATATATATATATGTATGCATCCATAAACATATCAGTAGAAGAAGAGAAGAAGAAGTCGATGTAGAAGAACTGAAGAATGAGAAGTCGTCCATGTAATTTAGAAACACCTAACTTGATTTCTCACTAATTAAAAAAAAGGCCCAACTATAACTCTATAAAACAACTTAAAAGAAAAGCCCAGCCCGATAGTTAATGAAATAGGCCCAAAAAAGTATTACAAAAAAATCGGTTATATCGGCCGATATTTTGGTCAAAATATCGCCGATATATCGGTCAATATCGCCGATATTCTCATTCCCAATATAAATAGCGATATTTGATCACCGATATTTTGGCTAGGAATGATATCCGATATATCGCGATATTAACAGCATAGCTTATTTCCATCGACGACCAGCCTTTCCTTGTTAACCGAGTACATAGATGATGCTATTGATGATTATATATCTTCCAATGATGCCGAATCTTGCTGCAAAAAGCTGGAGAATGCCCTTTTGAAATGATTCCATTATGAACGACTCGTAATAAGGTTACATCCCCAACACCATCTGTCTTTAAATTGCTACATGACTCATGAAAATCGTTTATATGCTTTAAAGGTGAACCGATTCAGTGCTGCATATTCCTTACTACTTGCAGTTCTAACCCATCATCTCTTTCTTTCTGAATCTTCATTAATTAAGTCGTTTTCATATTATTGGGTGGGTGCTGGTGAAGCTGTACTAAATCTTGCTTAGTATCTGATTCTGGTTCAAGTTGTAAATGCTCAAGGTGTGGTTTGATTGATATGTTCGAAGCCAATTTTGATCATGGTCATTGTCCTAAAAAGGTTTTAGACATATCCGTGGAGTTTTTAAACTGTATTGGTGATATAACGCGGAAGTTTTTGGTTCATGGAAATGGTTATTTGGAAAGATCCTGTTGAGGTGAGATGGTTGGAGACCGTATGTTTGTTGTATGGAGGGATATTGGTGAACATTAGTGGCGGGCATGATTCTGATTTGAGTTGTTATGTTCGACGACTTGTGTATGATGGAGATGGAAAACGAGGAGGGAGTTGAAGAGGGGTCGACGTAACTTGTTGCTGTGGCTTTCGAAAACAGTGGGTAAAGCGCGGTGAATGGTTGCATATGTAAGGTTAGTTTTACTTGCAATACATAGATTAAAAGAGTTTGGTTGTTTTTATATACAAGCTTGTCACAAAAGTGAAAATGTGAATATATATGGCAATTATTTGTGCAAATTCCTTGTATATTTCTTGCATTTTTCTCTCAGAATTGTAACACCATAACTGTATGTGGGAAACTGGCAGAATGTTAAAAAATACTCTGTATGATTCTAATCTCTTGAACTCGACTCGCTATTGAATTCGTCGTCTATTTAAGGTAAGGTTTGGTATGCAGACAAGCTTGGAAAGGACTAAACGAGAAATGGGATGGGTTGGACAAGTTGTCCATAAATATTGTTTAATGATTTTATTTGATGGTTACCGTGGTGGTGGCAGAGGAGGTAGTGATTGTGGCGGAGACGGAGGTGGTCGGTGATAGTGGTGGAGGTAGAGGCGATGGTGGCTGGTGGTTGTCGAGGACGTGGAGATGGTGGATGGTGGCGGCCAACACTGATGGATATGGATATGGAGGTGGAGATGGTTGTGGAGGTGGCAGAGATGACAGAGATGGGAAGTGGAGGACGTGGAGATGGTGAACAATGGTGAATATGGAGAATGGAGGTAGACGTGGTAGTGGTATAGTGGTAGCTGGTGGTGGTTGGAGGTGGCCGTCGCCAACAGTGGTTGGCGCCGGTGGTGGTGGCAATGGACGGTTGTGGTCATTGAACCAAATACCAATTTTGGGGTTATCATCAAACGAGGGTAATTTTGTAATATTTTAGTTTTCCATTATTTTCCATCTTGTTTCACCTACTTTGGTGGAATAGAAAAAAAAGGTTTTTTTTTCCTTCCTGTCCAACAACCAACCCACCCGGTCCCTCCCTCATGTCGCTCTAAACATGGAACAATGAGTTTTTGTTTTGTTTCGTGTCTTGCCAAACATGGAATAGATTCTCTTGTCCGGTCTTATATACCAAACGCAACCTAATAAATGACATTTTTTTTCTTAAACAAAAATCACCATTTAATGAATAAAAGTCTCTTATTTGTTAAGAGACAATATGAGGTTAGTAACCAGTCCTTAAACCTAACTAAGTGCAAAAATGACTAGTAGTTTTTCGAATCCGATATATCCTTAAGTCGTTTTTAAGATTATTCAAACATGATGTCCCTAAGATAATTGATTCTAGTATTTTTTTTTCTTTCAACTCCGTCAAGTAGAGTTGTTTAAAAAAAGTTGGACCACTTAGGGGGTGTTTGGGATTGCTTATTTATTTGGAAAAGTGCTTATTTGAAAAAGTGATTATCAGCTTATGTGGTGTCAAATCGGAGTTTTTTAAAAAGTGTTTGGATTAGCTTATTGTGGTACCAAAACGTAATAAGCTAATAAGTTGTTATTTAAAAGTGTTTGGGATTGCTTATACATATAAAAGAACCAAAAAAGTCATAAGCACTTTTGAAATAAGTCATAAGTTACAACAAAATGACTTATCAAAAATGGCTTTTCAGCGGTTTGGCACCGCTATAAGCTGTTTTCTTTTTGATCCATCCAAACACTCAAAATAGCTTATCTACGGTGCCAAATCGCAATAAGCTAAAAAGTCCTTCAAATAAGCAATCCCAAACACCCCCTTAAACCAATCAAATCAGGGAAAAGTCCAAAAAAAACCAATGGACTTTAGTGTTTAGAGTGATTAAATTCTTGGACAATTTTTTGGAACAAATAAGTTTTTAAACATTTCAAAACGCACTAAATAAATCTTTGGACTTTTATAAACCTGTTAAATACATTCTTATTACTTAAAAATGTAATTTGCAACCTACATAACAGATAAAACTACAAATTAAAAAAAACAAAAAAGATGTCACCTACTTTATTTCCCTATAGATTAAAAAATGGAAAAATTAATTAAAATAGTCAATCTTATGCTTATCAACCAAATTCATTTTTTAAACACTTTTCAAAATCTCTTTTTAAAATAGTCACTTTATGCATAGTTTTTTTTTTGCCTTAAGAATTGTTTTTGGCAAAAAAAAAAAAATAGAAAGCATCTTTATAATTTGTTATTTAATTTACTTTATATCTTCTATTTTTTTAATTTCAGTTAACCCTTTATTATATTAACACACATAATCGTATATTAACTAAAATACATTAAAAAAATATGTTCTTTTTTCATATTACACGACTATAATTGTCTCGTCAATGCGTTTAAAATGAGCTTAATATCGAATTTTTTGGATTTAGGCTATGTTCGGCAAAAAAAACTAGCTTTTTTTCCTGGTATACGTTCGGATGACCATAAGCTAGCTTATTGAGTAGCGTTTTGAAAAGCTAGCTTATAAGCTAGTTTATCGAACATAGCCTTAATCTCATATTATTAAATATCATAAATACGTACAAATTATATTTAATATTTACACTTTCTATCCTTTTAGGGTTATTTATTTAATAATATAAGATAAATCTGTAACTATAAGTATTAAAAATAGTTCGTACGTATTTATGATATTGAATAATATAAGATTACATTCAAAAACAATATTGAGTTCATTTTGAACATATTGATCAAACGATTATAATGATATAATTTGTAAAAGAATAAACCAATTTTTTATATATTTTAGTTAATATACGATTATGTGTTAACATAATAAAAATGTAAAATGAAAAAGTAATGCATATAAAATAAATCAAATAACTAATTATAGTTTTATAAGGATGGAAAGTGTATTTTTTTTCTAAAACTATAAGCAAAGTGAATATTTATACATAATTTTTTTTTATGTAAGAATGTTTTTTATTTTATTTTTTGGAAAAAAAAAATTCTTACACAGAAAAAAAAAAAACATTATGTGCAAAATTTAACTATTTTAGAAGAAAAAAAAGCTTTGAAAAGTGGTTAAAAATGAGCTTGGTTGATGAGATTGACTTATTTCAGTTAATTTCCTCATTTTTAGTTTGTAGATGGATAAAGTATGTGACATTTATCTTTTAATTTGTAGTTTGACCTGTTATGTAGGTTGTAAGTTACATTTTTTAAGTAATAAGGATGTATTCTGTAACACCTTAGGCATATCCCATATCGGCCGTGGACAGGAGTGATGCTGGGTATTATAAGTAATATCTTGGTCTTCCTAACAACAACGCGTTTTGGGGCCACAAGCACGTCAGGTTCTGGGAACTCTGAGGTTAAGCGTGCTTGGGTGGGAGTAGTCCCAGGATGGGTGACCCCCTGGGAAGTTTCTCACCAGGTCGCCAGAAACAAATCCGTGCGCTACACGTTGGTTAAATCCAGGGGCAAAGCAGACAATATTGTTGTCGAGGCAGGCGGAATGTTACATATTCAACAGGTTATCAAAAGTCCAAGAATTTATTTAACGGGTTTTGAAATATCCAAGGACTTATTTGTTCGAAAAAATTGTTCAAGAACTTAATCACTCAAAACCCTAAAGTCCGTTAGGTTTTTTTGAACTTTTCCCTATAAAATATAATAATAACAAGTCAATGAAAATAAATAGAAATAGATTTAGTTTGTTAAAAAAAGTATGATTTTTGATCATTTAAATAAAATATTGAGAGCATAATTGGAACAAGAAAATGGAAAAAGCTTCCAAATAGTATTGAAACTATACCTCAAGTAGCGTGTTAATTAATGTTAGGTGCTTATCAACTAACTTATCACAAATCCAACGATTTTTTTAACAATAAGCTAATTTACGGTTGTCAAATATGCATACAATATATAGGGGCCGTTTATCAAAATGTTTACCGGGTAAACACTTACCGGCAAAATGCACAGTTACGTTCAGTAAAAAAATTCCATTATGACGGGATGATTGAGCGGGTGCCCATGCACCCCCTACTGTATTAGTAGGTCCGCCTCTGTAAGTGATACCGATAAGCGCTTACCCGGGTAAATATTTAGTAAACGGCCCCATAGTGTAATATGTGGGACTCAGGGTTGTTCGGTTGATTTACTATTAAGTCCTGTCTGGGTTAAGTTGCCTAAATCAATAAAGATATCTATATGAATTTAGTTAAATTGTTGTTCAATTGTTGAGCTGAATAAACAATCTGAATAATAAAATTGACAATTTTACCCTATGGTTTACTAACTTATGTACTACAATGATGCAAATTTTATAGCAAAGTATAGATGAAATAACAACAAACAAATAGTAGAACAACATTTTTATAGCAACTTTTTGAAGATCAATATTATTCACCTATATCCATTAAAAAACCCGAATCAATCACATAAAACCCTTAATTTGAAAAAATCCCAAAAATCGTGATACATGAAAGAAACCCTCATCAACTTTTTGTATATTAATCATGAAAGTAGACAATGAAAGCCCAAATCCCTTAAAACAACCAAATGGGTTGACTCTCCATTGATAGTTTGTGGGTGTTGACTCTCACATCCCAAATTTTGATTAGGGTTGAAGTTTTAGGTGCCGGAGGGGTGGAGAAGAGAAAAAAAAAGTTTGAATATGGTTGAATGCATGGCGGCGACAGTGGAAGAGAAAAATATGAATATGTTGGTGGCGACAATGAAAGAGAAAAAGATGAACATGGTGGCGACGGGCCAACGACTCGAATCACTGGGGCTGGAAGAGAAAAAGCTTCAAGTCTAAGGTTTGAAGGGTTTTCTTGTGGAGAGGCAGTTTAATTTGAAAATAGTATTTGTGGAATAATCATAACTGAATGCATATGACACATGTATTTTCGTTGACCGAATAAGCCCTCAGCTGAAACATTAAGCCGCAACTGAACAAGTTTATATGGCTTATCGAATAGACCATACAGCCTATACAATCCATTAAGCCACAACCAAGCATCCCCTCACTTATGCATAAAGTCAGTGTTTAGTTAGACCGTCTTGAATATGTTGTACCAAATAACTACAATGAGAATGTTAAATTTGATGTAACACTATTGTTTTACATCAAAGTTTTCATCATCTTTCACAATTACAATGTAGGTATCTCATTTTGAGATGTATGTGATTTTGTTTTAAAAGTGTTAAAATTGTAATTGTTTTACAAATTCAATGAATTTTTTTCAAATATCATCCACATATAAAGGTATGAAGTCGGAGATGGGCAAGAACCTGAGGTAAAATATGAGATAATGCCCTTTACTTTAACGGGCTATTTTAAAAGAGTTAATTATAGAGACCTAAGTCGTTGTAAGAATGCATTCGTTTAAAAAATTGAATAAGGAACATTAAAAATATATAAGTATATGGACGAAACATGTAATTTACTCTAATAACTTAGAGTATCTCCAACAACTATGCTAAAATAGAAAAAAGTGAGATTTTAACAATTTTTTGCTCCAACAGCTATATCATATGCTAAAATAGAGAAACAAAAAGGAGAGATGATAAAAATCTTCAAATTTGGAGAAATCTCTAAAACCCCATATTGAAGAGAGAGAAATCATATTTCATTATTTTCCACCAATAGGAGACATTGAAGTTGTATGTTTATGAGAGATAAATAATGTATACTATATTATAGAAACGACATAAAAAACTCTTAATTACAACATTTTAAGCACAAGTTACAACTAATTAAAGTCAATTACTTAATTTACAATTTCTTAATGCTTTGGTTAATACAATATCTCACATAATCATCTATTTGTGGAATGGATACTCATTTATTAATATAACTATTTGTTTTTTTGGTGAAGAATTTTATAAAATAGATTTTATATTAGCATAATCTATTTTAAATGTAAATTTTACATTTAAATCTATATTAATGAGATGTAATATAAAACATTTTTTCTTCCGTATTTTTTTATATTACATCTCATAATGATTTTTCCATATTTTATTTTATAATTTTTTTTCCATATTTTATTTTATAAAATCTTTATACATAATGATATGTAATATAAACTCTTTTTTCTTCCGTATTTTTTTTGCTAATATAAAATCTATTTTATTTTATAAAATTTACACGTATTTTTTTTGATAATATAAAACCTACACACATTTTTTTTCACGAGCATTAAAAGATTAAAAAAGAAGGTTGATATGAAAAAAGAAGGTTGAAATCCTCGCTTGGAGCACATCAAGGATCTTGGGATTCACGGAAATAGATATTCATCCTTTGTGAGTTCCTACAAGGAATCGCTGCTTCTGCTCGATTATGATGAGGGCCACATTGTAAGGTATGGAGCTATGAAGAGGTGATTTTTAGAACAGGCTAGCAAGGTACAGTGATCAAAGTGAAATTATGGTGCATAATCGTTTAAGTTGATAGAAAGTTTAATGCATCATATATATATATATATAGATCGATGCTAGCTTGTGTTAGCTGTGAGATCAATGTTTCTGACATTAATGATTATGAATCTCACGTTTTTGTGAATGTTAAAAAAAATTCCCTTTATAAGTCATGTTTTTTTTAGTTATCCTGATGCTTTTTTGTTCAAAGCTATTGCGACACTTGCAAAGTGACAGCTTTGAGCATTTGGGTTCTCATACTCAGATTAAAAAACTTGGTGTATTTCAATTGTATGTTTTGCACATTATAGCTGTTTTCAATTCATAAATGCCTAATAGTTGTAGTAGTTAATTAATGATGACATTAACTTTTAGGTATTAGTATACAGCAGCAAATAAAGAGTATGAATGGACACCAATTGCTTGTTATCTCTTCTCCTTCATCTTAATTGCTTCTATCATTTAAAATGTTTACCATATATAACTTGAATGAAAGATATTGCGCAGTTAAAATTCTTAACTTTGACCATCATATTAATTTTGCAGCTACTTGTAACCTGATAATTATTCTGATACAATCTTTAATAGCATTGTACTGTATAAGTTAGCAAAGTGCTGATGATTCACATTTTTAATAGCCTTCTCTTATTGATCAAGTTATATCCATGTATATATAATATTTATGTATATTCAATTTTGGAAGCAATTCGTACACTTGAACTCTAAAGTTCAAGCACATAACCAAAGGAATCAAGGGAATGCGAAAATCTGCATAGATTGCCTCTATTGATCTACCTTGGCTTAATTATGAAACTTCTTATTTAAACAATCTCCAAACATCGATATTATCCAAGTAAAAACAGAATCTATCATAAAGTTTCATCTAAGAACAAGAATGGAGATGGGGAAAATAACATTCTTTTGTTGTCTTCTGACAGGTAGGTGGTTCCATTTTAAAGTTTAGAAGAAGATTGTTGAGTCTGCTTGGACGGTTTCCTCTTGGGCTTTCTGTCTTCATTCCAATAAATCTTCTTGATAGAAGCCACGTCTATGTTAACCTTGACAACATTGTTTGGCGGTTTGCTCCACTCATCATTCTTATCAAGAGGCTCTCCACAACACCCTCTCTTTATCTTGTGCATCAACCCATTGATTGTAATAATAGTAAGACCTCCTCACCACTTTACTTGCTTGTGGCTCTTTATGTTGACATACATTGACATTTCGAGCTTTCTAGACATGGCCAACATGACATCACCATGTTAGTACACAGAGATATATATATATATATATATATATATATTTCAATAATATATATAATTACAAATATCGAACAACAGAATTTAATGAACCAAATATTAAAATCAAATAGAAAGGGAATCGACAGAAATTGTAAAACGAATAAACCGTATATCCAAACAATCGATGCTGAGGCTCGTGTTGAACACGATTCCCTTAAACAGATTTGTCGTCTGTTCCCAGGGTACAACAGCAGAAGCAGCGTACTGCCGGATATTAAACTTGCCTGAAAAGTCGCCGGAGAAATACCGTATGCACGAGAGAATTCTTTGTGTGTTCAAGGTTGTTGTGTGTGTTTGGACTTACAACAGACTCCTCTATTTATACTAATGAATTGAAAACTGAAGGATTAATTAACATTAATCCTATTAATCATTTCCAATTAATGAATATCAAGGAGTTACAAAACCCAGTGAATGTCGCGACTTATCACTTATCACGCGGGTGAAGTCGCAGCACAGCCCACGTAATTCACTGTTCGTCTACAAACAGTGAATTTCACGACTTACTACGCGAGTAAGCCCCGCGGCTTAACCCGCGTAACTCACTGTTCGCCGAATTTAGCCTATACGAAGGCCGCAATCGGCACCCCCCCTGCGCGCGGGTAGGTGATGGAGTAAAACCAAACTAAGGACTTGAAAGTCCTTCCCACATTTTTAGTTATAAACCACTAAAATTTTTGGTCTTCCTTCCTATGTGGGACAAGTTCTCACACCCATTTGGTTTTACCAATTTTCATCCCAAACACTCAACTTTGAGCATCGATATCTCATTCACACATATTCCGTTTTGGACACATAATATATCGTTTTGAAGCTCTCATATAGGAGAACATAAACCCACGAAGAGTTAGATATATACAATACATATACATGTATTTATTTGTGTTCAAAGTTAGTAAAAAATCACAATTTTTACTAAAATTTTCCAACAATATTCTGCCCGTGGCCTCACCTCAGGTGCACCCTTGGAGATGGAACATGGTATGGCGTATTGCGTTACACATCGGGCAATCAATCCGAACATCAACATGTTTGGTCTAAAGCTGAATATATATGCGTAGGAAGGCACCTACAAACACTCTCCATGCCAAATTATTTACTTTGTGGGCACTTTCAACGTCGAGAATTGCATCCAAATGCGAGTACGCTCACTTGGATTCCAACTAGTAACAAGTATAATTAAAATATTTGTTCATAGGGAATTTTGGTCATTTATGGTTGTTTTATCTTTTTCCTATTATGATTCCTCATCTTCTCTAAAGAACAAGAAGATGAACATGAACAAACCCTAAAAAACTTCAATTGAAAACCCCAATTAAAAAAAAAAAAGCCAAAAACCTTAAATCAGAGCATAAATTAAACCAAAATCTTTTATTTTTTACAACCATTAAATGCATAAACAGATCCTAAAACATAAATAAAATACATAAATGGATCCTAAAATAGTTGAATCGACCGGTTCCCATCGTTTTTAGACCCCATACTAAATCTATCCCATGTTCCCATCGAAGCTCTATACCGAGTGTGAAGTATTGGTCCATCGAAGATTAAGAGGTTGTTTGGTTTGTGGAATTCAAAGAAATTTGATGGAATCTGAATGAAAAATTCCTTTGACTAAATTCCTTAGTGGTGTTTGGTTCATGGAATGAATTGCTTGGATTCCACCGGATTCCACCGGATTCCACGATTTGATCATTCCTTAGCATATGTGAAGGATTTGAATTGCATTTCGTGGCAGATGTAACATAATCTATAACTTCGTTTTAGAAACACAAAAACAACCTTTGCATCAAATTTAACGACCACCCTCTCCTCGCTCCACCCTCCCACTTCCGTTGGCAACATACCCGCCACCACCACCACCGCCATCGTTTAATATTATCATTCTATCACCACCACCCCACGAAACCGTTTGAAAAACAAATAACTTTTAGAGTAAATTACGTGTTAAGTCCTTATGTTACATGTTTTTATCGATTTTTATCTCTTTCTTAAAACTTCAATTGTTCGTGTTTTTGTTGTTACGTTTTTACAATGACCTGGGTCTTTATCACTATCTCTGTGTTAAAATAGTCAGTTAAGATGAGAGACATTTTAGCCTTTTTTATTGTTTTATTATAATTTTCATTTAAAGTTAAAATTATATTTTTAACGCTCATCCCTTATTATTCCTCTCTCTTTTACATCCAAGGTGTACTTATTAAGAGGGGAGTAGATCCCGTGTACCCACTCATTTGATTATTACAAGAGAAAAAAAAACTTAGACATTTGAAAGATGCATCCGCTTGATTTTTAGTGGAGCCTTTAAATAATTTAAAACCAAATTTAAAATAGTAATTAAAAGGGGTGAGATGGTTAGGTTATTGCTTTACATGCAAGATACCATGGGTTCAAATATTATTTTATGTAAAATTTTAACTTTTTTACCTTTTTAAATTTAGCTTTTAGGTTAGGGCTTGCCAAAAGCATTAACTCGGGCCTTAAAATGTTTTTTTTATGAAAATATAAACAACAATTACATTGTTAAAAAGATCTAACTCATGACCTCAAGTACAATTATATACATTACCACCACTACGTCAAGACAACTTTTTGTTAATTTTTCTCATATTTTGATTCTATTGTTTTTTCACGATTTTTTTTCTCAATGCCAATTATCTTAAAAATTGCCGCTTTTTATCTCATTTTCAAACAAACATATATTTATTTTAAACATCAAAATCAACCTCATTTAAAAAAATTGTATTTTGTCCAAAATCGACATAATTGACTCCTACATAATCAAACTACGTTGACTTCCCCCATGTCAAACCATGATTTTGCAGACTCACCTTAATGTTGCATCCTCTCAGAGAAATTCTTGGATCTGCTACTAAATATAAATCGAATCAATGATTTGACAGAAGCCTTTCGATGAATTGCACTTGGATATCGAAAGGTATGTGGGTTGACATTTTGATTTTGGGGATATGAATTTGTTTCTAGAGTTTATAAAGGCAGATTTGTGATTGTTTTTCGCATTAATGAATTATGAGATTCAAATTGATACAAGGCTTCTAAAGATAGGGTATTGGTACAGAGGGGGCGTAGTCAAAGTAACTAATTTCATCTATTGACATAATTGTGACAAATTTTATTTTAAAAACCGTTTCATAATAAGTTTTTTATTTAAGGTTAATATTTAATGTATTGGTTAACATTTATTTGTTTTATAATATGTTTGTTTCATATGTTTCAATTAAATTTACAATGTGAAACTTTTTTACATATGAAACTTTTTTACGTGTCATTTCTAGATCAAACTCACAAAATGACAAATTGTGGGATGCATAGACTTGATCCTTTTCATTGATCGTAATAGAATGCCTTGGCCGGGAAACCTTTTAGGTAGCAGACAATTCTCAAAGCAACATCCCAATGTTCTTGACAAGGTTCAATTAGGAAAGTTTTTCTTGTTATTTCATATGTTGTATTTAGAGGTGTGGCAAAACGTTCACAATCATCCTAATAGAATACTTGATGAGATTTTTAAGTTTATAGGATCAAAAAGTGTGCGTTTTATACAAACATGTTGTAACAAGTTGTAATGACAAAATAAGCAAATTAACAAGTTTTATATTTATGAAGTTATTACAAGCAGTCAAACATGGTCAACTAATACGACTCAAGTAATAAAATGTCCATTTAACTTGCCAGTTTTCTAAAAATATACCATAAAAGCTTAAATTTAATAGTCTGTTAAATGACTTTTATAATATAGCATATAATTTCCGTGTCGGGTGCTTTTAAACTTTTCATTCAAAAGCTCATTTTATATATCTTGTTACAGAGACAATTGTAACCACAAAATGTATGAAATTTGGATGTTGCACGAAACGGAATCAACCACACACAATGGATATTGCGAAAACAAGACTACAAAACAGTGGAAGACGAGTTTTAGAATATTGGACAGTTTCGTTTATCAGAAGAGAATTTGCTGGAAATATTAGTTTGGAAGAATCTTGAAAAATTCCAAAGTTGGAAAGGATTAACATATTCCACTTTGATGAATGACGTATGAAAACTTCATATCATTTTTTTGGTCTTATTTTAGAGTTTTAATATGTTATAATTTCGTTGGTGTACTCTTTTGTGGTTTTTAAAGTATACATCTATTACAGTGAAGGGAAAAAACTAAACTTGTTTACATGACATTACATATTTTTATAAAATAAAAATTAATGTAAAACTACTGAAAATCACTTGTACGAATTCTTTACGTTAAAGAGAAGGAAAGCAAAATACTATAACATCTCAAATGTCCCCTAAGTTCATATCACCTCAAAGAACAAGTTCGCCGCTGCCCGATCATCTTCAGCCTCATCTTAAATGTCTCCTTAGTTCATCTTACCAACATATTCGTCTATTTATACTTTCACGCAAAATTGATTTTTAGATCATTTGTTCAACGAACTCGACGATTCAACGATAAAGGTCGAGGAGCCATCAACATATCTACTCAACAAACTTGAAGAATCATTTTTTTAAAAGGCAATCAACGTATGGTTTTGATTTTGAAGGTGACTTGTTGTGGATCTGGAAACAACCCTTCAACCGATAGATTCAAATCAGATGCAAAGAGAAATCCAGGGTTTTAATATGATTTGCAAAAACCCATATTCATAAAAGGGTTGTATAAATGTGTTTACGATTTATAATTTTTTTGATATTAGAGATTTGGTTTAGGATTTTTGATCTTTTATGTAGCATTAAGTTGATGACTTTATTTGTATAACATCTAATTCACTTTGATCTAATTTAAGGTTTTATTTGTATTAGCGTGTTTATAGTGTGATTTCTCTATGTTCATTGTTTGAAATCTTATTGTTTTAGTGTGTTCATAATGTGATTTCATTATGTGAAACCTTTTTATTGTTTCAGTACGTTCATATTTGAAGCCTTATTTTTTTTATAATGTGTTCACTTTGGGTGTGTTTGGTACACAGAGACAGAACAGGACAAGATGGAAGAGGACAGGACAACTCTCCAGCATTTGACAAAACATGACAGAACTGGACAGAACAAGACTAGACTGGTTAAATGGCGAATTTACCCCTGATGAAAAATCATATATTACATCACATAAAACTAATTTACATCACTAATACATAGTGCAATGGATTATCAAAAACATAAAACTAATTATCACGATTGGATTTTGGATATGGAAATCAAAACTCAAAATTTAAGTTTCGGATTTTAGGTTGTTTCGGGTTTGGGTTGGTCGGGTTTCGGATTGATGCCGGTCGGGTTCGGGTATTATATAATGCAAAAGTTATATATAAATTCAATCGTTTTTTAGGATGAATACAATCGATTGAAAGATTGATGAAATCGATAGCAAGTTTAAAATTTAGAAATATTTCAACAGACTATAATTTACAACTTTCAAAATATAATTAGATAATAAATACATATATATATATATATATATAGTATTTAAAATATAGATTTATGTTATTTCGGGTTTTCGGACGAGTTGGGTGGCCAACGATCAAACCCAATCCGAACCCAGATATCCTCCCAAATGTCGGGTTTCGGATTTCGGGGTATTCGGGTTTTGCAAAAACATCTTATTTTCGGTTCGGATGCGGATTCGGATTTCGGAATATTCAGGTTTTGCACACCCCTAGCTTGGAGGCGTGGATAATGAGAAGACATGTTTTGTGTTTTTGTTTTTAATAAAGGGTATATTAGTCAAAATATTGTTGTTCTACTTAGTTCCAAGGGGTTGGAGTGGAACAAGTGTGTCTCATGCGTGTTCCACTTAATTCTAGCGTGTCCCACATATGGTCACGCCAAACATGTGACAAGTTTGTTCTATTCTGTCGTGTTCCACTATGTTCTGCATACCAAACGCACCCTTTGTGCACATAACCTGATAGTTTCTCACGGGAGAGATGAGGGAGGTGAGAAAAAAGGACAAGGACCGTTAAAATACAATTTTTAATTTTTAAATGGAAATTCTAATAAAACAACAAAAAAACTAAAATATATCTTACCTTAACTGACTATCTTAACCGTGTTAGTTATAAAGATTCAAGTGGTTATAAATGACAACTATAGAAACAAGATCTATTGGAATTTTAGAAGAAAAAAAAAGGATAAGAACTATAAAGAGCATATAACCACAAGCATTAAACATGTAATTTACTCTAAAATCTATTTGTTTTTCAAATAGTTTTCATGAGGAAAAGGAATTACAAAATCTTCCAACGATCTTTCCTTATTAACCCTAGAAACAAATTCATATCCCTGTAATCAAATTGTCAACCCACATATATTCGGTCTGGTATTCGGTTCCAATTATTATGAAAATCGGTATTCGATACCGGGAATTTCTCGAAAATACCGAAACTAAACCGGGAATTTTAAAAGTTAGTCTTTTAAGCTTCTTTGATTATGAATATATTTTCCTAATATTATAAAGTTTATCTTTTCCTAATCAAATTAAATCATCTCGTAAACAACTCAAAATTTCTCTATAAGTACCTATTCTTCTCCAAATTTTTTTATCACCGTCAAAAAATCGGCCCCTACATTTACATCAAAAAACCGACACATTCGGGATACGGGATTGATTTGAAACACATTTGAATCATTATGAATATATTTTGATTTGTGATTGGTTTTGATAGATATTTGACAAAATTTTTAATTTTCGGTCGTAAGTGGTATTAGTACCGATTTTCCTGTGTCGAAACCGAAACCGTACCGGTACCGAACCGATACATACGGTTCGGTATTCGGTACCGGTTTTTAGTCCCAATTTTTTTCGGTACCAACCGGTTTGGTACCGGTACGGTCCCGATCTCATCCCTAGTTTAAGATGTATTTAAGAGTTAAAGAGGGTCTGAAATCTGAAAATAACAAATGGTCTGAACGAAAAAATATCTGACTGATTCAGATTTAAGAGGCATTAAGAGGTTTTTTGAAAAAAACAAACAACCCCTTAGTGATAAAGACCCAAGTTGTTATAAGAATGCAACCATAGGCATACGATTCGTTGAATTATTTGAAGAAGGAATTAAGGAACGTTAAAAATATATAAGTAGAGGGACGAAACATGTAATTTACTCAAATAACTTATTTGTTTTTCAAACGCTTTTCGTGAGGAGGGAATACAAATCATCCGGTTCACGACTTCCCTCCTTATTAACCCTAAAAATAGATTCAATTTCTATATTCCCAAAATGAAAATGTCACCCCACTTGAGTTTCGATATCCAGGTGGAGATTATCAAAAAGCTTCCCGTCAAATCATTGATTCAATTCAGATCTGTTTGCAAAGCATGGAAGTCATTGATCGATAGCTCTCAGTTCATTGCTGGTTACACAACTCAGTCGCAACATCTGCTTATAAGCTACCAACTCGATTATGGGGAAGAAAGTGAGGTAAAATATGTTCGTTTTATCGATGATGATGATAGTTTCCCCCAACAAAAGTTTGCCCTAACTGCTCCTCCTCTCGTTCATGGAACAACAATATTCGGTAGCTCTCATGGCTTGTTGTTCTTGACCGATTCTTTTATAGAGCCAGACGATTACTGTTCCACCTCTGATACGGACATTGCTGTTCTTTGGAATCCTACAATTAGAAAATCTATCGCTATTGCTGTGCCTAATGTGGTACATCAACCGTTTATTTCTGTTCTTGGTTTTGGGGTTTGTCCTGACACCAAAGACCCTAAACTTGTGAAGATTACATGTATTGATGATTACAGGAATATGGAAAGTATAAGTTGCATCCTCTGCCAAGTTATGGTTTTCACATTGAGCTCAGGGGAATGGACATGTTTATCTAGCAATCTGCCTCGTAAATCAATTGGATTTACATGGTCTCAGGCAGTTATAGGTCGGTTTATTTATTGGTTTGCATATGATCAGATTAATGTGGATGGTGGATCTCGTAATCTGATTATGTCATTTGATATGACCACTGAGGAGTTTAGAGAGGTAGACCTACCAGACTATTTGGCTGAACAGCCGGCCTCAGATTTGTCTATCTTTAGGCTAAGGGAGTCTCTTGCTGTGGTTGAGTACGTTACAGGCTATCCCTCGGAGCGAGCTTGTTTTGTATGGATGATGGAGCATGGTGATTCAAACGCGTTTACAAAGCTATTCACCATTAATGCACCAAATGCATTAGTTTCATCGGTTCTGGAATTTAGGAAGAGTGGCGAACCTATAGTTGCAATGGAAGGTGATAATCATGATTTTTATACACTTGTTGTTTATGAACCTTGCTCGGAGCACATCAAGGATCTTGGGATTTGTGGAAACAGTTGTTTATGCTTTGGGAGTTCCTACACAGAATCACTGCTTCTGCTCGATCATGATGATGGCCACATTGTAGGGCGTGGATCTATGAAGAAGTGACTTCTAGAACGGGCTAGCAAGGTATAGTGACTGAAGTGCAATTATCCTACATATAGATTGATGATAACTCTTGTTAGCTGTGAGATCAATGTTACTAAAAAATTTCCCTTTATGAGTCATGTTTTTTTGTGAAGGCTTGTAGTTATACTGATGCTTTTTTGTTCGAAGTAAAGCTGTTGCGACACAAGCAAAGTGACTGCTTTGAGCATTTGGGTTCTCAACTGATCTTGATTAAAGAACTTGGTGTATTTCAATTGTATGTTTTGCACATTATAGTTGTTTTAACGCTCATACATGCCTAATAGTAGTAGTATTTAATGACGACATACCTTTTAGGTATTAGTATTCAACAAAGAGGATGAATGGACAACAATTGCTTGTTATTTCTTATATTTTGCTTCCATCGCTTGTAAATGTTTACCATATATAACTTGAATGAAAGATATAAGCTGAACTTTGCACTGCTAAACAACGTTGTTAAATGAATTCAACTAGAGTTTTTCCATCTTTCTTTCCATATCTTAAATGTTTAATGTGTATATGTTAAAAAGAAATTAGGTGTCAGAACTTGTAACCAAATCTGCATAGATTGCTTGTATTGATCTACCTTGACTTGATTATCAATTAATCTTCTAATTTAATCAATCTCCAACTGCTATATTATCCAATAAAAACATACGTAAAACATAACCCATCTTAAAGTTGTATCTTCGGAACAAGAACGGAGATGAGGAAGTATATTTTGGTAAAATAAATATCCTTATGTTGTCTTCGACAGTTGGTTCCATTCTAGAGTTGAGAAGAAGGTTGTTGATTGTCTGCTTGGATGGTTTCATGTAGCTCTGAATTGCATAGGGGTTGTATGCACACCAAGTTTGGTAAGGCTTCTTTACAAGCCATTGATTGTATACTTGGTTTAGTAGATTTTTATTAAGAACTATTTAACTTTGAACTTGGGATTCAGAGTAGATTCCTTGGTATATTTTGAGCATTAAAGCTTGCAATTTAATATTCTTTTCACTTCTAAACAATGGATTAGTCTAATGAACCTACTTTTTACGCTAGTTTGTGCATGAAAAGGGTTGAAACCGGCAATCCACAGACCCGCACACACCGTCCTGCCCCGCCCCAAGGGCATGACGTGAGAGACAAATCAGGAACACAACAACCCCATAGGTGGTTGGCTTAATCGGATATAGGAATTGTAACTCACACAATGTGGTTGTCATACTCAAACCCTCACTTGTTTGTGCAAGTATACCACCAGGAACCAACTATGCTACGCCATAGGGACATTATAGGCTAGTTTCCATGGCAACTGAGTCTCTACGTGTCTGGTTTTTTGCAAGTATTTATCTTGATGCTTATATATCAAGTGTTATTCTAAAGAATTTGTCGTGTTTGAAGTTTTTATCGAAATGTCCACACACTATCTAACTGTTAGTTGGCATAGATGATTCCATCTCATACTTCAATTTGATAATATTTTAGAATTACCTTTTAGTTTCAATGGATATTGTTTTTCAGGTTCCTCTGAGGAAGAGAATCAGAAGTATGTTGAAAATTTATTTTCATTTATAGTAAAAATGGGGATCCTGGTATTATAGTATTAATCATGAATATTAGATATTGGAGTAAGCTAAAGTTAGAACTTCGAAGTAACATTTTGAAACCAATTTTAACTTGGTTTTGTATCCAATCAAATCCAACTCAACTGAAAGAGTTATTTATTGGCATACAGTAGGCAAGGCTATTAAAAAGATTTCTATCTTACGAGCTACAAAGCACCTGCCAAATAATTGCATATATAAACATAGGGACAATTTCAGTTGAGAACCACATTTCAGTTATGAACCGGGGAATCACCGAGGGTGTGTCATGTGTTTGGGACATTCATCATAGATGTTTGTAGAAAATTCACGTATGTTATTCATGATGAATGTAAACACATGGCACACATGCATACGTAGGTTGCTTTTTTTACTTACTTTTTCCTATCTAAATATGTTTTTATATTCAATAAGCAAAATCGTTTATTAATGTTAAATTTGTGTATGCATTAACATTGTGTTCTCGAATCTTTTTTTACGAGAAAAATCTCATATTCTCGATTTCTTTTTTGTATGCATTAACATTAAAATTTTCGTATGCTTCAATTATAGGTCAACTTATTTATTGGCGTGCATACGACTGGATTGATGTGGATGGTGAACCTCGTAATTTGATTAGCTCATTTGATATGAGCTCTCAAGAGTTTAGAGAGATAGACCTTCGAGGTAGTTTGGCTTATGTGCCTATGTCTGTTTCTAGGCTAAGGGGGTCTCTTGTTTTGCTTGAGTAAATTACAAAAACAATCAATAAACAAGTTTGCGATGTATGGATGATGGAGCATGGTGATTCAAAAGCTTTTGCAAAGCTATTCAGTATTCACCATTAATGCACCAAATGCATCTGTTTCGCGGACTCTCGGATTTAGGAAGAGTGGCGAACCTATAGTTGAAATGCATGATGATGATGAAGACTTTGTTACACCCTGCATGCTTGTAGTTTATGAACCTTGCTCGGAGCACGTCAAGGATCTTGGGATTTGCGGAAACAGATTCTCTGTGTATTCCTACACGGAATTGCTGCTTCTGCTGGATCATGATGATGACCACATTGTAAGTTGTAGAGCTGTAAAGAAGTGACCTTTTGGCCTTTTGGAACAGGCAATCAAGGTATATATATATATATATTATATAGATCGAGGTTGAAGTTAAATTATCATGCATATTAGTTATTAAAAGCGACAACTTTGACATTTTTGTTCTCGACTCCAATTAGAAAACTTGGTGTATTTCAGTTTTATGTTTTTCACTTCATACATGCCTAATATTACTAGTATTTAATGATGACATGCCTTTTTAGGTATTAACGTACAACAGAGTATGAATGGACAATACTTGCTTGTTATTTTCTTTTTCCTTCCGTCATTTATAAATGTTTATAATATATAACTTGAATGCATACATATATGTTTTACAGAGCAGAAAATAGTCATAAACTTGATCACCATTACGCTGGAGTAAGGTAATAAAAAAGAGGTTCGATGCATGCCTTCACCATGGAACACCAACAAGATGTTTTTTGATTAATCAGATGCCCCCTTACAGAAAATTTCTCAATCTTCCTTAGCAATCAAATCAAAAGGGATATAAAGTGTTATGACACTGGAGAAGAAAACATTGTTACCTTCGATGTTTGTAAGAATCATTCCTATTCTTTTAAGGGTTGTTTGGTTCATGGAATTTGAAGGAATTGGAATAACCAAATTCCAAACCTATGTTTGGGTCACGGAATGAAAGCGATTGAATTCTTTCAATATTTTTGAATTCGACATTTTTAGGAATTCATCATTCCTTGTTTAAGTGAAGGAATTGAATTCCTACAAACCAAACACGTGGTCAAATTCCATCAAATTCCATTCCAGTTCCATCAAATTCCATTTTATGAACCAAACGCCCCCTTAGTGTCATCTTCAGGGGGAGAAGGAACATGTAGTTCTCGCTATAGGGGAAGAAAGAACATTGATATCATTTTGCAAGTCTTTTCACGAAGAGAATCAGAACTATTTTGAAAAAGAAAAGGAAAATATTCCCACATTTAAAGATCTCAAGAGTAAGAGAGCCAATGTTATATATATATAGAGAGAGAGAGAGGGGGGGACAATCATTTGAAAACTTTTTAAATAATGCAAACTTACAAACTCATCTACACCATCCGAATTTTTGATCAATGGTTGAGGATTTTTTGTATTTAAATTTTTTAAAAAAATAGGAAAAGGGTAGTTTAGGAATAATTTTAACTATTTAAAATTTAATTTTATTAATTAATTTAAATTAATCTATTTATGGTTAGAGTATCTCCTTAATTATCTCTCCATAATTACCTAACTCCTCTCTCTCTCTCTCTCTCTCTCTCCCTCCCAAAATTCCGGCCATCTCTCTTTCTCTCTCAAAAATCCGGCCACCATTTTTTTCTCTCTCTCAAAAATCCGGCCACCATGATGAACAAAAATCCGGCCATCATGATGAACAAGAAAGTGAACTCGTCTCTCTCTCTCAAAAATTCCGATTACCATTATGAACAAGAAAATGAACTCGAAAGGGATGTCAAACTCCAGCAAATCCTTCTAAACTCCGGTGGGTTTTCTGTATTTACATGGTCTCAAGCAGTTATAGGTCTGTTTATTTATTGGCTTGCATATGATCGGATTAATGTGAATGGTGTATCACGTAATCTAATTTTGTCATTTGATATGAGCTCTGAAGAGTTTAAAGAGATAGACCTCCCAGATAGTTTGGCTGAATCAGATTTGTCCGTTTCTAGGCTAAGGGAGTCTCTTGTTTTGCTTGACTACAGTAGAAAAATAACCAATAAACAAGTTTGTGATGTATGGATGATGGAGCATGCTGATTCAAAAGCCTTTACAAAGCTATTCACTGTTAATGCACCTAATGCATCAGTTTCGTGGACTCTGGGATTTAGGAAGAGTGGCGAACCTATAGTTGAAATGCATGATGATGATGATGATGATGAAGATGATGATGATGAAGAGTTTGTTACACCCTGCACACTTGTAGTTTATGAACCTTGCTCGGAGCACGTCAAGGATCTTGGGATTTGCGGAAACAGATTTTTTGTATATTCCTACACGGAATCGCTGCTTCTGCTGGATCACGATGATGGCCACATTGTAAGGTGTGGAGATGTGAAGAGGTGACTTTCTTTTGGAACAGGCAATCAAAGGTTTATTAAGATCGAGGTTGAAGTGAAATTATCATGCATATTAGAAGTGACAACTTTGAGCATTTTTGTTCTTAGACTCCAATTAAAAAATATGGTGTATTTCAGTTTTATGTTTTCACTTCATACATGCCTAATAGTTGTAGTTATTAATGATGACATGCCTTTTAGGTATTTATTAATATACAGTAAAGAGTATGAATGGACAATACTTGGTTGTTATCTTCTTCGCCTTTATCTTGCTTCTGTCGTTTATAAATGTTTTACCATATATAACTAGAATTCATACATACACATATATGTTTTATGCTCTCTATGTTTTACAGAGCAGAAAATTGCCATCAATTCATCACACCATTATGCTCAAGTAAGCCAGATAAAAAACACCTTCGATGCATGCCTTCACTATGGAACACCAACAGGATGTTTGTATTTACTTTGTGTATAACATTGCCTTGTCAAAAGTACTCATGAAAGCATGAGTTGCAAGCTTTCTGCAGCAACCACTTATAGATACCTTGGTCACAAATCACAATCAATTGCACTTTGACCATATTTCTTTTGTCACTAAGAAATTTATAAGTAGGATGTAGTTGCAAAATAGAACTATTCAATAAACTCATTGACTTGCTTATTCTTAAATTCATAGTTCGATAATTGTTTAATTTGCCATCTTGCACATGGTTTTAAAAATGGCTCAAGGAGTAGGTTTTAGAACTAGAAGCACAAAATAGTAGTAACCATAAAGCATGGAACAACTTAATGAGTGTTGTCTTCACTTATAATTAACCGTAAGTCTTCATGTCTACCAAAGAAATATGGGATGCGGTTTGTGAGACCTAGATGGACGTGGAGAATCTTTCACAGGCTTTTGAGTTAAAATCACCACATACTACAATAATATGTTTGCAAGAACTTGATAAAGATCCATCTTCCTCAATGAGAAAAATATGCCATGGCAAAAACACATAGGTCTCCTTATTATGTTCTTTCAGAACATTTTTCTCTTGTGCATAGCGATATTTTGGAAAACGATGGTTTGTTGCATTTATAGAGGATCACACACGAATAAGTTGGTTCTATTTAATGGAACATAAATTTGAGATGGAAAATATTTTCAGAACCTTCTACAACATATAGTCCAGGATCAATTAGGGATTGAGATTAAGGTTTTGAGAAGAGATAATGGTCATGACTATTTCACAAAGAAGTTGCACAATTTCTTCTCACAAGGAATATTTCAACAGAGAGTTCCCGAAAGAGCTCTAAAGGGATGTAGTTTTAACTGCAACGTTATTGATTACTCAGATGCCCTCAAAAGTTTTAAAATTTGCAACCCACTTACAGAAAGTTTCAGAAAATTTATCACACTTGAGACATGAATCTTCCTTGCCAATCAAATCAAAAGGGATATAAGTGTTATGAGACTGAAGAAGAAAACATTGTTACCTTCGATGTTTGTAAGAATCATTCCTATTCTTTTAGTGTCATCTTCAGGGGGAGAAGGAACATGTAGATTCAGCTATAGGGGAAGAAAGAACATTGACATCATTTTGCAAGTCTTTTCAGGAAGAGAATCAGAACTATTTTGAAAAAGAAAATATTCCCATATTTAAAGATCACAAGAGTAAGAGAGCCAATGTCACACACACACACACACACACACATATATATATATATATAGATAGAGAGAGAGAGAGAGAGGGGGAGGGAGGGAGGTTCAAGGGAAAACCTCAAAAAATAGAAAACTGACGAACTCTGGTAGCCTTTGATCTGGACGGTATGCACTTGTGCACATAAGTAATTAAGTTGTTTTTTTGGTTTTTATGCACGTGTGCATATTATGCACTTGTGCATATGCATGTGTATATATTCTAAATTACTTGTATGCACAAGTGTATAACGTCCAGATGAAGGGCTACCAGGGTGTTTCTCAATTTTCCCTTTTTTTGAGGTTTTCTCCTAAACTTGACCCTATATATATATATATATATATATATATATATATCTACTACTATATTAAAATTCTAATACGGTTAGACGGTTTCTTGGAAAGCCAAATTTTGCGGCCCACTCCTTTCTCCCACGCCGTCTCTCAATTCCGCTAGCAGTCCACGAGAAACTCTTAATTTGGGGATGAATTCGGCCCTCTGGATCATGTGTGTCTCCGGCGACAACCTATTCAAGATTCTACACGGCGGCACTCTGGCTCCATGGGTTATCAATTTCACACGTTTTACTTTGACGGATTCACAGGTATCGATCTTGTTCCTCGTCTTCGATTTTGTTCGGTTTGTGTGATTTGTTCCTCATATTCAAAGGATATCAATGGGTTTCCTTCAATCCGATTTTGCTTTTACAATAATCGATTTTCAGTTTGTTTTTATTCCTCATCTTCGACTTTGTTCAGTTTTGGGTTTGTTTCGATTTTCTCGTCATATTTGAATGTATATTGTTGATTTTGTTTAGTTCGATTTTTCTTTCACAATAATTGATTTTGACAGTTTGATTTTGCTCCTCATATTCTTTCTCACAACCTGTCAAATTTCATAATTTGATTAGGATTGCAATATGTTCGACCAAGGTGTTTTTTAGATTTGGTGAAGATTTGATGTTGTTTACTATACATTTTTGCTAGGTTTGATGTCCTGTTCTTGTTTACTATAAAATTTTGGAAACTTACAGGTGTTGAGAGGCGGCAGATTTATGATATTGCCAACATATTAGAAAGTGTTGGGGTAAGGTCTTTGATTCTTTTCGCCATTCATTCTTTGTGTTGTTATTTTTTTTTTTTTGATAAATGGATACTATTTTAGGCGTTAATTTTGGGGTTTGTTGACTTTGTCTAATTTTTCAGGTTTTGACAAGGAAAGCAAAGAATCAATATACTTGGAAGGGGTTTAATGCAATTCCCTATGCGCTGGAAGAGCTTAAGGTATGTTTAATACACATTTATGATCTTAATTAGTTTGTGTTGGTATCATGAATCAAAATGTTAACATTATCGCTTCAATTCTGAAATTTTCTATATGCATACACTTGTAGAAACATGCATCTAATAAGAACTCCAATGTCTCACAATACTGCAGCAGTTCTCCATGTTAAAATTTGAGGTTTTTTTTGAAGTATATAATAATTATATACGGCAATTACAACAAAATAAACTCACACACCCTCCTCACTATTGGTGAGGTTTGAACCCCTGACCTCCTCGGAAGCCAGAGGGTCCGATACCGCTAGGCCAAAGACCCTTTGGTTGGTTTTTAAATTCTTACATGTGATATCTCTAGAAAATTATTTGGCCAATAGTATGATACGACCAAAATCATAAAGGGGCAATGGGATTTTCTTTAATTGTTTACATTGACATTTTCTTAGCAATTGAAGTACAGGTTAGATTATGAAAGTGCTTTTGTTCAAAATTTACTTAAACACATGTATTCTTTTTGCAAGTTGTAAATGAGGACGATTTTCGTGGGCCTTCTAAGTCATACAACTCGAACACGGACAAGCATACCAAATCATCTTTTATTTGTTATAAAATGAACTTCTGTTGTAGTTACATCATGGGAAATTAAAACACCAGTTACGACTTCAAGTGGTGATCCTCGGAAAAAACAGAAAAAGAAGGATGGACACTAAGGTATGCACTTTACCAACAAAACTGGTTCTTTGCTTCTCTTCTTATCATGTTTCTGATTTTATTTATTATTTTGTTTCCCATTGTGAGAATGATGACTGTTTTTTATAGTTTTTTCTGTCATCAGGAAGCTTTTTAACTTTTATTGGTGTAACTATAAATTTGTAATACAGGTGAAGTGAATCCCTCTAACAACAATTGCTTTTGATTCCCAGGATTCATGGTATTGATGTACATCTATCAAGAGCCGCAGTCATTGAAAGAGGCTGTTACTGGTCCAAGGCCATATGAGCATGAGGTGGAGAAAGGAAGTGCTTTTACCCCTGGACTTCTTACAATAAAGGTAGTTATGCGACCTCTTCCTTCTTTGCGGCATGTCTTTTCATGCATAGATTGTTTCAATTGGACTATCAAATTGTTCCTTTTGAACTTATAAACTTGTGAATTGAAATAAAGCTGTACCTGAAAGACTTGTTTGGTAAAATCATTGCTCTTAATGTGATAAATTGTTTGCGATGAATTTCTAAATTCCCTTCCTGAAACATTAACCTTTAGTGACTTAGTGGATGTGCTCTTGCTCGATAATCTTTGATTGAAATAGTAGGTGTCATTAAAACTTTTAATCCATCAACTATAATTGAATAATATTGTGGCATCCTTTGAAATTATGTACCTGATTGAGCATTCAAGATGTTCATTTGCATATATATATATATATATATTATACTGTGAAAGGCTTTTGACAAATTCTTCATGATGCTCAACACTTCAATAATGTGGATGTTCAACACTTGAATAATGGCGTTAACTTGGTGATACATGTTCTCAGTTTGGAATTTTAGACATTATTTAGGATGAATAGGCCATAGATCAACAAGTGGGTATCATTCCTATTCAATATCACTTTATTAAGATTGGCAGAAGAAGACCCATTGATGCTGTACAACGTATTTGGGTGAGCTGACTAACAGGTTTTAAAAGAGATCAACATTATATAAAATCAATGAGTGAGAGTGTTGATGATTCTCAAAGACACCCACCTGACCTAGGTTGGTTGGATGCAGGAAGATTATAAACACAATCATTAAAATATTTTGTAGCAATGATAGTAACCATTAAAAAATCAAGATATGTTGATATATTTCTCCACACTTACTTAAGAATACTTGTGATATATCATATATCAAGAAGAGGCGGTTGAAAAGGTCGAATCATTCTAGTTACAGATGTTTGTCACATGACTCTTCTGGCGGTTAAGCATGTAGATTTGGTGGTTATGCTAATTAGTTGGAATGGATGTGGTGAGTGGATAAATGTGGGTCATGATGGAATAACTTATTAGCCATTGATAAATAAGAGTAAGGTCCATTTGCACCAATGAGGTATAGATGGCTAGCATACTGTTTCCCCTTTCTTTTCTGCTATCTAATTTGTATTATGCAGGCTAGGTTATATTTTCTGCTGCATTTTTCCCGGTCAAGTTTCCTTGTGAATTCAGTACTTTGTAACTTACTGTATCTTCTATGAACAACTGGTTTGTATGCCACAGTAAAACCATAGCTATATGCATGCTGTAATCGTTCTCTTTTGTTGTTGTTGCAAATTGTCCATTTTTTTTTAAAATTATAATCCTGCTATATTGTTGAAAGAAACCCCAAAGGAGTTGATTCTGTCCCTTGGTCACAGAAGTCAGGTCAAAGCTTTTGTTGGATACACATAGTGTGAGTTTTGGCAAGGAAAAACTAAGGAAACACTAGATTCCTGAGGATGGCTATATACTTTTTTTTTCCTTTACAAGTTTCTGTAATGTGGTAATTTGGATGCTGAACAGATCTGAAATCCACGATTGTTTTAATAAATTCATATCCAAATTGCTATATATATATATATATATATATATATATATTGTACTTGGTATACACTTTACTGAAGAATGGCATGATTTCCATTGTTTTAACAAATCCCTAAAATATCTGAATATGAAGTTCTCGAGAGAATTATGTCTACGAGACATTGGGACCTACCTAGATAGATGCAAGAATAGTATTCATTTCAATTAAGCATGATTAATTTTTTATAGCTTTCGAATTCAAACGAAATGATCGGTAATAGTTACAGTATTTTTTCTATTAATTTATGTTTGTTTGTCTATGTTCATTCACATGCGTGTAACATTTTAGTGAATGAACATAACTGAATAAGAACAAGCATATTTTCTTAACGAAAGTTACCATAGTGTGTCGACTAGCTAAGATTATAAGATCGTCTTTAAACTTTAAGAATAATAAATGTTATGGCATTGAAACCCCGCTATCTGGCAATATAACATGTTGACCTTGCATTTATATATGAAGCAAGACATAGATAGAAAATAGAAGAAAATGTGAAACAAAATTGCTATTTTGAGTTCTCGGCTTTAAATTTGAGATCCTTCGAGCAACATTGTGCGTGGATATATGACTAGTATATATATATATATACAAGGTCATGTTCAAGAAAACCGCAAAAAATGAAAAACTGAGGAACACCCTCGTAACCATTCATCTTTGGACGGTATGCACATGTGTATACAAGTAACTTGTAACATGCACTGCATAAAAACCAAAAAAAAAACATGAATATGCACAGGTGCATACCGTTCAAATGAACGTTAACGGGGTGTTCCTCACTTTTTCATTGTTTTGGGGTTTTCCCCTAAACCTCCCTCTCTATATTTTATATATATATATATATATATGGTTGGGTTCACGTGAGACCAACCTGTTTTCGTGAGACCGGTGAGACCAGAAAATAATACTAAAACTTCACAGTGATTCATTGTGAAGGAACGAAAAGCAGCAAACCTTCACAACAAAAACACTGTGAAGGTTTATCTTTACAATACCTTCACAGTCTTTTGCTGTGAAGGTTTAGTGTTATTTTTGTGGTCTCACGGAAATAGTCTGGTCTCACATGATCTCAAGTCTATATATATATATATATATATAATTGTTTATTTTGATTTTTATTTATCCAAGATCAGTCATGTATTTGCTTCTAATACTAACAATGCAAAACTAATGTACGGGGCACACACAATCATTAATGAAGCAAAAATCGCCCAACATTGGCGATAAAGACCTAACTCGTAAAAAATACAAGCATATGAACTTGCAGGGTCGTCCCTGGGGGAGGGTGGGCCGGACGTATGTCCAGGGCCCAAACGAAATAGGGGCCCAATTTTTTTAGTATATACTATATATTAGTAGTTAAAATAATTGTAAATAAAAAAGACAAAAAAATTAGTATATAATAGGACCCAAAAAGAATTTACATTATATTAAGGGCCCAAACATTTATTAATTAATAACATTGGACAAGAAAATTTGTAAAAAGTTATTTAGTCTTTCATTTTATAGTATTGCTTAATGCTTATTGTTTCTCTTATTTTTTTAATCTAGTAATAATATCTAAAAACTATTTTTGCCTATAATCTTTGATATATACTCCATTACTCATCTTCTATATACTCTTTTTCATTATTCCATCTGCATGGATTTCATTATTGTGTTAGAATATAGTAGATTTCTTGTTATTAATTAAGAAAACTCTACATTTTAAAAACAATTACTAAACTATATGAGACGATCCAATATAGATATATTTATGATTTCAAAGATACTTTTTTTCATACATTATTCACTCTTTATTATCTAACTAGTGTTGGGCCCGTGCATTGCACGGGAGGATACATTTTTTGTTGGAATATTGAACCGAGTTAAAATGAAACGTAATTTCTCTGTTAACAGTTAATGAAATACAATATGGAAAACGAAGGTATTTTCATAAGTGGTTAACTTGCATATATTCTTAATCGTTTGTTGTTATGAGTTTGTGCAATAATATTGGTAATAGTTTTGTATTATATTATATCCACATCAAATATGACAAAGAAAATAAATGATTTCTATCTTTTGTAACCGACAACTCAACTGTGTTTGGAAAGATTGTATCAAAGCATTAAGAAATTGTAAATTAAGTACTTGGCTTTAATTAGTTGTAACTTGTGCTTAAAATGTTGTAATTAAAAGTTTTTTATGCCGTTTTTATAATATAGTATATTCATTATGTAAAAAGATTTTATAAAATAAAATATGGAAAAATCATTATGAGATGTAATATAAAAAAATACGGAAGAAAAAAGATTTTATATTACATCTCATTAATATAGATTTAAATGTAAAATCTAAATTTAAAATAGATTATGCTAATATAAAATCTGTTGAGGAGAAATCCTAACATTTGTTGGGAATGCCACAAGCATCCAGCGCCCTCACCTTCGACTCGGGAGTTCGTAACTGGCCGGGACTAACAGCCCGACCCGCTGGCTCCACGAAAGTGGTGCATCCCCTCATGTCCGCCTGTCGCTTAATACGGGGCTTTGCGCTACCATGGTTTAAGGAAATAAAGTTGCGCCTTCACCACCAGCAATTGCTTTTGGTGTAGTGGTAAGCGCTTGATCCTAACAAGTTAAGCGTGCTCGGTCGAGAGCAATCCTAGGATGGGTGACCTCCTGGGAAGCTCAAGCCTTGGGACCTAACAATTGGTATCAGAGCGAGGTCGCGGGTTCGAGTCTTCCAGTGTGCAAATGCTGGGGGGGGGATTGTTGAGGAGAAATCCCAACATTTGCTGGGAATGCCACAAGCATCCAGCGCCCTCACCTTCGACTCGGGAGTTCGTAACTGGCCGGGACTAACAGCCCGACCCGTTGGCTCCACGAAAGTGGTGCAGCCCCTTATGTCCGTCTGTCGCTTAGTACGGGGCTTTGTGCTACCATGGTTTAAGAAAATAAAGTTGCGCCTTCACCACCAGCAATTGCTTTTGGTGTAGTGGTAAGCGCTTGATCCTAACAAGTTAAGCGTGCTCGGGCGAGAGCAATCCTAGGATGGGTGACCTCCTGGGAAGCTCAAGCCTTGGGACCTAACAAAATCTATTTTATAAAATCCTCCACCAAGAAAACAAATATTTATATTAATAAATGAGTATACATTCTACAAATAGATGATTATGTGAGATACTGTACTTGGAAAGGTTGTACCAAAGCATTAAGAGATTGTAAATTAAGTAATTGACTTTAATTAGTTGTAACTTGTGCTTAAAATGTTGTAATTAAGAGTTTTTTATGCCGTTTTTATAATATAGTATATTCATTATGTAAAAAGATTTTATAAAATAAAATATGGAAAAAGATTTTATAAAATAAAATATAGAAAAATCATTATGAGATGTAATATAAAAAAAAATACGAAAGAAAAAAGATTTTATATTACATCTCATTAATATAGATTTAAATGTAAAATCTACATTTAAAATAGATTATGCTAATATAAAATCTATTTTATAAAATCCTCCACCAAAAAAACAAATATTTATATTAATAAATGAGTATCCATTCCACAAATAGATGATTATGTGAGATACTGTACTTGGAAAGGTTGTACCAAAGCATTAAGAGATTGTAAATTAAGTAATTGACTTTAATTAGTTATAACTTGTGCTTAAAATGTTGTAATTAAGAGTTTTTTATGCCGTTTTTATAATATAGTATATTCATTATGTAAAAAGATTTTATAAAATAAAATATGGAAAAAGATTTTATAAAATAAAATATGGAAAAATCATTATGAGATGTAATATAAAAAAAAATACGAAAGAAAAAAGATTTTATATTACATCTCATTAATATAGATTTAAATGTAAAATCTACATTTAAAATAGATTATGCTAATATAAAATCTATTTTATAAAATCCTCCACCAAAAAAACAAATATTTATATTAATAAATGAGTATCCATTCCACAAATAGATGATTATGTGAGATACTGTGTTTGAAAAGGTTGTACCAAAGCATTAAAAATTGTAAATTAAGTAATTGGCATTAATTAGTTATAACTTGTGCTTAAAATGTTGTAATTAAGAGTTTTTTATGTCGTTTTTATAATATAGTATAGATACTGTGTGCATGAATCTTAAATTCTCTCTTATCTCGAAAATAAGAATAAGATTTCAAACTATAATCAACATGGACTTTTGATTTTAAGATTAATAGTTCTTAAAAAATTTGTTTCATACATAAAAGTTTAAAATGCTGATTAACATCAAGTAACATGTGGAATATCTGTTGATTTATGATGATTTACATAAACTGTTATTCTGAATGGTCAACATAGTGACGTCAAATGATTTCAATCTATATGTTAAAGGTATATCATAAGATGTCTTTGATGGTGGAACTGATTGACGATGTTATGTAAAAATGATATGGTAGATAATATAATTTAGAAATGATTATTGATTGATCTTGTGCTAAGAATACCGGGAAAATCGGTTATGTATGAATTATTAGTATTATTTGAATTCAATGTTATTGTTGATGATATAAACAATATATTGAAAATAATTTCGTAGTTATCGATGGCCTATTTTTACATCTCGCCCAGGCCTAAAAATTGTCAGGATCGGGCTGTGAACTTGTATCATTATAAAAATGCAACCAAAAGGACAAGTTTTGTTGAATTTTCAAAAGATGAACGAGTTCGATTAGAAACCCAAACTACAGGGACTAAAACCATAACTCAATCTCATATTTGAACCTTGACCCTCTCCAACAGTTTCTCTAAAATAGAAAAAAATGAGTTTTTGTTTTCTAAAATGTTCAAGAGTTTTTCTATCCTATTCTCTAAAATAGAAAAATATGGAGAAAATTATATATATAGAGAATTCTATAAAATCTTTAAAGTAGGAAAGAGAATCATTATTTTAATATTTTGCTTTCTAAATGAGGAGAGAGAAACTTTATTTTAATATTTTCATCTTTAAATGAGGAGAGAGAAACTTTATTTTAATATTTTCATCTTTAAATGATGAGAGAGAAACTTTATTTTAGTATTCAATATATTAAATTTATTGAATATTTTAATCATATAAGATGGATTCTTTCAAATAGAAAAACTTTGGAGTTGGAAAAAGTGATTTTAGAATTTTTGACTTTTCAATCTTTATTTTAGAGAAATTGTAGAGAAGGTGTTGGAGATACTCTTATAAAGTTAATTTGTAACGGTTTTTGTATGGAAAAGAATCACAAATCTTCTTTCCCCGGCATAAAAACGCTAAAAGGAATTCAAATCACCAAAATCAAAATGTCACGCAGCATACCTTACGATATCCAAGAGGAAATCTTCAAAAGACTTCCCGTCAGATCATTGATTCGATTCAGATCGGCGTGCAAAGCATGGAAGTCACTGATCAATTGCTCCGACTTTATTGTTGCTTACAGCGTCCGCCACACTCAGCCGCAACATTTGCTTATAAGGTACAAAGTCGAAGATCGGGAAGAAACTGAGGTAAAATATGTTTCTTTTGTCGATGATGATACTTTCCCTCAACAAAAGTTTGCTCCCACTATTCCTCCCCTCATTGAAATACTTGATGCCAATAGATCAACAATAATTGGTAGCTCTCACGGCATATTGTGTTATTATTATCGAGAGCAGCAAGAAGAGGATATGGCTGTTCTTTGGAATCCTTCGATTAGAAAATCGATTGTTGTTGTTGTCCCTAATGTGATAAAAGAACCGTTTTCAAATGTCCTTGGTTTTGGGGTTTGCCCTGACACTAGTGACCCTAAGCTTGTGAAGATTACATATATCAGTGCATGGTGGAAAATGGAAAGTATAAGTTACATCCCATCGCAAGTTATGGTTTTCTCATTGAGTACAAAGGAATGGACAATTCCATGTAATAATCTGCCTCGTAAATCAATTGCATTTACATGGTCTCACATAGTTATAGGTCAATTTATTTATTGGTTTGCCTTGGATAGGATTGTTGAAGATGGTGGGTTTTGGAATTATAATCTTATAATGTCATTTGATATGTGCACCGAAGAGTTTCGAGAGGTAAATCTCCCAGATACTTTGGCTCACCTGCCCTTTGTAAGCTTGTCCATCTCTAAGTTAAGGGAGTCTCTTGCTTTGCTCCAGTACACTCAAGATATATTAACAGGGAAACAAGTTTGTGTTGTATGGATGCTGGATCATGGTGAGCTAAAATCGTTTACAAAGTTATACACCATTAAGCCACCACATGCTGCAACAATACAGAGAACTCTGGGATTTAGGAAGAGTGGCGAACCTATAATCGATATGATACTTGATTACTATTGTTCAACTCTTGTTGTTTATGAACCTTTGTCAGAGCACTTAAAGGATCTTGGACTTCTTGCAAACCAATGTTCATTCTCTGTGAATTCCTACACAGAATCGTTGTTTCTGCTCAACGAGGAAGATGATATATAGTATTTACTCTATCTAGATTGAGGATGAAGATGATGGCCTCATTGCAAAGTGTGGAGCTGTGAAGAGATGAGTTTTGGAACAACCAAGCAAGGTATTGAGGTTGATATGCAATTATAGTGCATATTAGTTTAAGTTGTTAAAAAGTTAAATGCATCACATATAGATTGATGTTTATGTTTAATTAGTATTTAACGATGTACTTTTCAGGCATTCATATACATGCATAAATCTTGTTAGTATTCATGGCTTGGAATTTTTATATGCATCCCTGGGATCTCATTTGGTCTCCGAGATTATGAAAATATGGCCTTATTTCCTTATATTCTCTTTACTTGACAAAAAAATGGAAGATTAAATTTGACCATTACATACTGTATGGTAATAAGAACAACGTCTCTTATTTTTGTTGTTGTCCCGGGTATGATACATAACTCTTTTACTATATTCATAATTCTCAGAGGAAATCTTTAAATATCTTGCCCACAAAATGGTTTTCATCATCACTTATTAACACCATGGGATACTAAACAACACTCAGGTAGAGAATGATGTCCGTGAATGTTACTCGATAAAAGAGAGTCGTGATTCTTACCATAAGTTTTTACCTATTAAGCATTTAATAAACAACCCCTTAGTCATGTAGTTTACAACTATGAAACAATTTTCGATTTGTACCTTCGGATATCATTTTGTTGAAAAGGTTTGATTAAAACTTATGCCATATGGTGTGTACAAATTGCCATCAATCTTCCTATGGTCTGTCGTTTGTGAAGCATACAATCAAACCAAATCAAATGAACCCAAAAAACCCCAAAGATAAGTCTATGACATGGGGTAGGATGGAATTAGATTTTTCCTAAACACTCTACGTTATGGAGTATTTAAGGATGTAGCGTCCTAGTTGTCGATAACGAAAGCAAGGATACATCGGGATTCTCACGAAAACAACTGGTCTACTCTTTTATTTAGAAGATATGTTTGCATACATTCCCAGACCCTACTTCCGACTGTGACATACTTGATGTTTTGGTTTGAATAGGTTTACTTATGTTAGCGTATATAAGTTGCGGTTTTCATGGAAATAATATTTATGCCCTTAAGGTTAGATATATGGTATGTGTACACCATGCCTTTCATGGACTTATCTTCAGGTGGGATATACAATCACTTTTTGAACGGATTTTGCTTTGGTTTATTTTGTAACCTATATAGTTTTGTACCCATGGCTAATGAGTGGCCTAGTAAAGTACTCATAATTTGTGAATACGGTTTGTTGATTGAATATTGTCGGGCATGAATCTAGCTAATTAGTTTTAAGAAATACTTTAATAATTAATAGTATACAACAAACAAATATTTTTGGAGGACCAAATTAAATTATATCGATCAAATTAGAATCTCAAAATAAATTTTATGCATTGATTACCAATTGTGAGAAGTTGGCCATGACTTTTTCACAAAACAAATCACAAATGATCTTGAGTTCCCAAACAACCGACATCTAAGGAGATGTTTGGTTTGAGGTAATGTTTTCGACTTTGATACCATAAAGAGAAAAGAGAAGAATGGATGATATTCATTGATAATAATTGTTTGTTATCTTCTTCGCCTTCAGTCATTTATAAATGGAGCATTTCAATAATGATGGGTATAGTTGGAACAAACTTTTTAATTTGTTGGAGGAAAGTTTCATCATCGACAAAAGAAACAAAAGTTTTTTCTCCATAATTTCTTTGTACCCTGTAGCCAAATGTTGAGTTTGAGTTTGGCGAACATTGTAACCGTCAATAAATTCCTAGCTAGTGAATTTCATGTTATGCACACAATTGAATCAATGATTTGACAAGATCCCTTTTTGATGATTTCCAATTGGATTTCGCAAGCCAAGCAAGGTGAGATTTTGATTTTAGGGAATTTGAATTTATTTATGGGGTTTATAAGGGAAATTTTTATTGGGTTAAACGAAGATTTGGGAAGTTCCTAGTGTGAAGAGAGATTTACGAAGTTCCTAGTTCGAAGAGAGATGTCGGGATGCCACCTTGGACAACCGGAGCGGAGCGATGCAACATTTGGCAGGTGGACGTTACACGATTTGTCGTCTTCCATCTAAATTTTTTGATTATGTTTCCTACTAAAACTGAAAAGCAAAGTTACCTTATGAGATTCCAAAGGAGGTTCGGATAAGTGCTCTAAGTAAGATATCTTGTCTAATTGAATTAAATTAGTTCCATATTGTTTGTGGTTTTATAAACAAAAAAATTGCATTAAAATGAAACTAATTATGGTTGATTCTTGTTTTGGATATTTAACTTTTCAACATCTTCATTTTTGGGTTTGTAGCAAAACCTTCATATTACTTGTTCAGCGGTTACCTCAAAATAATATGGCAAAAATAACTAAACGTTACATGGATATTAAAACAACCATGTCACTGCAGCACAAGAGACTAGCAACTTAACAATAACGAATAATGGTTGAATTGAGACATCCTTGAATGACACGACCATCCCATAGATAATGAACGTTTGAAAGGTCTTTGGAACGAATTAGAGGTTATTAAATATTTTCCAAATAACATCTACCTCTGACTGAATTAACGGTAAGCTCTAGTGTTAATTGGATTTTAATCACACATGATGAGCTAGAGTCTTCCAAGTATTTTGGTCTCTCGAACGTAAATTAAACAACTTGGTGCATTTTAGTTGTGTGTTATGCACGTGGAGATAATTTTTTATTATACTTGGATGTGATTCATACATGCATCATAGTTTCGTTAATGCCTTTTAGACGTTAATATACATGTATAAATCTTGTTAGTATTCTTAGCTCGGTTACATCATTTGTATTCCTGTTTAACGTTGACTTCTTAAAAAATGTACAATATCATGGACTCAATGGTCGATGTTAACGTTCTCGTTGCCCTAATGGAAATATTGATAAAAACATGCCAAAAGGGGCATTCAGTAGTCAAATGGATAACAAAATTTGAGATTTTGTGATGTTTGCACATTAATAACACCGAGTAATCTATAGTTCCTCATGTCCCTAGGATTAGTTGAGGTGCATGCAAGCTAATCTAGACACTTACAGTTAAAAAAGACCTCCCTAAATTCACTCCCTCTCACCCGACTTCATCGTCCTCTCTGTGATTGTGTATAACCCACAAAAAACAGTGATTGTGTATAACCCACTCTTATGGAATTAAGTTATTGATTTCTTGGAGTCGATATTTATTTCTAATACAATTTTCTAATGCTTCAAAACCAAACTAATTCTAAAATAGCTTCAAAATGATTCTAATGATATTTTAAACCCTTTTGGTATAAAATATCATATATCTTCAAAGATGTTGAATATTGGTTTTGTTGTAGATAATACATATGTATTAATACAACTGTTTTTCTCGTTGTTCCCTAATATTGTTGATGAAATTAAGTCTCACAATAACTATTTCACGCAAAAAAGAGGCGGACTTGGGAGACTTGGATTATCGCCAACCACTCTTCACAATTGTTGTTGGAGCAAGCCATTTTGAAAAAAACGAAAGATGTGATGTATGACATAATAGCTATATGCATTGTTTTATATAACATGATAATAGATGATCAATGTTGTGTCATTGCACCAAATGAATTTGCAAGAGAAGTGTCGGGTCAAAATGGTGATGGATGATAATAATCGATTCCAACAATTTTTTCCTAGTATAGACAAATCAAGGATAATTAAAGAAACTCACTCCGTACTTCAAAATACATTACTTGATCATTTATGGGAACAAACAATGTACTAATTCCAATACTTACGTGCATATGTAATATTTTTATATGTGTTATACTGTAACTATTTTGTTAAAAATCAAGTTAATCACAATTAAAAAAATCTATACTCAAAACAGAAATATTCTATTTTTGTGTAATAATTAATGTACAACTAGATTAGAAATGTATCTATACCATTTATCTAAACCTTATTGGAATAAATTAAGGATTTTGTCCGATGTTTTTAAGTGAGTTTGGTTATTTGACCGATGCCCTCCAACCAAAACTGTTAATAAATCCATTAAGTGAATACATTTTTGTTTCTTATCAAATTTTCTTCTTTTTTTCATTTGTTTTATTAAATTGATTTGGTCTTTTTGTGATTATAACCCACCACCCCCACCTCGCTTCCCCATCTTCACCGTCACACCCAACCACCATCAACAACGCCTAGCGTCGATCGCCTCCTCTCTTCTCCTCCACAAACAATACCTTCTTTCAATAACTTTTGGTCCCCACATATACCTCCATCTCCTTCCCCTATCAACGGATCAAATTTTGAAAACCTAATTAAAGATTTATCTTATTTAAAAGAAAGGTCTAAGTTATTTTAGTCATAATTAAAATTTTTAATTAAACAAAATATATCAAAAAAACGTGTATTTTATTTTCTTTAATTCGATACTCGTATTAATAATTTTTTCCTTCGGTTTTTAAACTTAATTTTCAGAATTTCAATCACAAGTATATTCATATAAAATTTTTAATATATTATACAACATTTAACACTAATTATTTCATATCTCAAGCTGATATACAAACATGTTCAAATAAAAAAATAAGCAATAAGTCATACTAATACAACAAAATACCGGCTTATAAAACTATATTGAAAGAATACTCTCTCCCTTTTTTAAAACAACACAAATCCATAATATAAAATCGAAAAAGACTAAATAGAGATATATTGCGATTATTTCACGAATACACTCAAAAGATTATAAAACCCCAAATCAAGTTCTTAGAATGACCGGCCTTTTGTCTCCATATATCTTTTGAGATCAATCAGAGCCAAAAAAAAATCTTGACAACCTCAAAAAACAAAAGACAAGAAGCCACAAAATATTAGAACAAAATAAAATGGGAAGATTACCATGTTGTACACAAACAAAGGAGCAAGATGATCGACTAATTGTCGGCAAAGGCTTACCGGTAGTTGCTTCTTAAGGCCACCGAGACTTCTTCTATTGCAACAAGAGTTGTCGTCTTCGGTGGATTAGTTAACCACGACTTTGGCCTCAAATGTAGCAACTTCATTGAAGAATAATTTTTTAACGTTGTTATAATGAGAGTTACACATTTTTTTTTATATTAAAAAAAATATTAAATATATTATATATAATAATATGTTTTTTTATTATTTAAACAAAAAAATGGGAAAATATTGGAGTCTCTTGTTTTACTTGAGTACTATACAAATTTCACAACCGATAAACAAGTTTGTGATGTATGGATGATGGAGCATGGTGATTCAAAAGCCTTTACAAAGCTATACACAGTTAATGCACCTAATGTATCAGTTTTACAGATTCTGGGATTTAGAAAGAGTGGCGAACCTATAGTTGAAATGCATGACAATAATCGAGATGTTGTTACACCCTATGCACTTGTAGTTTATGAACCATGCATGGAGCACATCAGGGATCTTGGGATTCGCGGAAACAGATTTTCATTCTTTGTGAGTTCCTATACGGAATCGCTGCTTCTGCTCAATCATGATGATGGCCGGATTGTAAAGTGTGGAGCTGTGAAAAGGTGAATTTTTGGAACAGGCAATCAAGGTATAGTGATTGAAGTGAAATTATGGTGCATATTAGTTTAAGTTGATAAAAAGTTTATTGCATCACATATATAGAATTATGTTTTTGACATTAATCATGATGAATGTTTATGTTTTTGTGAATATTAAATTATGGTCATCTTATTTTTGGTGCAACAAGGTGTATTGTTTTTTGGTTTCAAGTGGTATGAAACAGGTGCCATTAACATTCCTTAGAAAGAAATTAGGAATTAATCTGAGCCAAGCCTCGGTAGCTACAGCTCTGTCGAGCTTTTCCTGGACTTCATTCGTTTTCCCTTTGTTACAAATCCAAGTAAAAGGGTATCCCTTCATTGGCAAATCAAACAACCCACAATCTACTAAGGTATCTTTGAACCCACGCAAACACCAATTAGGTTAATTTTTCACCCCTTGTTTCTCACCTTGAGTTAAAATATCATTAAAGTCCCTGATATTCGTCCATGGGAGAGTGGATGAAGTGGCTAGTGTCCTTAGCATGTTCCAAGACTCTCTACGGTGATTCCGTTCCTGGCAGCCAAAGAACCCTGTTAGCGCCAATTTCCCATCAAACAGTCATTAATCTGTAAGTACAATCAACAGCAAAACAACCATCAAAACCAATACGAAATTTTATCCAATCTACTCTGGAAACACAAACTAAAGTTGCAAAAAGAAAGATGACATCTGGATTGTGAGCCCGTAGCTCACGCGTAACAGGAACTGCCCTAGGGTTAGCCAACCCCCGACAGTTCCTGCTTAGAATTCCCATTTCTGCCTTCGTTCCGTTTTTTGGATCAGATTCCATTTAGTCTTCTGTCGTATTGTCTTTTGGGTTGTAATTTTTTCCATTCTCCCTGGTCTTTCTGGATTCATCAACATCCATAACATTGTTATGCAGGCCTTTCTCCACAATTACATTCTGCCCTACCACATGGGAATCTCCCCTCATTCGTTTCCTTTCCTCCGTTATTTCCAAAGTACTTGTATTCTCTAAAATAGGAGATGATTGATCGTGTCCAGCTGGTATCTCGCTGGTGATCATAGTTACCCTCAAATTCCTCTGTAAATTTAGAAAGTGATTAGGATCCGAAATTTTAGCCTTATTTCCATCCAGGACCAAGCTTTCCTTGTTAACCGCTTGTTGGCTCTCTACCGCCAGGCCCAATTGGCTTGTAGTTATACTCATGCTTTTATGTTCAAAGCTGTTACATCACATGCAAAGTGACATATTTGAGCATTTGGGTTCTTAGACTTGAATTAAAAAACCGTCCCGTCCCAAGATCCCAAGAGCGTCATGTGAGAGGCAAATCAGGTACACAATAGCCCACTAGGTGGTTGGCTTAAGAGACTAGTGCCACAATAGAGCTCCATGTCTAAAGCAATTGTAACCCCAGTTTTACATAAACGAAAATGGTGACAAAATTTACACACACCACCAAGGTTCGTTCTTTTAAGGCGTTCTTGTACTTAAAAAGATTTGCAATGATTTGTCTTTTTGGTTTTGCCCTTTCTTTTCCCTGTTCCATTGCTGCTGCAGGAGTTTGTGTTACAGTGTTAGTAGTAGGACTTTGTTTTTTTTAGTGAACTTGACTTCATTCGTTCAAACTTGGTTGTGAAATCATGATGATACATCCTAACAAGTTGTAGAAGCACTTGATGTCTTATTTGAAATAATACAAATTTTGGCTTCTTCAACTAGTCATGGGTGACTTGTCATGGACAAAATTCATGAAGTTGTTCCTATGGATCAGCAGCATGAGCTTCTTATTGTCCCATATTTGACGCAACATTTGACTTATTTGTATTTTTTCTGTCCCACGAAAATAGGTGGAACAAAAATAAAGGATGTGAGATAAAACTGGTAAATTACTAAACTACCCATGTCACGTTAAAACTCTAAAACCGTCCACAATTATTTCACCCGTGTACCTCGCTCTCTCCTATCCACATACCTAACGCACCCTGGGGTTAGGCGAAGCCTGTAGTTTGTCTACAACATTTTCTTTGATTTAGCAAACATGTTGGTCAAATCCACGAAAATCTTGAAATAAAAAAGGTATTTATGAGTACATTTGATTTTTATTTCTGATTGTATGTCGATTTTTTAATATTACTTATTCCGTCCGAAATTAATTCTCACAATAAAAAAGATAAATAGTTTTAGATGTGTGATTATTATACATTTTAATTATTAAATGATATTTTTACCCTTAATAATAGAGAGAATATTTCAACATTGCACTCCGTCTAAGGACGGCCGGGATCATGCCTAGTGTATATATATATATATATATGGTGCGTTTCTTTTGCAAACCAAGCAATTTGTACAAACTATGCAAACCACTATATTAGGAAACAATAGATATATTTATGGATAATGATTATGATTCATTAATAATGATTGTGATATATATGGAAAATGTTAAGTTTATTCATTATAATCATGATTTTAAATTAGGAAACATAATAAAATCGTTTGCAAAAGAAACGCACCCTATATATATATATATATATACTATATTATAAAGCACGAATAAAAAACTTTTAAATACAAATTATTAAGCACAATGTACCATCATTTTATGCAAGATTTTAAAAATCTCTTAATTTACAAGTATCAAAGCACAAGATACATATTACTACTGCAGACTTCTAAGACCCACCAATTTGGTATGTGTAGGGTCTTTCTTTTATGCAGACTTTTCCATGTATCACTATTAATTAATATATTATATTACTATAATTTTGTTTTAATTATATTATTAAATATCTAATTGGTTATTTTTTCTTGAATGTCATTAAAATATATAAGATAATCATTGAATTCTACCAAAATACTTATTTTTTTTTATATAAAAAATATTATATTATTAAGCCTAAATTAAACAAATTTATAAAAAAAACATTATCACTTTCTCAAAACCATCCAAAATCGTACTGTAAATTGACAAAAAAAATAAAATGAAACATTAAAATTGTGATGTATCTCGCTGCATTTCGTGAGTACGCTTCTAATATATATATATATATATATATATATATATATATATATATATATATATATATATATATATAGTGAAAGGATCATGCGAGAAGTTATACATTTTGCAAGAAGACGAAAAGAAATTATAGCCAATCATTAATTTAATTTATTTTTTAATTAATAATCATTAATAATTAATTAAGAAGGGTATTAATGACTTTTTAATGACATGTTTATCTCTAACGGAATTTATCATTCCATGTTAATCGGATTTTTAATATCCCTCATCAATAATGAAAGATATTGCAATCCAATTCATCTTCACCTAAACCCATAGTTATCGCATTATTTTTCCAAAAAAAACATAAACATAAACCTAAGTTATCGATTATTCTAATCCATGTTCTGCAAAAAGGTGATCTGAGTTTGGAAAAAAAAATCAATGGATTCGAGTCAGAAGCCCTTCGATTTTGAAGTTCCATCACTTTACGTATCTGATGATGATAATTTAGATGAGATCAAGATGTTTTCTGAGGATGAAGATGCAACAGGTTAGATTTTCAAAATATTTCGATTTTTAGTGTAATTGTATGTCTTTAGTTTTGTTTTATGATTCAGGATTTGTAATCTTTTAATTTTGTAAATATTATATGTTTTTGCGTTGAACCGACAAATCTAGGTTAGATGTAAGCACATGTGATTGTTATTATATATAAGCTGGATGAGTGATTGACAATTGAGTAATATCATCTATGATATCACTTTGTTTGTTTTTGGGAGTTTTTACCAGAATACATGTGATTATTCACATCCTCATCACATAATACATTTTTGTACCAATTAATCTTATGTGATAATACATATGTTTAGTTGTTTTATGTGATAATTGTCTGAGTCTTTAGATACACATGTGTACTTTTAATTACTGACTATGTGTTTCTAGAATATTTGTTCATCCGTTGTAGATCCCGAAGACAATCAAATATTTGAGTCCGATAATGAGGAAGCTCTTGAAATTCCTGAGGATTCTGTAAATGTGCCACCTACTACTCCTACATTACATCATGCATTTCTATAAATTATTCGTGCATCTATGATTATTTGTCTTCCTTTTCACAGATAATTATGACCACCATAATAGCGAAATCGAGCTTGAAGATGTTAATCGGAGTCCGGGTGGCTCTATAAACGTGATTCCTAATGTTGCTGATGGTATCCAACCTGTTGTGGGGACTGTGTTTGAATCACTTGGTAAAGCTATTTAAATGTATCGTAAGTATGCTGATATCGCTGGATTTGATATTAGGCGGTCAACTCAGTAGACGAACAATGTTGGTATTGTTAAATTGAAGTACATTGTGTGTCATAGACAAGGTGTTCCGAGAAACCGTTCTGTTAATAGCGTAAACGTTTCTGACAATCGGAAGGAGCTTCGTAATACCAACTTCAAAGTTACCAATTGCAAAATGTCTGTTAGATTCCAACTCGTTCAAGGCACTTCTTTCTATAAAATTTATTACTTTCATCTGAACCACAATCATAAATTATTTGATGAGCGTGACAAAAATCTTATGCGTAGTAGAAGAAAATTTCAGTTTTCGGATAAAATGATGGTTCATCGTGCTGCGAGGGCGGAGATAGGTGCAACGAAGGCACATCACCTTCAAGCTTGCCTAAAAGGTAGGTATGATGAAGTAGGTGATACTATTACCGAGTACAAAAACTTCAAGAGAAATTTAGATAGCTTTGTTGGTAACAAAGATGTGCAAATGGTTATCAATATGTTTAATGACCGTAAAGTGCATGGTTCAAATTTTACGTATGATTTCAAAGCGGAAGATGGAAAATTGCAAGGTTTATTTTGGGCTGATGAATTATGAAGGTTTAATTATGCCGAGTTCGGGGATATTATTTCATTTGACCTACATATCGTTCGAATAAGTAAGTTTTTGTACTTATCACTAAGTTTATAGTTAACTCTAGCTAGCACCCAAAAATTTTATAACATAAGCAGTTGTTTGGAAGGTTGTATTCTTGATTATAGAATTTCAAGCTTTATACTATCACATGTTATTTCTATGTTTTATCACATGTGATTACTTTGTTTTATAACATGTGATTATTTTGCATTATCACATGTGATTACTATGTTTTATAACATGTGATTATTGCATTATCACGTGTGATTATTGCATTATCACGTGTGATTATTGCATTATCACGTGTGATTAATACCAACTTCATTACGTATTACAAAGTTTTTGTTAAAATATTTTTTTAATTTGCAGGCACTCAATGGTCTTTCTTCCGTTTACTGGCATTGACAATCATAGAAAATCTATTGTTCTTGGCTCGGGGTTGTTGGATGGCGATAATAAAGAGATGTATAAATGGGTGCTAGAGACATTTTTGAAAGTTCATGGACATCAACCTAGGATGGTCTTGACAGATCAAGATGCAGCAATAATAGGAGGCCAAGCACCGACTTTGCATGTGGCATATAACAAACAAGTTACCCAATAAGGTTAGGAATTTCATGTAAATGTTCATTTAGTATGAGTAATTACTGCCTACGGGAAATCATGTCATTCGTTTTATTTCATACAGGTTATTACCGCAAGTCTTAAGAAAACAGATTTCAGAAAACGTTTCAACAAGATTGTGTGGGATGGATACCTGGATCCCAAAGATTTTGAGGATCATTAGTTATCGTTAATAGATGAATTCAACCTACTAGGTCATGGGTGGTTGAAAGATATATTTGCAATGCGGGCTAGCTGGATATCTGCATACTTCAAGGATGTTCCTTTGTGTGGGTTAATGAAAACCACTTCCAGGTCTGAAAGCATGAACTCCTTCTTTAAGAGTTTTTCACATTACGGGGACAATATTATGTTTTTTATTCTATCCTATGATACTGCTATGGATAGGCAACGCAATAGGCAGCATACCCAAGATCATAACACAGATATGAGTACTCCCAACTTTAAAACTGAAAGGAAGATTGACAGGCACGCTGCTTCTGTATATACTCGGACTGTTTTCCAGCAAGTTCAAAAGGAGATTTACAAAGGGGATCGGTTGTGTGCTCAATGGAATGTTGCTTATGAAGACGGATGTCAAATTTATACCATTAGACAAAAAGACAAGAGATTCATCACTAAGGGGGAGTTTAAGGTACACCTTTTATGATGTTGATTACACTTTGTACAAACCGTAACAAGTGATAATGAATGGTCTTTGGAAATCATGTGTGATTAAGTGTTCATAATCACATGTGCTAAAAAGTAATTGACATATGTTTTGTTTTAAAGGGGTTAACAGTTATATACTTATAATTTTAATCGTGCAAGTAAAATATTAGTCACTATTTTGTTTCATCATTCAGGTTGTTCAATCATAGTCCGATGGATCTTTAGTTTGTAGTTGTCAACTTTTTCGGTACCATGGGATTCTGTGTCGGTACATATTCCACGTGTTATTCAACATTGATGCTCAAGAGATTCCCCAACGTTACATTCTTAAACGATGGATGAGAGGTGTAATTCCAATGGATATTCTTCGTACTTGAAGAATTGAAGCAGGAAGAAACGATCGTGTTGACATATTATATAAGGATGTTCATTATGAGATTGATCAAATTTTCAACATGTTACGTGGTGACGAGGAGAAATTATCCCAATTAGTGGACAAGGTTCGTAATTTAAAGTTAGAAGTGGCACCAGAGGACCCGGTAGATGATGTTGGTTACAATAAAGATGATGAATTCGAATCTATTTTGGGAGTTTCGCGGCTTGAGACTGCTGAGATACTTCCTCCTGAAGGCATTAGAAATAAAGGTTAAGGCACCGGAAAAAGACTGATTGGTGCCGAAGAAAAAGCTATTAAGAAGAATGCTCGTCCTAAAAGGGTTTGTAAAGGCTGTGGTGAATAGGGGTGTGCAAAACCCGAAAAGTCCGAAATTCGAGCCCGAATCCGAACTGAAAATAAGGTGTTTTTGCAAAACCCAAATACCCTGAAATCCGAAAATTCGAAACCCGACTTTTTTGTGAATATTTGGGTTCGGGTTGGGTTTGATCTTTGGTCACCCGACCCACCCGAAAACCCAAAATAGTATACATGCATATTTATATATTATATAAATATAATTGTTTGTCTAATTATCTTTTGAAAATCATAAATTCTAGTCGGTTGAAATGTTTTTTAATTTATAAATTTAATATCGATTTCATTAATCTCTCAATCGATTGAGTTCATTCTCAAAACCGATTGAATTTATATATATATTTTGCATTATAATAATACCCGAAACCTGACCGACATCAATCCGAAGCCCGACCAACCCGAACCCGAAGCAATCCGAAATCCAAAACCTAAAATTCGGGTATTGATTTCCAAATCCGAAATCCGATCGAGTTTTTGATTTTCCCACCCGAACCCGACCGACCCGCCCGTTGCACACCCCTAGTGGTGAACCTGCTCACCATGACATTCACAATTGTCCTTTCAAAAAAGTCAAATCTAAGTAGTTGGTTTATGATGGAAATTCGGATATTGTTGAACAACACATGCCAAGGCCAAAAGGGAAAATGAGAAAAGGGGTTAATGCGTTCTGTTGGAGGAGAGAGAATGAATAAAAGGTGGGAGGTAAGGAATGGGAGGTTATCGAGAAAAATAATCAGTATAGGGCTCTTAGCTTGTTAGCTTTGAGAGAGGGAGTCTCCCTTGGTAGTTAGCTTCTGAATTTTCCAATTTCCATTGTAATTCAATCAATTGTTCCTTTTCCATTATCAATTAATACCATAGTGCGCTCTGTCTTTTCCTATTCTTCATCAGTTTACATATGGTACAATCATCGTGGGATATCTGTTTTAGTATAACTTGCTTTTATCATGAACATATATTAGTTTATTTATTATTCATTATTTCATTTTTAGACATGCAATAATAAAGTTTTTAACTGATGTTATTATCAGTTGATATGTATCAATATTTCTTATGAGGTTATGGAGTATTCATGCTATGATAGATATGTGTGTATCCATTCCTTGCACTAAGAAATGTTATATTCTATATACATCTCTTCAACAGTACCGAGTACAACATTACTAACATACATACAAAGTTATCATATATTCGACTTTTATAGATGGGTTTTTTAACTGGTGTAATCATATATGAGTGTTTGTGTAATCATATATGATTACACCAGTAATAACGTGTAATTACAAATGTATGCAAGTGTTTGTGTGTCATATATGGTTACAACCTTAATAATGTGTGATTACAAATGTATATGATTACATATGTAGGGGCAGGTTCAAACGAGAAGCTAAACATTTTGCGAGAAGGCGAGAAGTGTGATATCATATATGATTACACGACCTGTAGGTGTGTTTAATCATATATGATTAAACGTCTATGTATTGCCAATATAACATGTGTTTAATCATATATGATTAAACTTGTATATTATATATGATTAAACACTTCTCGCCTTCTCGCAAAATGTTTAGCTTCTTGTTTGAACCTTCCCCTACATATGTAATCATGTGAGATTACATCCATAATCATTTGTGATTACATCCGTAATCATGTATGATTGAAATTGTAATCATGTTCGATTACAAATGTAATCATATGTGAGTACCAGTATTTTCATACATGATTACATGTGCTTTCATACATGATTACATAATTTTGTAAATTTGTACTCGTAGATGCTTACATTGTTATTGCAAAGATACGTCCCAGTAGCCATACATGATTAAATAAATCATACCCTAACTTAATTATATAAGACAAAACAATTCCTAAATGGTGTGAATTGCCAATTTTGAACACAACCATTACAAGTACAAACATATATGATCTTGATACGTGCAATTATCAAAGGATGCCTGTAATTACGAAATCAAACCCATACTATGCAATTATAGTTGCAATATTCGAAATAACCTAATTTAGAGTGCCAAAGAATCAGATGGATACCAGGTATGAGATAACTATCATAAAATTTTAAAACACCCATTTCATAAAGTTCCAAAAAACAACCAAGTCTAAGCATTCACAATGTTCCTTCAACTCGCGAGTCTTACATGCTTTGTTTTCTTCGCGGTCTCCGCCATGTCTTTTCGAAGTCTTGAATCTAACTTCGCGAATTATGTTGCTTGCTCAATCACCTTTGATCTTAACTTATTTTGGGACCACAACAACATTTTTGTCAAATACTTGCATCTGAAGTTCAGGAGCTGAGCATATTGTGCACTTGAATCATTTAAAAACCCGGTTTTGAATCGACTAACAGTTTCACCCATATAAGACTCCATATGTCTCATGACGAATATGCCACTGTCGAACTCATTATCAAGTGTTCTCCACCTTAACCGATACCTGTTCGGAACCAATTTTCCTATACTCTGAACTCGGTGGTGTTTAATCGTCTTCATATAGTCATGCAGAACTTTTTGCTGAATTTATAATATGAAGTTTGTCACTACTAATCCAAAATAATAATTATTATTACCAAACTAAACGTTAGAAAATAGCTTTTAATAGCTTACCAGTTGATATGGTAAATCCCTATACTTGTCCGAAATTTCTTGATTAGATGCACTATTGTCCAAGATAACAAAACTTGGATTCTTTAAGTTGAACACTGTTGGGTCAGAAATATGCTAAGTATGGTTAATGCTGCTACTTAAAATTAGTACTGCTACTTGAAAGATTACTACTGCTAGTAGAATTACTACTGTTTGAAGAGTTAGTACTGATAGAAGAATAGTTAGTACTGCTTGGAGAGTTAGTACTGCTAGTAGTTAGTACTGCTTAAAGATTACTACTGCAAGAGAGGAATTAATACTGCAAGCATAGTTAGTACTGCTGAGGATGTTAATGCTGTTGAAGATTAATATTGCTTATGAAGATAATGACTTGAAACGAAAGAATAGGAGCTGGAGATAGAGATGAAGATAATTATGGAATGAAGATCAATTTTGTTTTGATAATTATCTTGTAATTAATTCTGTATATATAGTCTAGAAGTCTTTGATGGATATACAGTTTTTCATATACGTTTGTTTTAGAGAGAATTAACCTCAAGGTTCTTAGAAGTCCTTTCAATAGAGAAGTATTGAACGTCTGTTGAGCCTGTTCAACAGATTGAGGTTTTGTTTGTAATCATTAAGTTAAATCAATATAACTTGTGATTTGAGTTTATACACTGTTTGATTGATTTATTGTTAAAGTGTTTTTCTGCGACTTCTTTAACATAAAGTTTCTGAGTGTTTATTAAATTCTTGTTTAGAATTTCGATCCTGACAAGTGGTATCAGAGCCTTCAACTCAGAAATCAAAAATCATCATGGACGGATCTCATGACAGTGTTCTTGTTTCAAAGGTTCCCATGCTCAAACCCAATGAGTTTGACATGTGGAAAATCAGAATCAGGTAGTACATTCTTCTCACAGACTACTCAATGTGGGACATCATTGAGAATGGTCCCTCTGATGGAGGAAAGATGGACGCAGATGGCAAGAGACCTCCACCAAAGACTGGTGGAGAAAGAAATATGAGCCAGACAGAGATGAAAGCCTTGAGCACTCTGCTCTTGGCAATTCCTAATAAGTATCAACATCAATTCTGCAACTGTTCTGATGCTCAAATTCTGTGGAATGCATTGGAGAAGAGATTTTCAGGTACTAAAAGCACTAAGAGGAATCAGAAGGCAATTATCAAACAACAATATGAGAATTTTATGTCTACAAAGAATGAGTCCATGACTCAAACCTTTGATAGATTCAAAAAGTTGATTGGAGAGTTGGCCACTGTTGGTGTCAAGATGGATCAGGATGATGTCAACAGAAAATTTCTAAGATCTCTTGGTGAAGAATGGGTGATGTACACCGTATCCTTCAGACAGAATGATAATCTGGAGGATAAGGAGCTTGATGATCTCTACAATGATTAAAGGGTATTTGAAGCAGAAGTTGAATCTAAGAAAAGGCCATCTGGATATTCTCATAATGTTGCCTTCCTATCATCCACTACTGATTCTACTGCTGATACAGAATCAGTTAGTGCTGCTTATGGCTCAAAACAGGATGGGTCCAATGATTCTGTTATGGAGGCATTCCTTGCTAGTCATGCTAAATCTACTCTTATCAATGATGATCTGGAGCAGATCATTGCTGATGATCTTGAAGAGATGGATATCAAGTGGCAGATGGCAATGCTCATCATGAGAGTCAAAAGATTCATCAAAAGAACAGGTAGAAACAATTTTGCCATGAAAAGAGAAGATGGTGTTGGATTTGATAAATCCAAAGTGGAATGCTACAAATGCCATAATCTGGGACACTTTGCCAGAGAGTGCAGAGGAGGAACTGCCCAATAGCATGAAAGCAATAATCATCAACCAAAGTCCACTAACTATAGCAGGAATTCATCTCAAGCTCTTATCTCACAAAAAGGAATGGGCTTTGATTGGAGTAATCAAGCAGAGGAGGCCATTCAGAACCAAGCATTGATGGCTGAAGTTTCAGAGTCATCAAGCAATACAATCCCCACTGAGGTAAAATCTAACCCTTGCTCTAAAACCTGTCTTGAAACTGTTAAAAAGTATAGGGATCACAATCAGAGCATGTGTGATGACCTTAAAAGGTTAGAGAAAGATAGAAGATAGTATGTTTTGACAGTTGAGAAGTTTGAAGAAAAAATAAAGGCATATCAAGCCAATGAACTTCAACATTCTTATGATCTCAACTATTGGAAGTGGGAGAAGAATGAGTTAGAGAGTAAGCTAGAGAAGTCTAGAGAGGAGTGTGAAAAAGTTAAGAATGAATTTGAGAATGCCAAACTAGACATTGAGAAATATTCCAATGCTTCTAGAGCAATGGACTCTTTACTTAAATCTCAAATTCATGACAAACTGAGAAGAGGAATAGGCTACAACACCACCCCTCCACCATACAACAATAACTACATTTCACCCACCTCAGACCTCTTAGAAAGACAGGATAAGGATGACTTACCTACAGGAGCCACAGAAGTAGATCCTTTAGACAAAGTAGTGGTTGAGGCAGATTCTGAAGAAGAAGACTCTGAGAGTAAGAATGAGGAAGACCATAAAGATATTCCCTTAGAAAACCACATTCTTACAAATGAGAAGGGAGGAAAACCATTTATCAAAAGTGATAAAGTGGAGATGTCCAAGACAGAGAAAGAGATTGTTAAGAGTGAGAAAGTTGAGACCTCCAGGAAAGGAAAGGAAAAGGTACAGGGAATTCACTACATGCAAACCTCTGTTATAAATCCCTGTACCTGTCAACAGGACAAACCCCATAAACATGATAAAATAAGGGGAAATCAGAGAAACAGAAATAATCAGTGGGCTCAAAAACAGGGAATTGATCTAAGCAAAATCAATAGACCAAAGCCCTGTTTTATCTGTGGCAAATTGAATCATCTTGCCAAATATTGTTATTTCAATCCTATTAACCAAAGAGTTACTTTTCAAAGACAAACACAAAATTCTTTTGGTTATAGGAAACAATCAAGAAATCACATGGCTGCTAATATGAGAACAGTACCAATGAAAACTGGGACTGCAAAATCTCATATTCAGAATAAGTTTGCTAAATCAAAAGAAAATACTCCAAGCAAGTCAAGGAGTAACTCACAGAACAAGAAAGCAAACAACTTTGTCAAGGTTTGGGTTCCAAAAGTCAAGAAACCTGTTAGTACTGCTACCTCAAATAGTACTACTAACAGAAATAATGCTGCTGATAGCAATACTACTGCTAACCAAGTTAGTACTGCTAACCAAGTTAGTACTGCTAACAAGGATAGTGCTGCTACCAGTATTAATGCTGCCAAGCCTATAATTCTGACAAAGTATTCCAGCCATGCGATTCCTAACTATGATAATCTCATCCAGACTAAAATTACTGATTATAAATATGTTGATGAGAAAGGCCAACCCAATACCACTTTGGCTTGGGTTCCCTCCAGAAACTAACTGTTTTATCATATGTGCAGGGCAACCAACAGCTCAAGAAGAAGAGCATCTGGCATGTAGATAGTGGTTGCTCTAGGCACATGACAGGTAACATGGCCTGCCTTCAAAACTTCAAAAAGTTTGATGGAGGACATGTTGCATTTGGTGACAATCCAGAAGGAGGTAAGATCAGTGGAAAAGGTATGGTATCAAAAGGTAAGATGTCCTTTGAAGATGTATACTATGTTGAGCAACTGAGATACAACCTGTTGAGTGTATCACAGGTCTGTGACAAGAAACATAATATACTATTTACTGAGTCTGAATGTATTATCCTTGCTCTAGGATTCAAGGTAGTTGATGAAGATATGATACTACTTAGAACTCCTAGAAAGGATAATGTTTATTGTTTGGATTTAGAGAATGTATCATCTGATTCATCATTAAACTGTTTATTTTCAAAAACTTCCTTAGATGAATCATCTCTTTGGCACAGAAGGATGTGTCACATGAATTTTAAAACAATGAACATTCTTGTGAAAAACAACCTTGTAAGAGGTTTACCTCAAAAAGTTTTCTCATGTGATGATCATTGTGTTGCCTATCTTAAAGGCAAGCAGCACAAAACTTCTCATAAGTCCAAAGAAATAAATACAATCTCTTCACCTCTTCAATTATTGCATATGGATCTCTTTGGTCCTACAAATGTGATGAGTATTGGTAAGAAATCCTACTGCTTAGTCATTGTTGATGACTTCTCTAGATTCACTTGGGTATATTTTCTGAGGACTAAGGATGAGACAAGTGGACTGATCAAATCCTTTGTTCTTAGGATTGAAAACCAAACTAATCTAAGGGTTAAAGTCATCAGATCTGATAATGGAACTGAATTTAAAAACAATGACTTAAACAACTTTTGTGAGGCTAAAGGTATTGAGAAACAATACAGTGCTCCTAGAACTCCTCAACAAAATGGTGTAGCTGATAGGAAAAATAGGACACTAATTGAGGCTGCTAGATCTCTGTTGGCAGATTCAAAGTTACCAATTACTTTCTGGGCAGAAACAGTTAATACTGCTTGTTATGTCCAAAACAGGGTTCTAGTAGTCAAATCTAAAGGCAAGACACCTTATGAACTTTTTAACAAGAAGAAACCTTTTATTGGCTTTTTCAAACCTTTTGGGTGTCCTTGCACTATTCTCAACACCAAATCCCACTTAGGCAAGTTTGAAAGCAAAGCTGAAGATGGATTTCTTGTTGGATACTCATCTCAGAGTAAGGCTTATAGAGTATTTAATAGTTCTTTAAGGATTATAGAGGAAAGTGACAATGTCAAATGCAATGAGAACACACCAAATCAAATTGGTACAGGTCCTGATTGGTTGTTTGACATTGATTCACTAACTAATGCATTTGGTTTTAGTAATGTGCAAAATGCAGGAACAAGCTCAGAAAAGGTACAAGCACAGAGTTCAGAGTTTGTGTTGTTCCCAATACCTACAGTAGATCCTGTTGAATTTTGCCAGCAAGAAAAGACAGATGATTCAGAATCAGAAGATTCTGATCCATATGAAGATGCTAAAGCAGATGAAGAGGACAAAGGTGATGAAGAAGATGCTCATAATTCAGGAAACACAAGACCTGAGATGCCCATACTATCAGAAAATGACACTGATGATGAAAATTCTTCAGTGTATGGTGGAAGCACTCCAGAAAAGAATGACACCAACCTTGAAGCGAATCTTAATGAGGAGGCTGTCAATACTACAAGAACTCAGAAGAATCATCCTCCTCAATTGGTGATTGGTGACATTATTTCCCCAATGATCACAAGGCAACAAAGCGAGTTAGGGGGATTGAAAGACATACAGACAGGCTTGTTATCTTGCTTTCTATCCTAGATTGAACCCAAGAAGGCCTATGATGCAATGAAAGACCCAAGCTGGATAGAAGCAATGCAAGAGGAGCTACTGCAGTTTGTGCTGCAAGATGTATGGGATCTGGTTGATCTTCTAAAAGGACACAGAGCAATTGGCACAAGATGGATCTTCGGGAATAAGAAAGATGATAGAGGAATAGTAATAAAGAACAAGGCCAGACTTGTGACACAAGGGTACACACAAGAAAAAAGAATAGACTATGAAGAAGTATTTGCTCCAGTAGCCAGAATTGAGACAATTAGGCTGTTACTAGCCTATGCTTCTTTCATGAAGTTCAGAGTTTATCAGATGGATGTCAAGAGTGCTTTCCTATATGGAACAATTGATGAAGAAGTATATGTTTGTCAACCTCCAGGGTTTGAAAATCCTAACTATCCTGACAGAGTATACAAATTAAAGAAGGCACTCTATGGACTACATCAAGCACCAAGAGCATGGTATGACACTCTGTCTACCTATCTCTTGGAAAATGGTTTTGAAAGGGGAATAATAGACAAGACTCTGTTCATCAAAAGGAAGAAGAAGGACATCCTACTTGTGCAGATCTATGTGGATGACATCATCTTTGGATCCACAAAAGATTATATGTGCAAGGAGTTTGAGGAGCTAATGCACAAAAGATTCAAGATGAGCTCTATGGGTGAACTTACATTCTTTCTTGGGCTACAGGTTAAACAGAAGACAAATGGTATCATCATCAGCCAATCTAAGTATGTGCAGGATATACTTACAAAATTTGGATTTTCAGATTCAAAGCCTGCAAGCACACCCATGAAAACACACAAACAGATCACTGCAGATCTTGAGGGGGAGGATGTAGATGTTCATCACTATAGATCTATGATAGGCTCCCTCATGTATCTAACAGCTTCAAGGCCAGATATTATGTTTGTTGTCTGTGTGTATGCCAGATTTCAAGTCAGACCTAAGCAATCACATTTTCAAGCAGTCAAGAGGATCTTCAGATATCTCAAAGGACAACCTAGGTTGGGTCTTTGGTATCCTCATGACTCACCATTTGATCTACTTGCTTATTCTGATAGTGATTTGGGTGGTGAAAACTTGGATAGAAAGTCTACATCAGGAGGATGTCAGTTTTTGGGTGCAAGACTAGTGTCATGGCAGTGTAAAAAGCAAACCACAGTGTCCACCTCTACAACTGAAGCAGAGTACATAGTTGCTGTAAGCTGCTGCTCACAAGTGCTATGGATTCAAAATCAGATGCTGGACTATGGTGTTACCTTTATGCACACTCCGATCTTCATTGACAACAACAGTGCCATAAGCATTGTTAATAATCCAGTGAAGCACTCAAAAACCAAGCATATAGAAATAAGGTACCATTTCATTAGAGACTGCAATGAAAAGAAGCTAATTCAGGTTGTGAAAGTACACACAAGTAACCAATTTGCTGATCTATTCACCAAAGCTTTTGATGTGGGTAGATTCACATTCTTGGTCACAAGTGTGGGCATGATAAACACTGAATAAGCATCTTTTGATTTTCTTTATGTACCATTTCTATATAGATTCCTTCTACTTTCTCATATTATATTGTGCATGGTGCTGCTAACCCTGTGTGTTTAAGTGTTTCAGATTGCTTTGATTGGATACTTGGTACTTCTAGTTAAGTTAATACTGCTCTCTATATTACTCATAATGTCAGTTCAAATATGGTTAAGTATGGTTCCTACTGCTAGGTAGTTTATACTGCCAGTGCAAAGTTACTACTGCTTGCCTTATTTCTACTGCTAATCAGTGTTACTACTGCTGGTATATGTTAATACTGCTAGTCTGTGTTAATACTGCTAGTCTGTGTTAATAATGCCAGTATGTGTTACTACTGCTAATATGAGTTAATATTGCGGGCCTGTTAATACTGCTAGGGTACTTAGTACTGCTTATAACTGAAACCCTCCACCTATAAATACCCTCTCTGACCGCCAAAATCCAAACGGCTCTTTGAATTTCCTACGAGTGTTCTTTCTCTCTCTTTCTCGCAAACTCTTACCAGTGCGTAACCCTAGTTTCGACTAATCGATCAAGAAGATGGCAGGACTGGTGTTCGTTGATGATCACAATGAGTTGACAATGCTACAGAAACCCAAGCAAGCAGAGGGTTTTCATCAGATTGTGGATTTCCTAAAATCCTCACACATCGCCTACGCATTAACTGTCAATCCCACAATCTATGTGGAACTCATGCGACAGTTCTGGGCAAATGCGTCCATCCAGAATGTTGAAGGAATTCAGGTCATTCATTCAAGGGTGTGTGATAGAGCTGTTCATGGGCGGTACGACCCGCTAGACCCAGCCCGTCCAGCCCATTACAAAAGCGGGCTTTGATAACCATTTTAGAAAATATGAGCGGGCTTGGACGGGACCGTTCAAATTAACGGACGGGCTCGGGCAATGAAAAAGAAAATTTGGACAGGCCCGCCCGACCCGTTATATAATTATAACCAATTAAAAAATATATATAATTAATATTGTATTAAAAAAGTTTATAAGTGGTTTTGGGTTGGACTCCCTCTACTAAGTACAACTACCTCCTAAATATATATGCTATATGTGATATGTCATATAGTACATTTAGGATCTCGATCTTGAATTATTAGGTGGTTAAATATTTTGTTGTTTAGGAATCCGAACTTCGAAGGTGATAATCTTTGTAGAGAAAAAAATCATACTTTTTTTCTTATGTTGTATACATTAGTATATTTACGTTTGCTTAGTTGAAAAAAATTTATGTATTTTGAATAATTTTACACAACTTACCATTTTATATAAGTTTTTTAAATGTAAATTTTCAGGCCCGTTAGCCCGTTGGCAAGCCCGGCCAGTTTATAGGACGGGTATGGACAAGTTTTCAAGCCCGTAAAAACGGGCTTGGGTTTACTATATTAGGACCGTTAGACAAGAAAAACATGTTAGGCCCGGATCGTGGCCCGCCCAAGCCCGTAAATGATCACCTCTAGTGTATGATAAACCCATTACCATCATAGAGGAATGCATTAGCACTCATCTACGACTAGATGATGCCTCAGGTATTACCTCCTTGTCCAAGGAAGATCTCTTCCAAGTCCTTAGTCGTATGGGGTATGAAGGTCCCACTGACGTATACAAGTTTTTCAAGAACATATTTTCACCTCAGTGGCGATTCTTTGTTCATACCCTACAACATTGTATTTCTAGAAAAAACAACTGGATAGAGTGAGTTCAGCAGTACCTTAGCTTATGCTCTAGTCTGCTTAGCTACCTCTAGAAAGTTTAATTTTTCTCAAATGATTTTCAATGATTTAATGTCAAATCTGGATACCAAAACCAAAAGCTTTTACATGTATCCAAGGTTTGTGCAAGAAGTACTCAATAATGAATTGACCGATTTACCTTCTTTTAATGAGGTGTATGTACCAAAACCTCCCAAAGGGAAGGTATTCTCCAACATGAAAAGACCAAGTAAGGACTTTTCTGGCCAAGAGACACTATTGTTCACTACAATGATGGTTATGTCTCATTCCCATGGTGAGGCATCAGGGTCACAACCCACATCTGACCACCCAACTGATGACCTAACCACACCATTCAATTCCATTAATACTTCTCAGATCCCTATTGTCAAGCCCAGATCCCCCATCACCAAAACATTTCAAAGGAAAAAGGTACAGAAGGTTCCTTCCCTTTCTGTATCTTCACCCCAACAGACTGCAAGCCCTCTAATGGAGCATTCTCCATTAGAGAATATCCAAAGGGAAACCACAAGGGTGTCTCCCAACCCCATGAAGGTGCTCTATAAGGAGAAGGATGAGCATGTGGGCAGAAAGGCTCACACTACTGTTTCTGCACAAGGTGTAGGACAGGACAGTGTGAACATCTCTAAGACCTTCCCCACGACAACTTTAGATGAGCAATCATCTAAAGGTCCCAGGTGTCAAGAAAACACGGGGGTAGAAGGTGCTTCTGCTAGGCAGAAGGCCTCTACTAAAAGATCCAAGGATCCTTCAAGGGTGGTAAAAACACCTAAAGGAGGTGAGGACATATATACTTATGATGAATTGATGGATACTCTTGGTACAATAAGTCTGGAAGTTCATAATCAAAATTTGGAGATACATGAGATGAAAAAGGTGATCACTTCTCAACAAGTGCATATTACCAAACTCAAAAAGATGGTTCTAAGGCTAGTGCACAAAAAGAAGAAAACCAAGTTTTTTTTAAGATGAGGAGCATTGATCATGATGCTTCCAAAAAGGGGGAGACTCAAGCAACTAAAGATAAGGAGGAGAAGCCAGTTGGAATGGAATTTAAGTTTGAGGGGGAGATGAATACTGAAGCAGAAAAGAAACAAGCAGTAGAAACAGCAAAAGCAGTAGAAACTACATCAGCAGCAGAAACTTTTGAAAAAGCAGCAGAAATAAGTAAAGCAGCAGTATCTGAGTCTGCAGCAGAAACAGAATTATCCAGGGAAGAGATAGAAATTGCTGAAACATTGGTAAAGGCAAAGCTTGACACTCCCAAAGCTACTCCAAAGGCTAAGGGAGTGGTAATCAAAGAAGCTGAAACAGAAAAGAAAAGAAAAGAATTCAGTGTAGCTGAGACCAAAAAGAAAGGGAAGGAGAAGATGATTGAGTCTGAGAAGCCATCAAAGAAGCAGACTCAAATAGAACTTGATGAAGAAATGGCCAAAAAGTTGCAAGAAGAGTTGGAAAAGGAGGAAGAGATTCAATCTGCAAAAGACAGAGAAATTGCTTTAGATTTGTCTACTAAGCTTAATGAAGAATATCAAAGGAGGTTGAAGACAGCTGTTGCTGCTAAGAAAGTGACATTGAGAGAAACTAAACAAAGCCAAAGAAAGCCTTCAAAGACCTTCCTGGCCAATCAAGAAAGAAGGAAAATGATAAACTTTCTGAAAGGATCTATTGGAGTTCCTGAAGGATTGTTTACCAGCATGTCATTTGGAAGGATAGAAGAACTATACAAGAAGGTGATGGCCAAGCTGAAAGGGGATTGCATTCAAAGGGTTGAGGTTGAAAGAAAGTTGAAAGAAAGGCATGACCTTAACATACAACAACCCTTTCCTGACAGTGAAGAAGGCACTCCTACCAAAGACAAGGCAAAAGTGAAGGAAGAAGAGACCTTAGCTCAGAAAGTTGGAGCTATAAAAAGAAAGAAATCCATTGCTACCAAGAAATAGGCAAAGAGGTCAAGAATTGATGAAGTTGAAAAGGAGAATGAAAGTAAAAGAGCAGAAGCAGAATCAGCAGAACATATGCTAGAGCAGAATCAAGATCCTACAAGTCAACCAAGACAATCTGATGTGCAATTTGATTTGTACATGACAGTATCTGATAAAGAACCTCTGAAGGTTGATCCTATTTCAGTGAATGCTCCTGAAATCATTCATTGGGATATTTTGAAAGACCAAGGCAAAGAATACTTCAGGATCAAGATAATGGGTGATCACTATGAAATATATGCTACATGGGGTAAAATTATCAGAAGTTGTTCCAGGTCTGATTTGGAAGAAATGCACAAAGTTGGACTGAACTTATATGGTAAAGTGTTGAAAGAAGCTGGGATGAGTCTAACAAAGATGGCCATGGAGTACTTGTGCATGATGTTTGAGCCTGAAAGAGTGTAGTATGTTATCAAGGACTTGCATCTTGAGAATGGATTCAAAAGGATAGATAATTGGATGATGTTTGAAAATTGTGGAGTCTTTGTGCTAACTATTGACAAAAGCTATCATGAGTACTTATTGGTGGACAAGGTGTATGACCATAGTAGAGCAAAGCTACAAGGAATGTTGAGAGCAAAGCTGGTATGTCCTAAAGATTCAGAAATGGCCAGAATAGTGATCAAAAGAACAATTAATCAAAGTCTGGGACTGGATCCAAATCTTGGGAATTAAGCTGGAGTTTTGAAAGCATCATGAAGACCACAATTTTGCTGAAGAACTTAACTTCTCAATTTGAAAAGTTAAGTTAGGGGGAGATTGTTGGGTCAGAAATATGCTAAGTATGGTTAATGTTGCTACTTAAAATTAGTACTGCTACTTGAAAGATTACTACTGCTAGTAGAATTACTACTGCTTGAAGAGTTAGTACTGCTAGAAGAATAGTTAGTACTGCTTGGAGAGTTAGTACTGCTAGTAGTTAGTACTGCTTAAAGATTACTACTGCAAGAGAGGAATTAATACTGCAAGCATAGTTAGTACTGCTGAGGATGTTAATGTTGTTGAAGATTAATACTGCTTATGAAGATAATGACTTGAAACGAAAGAATAGGAGCTGGAGATAGAGATGAAGATAATTATGGAATGAAGATCAATTTTGTTTTGATAATTATCTTGTAATTAATTATGTATATATAGTCTAGAAGTCTTTGATAGATATACATTTTTTCATATACGTTTGTTTTAGAGAGAATTAACCTCAAGGTTCTTAGAAGTCCTTTCAATAGAGAAGTATTGAACGTCTGTTGAGCCTGTTTAACAGATTGAGGTTTTGTTTGTAATCATTAAGTTAAATCAATATAACTTGTGATTTGAGTTTATACACTGTTTGATTGATTTATTGTTAAAGTGTTTTTCCGCGACGTCTTTAACATAAAGTTTCTGAGTGTTTATTAAATTCTTGTTTAGAATTTCGATCCTGACAAACACAATCAAGTAGAAATGTGTGCCTCTTTGAACAGGGAAAAATATCTGTCACGTAAAACATGGCTGTAACACCCTCAAATCTGGAAATAGCAACTACTTTAAAATTTTCTAAATACATCAATAATTACTTCGTCTACAATCACAGTTTAAGGATTAACCTCAATACATCTAATTCTATACATACAATCTATAATAAAGACGTATGCTACTAAAACCCAATAACAATTACTATCTCCAACTTGCGGAAGACTTCACCAACGACTTACTCTTGGGTACCGCTAAGGTTCAACTCTTCATAAGGCTACTAGAATCCGAACCCCCAACTGGAACCTGATGCACATGCCGACAAATAAAAAGGTTAGGCTTACGCCTAGTGAGCTCAAGAGTTTTAACATGAATGAATATATCTTTAAAAGAAAGGAATCCAGTTCAAATCAAGATCTTTGGAAAAGGTTTACTTTAGAAATGGAAACGACACATTTTCCCATAATATGCATTTTTAAAGACAATGCTCTCAAACACACATTCTTTATAAAACGATGCAACCCATAACTCACTCAAAACGTGAATATAATTCGATGCCCAATTTGTGAAAACGTGAATAACACTTCATATCCCGAAACACCCAAAACACTGGTGGGGCATAATACTCGACCCTTAAATAACGGAAGACAATCCATATAAATATGATACGCCATTGAAAACATGGAACTGAAACATAATACTCACGCGACCATAAAATGAAATGAAATCCAAATATTAAAGCATGGACAATTAAATATCCAAAATACTGCGGGCCAACAACGGGGGATACCCGTACCCGTTGAGAGTGGAGGAAACACAAAAGTATACCACCCATATAACGTTAATCGTATGACACCTCACGACATAAAGGCCCAAGTGTCCCTACGACTTCTTGACAAGTTTCACCCAAAGAGACAGCTGATCTTAGCGGATACTACTGGGAATACCGCCCAAAGGCTCGGCATATGGGGGATACAACGAAGGCATTGCCCCATACGGTGGAGGCCCCAAACGCCCATTAGAAGACTACCCACAGTCATAATAGCTCAACCGGACTCAGCCCTCCTAGTGCCCACTTGTAAAAACAAGGTCATAAACCATGAGTCCCGGAGTCCAACCCCGTACCACCCAATTGGCCATCAAATAAGACTGACTTATGTGCCTATGGATCAAATGCAACACAGTCTAAGATTACACGACTACACATGAATGACTAAAGCACTCGAGCCTGTAACTATCAATAATATGCAATAAAATGCATTAAGATGTAAATCGTAATTTGGACTCTAAATCGAGCCATTAAAACCGAACAAATGTCCTTAATACTCTTTAAGTCGACACCGAGCTAAAATGTTCAAAATCCATTTGACCAACAATTAACGTCCCCAAATAATGAAATGTCTTTAAACAACGTTTATGCAGACACATACCTCGAAGACATGATTAACCCAAAACTCAACACGTATTGGGACCAAAGATTTTCCAAAGGGTTTATGAATGCAAATATACCCAAAATGCATATAACATGAAATAGACTTCGTTTGTACAAAAATCATCAAAGATGCATAAATCATAAAAATAGATTTTACTTGTACAAAATCACCAAGAATACTTAAATCATGCTATTTAGTTGTTGAAATATTCAAAACCCAATATGAGCATTTTAGGAGGTTAAAACAACCCGAGTTTACCAAATATGAAAACTTATCAAAATACTCACACATTGACAAATACCAAGTAAAACATACTTTTACTTCAAAATACACATTTTGGCATGTACACCGTTTTAACAAATCAACTAGAACTCATCTCGCTAGATTTAGGCTAAATCTAGATTTTACCCCGCTTTGAGCTCCTTTGAAGAAACTTGAATCTTCAAGCAAAACTTCCAAAACCTAGATCCATAAGTTTTCAACCATCAAAACATATAATCAATCACTTAGAATCATTCCCCAAACACTATATACCAAAATCCCCAAACGAGATCAAAACCCTAGTTTCTCCAAACTATCAAATCCGAGATTTGAGAAACCAAACACTAGGGAATCATCAATGGAGCATTTATAACTTATTACAAGGTTTAGAAATGAAAGGGATACACTTACCACTTAGGTTTTGATGAAAACCTAGAAAACCCAAAAACGAGCTTGAGGTTGAAGATAAAGATGGAGATAGTGAATCCTTGACCATATGTAACACCCCGAATTTCGTTTGGCCAGTTTTGAAGAAGTATGGAAGACAGTGGCCCGCGCGAGTTTCCGCGCGACTTAGTCTGCGCCATAACCCGTGCGGTGCACTGTCCGTTTTGAGGATTCCAATGAGTGGCGCGAGTCACGACGCGAGTTAGCCCGCGCGGTGGCCTGGACGGGTTTAATGAGATTTTCTTCCCAAGTTTCATTCATATCTCTTTTCCATACTTCTTTCTTTCCAAGTCTCTCTCTCTCTCTTTCTTCATTTACTCTCCTTAGAGTTTGGTTCAACCTTAAATCTCACCATTTATTGCTAGTACAAGAGCTTCTTCCAAGGTTTCAGTATTGGAATCTCCATCTCCATCTTCATCTTCTCCAAGGGTCGAAATCTAGGATTTTGGGTTTTCTTCTAAAACCTACTTGGTAAGTTCCTACTATCATTTTACAAACTTTATACATATCAAAAGCTTACATTTTGAACTCGTACATATCTCCTTGGGTTTGGATTTAAGTTTATTGCATTTTGGCCTAACTTGAGTTTTTGGGAGATTTTAGGGTTACTATCATTTTCTTGAAATGTAAAGGGTTTGATCTTATTGAAGTAAAAGGGAATTTTACTTGCACATTTATGTGATTTACCAGAAAGAATGTATATAAACTCATTTTATGATTTTCATTCTTATCAGTAGTTAAACTTGAAAAAGGCATTTTGGTTATAAATGTTTTTGGAAGCTACATGTTTAGCTTTGATTAGTCACACATGTTATTGTGACAAGTTTAGACTATTACTAGTGGATCCCTAGGTTTTGAGTCGACTTATATTATTGGGATGTCTTTTCCCCATTTTGTAACTGAGGATGCATTTGATCCTCAGGGGCCTTTGGTACGGTTATGTGAGACCGGTTACTAGCTATGGGTCAAATGTAGTCCTAGTGAATGATTATGACTTGGTTTCCTCGGGGGCCCTCCCTCACATCTTAGTACGGACCGTTGTTCGTGGCCATGGATTCCAAATATTTAGCTCACAACTCGGATCGTGGCCTACTTTTGTGTTCCGCCACCATCCTTGGTAAATCGGGTATCCCCCGTCATCGCGAGATGAACTTTTGGACCAATTGTCCTTTCTTGATAAAGATCTTCAATTGTAAACTAAAATTCTTGAAAAGATTTACTTTTGTTACAATTGTTTATATCTCTTGAAATCTATAAACTGTATGTATTCACTAGGCTTCAAGCCTAACACTTTTTCTCAAATGATATGTATAACAGGTTCCCTTAGCGGTGGGGTGCCATGGTCATGGGTGACGAGCATGTCTTAGAGGCATTTTTGAGATGGCTAGTAGTCGATGTTGGGCATTGTTTAAGTCCCATCTTTTGGTGATTTTGGGTCGACAACCGATGTAATCTAGGTAGATGTATTTAGATTAGTTTGTTGTTGATTTCCATATCCGTTTACATGTTTTGCAAAGGTTTAGTACTTTACCCCTTTTTGGGAGGTTTATACCAGATGCGAATGTCATATTGCCTATTTTCCGAATTTTTATTTCACTCTGATTTTTAGGGTGTTGCAAGTTGGTATTAGAGCTCTAGTTTAAGTGAACTAGGCATGAATGTAAGATGTCTAGACTTAGACTTAGTATGTTAAGGCAATGATTTGTGAGTTGGGTAGAACTTCTAAGACGTGTTAGTTTTAGAGTCGACGGAAGTTACGTTAATCAAGCGTTGTGATGATGGTAACGAGAACTCTTATGTGTTATATGTTCATAATCTTACTTAGCTATTGTTATTATGAGGATATTTTACGTAAGTGTACTTAGTTTGCTAATGTTATGACAAACGGTAGATGTAATAGTACGTTTCTTTCGTGCGAGTCCTGTTTAATCTCTTTCTTACTCTTTCTCGTGCTTGTGTGGCAGCCATTTCTCAATTATGGTGAACACACGTAGTCGTCAGTTAGACGTCGGAGACCTTCATGATGATAGTTCGCCAGAGCGGAACCCGGTGGTCAGAGTACCGGCGGTCGTTCCTCTCGGTATGCCACCGATATTTACTGGGGAGGTGGAGAAAGTGCCTCGGGTGGAGTTGGCACCCACCAACCCAGTTGTGCAAATGGTGAACCCTCAAACCGACATGATGGCCAGCATCATGCAAATGGTATCGACGGCTATAGAGAAGCAGCAAGAGACGTTCGTGAAGATGTTGGAGGATCGCGATGCTAGTCTTAAGAGAAATGAGACAATCACGGAGAACGTTGTGGTTGTTGGGCACCGGCAATGAGGTCAGAACTGAGGAGCACAGCATTGTGGGTACTCCAAGTAGTGGGAGGAGTTGCTCTTACAAATCCTTTTTGGGTTGTGGACCGCCAGAATTCTCTGGCTCCGACGATCCGATTGTGTGCGTAAAATGGATTAGAGCCGTCGAGCAAGCCTTCGGCTCCGCGAAATGTGGAAATGATCAGAGGGTGCGGTTTGGCACTTAGTTGTTGAGAGATGCGGCTCTCACTTAGTGGGATGTTACTCAATCCACCCTCTCTCCGACCGTTTTGGCTCAGTTGTCTTGGGCCGATTTCAAAAGAAAGCTCATGGAGGAATTCTGCAGCGAAAGATCGATGGACCACATCGAAAAAGAGTTTCGGTCCCTAGTAAAGGGAAACTTGACGGTAAGGGAGTATACCCGTCAGTTTATGGAGAAGTTGAGGTTGGTGGCGCATGTGGCCTCAACAGAGAAGGATAAGATGAAGGCTTATCTCAATGGCCTACCAGCGGACTTGATATCCATGGTCCACAATTCTAAAGCTTCTAATCTCCGAGAGATGGTTGAGGAAACTTAGTTCATGGAAGAGTTGTTCGCGAGAAGCAAATCTGAGAGAGCTGTGGTGGTGCCTCACAAGAGAAAGTGGGAGAGCAGTTCTGTACCTCCCAAGAGAACCCGACCTTTTTTTGGGAACCGAAGCTTCAACAACAGTCAAGAAGCTAGATGGTGCCCGAAGTGTCATAGCAAGCACCATGGCAATTGTAGCACTGCTCCTCGATCTTGCGGCAAGTGTGGTAAGAATGATCACCTCGCCCGCGACTGTTCTATCATGGGGATGGTCTGCTTCGAGTGCAAGGCACCGGGGCACATGAAGAGAGATTGCCCGAAGCTCAAGTCGGGTAGCGCACCGGAAAAGAGAGAGAACCCATCTAGGGTTCTGGGTCGAGCGTTTCAGATGACGGCTGAAGAGGCCAAGGCATCCGTTGATGTGGTATCGGGTACATTTCTTCTAAACTCCGTACCTGCTCGTGTGTTGTTTGATTCTGGTGCCAGTTTCTCGTTTATATCTGATTTATTTCGTCAAAAGATTGCCATGCCCACTAATAGTCTAGAGGATGCTTTAGTGGTAAAAATAGCAAACGGTAGCCAAGTGTTGATCCGCGATGTTTTGAGAAAGTGTACTCTCGGTATCGAAGGGAGAGAATTCCCGATAGATTTGATGTCGATGGTTATCGGAGGTTTTGATGTGGTGGTCGGCATGGATTGGTTAGCAAACAATCATGCCGAGATCGTATGTTCCAAGAAGTTAATTCGACTTCCCAATCCTAGTGGTGAAGTTGTTGTGATCTACGGTGAGAAAAGAAAGGGTGAAGTGGCATTAATCACAATGACAAAGGCACGCAAGTGCTTGGTGAAAAGATGCTTGTCTTTCCTAGCCTATGTGATTGACGCCAAGCTAGAGAAGTCAAATCTTGTTGATGTAAAGATTGTACGGGAGTATCCCGATGTCTTTCCGGACGACTTTCCCGGGTTAGTACCCGATCGACAAGTGGAGTTTCGGATCGACCTCGTGCCGGGAGCGGCTCCTATTGCTAGAGCTCCTTACCGTTTGGCGCCATCAGAGATGTAAGAGATGATGGCGCAACTCCAAGAGCTTTTGGAGAAGAGTTTTATAAGACCAAACTCGTCGCCTTGGGGAGGGAGCTCCGGTCTTGTTTTTCAAGAAGAAGGATGGCGCAATGAGAATGTGCATCGACTATCGTGAGTTGAACAAAGCAACAGTGAAGAACAAGTACCCGCTTCCAAGGATAGACGACTTGTTCGACCAACTCCAAGGAGCGGGATGTTTTTCCAAAATCGACTTACGTTCGGGTTACCATCAGGTGAAGGTGAGAGAAGAAGACGTTCCGAAGACCGCTTTTAGAACGCGTTATGGCCATTACGAGTTTCTCGTGATGCCATTTGGTCTAACTAACACACCGACGGTGTTTATGGACTTGATGAATAGAGTGTGCCGACCATTCCTTGACAAGTCGGTCATTGTATTCATTGATGACATACTCGTGTACTCCAAGAGCGAGTCAGAACACGAGCAACACCTACGTGAAGTTCTTGAAGTGTTGAGAAAGGAAAGATTGTACGCCAATGTAACACCCCGAAATTCATTTAGCCAAATGAGAAGAAGAAAAGAAGAAAAAGGGGCAGATTTCGGATTATGTGGAACGCACGGGCCGTGCGCCCTTTCTTCACAACTCGCGCACGGGTCGTGCGCATGACAGAAGTGCCCAGCTCGGGTTAAATGCAAGTTTTCCCCCAAATCTTATCACTTCTCATTTCTATCTTCAATCATTCTCTCCCAAACCCTCCCTCTTCATTTTCCTCAACTAGGGTTCCTCCAACCACCAAACCTCCACCATTTATTGCTAAAGTTAAGAGCATCATCCAAGATTTCGGTTTGGAAGCTTCACCACCACCTCCATCTTCATCTTCCTCAAGTGTCAAAAGCTTAATTTTTGGGTTTTCATCTCCTACCTTATATTTTCCAAATTTTGGGTGATATGAGCATTAAAGCATCATTGAAGGTTCATCCAAGTGATCATTGAAGCATCCTTCAAGATCTTCATCTTCTCCAAGTCTCATCTTCTTGGATCTAGGGTTCCATATTTTCTAGGTTTTTGGTTCAAAACCTAGATTGGGAGTTTACTAAACTTTTGTTAAAACTGGATACACATCATATTTGCTTAAATTGTTCATCTTTACGGGTTTAAGTAATTGATGGTATTTTCATGAGATTATGTGAGATATATGAATTAGAAGTATCGTCCCATGATTTACTCTATTTTGTGTAATTATTTGGGATTCACATTATGTGTGCTCACAATGGGTATTTGACATGATTAAGGAATACATGTTTGGTATAATATGATGATTTCCATTTGGAATACTCTCTTGGTGATATTGTATCTACAACGTGGCTATGTGGATATTTAAGTCTTATATTGGACTCATGCTATTAGGAGGGTGATATTGTACCCATGATTGGTATTGAATTATACTTGGTTGAAATACACCTAAGGACCTCCCATATGCATTATGTTGGACGAACCAAGTCAAGGACACTAGGAGGATGTAGTCTTGGGCGCCACCGTGATGGTATGTTCCTAGACCTCCGCCACTCGGGGAATTTCCTTTTTGGTGTAGTCTTCGGGTGTGTCGGGCCTTTGGGGTGTTCCTTGTTAAAGGCATCAAGGTATATCGACTCTTGGGGTGGAATTGATTGGTGCTATGGGTCTCCCCGTTGACTCCATACATGTTGAAAATTGGTTAACTGCTGATAAGAGTCATATATGTTCTACCATGCTAATTTTTGTTCAACTCACTAGGCTTTTTGGCCTAACACTTGTTTGGTGTCGATGTGTATCTCAGGTTCTAGCGGCGCCGGTCCTAAGCTGGCATAGTGGCTTGGGTGAGAGATTGGGGAAATTGCATTGGACTTACTATTTGTAGAAGAACAATTTGGGTTTATAAATGACCCCGTGTTTATTTATTTCCTAGCATTCGGATTTGGAATTATTGGTCACTATTTATCGTCCGTTTAAATTACGATTGTATTTAAACTGGTTTGTGTATTTTTCCCCACCTTTGGGAGGCTCTTGCTTTGGCAATTTTAAATACCGCATGTCCGTTTTTTGGATTTTTGTTATCCCTATTTTTAGGGTGTTACAGCCAAATTCTCCAAGTGCGACTTTTGGCTTGAGGAGGTACAATTCTTGGGTCACGTTGTCACTCGAGATGGAGTGAAGGTGGACCCCTCCAAGATTGAAGCCATGATGAATTGGGAGCCTCCCAAGAGTCCGTACGAAATCCGAAGTTTCTTGGGTTTGGTAGGTTATTATCGGAGATTTATCCAAGACTTTTCGAAGATCGCTTCTTCCTTGACGGCTTTAACTCGGAAGAATGTGAAGTTTGATTGGACCGAGACGCAAGAAAAGGCGTTCCGGATCTTACAAAAGAAGTTGTGCGAAGCTCCAATTTTGTCGTTGCCCGAAGGGTCAGAAGACTTCGTGCTTTATAGCGACGCTTCAAAGATGGGGTTGGGTTGTGTGTTGATGCAAAAGGGAAAGGTAATTGCTTATGCATCGAGACAACTCAAGATTCATGAGAAGAATTACCCTACCCATGATCTGGAGTTAGCGGCGGTAGTGTTTGCCTTGAAGCTTTGGCGGCATTACCTCTATGGAACAAAATGTACACTCTTCACGTATCATAAAAGTCTTAAGTATGTCTTCGATCAAAAAGATTTGAACATGAGTCAAATACGGTGGCTCGAGTTTCTCAAGGATTATGATTGTGAGTTGCTTTAACATCCCGGTGAAGCGAACGTGGTAGCCGATGCGCTAACTCGGAAGGACTATAGCGGAAGTATTCGAGCTACCCACTCGAGAATCGAGTTGGTGTCTAGCCTGGTCGAGAAGATCAAGACGTCTCAGGTTGAAGCATTGTTGGAAGAGAACCTCAAGAATGAAGTCATGACAAAGCAACGATTACTCTTAACGGAAGATAGCCGTGGAGTAAAACTGTTCAATGTTCGTGTGTGGGTGCCCAAAGTTGGGGGTAACCGCGAACTACTTCTTGAGGATGCCCACAAGTCCAAGTATTCCATTCATCCGGGGAGTACGAAGATGTATCGGGACTTGAAGTTACATTATTGGTGGCCGGTGATGAAGCTCGATGTGGCACTTTACGTAAAGCGTTGTGTGACGTGTTTACAAGTGAAGGCCGAACACCAACGACCGTATGGGAGTCTTCAGTCCTTAGAGATTCCCGAGTGGAAGTGGGAGCATATTACCATGGACTTCGTGACGAAGTTGCCTAAAACTCTTCGAGGTCACGATACCATTTGGGTAATAGTCGATAGATTGACAAAAAGCGCTCACTTTTTGGCTATGCGCGAGACCTTACCGATGGACAAGCTAGCTAAAATGTACATTGATGAAGTGGTCTCGAGGCATGGTATACCTTTATCGATCGTATCGGATCGCGATAGTCGGTTCACTTCGAACTTTTGGAATGGCTTTCAGAAAGAGCTTGGTACGCGTGTGAAGTTGAGTACGGCTTACCATCCACAAACCGACGGTCAAAGCGAGAGAACAATCCAAACGCTGGAAGACATGTTGAGGTCTTGTGTCATCGACTTCGATGGTAGTTGGGACTCTCACCTACCTTTGGTGGAGTTTGCTTACAACAATAGCTACCACTCGAGTATTGGGATGGCACCATTTGAGGCGTTGTATGGGAGAAAGTGTCGAACTCCCATGTGTTGTCTTGAAGCGGGAGAGAAGCAATTTGCCGGACCCAAAATCGTGCAAGAGATAACCGATAAGGTCAAGGGCATTCGTGAAAGATTGAAAGCGGCACAAGATCGGCAAAAGAGCTATGCCGATAAGAAGAGGCGGCCGATGGAGTTCCAAGTGGGCGACCGTGTGATTCTCAAGGTGTCGCCATGGAAAGGCATTATCAGGTTCGGAAAGCATGGGAAGTTGAGTCCCCATTTCCTTGGTCCTTTTAAGGTGCTTAAGCGGGTGGGTTTGCAAGCCAACCAATTGGAACTGTCGCCGAAGTTGTGTAGAATCCACAACACGTTCCATGTTTGTTACCTTCGGAAGTGTTTGGCGGATGCAGAAAATGTCACACATCTCTCCGAATTAAGAGTGTATGAAGGTAATCGTTGCGTAGAAGAACCCAACGCCATCTTAGAGAGGAAGTCTAAGAAATTGCGTCACAAGGAAGTCACCATGGTCAAGGTGCAGTGGAAGTATCATCGGGGAGCCAATGTGACGTAGGAAGCCGAGGAGGATATGAAGCTAAGATATCCTCATCTTTTCGTATACTTGGGATTTCGGGGACGAAATCATTCCCAAGTTGGGGAGGATTGTAACACCCCGAATTTCGTTTGGCCAGTTTTGAAGAAGTATGGAAGACAGTGGCCCGCGCGAGTTTCCGCGCGACTTAGCCCGCGCCATAACCTGCGCGGTGCACTGTCCGTTTTAAGGACTCCAGTGAGCGGCGCGAGTTAGCCCGCGCGGTGGCCTGGACGGGTTTAATGAGATTTTCTTCCCAAGTTTCATTCATATCTTTTTTCCATATTTCTTTCTTTCCAAGTCTCTCTCTCTCTCTTTCTTCATTTACTCTCTTTAGAGTTTGGTTCAACCTTAAATCTCACCATTTATTGCTAGTACAAGAGCTTCTTCCAAGGTTTCGGTATTGGAATCTCCATCTCCATCTTCATCTTCTCCAAGGGTCAAAATATAGGATTTTGGGTTTTCTTCTAAAACCTACTTGGTGAGTTCCTACTATCATTTTACAAACTTTATACATATCAAAAGCTTACATTTTGAACTCCTACATATCTCCTTGGGTTTGGATTTAAGTTTATTGCATTTTGGCCTAACTTGAGTTTTTGGGAGATTTTAGGGTTACTATCATTTTCTTGAAATGTAAAGGGTTTGATCTTATTGAAGTAAAAGGGAATTTTACTTGCACATTTATGTGATTTACCGAAAATAATGTATATAAACTCATTTTATGATTTTCATTCTTATCAGTAGTTAAACTTGAAAAAGGCATTTTGGTTATAAATGTTTTTGGAAGCTACATGTTTAGCTTTGATTAGTCACACATGTTATTGTGACAAGTTTATACTATTACTAGTGGATCCCTAGGTTTTGAGTCGACTTATATTATTGGGATGTCTTTTCCTCATTTTGTAGTTGAGGATGCATTTGATCCTCGGGGGCCTTTGGTACGGTTTTGTGAGACCGGTTACTAGCTATGGGTCAAATGTAGTCCTAGTGAACGAGTATGACTTGGTTTCCTCGGGGGCCCTCCCTCACATCTTAGTACGGACCGTTGTTCGTGGCCATGGATTCCAAGTATTTAGCGCACAACTCGGATCGTGGCCTACTTTTGTGTTCCGCCACCATCCTTGGTAAATCAGGTATCCCCCGTCATCGCGAGATGAACTTCTGGACCGATTGTCCTTTCTTGATAAAGATCTTCAATTGTAAACTAAAATTCTTGAAAAGATTTACTTTTGTTACAATTGTTTATATCTCTTGAAATCTATAAATTGTATGTTCTCACTAGGCTTTAAGCCTAACACTTTTCTCAAATGATATGTATAACAGGTTCCCTTAGCGGTGGGGTGCCATGGTCGTGAGTGACGAGCAAGTCTTAGAGGCATTTTTGAGATGGCTAGTAGTCGATGTTGGGCATTGTTTAAGTCCTATCTTTTGGTATTTTGGGTCAACAACGGATGTAATCTAGATAGATGTATTTAGATTAGTTTGTTGTTGATTTCCATATCCGTTCACAGGTTTTGTAAAGGTTTAGTACTTTACCCCTTTTTGGGAGGTTTATACTAGATGCGAATGTCATATTGCCTATTTTCCGAATGTTTATTTCACTCTGATTTTTAGGGTGTTACACCATAGCTTTCAATCCTACCACTTGATGATGTTTCACCTCCACAAAATCCAAGGATTTGAGCCAAAAATGAGTTAGGGTTTGAACCAAGAAAGTGGGAATCGATTTGGGAGAGAAAGGGTGAAGTTTGAGAAGTAAGAAATGAGAAAGAGGCTGAAATTCGCGACTTATCAGCACACTGCACACTTTGGGCGACATTGACATGCGACATTGCCCTGGGCAATGTCGCTGGTCATAGTCGCTGGCGTGTACCAGTACACGGTACACTCCATGCGATTGTGACAGTGCGACTGTGACTTGTCATAGTCGTCGGGCATTGTCGCAGGACCTTTCCGGAGCCCCGAAACTCGACTTTTCCGCTGCCAAAACTCCCAATACTCCAAGGGACTTTAGACAAAGCATTTCCCAACAAAACCCTACTATTTACAAGTCACAGAAACGTCCGGGTGACATTTACTTACCGAAAATCACGGGTGTTACAATGGTTATTGTTATATACATTCGACTTTGTTACATTTATTCACAAAGAAAAACTTCATAATATCACATATGATTTTTCCATAGTATCACATATGAGTACTTGCAAATAGAAAATATGACTACTTGCAACTGACACATACAAAACATGATTTATTTCAATAAATATTAACATATGACTTCTTGCTAGAAGAAAATACGTTTACTTGATAAAATCACGTATCAATACATGTTCACATATCATATGCTTACCTATCAATAACCAGAAAATGTGAATAAATGTGCTTTTAAACAGTTTGTTCAGAAAAGGTTGTATAAGACACTTACCATGTCAACATTTTTCAGGGACAACAGTGAACGGTCATGTGTCACACTTGCTTTCAAGCGGTCCTCAAATTTTCTATACATAGATGCATATTCCATCCTTGGGGGAATCATAAACTCATTATGCCAAATAACAACAATTTTTTTATTAGGACGGTACAGTTTTGTGATTCCCATTATCCTTTGATCACTATACTTATTGTTGTGGACAAGAAATAAAGACTTTAGGCTACGTATGGAAAATCAGGAAATAGATGTTACCAGAGTTGATGTGCTACAAAACAACCTGTATGGTGAAGATTTAGGGGTTGTTCGGTAGTGGCTTAATGGGTTGTATAGCCTATATGGATTATTCGCTCAGCCATAAACAACTGTTCGGTTGTGGCTTATTCGCTCAGCCGATGACTTAATTGGTCAGCTAAAATATATATGTCTTATGCATTCAGCCATAATTATTCCACAAATGCCCTTATCAAATTAAACATCCTCTCCACATGAAACCCTCTCAAATCATCTCTAGATCTCCACCGGTTGTTCCAAATTCCAATCGTCCCTACAGGTTACTCTTCCCAATATTCAACCTCTATTAATCTGTGGGTTTTTTTTCTTTTATCCACCCTCCCAGCACCCAGAAACTCGACCCAAAAACTATCAATGGAAGAATCAAGCGATTTGTTTTCTTTTTCATTTAGGGATTTAGGGTTTCCTCACCTAGTTTCAATGTATCAATAGATGAGTCAAAGATTTGTTGTGGATGTACCATCGATCTGGGTTTCTTTTTAAAAATTGGGGGACAAAAGGAAAATTAATGGGTTTTATTGATGGTTTCATCATTCATGGCAGTAGGTGAGAGAATAGGTTTCAAGAAGAATATGGATTGCAGCTCTATATTATCTAAATCCATATACATATCAAGGTCTTTATGATATTATCTAAAATTATATATACATCAAGGTTTAGTTTTATGTTATTCAGATCTGGGTTCGATATATTTGAAGATGAAATGGTTTAGAATTGGGTTAAATAAACTTTTAAATCGATATTTTTTATCATTCAAAGTCATTCATTTTATATTTTTATCAAACAATTATTGTTATCAGACAAAAATATAGATCAGGGGTACAATGGTCATTTCTGATATCCAGACTGTTTATTCAGCACAACAATCGAACAACAACTTAGTTGTTATCACACAGACAACTTTATCAATACAGATAACTTTATCCATACAGGTCTTAATAGAAAACAAACCGAATAGCCCCTTACTCCGAAATTGTTCTTCATGATTCAGAAGTCTCGCCCATATGTCAATGATCCCATGAAAGATGTGTGTGTCATATGACATGCTCTCAAAAAAAAATTTGTCTCCATGTATTCCTTCATCATTACTGAATACAGCATCACTGTGATACACAAAGTTAGATAGAATGGTGTTGCACATGTAGACGAAATGATTGCATTATTAATCTTATTTGCTTATGCATAATCATATATGGTTACGCTATTAATCATATATGATTACACAATTATATATGATTATATTAACTCATACATGTTTATTGCACATGTAATCAAATATGTATGCAAAAGTGTAATCTTATATGCTTATGTGTAATCATATATGATTACACATTTAATCATACATGATTACAATTTCAATCATATATGATTACACTTTCAATCAAATATGATTACACTTATATGATTACACTTTCAATCATATATGACTACACTTTTTTGATAAACATGGGATGAATACCTTGATCACATACGCTAAAACTGTTAATTAACATAGATTGGTAAAAAAAATACTCACCTTTTGTTTCCTTGCATGGCAAAAATCCACTGCGACACCACTGTTTCGTCCTTCGTTGTTGGTGCATTCACTTCAACTAACATGTTCATGTAAGGGGAACATATTTGGACGCTAACTTTCGGCTCTCTTCTCCTTTCATTATATTCCGCCATCTTCTCATGATCGACTATAACGATGCCCTTACCCTTGTTTTGAGGGAAGTCTGCATATTGGAGGATCGGTCAACAACGTTCGTACAAATGTGGTTGCCACTACCTGCCGGACCCTTCCCTTTGTCGTACATAATGATGTTTTTGCCTTTGTTGTTTCCTGATACCTGCATCTCTGGAACATGGACAGTCATATTACCGTCAGTCGCACAATTTTCCTCAAACTCCTGCATCATCCCAAGACTAAAGTTGGGTATTGAGTCTAATGGTAATGCTGATGATGTAGTTTCCTTCTTCCTGGACATTTCTTCCCATATGGCTACATCAACAGCTGGGATTACATCCGGGTGCTGAAAGAATTGTGTCGGTGTTTCGAATTCTCGAATCTCGTCCACCTTACCATCACTTCCAAGTATTACCTGTTCATCCCCATCGTTGGGTTCATCTCCTAGTTGCGGTTTCATCGAGTGTTCTTTCAAATTCCGTCTTCAATCATAGTTAATCACAAATGATTATTTGTCAGAATAATGTTTTCCAAGAATTAATCATTTGTGATAAGCAGTGTTAATCACATATCATAAAAAATTTAACATCTTATATCTTGTTTAGACCTCTTTAAAAAAAATTAACCTTGTAGTTGTATATCATTACCTGAATATCATTTTTTGGAGGCATTCCTTGTAACGAGGTTCCTGCACCATCCACGCACCCTACATTTCCCACATATGGCTCAGCAAAGTCATCTAATCTGAAACCTCCATTTGCAATCTCTTATGCCTCTCTAATCCGTAATTTGTCCATGGACCAAGCCTTTATTACCGGGCGTTGTCGTATAACCCGTGACATGTCGCACTTCACGTGATCGACATACAAAAGCTGCAATTATTGCGATGTATTATCATAACCAATATGTGCATTAATCAATGTGATTGAATTAAAAAATTAGTTGCTAAGGGGAAGTAGAATAGAATATAGTGGAAGGGGCGGGTTCAAACGAGAAGCTAAACATTTTGCGAGAAGGCGAGAAGTGTTTAATCATATATGATATACAAGCTTAATAATATATTATTAAACACACCCACAGGTCGTATAATCATATATGATTAAACCCTTCTCGCCTTCTTCCAAAATGTTTCACTTCTTCCATGGTCTTTCCTCTATAGTGGAAGGGGCAGGTTCAAACGAGAAGCTAAACATTTTACGAGAAGTCGAGAAGTGTTTAATCATATATGATATAAATAAATTTAATCATATATGATTAAACACATGTTACATTAGCAATACATGGACGTTTAATCATATATGATTAAACACACCCGCAGGTCGTATAATCATATATATATATATATCATTTGTGATTACATGATACATATCACATATGATTATGATTATATAAACAATATAAAAAAGTATATTATAATTACCGAAACGGCTACCAAAGGGCCACAATAGAAAGCATTTTGATTGTTCCCTTTCCAAGAGCTCTTGCTGTATTTCAAGCACGACTATACGTACTCACACCAATTCAACTCTTCAAAATTTGTTTCTGGTGTCACATGTGATAAGACACTAAGATCGCATACTCCGTTACTTCTACATTTTCCCATAGTATTGCAGAATAGAACTATGAAGTTTAGCTTGAAGTTATCATCCGCGACTTCAGATGATACTATCTTCATGCTAAAGTCGGATGGTCATACGTTACTCTTTTTGTACTGTTTTCTCCATTCTTAAATTATCGTGATGCCGAATTCTGGTGTCACACTGTCATCATATGCTACATGACCCATCGGTATGCCTAGCACGTCTCTTATCGATGCTTGATCTATATTTATTACACCTTTTCTCGTTCTGAGGGTCATCGAATCAGTGTCGATCAAGGTTTATCGCCAGGAAATACCCAAGTTTCGATGGAATTCCGTCCAACACCATACCTATTAGTCCCCCAAAAACCCATACGTTCTATACATTTTTTTTGTTCATCTGACAGTTTTATCATGGCAGTAAACAATGGGTATGGAGTTGTCCATAACCGTATGATTGATGTATCCTCAACAACTGGTAATCCGACATTGTGTGTGCCTGAATTTTCATTTTCCACTTGCTCACTGACTAATACATCGCTCTTTTTCTTTGTTCTTCTTTCAGCTAATTGTTGAACCTCATTACTAGTAGATGTCCCACCTCCCACGCACGTATCCCCAGTTAGTAACTTCCTCTTTATAATTTTAAGTCTAGTAAGTTTAGTGTGATCAGATGTAGGTGAGGACTCAGTTCCTGTCGCTGCACTGTTCTTGATTATGTCACATTAGATTCATCAGATGCATACAAATCAACATAAAAGGTTCATTCAAATCATAGATGATATACAAAGAAACTATCATATTACATACATATTATCACATATGATTTCTTTACATAATCACATATGATTACTTTGTTGATTCACATATCACCGCGACTTAAATGAAAGCCTAATAGCCACACACATAAGATCATATGTGCTTATGTAAAGTAATCATAAGATTAAATGAAAGCCTACTAGAGTCATAACCATATTATGCACAAGAGGAAGGATCATGCGAGAAGTTAATCATTTTGCGAGAAGGCGCGAAATGTGATATCATATATGATTACATTGCTTTCGGGTGTGTTTAATCATATATGGTTAAACATCTTGTATTGCCAATGTAACATGTGTTTAATCATATATGATTAAACTTGTGTATCATATATGATTAAATACTTCTCGCCTTCTCGCAATTGAACTTGCCTCTCAAACCCAATTTGTCAAAAAAAAATGTGGACATATTGTTCTATAAAACATATTATCACATATAATAATGCACAAACCCACTTTGGCAAAAAAATGCAAGTATCCCATATCCTATTCCTACTAAAGTCATAACCATATTATGCACAAACCCACTTCGTCAAAAAATTCTAAAAGACCGTACTATAAAACATACTACCACATATCATTACTTTACTTAATCACACATGATTACTTTGCTAATTCAAATATCTTCGCTAATTAAATGGAAGCTTAATAGCTCTACACATAAGATCATGCAAGTATACCATATGCTATTCCTACTAAAGTCTTAACCATATCATGCTCAAACCCAATTCCTCAAGTATACATTTTATATCACATATGATTAAACCCCCAACTTCCAAAAACCATCACTGCCAAACACTTTTATTAATAGTCATTGCATCATAATATCTACACTACAATAAGTTATGGTTCAGTTCAACCAAACTTTATGGTTTACATCCCCTAATAAAGTTAAGACCATTATTTTTTGAAGCCATATATGATTTCAAAACTTACTTTCAATATAAACTATGTGATTAAGGAAGAAACTTACGAATGTTATCCTTCATCCTCATATCAGAATTCGTCCTTTCACTGTCCAAACTATTGTCATCTTCATCTACATTACCTTGATTATTAGAAGTGTTCTTGAACATTCCCTGATTTTTGGCCGGTTTGCTACTTCTCCGCATCCCTGCATTAATCACAACAGATCGATTTATCATGCAATCGAGTTTAATCTTCCAAATACAAACACATATTAGGAAAAAACGATTAGATATTACCTCTGTCTACCACTGATATGTTGGTATTCAACGAAATAGAATGTGGTTGAAGAAAATACCAATTTCAAGCCCTAACGATGTTGCTTCTGAGATTTACGAGACCTAATGTGTGTGATTCAGAGATTTTCGAGCCCAAATGTAGGAACTTTGGTGATTAATGGATACAATGTCGTTGATGACTTGATGTGATCAATGGAGAGGAAACGATGATGAATGACTTCCTTTACAAACACTAATTTCGATCGTATGAGATCTGAGGAGTCGATAAGTACGTATGATCTTCCACCTGCTTTTGATATCAGTTATTTGTTTTAGATGAGAGAGGAAAAAATTTGATATTGATCTTGTTAGTGATTAGGATATATCTTGAAAACAAAAATCTCGGGAACCGAGTATCTATCCCGAGATTATATTGTTTTTTTTTCCAGGTTTGCCCTTATGATTAATTTACATAATTTTTTTAATTAAATTTCTCTAATATTTTACAATTATGCCACTATTAATCATAGCCATCCATTTAATTAGGTGGTTGGCTAGGAGTCATTCTCGCCTTCTCGCAAATTGTAAGCCTTCTCGTTTGAACCTCCCCTATATATATATATATATATATATATATATATATATATATATATATAAACCTGTATGTTCACCAATAATGAGTTCCTTTGGTAAATGGTGATATGCGAGAATGAGGAAGAAGAATGGGAGAAACATGAAGTCTGGATCTTGGGCTTTGATACCATAATGAGAATAGAGATTGAAGAGGTCATGATTTTTCATTGATTTTGGGGAGTTTGAATTTATTTGTAGGGTTTATAAAGGAAGTTCCTAGCATGAAAAGAGAGTAAACAGGTCAGAATAAGAAGATATATGTGGATTTGCACATGGATTGATTCGAGCAACCGAAATAGATTACGGTAGAGGAGACAAGTAGCAGTAGAGGAATCGAAATCGGACACTACTAGAAGAGACGAGCCACACGACTGCAGTACATGAGACTAGCAACAACCACGGGCAATTGCGGAAATGAGACACCCTTGAATGATATGGCCATCCCGTGGAAAATGAACGACTAAATTCTTTCCAAACGACATCTACGTTTGACTGAATCAGAGGTGGGCTCTGAATGGACATCATTCATGTAAGCGCTAACTGGATTTTAATCATACATGATGAGTGTCCTTTAAGTATTTTGCTCTCTTTGATGTAAATTAAACACCTTGGCGCAATTTAGTTATACGTTACACACGTAGAGATATTTTTTTATTACACTTGGATGATATTCATACATGCATCGTAGTTTTGTTAAATAATAATGGCATGCCTTTTAGGTGTTAATGACTTCCATGTTATGCACACAATTGAATCAATGATTTGACAAGATTCCTTTTGATGATTTTCGATTGGATTTCGAAAGCTATGCAGGGGGAGATTTTGGTTTTTGGAAGTTTGAATTTATTTCTAGGGTTTATAAAGGAAGTTCCTATTGCGAAAAGGAAGATTTGGGAAGTTCCTAGTGTTGAAAGAGAGATTTGCGAAGTTCCTATTGTGAAGAAGATTTAGGGATGCCACTTTTGGACGACTAGAGTGAGCTGAGCGATGCAACATTTGGCAGGTGGGGTTACACAATTTGCCATCTTAGATCCAAAATTTTTTATTCTTTTTCCTATGAAAACCGTTGAAAAGCAGTTACCTTATGAGATTCCAACAGGAGGTTCCTATAATTGCACTAAATATGGTATTCTCTCTAATTGAATTAAATTAGTTCTATATTGTTTGTCGTTTTAAATTCCATTAAAATGAAACCAATTATTGGTTGATTCTCGTTTTGGATATTTAACTCTTCAACATCTTCATTTTTGGGTTTGAAGCAAAACTTTTAGATTACTTGTTCAGTACTAAACCTGTTACCTCAAAATAATATGGAAAAAAATAACTAAAGGTTACATGGATATTAAAACAACCATGCCGCTGCAACAGTATAGTACCGAGACTAACAACAACTACGGACAATGGTGGAAATGAGACACCCTTGACTGATATGTCCATTGCATAGACAATGAACATTTGAAAGCTTTATGGAAAAAATAAGATGTTATTAAATTCTTTCCAAACAACATCTACCTCTTACTGAATCAACGGTTAGTTCTAGTGTTAGCGGGTTTTAATCATACATGATGAGCTAGTGTCTATCCCCTATGTATTTGGGCCTCTCGAACGTAGATAAAACAACTTGGTGAATTTTAGTTGTGTGTTACGCACGTAGAAATAAACTTTTATTATACTTGGATGTGATTCATACATGCGTCATAGTTTCGGTAAGTAATGATGACATGCCTTTTAGATATTAATATACATGCAGAAATTTTGTTAGTATTCTTAGCCCTTTGTATTCCTTTTTTTAACGTTGCCTTCTTAAAAAAGATGTACAATATCATGGACTTGATGTCCTATGTTAACGTTCTTGTTGCCCTAATGAAAATAATGATAAAAACATGCCAAAAGGGGCATTCAGTAGTCAAACGGATAACCAAATTTGAGATACTGTGATGCTTGCACATTGATAACACCGGAGTAATCTATAGTTCCTCATGTCCTTGTGATTAGTCAAGGTGCATGCAAGTTGACCCAAACACCCACAGTTAAAAAAAAGACCTCCCTAAAATCACCCCCTCTCACCCCGACTTCACCGTTCTCTTTGTGATTGTGTATAACCCCACAAAAACGTGATTGTGTATAACCCACATGTTGAGGGCATATTTGATGTAGTATTATTCTTTAATTTTTGAGTGATTGTTTAATTAAGTTATTGATTTCTTGGAGTCGATATTTACTTCTAATACAGTTTCCATTTCTTCAAAACCAAACTACTTCTAAAATAGCTTCAAAATGATTCTAAGGATATTATAAACCTTTTTTTGGTATAAAATATCATATATCTTCAAAGATGTTGAATGTTAGTTTTGTTGTAGATAATACATATGTATCAATACAAATGCTTTTCTCGTTGTTCCTTCACATTGTCGATAAAAATAAGTTTCACAATAACTATTTTACGCAAAAAAGAGGTGAACTTGACTTGGATTATCGCCAACCACGCTTCACAAGTGTTGTTGGAGCAAGCCATTTTGAAAAAAGAAAGATGTGACGTATGACATAATAGCTACATATATTGTTTTACATAACATGATAATAGATGATCAATGTTGTGTTATTGCACCAGATGAATTTGCAAGAGAAGTGCCGAGTCAAAATGGTGATGGGTGATAATAGTCGATTCCAACAATCTTTTCCTAATATAGACAAATCAAGGATAATTAGTGAAGCTCACTCCGTACTTCAAAATGCATTACTTGATCATATATGAGAACAAACAATGTACTAATTCCAATAATTACGTGCATATGTAAAAAATTTAGATGTGTTGTACTGTAACTCTTTTAATTAAATTTCTAGTTAATCACAATTAAAAAAAAATCTATACTCAGAATATTCTATTTTTGTGTAAAAATTAATAATAGATTAGAAATGTATCTATATCATTTATAAGAACCTTATAAAAGTTGGAATAAATTAAGGATTCTGTCCGATGCATTTAGGTTCGTTTGGTTTTTTGACCGGTGTTAATCCCTCTCACTAAAACTGCTAAAAAATCCATCAAGTGAATAAAATTTTGTTTCTTACCAAGTTTTTTTTTCTTTTTTTCTATTTGTTAGGGTTGATGTTTTTGGTAGGTTTAAGATATTCGTTGTATAGTTATAATTATGGGTTCAAAGCTTCCATCTTTTCCAAAGGTTAAGTCTAGTCAAGCTTTTAGTATTACCTCCTCGATCTACCTACCGGTTGATTTTCCATTTTTGACTTTAATCTAAAAAAAGGGATGAATATTTGGGTCCAAATGATTACTTCAAGATGGGAAAGAGTTTGTGATGATTTGTATATGTTTAGAATCAAGTTTGGATCAAGTAACAATGTTTGTATTCCGTGGAAAAATCAGTAGAATTGAGATATGGGTTGAAGGAGTGTGCAAGGGGTTGTTGCATTGCAGGGGGGGAGAGGAGTTGTCCAACGACTTGGGCGAGATTTCCTGCGACCTGAAGTCGTGTGGGAAGTCGCCCAAGGGGCTGGAATGCCCCTCTTTGTTGTTTTGTTTGGCTTCTTGATCGGTTGCGATTCGGGGCCATCCGGTGTGTCGTTTACAATCTTGAAATGTTGTAGTGAGTCTTATATGCATATAATTGTGTGAATTACATCAATGTGTATTTATTACAAACTCGGTTACTCATTGGTGAATTGTGGCATTGGTGGTGTTCGGTTGTAACGATATTTGCCGGTTTTGCTCAATTTTGTCCTATGTGCGTTGTGTTGCTTCAAACATATAATAAGGTGAGTTTTATATTAATCATTTTCGAACTGGAATATTTATATTATTAAATGATTATTATGGAATGCATATAATGATGATTGTTAGTTGATGGATTGTGGTTAATGGAATGTGATGATATCTATTTTAGCATTATACTACACTATTGCACTTTGGCGGAACCTAGAGGTCAACATAGTTGGCTGTACTTAAGGTACAGTTGAGTAAATTAATGAGTTGCACTTAGCAGGCAACTAAATATATTGTGGAATGTTGTTGTTAAGGTCAACAGAGTATATTATATACATTATATGAGGATCAAGGTTTGATATATTGATCATGGTTTGATATCATTGTTTTCATAATACGGTTAATAAATTGTCGGCGATTATCTCACTAGATCCATTGGTCTAACCCACATTGTATTTAAAACATGTATTCAAGGACACGCGAAAGGTACTACTAAAGGAAAGGAGAAGTTATGATCTTATGTGGGACTGTTTTATCGATAAACATAAGATGATTATGTGATAGTTGTTTTGATCTATGTATGAATAGAGCTAATGTATGTATGTATGTATATATATGTACTTATGTACTTGAAGTGAAAAGTTTATACTGTATTATGTAGCTTGTATGGTTTTAGAAACAGGGGACGGAACCCCTTAGTGTCATCTTCAGGGGGGAGAAAGAACATGTAGAGCCGGCTATAAGGGAAGAGAATCATAACTATTTTAAAAAACAAATATTCCCATATTTAAATATCGCAAGAGTAAGAGAGCCAATGTCACACACACACACACACACACACACACACACACACACATATATATATATATGGTTGAATTCTCATGAGAATGAAAGTTCGAAAAGGGTAAGAAGGGATCTCCATCATTGGATGCACATTTTAGGATGAGATGCACCGGTATGAGATGCACTAAATTAATTCTTGTACCAAGCGCAATGGGATGGGGTTGAGATTAAAATGATCAAGGATCAAAATCCCTTCTTACCTTCTCATCTTAACCTTTTTTTCTCACATGATCCTTAACCTCTCTCTCTCTCTCTCTCTCTCTCTCTCTCTCTATATATATATATATATATATATATATAGGGGAGGGATCAATTGGAAACCAGTTTTACGTTGGAAACTTTGGAAACCTAAATCAACCAATCAGTGAATTTCTTTTTTTTATTTTTATTTTTAATTGATAAGGTTATTTTAGTCTTTTACATAATTTCATAATATATATGATAATTGGTATTATTATTATATTAATTATTATTTAATTTCAATTTATTTTATATATGGTAATATGGATGATTTATTATTAAAAATAGATATCTAATTTAGGTAAAAAAAAAATTAAATCATAAGATACCCTATTTTTGACATGTACTTGAATTGACATTATAAGGAAATTTTGTAGTTGATTCACAAAATATTAATATAAAATTAAAATATTCAAACCAATGTAAAATTTTGATGTGTAGTCGTGGAAATGATGAACAATGGTAAAGAACTTTGATATGGTAAAACTGGTAAACAATTTTCATATCTAATCGTCGAGGAACCATGATTCAATTATTAATTTAAAATATTTAGTTTACCTATTTTCAGTTTTGTAATTCAATGAAACCCATGAAAGCATAATATGTTAAACCAATGAATCTGATGAACACACATGAAACTGTAAGTTAATAGTGAAATATGTAACATTGCTTCTGTTTCATAACAATCAACCCATGAAACCATGCATTCTGTTTCATCACAATGAAATCGATCACAATGAAATCTATCACAATGAAATCCATCACAATGAGTTCGATCACAATGAAATATATCACAATGATGAACCTGATGAATCAAAATGAAACAATTATGATAACATGATGAACGTGATGAATAGTCAATTAAAAAAATTGGTAAGTTACGAATGAAATTGTAATCCAATTGTTTTTATTTCTGAAAACAATTAATAGTGAAATATGTAACATTGCTTCTGTTTCATCACAATCAAATTTGTACCACACATTCTTTTTCATCACAATGAAATCTATCACAATGAAATCCATCACAATGGGTTCGATCACAATGAAATCCATCACAGTGAAAATTGTAACAAACATTCTGTTTCCTCACACTGAAATTTTTATCATGCATTCTGTTTCATTCCAATCAAATTTGTATCATGCATGTTGTTCGACAGATGAAACCCATGAAAGCATAATATATGAAACCAATGAAATTTGATGAAACCAATGAAAGCATAATATTTTAACATTGAAGAACACACATATGAAACCCATGAAAGCATAATCTGTTTAGAAAGGAATCAATTATCTTGGTGCTAGTGGTACTCCTTTGGAATTGGTGTTCAAGAAGGCATATGCTTTATTAATTATGTTTGTATTTTGAAATAAGGAATAGGTAATGACGTACTATTCCATATGGATTGTTGTCCATGCATTATAACGATCTCCCTCTTGTTTTTTAAGAAACTAAACCTTTTCTATATTTCATCTTATTTCACCTTTATTGCCATATTTGAAACATAAATCAAAAAGACATATTTACCCTTTTCACTTATTATTATTATTTTTTATTAATAAATTTATTAATTTATTAACATAAATAATGAAATTGAATCTTAACCATTGATAAAAAAAAATCAATGGCTGAAATTGGGTTTCCAAAGTTTCCAATGAAACTTGGTTTCCAATTGAAACCACCCCTATATATATATATATATATATATATATATATATATATATATATATATATATAAAAACATGTATGTTCACCAATAATGAGACACCCTTGAATGATATGACCATCCCATGGAAAATGAACGATTAAATTCTTTCCAATCAACATCTACCTTTGACTGAATTAGAGGTGGACTCTGAATGGGTTAATATACATGTAGAAATCTTGTTAGTATCATGGACTGAATTAGAGGTGGACTCTTAGCTCAGTTACATTTTTTGTATTCCTTTTCTTTAGCATTGCCTTCTCAAAAAGATGTATAATATCATGGACTCAATGACTGATCTTAACGTTCTTGTTGCCCTAAAGAAAATAATGGTAAAAACTAAAAACACACAAAAAGGGGCATTAGGTAGTCAATTCGGTATTCAAATTGGTATTTAATTCTAAAATATACATAATTTACTTATAAAACAGTTTCCTAATACTGACAATTTATTCCAAAATAGTTTCATAATGATTCTAATGATCTTTTTAATCTTTTCTTTTTGGTATAAAATATCATATATATTGTGTAGATAGTACATATTTGTAACACCCTAAAAATAGGGATAACAAAAATCCAAAAAATGGACATGCGGTATTTAAAATTGCCAAACCAAGAGCCTCCCAACAATAGGAAAATACACAAACCTGTTTAAATACAGTCGTAAATAAACGGACAATAAATAACCACCAACTAATCTAATTTCCATAACTAGAAAAGAGATTACAAATAAGGGAGTCATTTATAAACCCAAAGGTTCTCCTACCAAAAGTAAGTTCAATTGCAATATTTCCAAATCTCTCACCCAAGTACTATGCCCGCTTAGAACCGGTGCCGCTAAAACCTGAGATACACATCGACACCAAACAAGTGTTAGGCCAAAAAGCCTAGTGAGTTGAACAATAAATAGCTTGGTAGAACATATACAATTCTTATCAGCAGTTAACCAATTTTCCACATGTATGGAGTCAACGGAGGATACCCACAGCACCAATCAATTCCACTCCAAAGAGTCGATGTACCTTGATGCCCTTAACAAGGAACGCCCCAAAGGCCCGGCACACCCGAAGATCAGACCATAAAGAAAACTTTTCGAGTGGTGGAGGTCTAGGCACATACCATTCCAGTGGCGCCCCAAGACTACATCCTCCTAGTGAACTTGCCTTGGTTCGTCCAACATAATGCATATAGGAGGTCCTTAGGTATATTTCAACCAAATATAATTCAATACCAACCATGGGTACAATATCACCCTCCTAATATCATGAGTCCAATATAAGACTTAAATATCCACATAGCCACGTTGTAGATACAATATCACCAAGAGTATATACCAAATGGAAATCATCATGATATACCAAACATATATTCCTTATTCATGTCAAATACCCATTATGGCACACATAATGGAAATCCCCAAATAATTACACAACATAGAGTAAATCATGGGATGATACTTCATATACATATATCTCACATAATCTCATGGAAATACCATCAAATACATAAACCCGTAAAGATGACCATTTTGAGCAAATATGTGATAATAACAACAAATAAGCAAATATGATATGTATTCAGTTTTAACAAAAGTTTAGTAAACTCACCTTCAAGGTTTTGAACCAAAAACCCAGAAAATAGAGAACCCTAGATCCAAGAAGATAAAACTTGGAGAAGATGAAGATGGAGATGGTGGTGAAGCTTCCAAACCGAAATCTTGGATGATACTCTTAACTCTAGCAACAATTGGTGATGATTTGGTGGTTGAAAGAAGCTTAGAAGAAGTAGGTGAAGGGATGGGTTGGGAGAGAAATTTTGAGATAAAGAAGATGAGAAATGAGAAATATTTGGGGAAAATAATGTATAAAAAACGTCCAGCACCATTCTCGTGGGTTGATCCATGAGTTCAGCTTCAGCAACCCACATAACAAGGTACCCTAATTTTCATTCTGGTAGGTTGCTCCGTGGGTTCAGCTTCAGCAACCCACATAACAAGGTACTTCAGCCACTGATTTTGGCCCACTTTTGAAATTGATTTTTTCTTCTTATTTGGTCAAATCTCGTTTCGGTCATAACTTCTTCGTTATAGCTCCGTTTTCGCTCCGAAAAGAACCGTTGGACTCGTAATTGAATCATTCATCCATCAAGGTTATAAAGTCTAGGATTCAAGTCAAAAATCAAATATCTTATTTTTCCTTAATATATCGGTTTCTGAATTAACTTGAAGTGATACTTTTCGAAAATCGGGGTGTTACAATCCTCCCAACCTTAATAGAGATTTCGTCCTCGAAATCTAGCACTAACCAATCACTCAATATCGCCCTTGGCGAGGTCAATTGATTCCCTATCCAAAAGGAATACCTTCACGAAACCTTACCTCATAAACGAACCTGATTACACCCCGGTTGAGGTTGTCGCTGCGTTTCTCATACTGAGCCATCCCAACTCAACCCCAACGTTCGATATAATTCACCCATGACGGGATGAACTTGATTCCTTGTTTAATCATTTTCTTAATCATTACATCCCGGCTGCCTCCCAACCTTATGTTGCTCATATTACCTTAAGAGTAACTTACTACCTTATTCAATCATTTCCACCAAAAATACTCCAAAGCAAACATTTCCCTTAAATACCTCTAAATATGACACATCAAGGTCTCATCGATAATCGATTTTTACTTAAAGTCCACCTCGACATTCTCACCAAATGTAATAACATTACCACCAAACTCCCACCATGCATTCAAGCATTGATTTCCAAATCAGCGAAAGTTCTGACAATTATCAAAATACCAATGGTTGATTCTTAATTATCAACATCTAGTTTCCTTAAGTTTACCGTTTGTCCTGCAGACACACCAGACCTAACGGAAGTACACTGAAGCACACCAACAGTCATTTCCTCAAAATCAAGCACCAACACCTAACCCGGAATGACCATTATGCAAACGTGGGTATACTACCAACTATTTTCATTCCCGACCAACAATGTCGATTCAAAGTTGACACCTACTCTTAGAAGTAGTCACCCAAATCCAATATCCTTACTAGTCAACCATAACATCATCATTATCCACGAATACCCAACAATATAGTACACCACCGACACATAGCATGCCATCGTACCAAATTCCCACAATTCCAAAACCAACCATACCCAAACAACCGAACACGGTTTTAATCCGTAGGTTTAACGAAGCATAAAGATCGTTACTTAACTAACTGGGAGAAAGCACATGCCTAACGCCTCAACTCCGAGGACTCTTTTAATCCTTAATATCGACTTCTAACACGAGGGGGCTGACACTTATAGCCCAATGAGTTCAAGGTTTTTTTCACACTACCATGCCAATTTGAAATTTATAAAACCCTCAAATACCTAAGTTTTATAACAATTAAACGTGCGGTAAAAATACACTATCGTGCATTCAATAGGTTTCAAAATTGATCACCAATGCCACGCATATAAAACCATTTTCAAAACTCATTTGATCAATACTTACGCTAATAAAACGATAATGAAAGATGCGTAACAAAATTTTCAAACGGACTACTAGAGTCTTAGTATGCATCGATTTATGCTATGCGTATAAAAATAACTTTCCGTCCCATAACATGTGCAATAAAAGTTTGTACAACTCCCAAAAGAGGATTTCACAACCTCAACTTTAAAATCTTTTACTTTAACACAAAACGTTGGAAGATAAAATTTCCAACAAGACCTATATACGTCCGATCATTTCCCAAATGTAGCAACACAATAGGGACGTAAATAAATAAATAAATAAATAAATATATATATATATATATATATATATATAGGGGTGGGTTCAAACAAGAACATAGTGTGTTTAAAAGAATAAAGGGACAATTCTCAGCCAATCATTTTTTAAATTAATTCCAAAAATAATAGTTTCTAAAATTAAAAGTAAAAGGGCAATAAAGTCATATTATGTTATAGATAATTTAGGACAGTATTAACTTCCAAAAAAAAGGATTATAATATTTAATTCAAATAAAAAAAAATCCCTTCCTAATTTATCTCAACACGTCTCAATCTCTCCCCATTTTTTCTGAAAATAAATTCAAAATTCGTTTATCATGGTAATCACAAGTGATTCGCTGCTATAATGAATTCAAATTTGGTTTATCATGTTAATCACAAGTGATCTGCTGCTATAAAATTCAAAATTCATTTATCATGGTAATCATAAGTGATTCGCTGCTATAATGAATTCAAAATTGGTTTTATCATGTTAATCACAAGTGATTTCGTACTAAATAACTTGGATATAATACTTGACACCAAAATCACATATGATTTTGTTCTAAATACTTAACACCAACTTCATACTTAACACCGAAATCATATATGATTTTGTACTAAATAATTTGGCTATAATACTTAACACCAAAATCATATGTGATGTTGTTCTAAATACTTAACACCAAATTCATACTTAACACCAAAATCATATGTGATTTTGTACTAAATAACTTGACTATAATACTTAACACCAAAATCATATGTGATTTTGTTCTAAATATTAGACAAAATGCTTCCATATAAATTGGATATGGAAAAACAGAATATTACCATTTATACAACAATCATGGATTCCAATAATCGTACCATTTATACATCTATCACACTGATCTCTCGATAAATCCGGTGAATATTGCGTAATGCCGTAGATCGTTAGCGAATCCGGTCCCCACGTCACATTTCCGGACGCAAATTTCCGAACCGAATCACCGCCGGCGGCCTCCGCCTTTAACCTAGTGGTCAGATCACTCAACGCCTTGTTGAACTCCGAAACGTCGACAACAATCGCCGTGTTGGATAAGTTACCGGAGGTCCAGTTGTCGAGCACTCCGAGGATCTTCCGATCGGAGTAACGAACCATACAATCGGCGTACCAGACACCGCCTCCGTTTGGTTGTGGCAGGTGCGACGGAGTGACGGAATCGAGTTTTTGACGCAGTCTTCGCAGAGTGTCGGTGAGATGTTGTCGCGACAGAGAGTGGTGGCGGTGGTATTGCCGGCGGAGGAGTGGTGGAAGTCACCGTGGATTGCGACATTGCCATGGACGATAGGATGGAACGACCGGTGAATCCAGATCCAACCCTTTGGTTAATCCTTCCTCATTCAAAACCAGTGACATCTTGTGGTTTAAATCTCGTGAGAGAGAGAGAGAGAGAGAAAGAAAGAGAGAGAGAGAGATATAGAGATAGAAAGCTAATAATTAGGAAATAATTATATTTAGTTGTGATTATCCTAAAATAAATAGGAGTAAAAAAGACCAAAATACCCTTTTATAAATTTCTTTATTTAAAAAATTAATTATTTGTTTAATAATTATGATTGGTCCAGAATTGTCCCTTCATTCCTTTAAATCGTTATCATTCTCGTATGAACCTACCTCTCTCTCTCTCTCTCTCTCTCTCTCTCTCTATATATATATATATATATATATATATATATATATATATATATATTCGTGTTTCAAATTTGGGCCGCACCGATAAATCGTACTTACCCAAAAATTGTAACTACAATGACATGCAAACCGGAAATTCATTTCATGCATTGCGGAAAAACCCCTATCAGTAAAATCAATAACTAAAGTATGTTTTGGGCAAAAGTTCTATCCGAAATACCATAAATCCTTCATACGATTACTCACACCAACAGTATAATTTATGTAAAGAACTAGAAATAGTTTCATGTACTAAAACAGTGTATAACAAGACGTTCGTACAAAACTACAGAAGGGAAATTCACACAATCGAACCCCAAAATTTCGGCAATTAACCATGAAATGTCATGAAATAAAACTTCCCATCGTGACTCGCATACATCTTTTTATTCCCCAAATTTTAGTAAAGACATATGCATGCGATTTGAGCAATTGTAAGAGTAATTTAGTTTAATTCCAAACTGTATAAATAAAATGTTCGCAAAATCCAAGACCATATGCTTACAATATCGAACTCTTAAAGTTTTCTCTCCTTTAGTCACAATGCGGCACGAAATAAGATTTCACTACAAAACTTGCATGCGGCCATTTATTTCACAAAGCTAGTAGATTGACATGTGTATGCACCCGGTTAAAACATAAAATAATTTATGTCGGTTTCGAGTTCAAAGCCAAATATAAACATGGTCTCATCATTCTAAAACATTGGCTAAAACACCATGACAGAAATTTCCAATAAAATATGCATACATGATATGTGCACTGAACTGCTCCCACTAAACTCAAAGGGAAACAATACCATTGTTTTTAAATCGAAAAATTTTCTTCAAAACTCCATTTAGTTAAAACCGAGCCAACGACCCAATGAAAGCCAGTAGAGACATCGAAATACGTTTGACCAACAATTATGCAAACACCACGACCCAAAAAGGTAATTAACCCAAAACTCCTCATTAGTTGCAACGAATATTTTCCAAATGAACTCTTTCTCTTCATGTTTCCAAAACGACTCCTAGTTCAATGATATGCATTTTCTAACGGTTTATAAAATCGTATGCACCAAATGGACAATTATATAAAATGACTTCCATTTATATATTACATCGTAAAAGAAATATATCAAAATGATTTATTTATCAAAATGGCCAAAATCACGAAGATGTTTGTTACATAAGTTTATAAAGTTAAATATATCCAAATAACCCAAAACTTATCAGCATTTAACAATTCAATGTAAAACACAAGCACTTTAAAATAAGTAACTTATAAATAATAGCCCATTTTCTTTTTAAATAATAAAGACCGACTCATATACATATGAATCCACTGCATTACAGTCTAAACAGTACATGGCTCCAATTGAATGACCAACGCACTCAGAACATGTAATTCTCAATTGATGCGCATTAACCGCACCGCCATCATACTTGGTATTTCACAATTGGGATATTAAACCGGACCGAAGTCCTAAAGACTCATTTATTTTCAAATATGTCTTTCCAAGTTTAACTGCTGATAAGAATGGAAATCATAAAATGGGATGTTATACATACTTTCAAATACTTCACATAAATATGCAACTAATGCTTCATAAAACATTCCATTTCATGAATGATGCATAAAAACCGACAACCATTCAAAAGTATATTTCTTTGACCAAAGATCGTTTTATGCAATAAAACGTTAAAACACATTGATTTGTGACCCTTTATCAAAATGTCCAAAAATCCCAAATGTGGTGTTATACAAAGTTTATAAAGGTAAATACTTCAAATAATCCCAGAAAAACTTTTATTCAAAACAAAAAAGAAATAATACAATTACGAGGGACATACCCCAAAGATTACATAATGAAGGCCTAACATATGCTTAGGAAAAAGCCATAAACAATTACAAGCCCAAATACAAATCCAAGGCCTAGAAATCCAACAAAATAAAGAACAATCCAAAACATTCACCTTTCAACTCAAAGCAACCCACCTTAAAAAGATAACCCAAGATACGGCCCAAATTAATTCTTGAGTGAGTAGAAATCCATCAAACCACTTTAATCCAATTCAAGTAAGCCCAAATCATAATCCAACATATAATCCCACTTTAGAATTCTGAGGCCCGCGAGAATTAAAAGCATGGCCCAAAGAATTAAAATGCTTAACTTTGACCATGTATCATAAAGGTGTGTGGCTTTCTATTTTGATACAATCTTCCTGTTACTTATAAACAAAATTTTATGATTGTTCCACATCTACACAACATATTAAAATTATTTCAACTAGAGTATTTTTTTTTCTTTGAGAAGTGAGAGATTTGAGAACCAAAAAAGTTTCGTATGACCCAACTAATTAACCCAGAAGAGGTGTTGCCACATGTTCGCTTTTTGCACCGCCTCAAAGCCTACACCTTGAGCGATTTCTAAAGCCATGTGTGTAGCTCAGTTGGTAATGGGTGGGGGCATGTTTGTCCAAATAGCGGATGGTATCGGGTTCGAGCCCGAGGCACCCTCATAGCCACAACCGCTGAGTGAGTCAGGTATGTTGCCCCCCACATAATGGAATTGGCAACCGATGTGGGCTGGGTTTCAACCTTTTGTTCAAAAAGAGGACATATTAAACAATTTTAAAAACTATGAATTTTACAATAAGCAAGTCAATGGATGTATTGAATAGTTCTATTTTGTAGCTACATCTTAATAAATTTCCTAGTGACAAAAGAAATATGGTCAAAGTGCAACTGATGCTTTCATGCCTATTTTTGACGAGGCGATGTTACACAAAGTAAATACAAGCATCCCGTTGTGTTTATTACTTTACTCCAGCATAATGGTGATCAGTTTATGGCTATTTTATGCTCTATAATATATATATATATATATATATATATATATATATATATATATAGTGTTTGGTTCATTTGAGAAATGGTAAATATATGAGAAATAGAAAAAGTAATCCTAGCCATTCATATGGTCAAGATCGGATTTGACTAGTCAAATATTGTGGCTTTGACCGGTCAAAAGTTGCGGCTATCCCAAAAATAAAAGGACAATTTCGTAAATTTTACAAAACACACGGGTTGTGTTCATATATGAACATGTATAATTCACATATGAACTATATGTTCATATATGAACCAGTGCAATTCACAACTGAACTCTTTTAACTGATTCATATATGATTCAGTTGAACTAACTAACAGATTCATATATGAACCTTTGTGATTCATATATGAATCTGTATGAATCACAAAGATTCATATATGAATCAGTTGAACTAATTAACAGATTCATATATGAATCTTTGTGATTCATATAGATTCATATATGAACTCATCCCGTGTATTTTACGAAATTACCCCTCTACCTTCTATAGACCACACAAGGAATTATCTGGTGTTTCGCGGTCAAAGCCGCAAATGTTGACCAGATGAATGGATAAGATTACTTCTCTATTACTCATATATTTACCATTTCTCAAATGAACCTCTCCCTATGTGTGTGTGTGTGTGTGTGTGTGTATATATATACTAGTTATATACATGCGTGTGATACGGCGCAAAGCATCTTGATCCCTCACTGCTGCAAATATGAACGGGTTAATTATATAGTGACTTCTTTAGCTAAGATAACATAAAAAGTATAGGGTTCTTTTTTTATGTAGAACACATACCAAAAGAGCACAATACAATATAAATTAAAATTCCAAAAAACTTCAAAACCCGATAGTCGAGTCTGACAAAGATGTCCAAAATATCTTTAAAAGATAACAAACACTCTAGTCGTAAACAAGATTGATGATTCACTGCCTAACATACTTAATTATCGCCCTCCTATATCTTTGCCTTGTCGCTAACAAAATTACCATTAAGAAACTTACGAATATCCCTGTTATTCACATGTCTGCACATTAAAAAACACATCCAAGCATCATGTTCAGATCAAACCCAACATATATACCAAAGACAAATCATATTGATGATATGAGCTAAAGACTCAAATGTATAAAAGAAAACCGGTTGATTAGCACACATGATCGAGAAGCAAGATCAATGTCATTTCCATCCCGCGCCAATTCATCCTTGACCTTCTCGGATCTGACAACAATCATATCAACATTCCTCACATGTTTAATGAAAATTGAAAAGATGATACAAGAAGTAAAATGGTTACAAATGTTAATGATTAAATAGAATGAAACCATAAACCGTTATGATATTGCGCAAAAAATTGAATGTTAAGACCCAACTCTCGATGCCAACAACTAAAGATAGCATCAAACCATTGAAAAACAAATGTATTTTAAATTGCTATCAATAAGATTTGTTGATCTACGTAACACATACAGACCCTCAAAATCACAACAACAATACCTAAGAAGGTTTCAGTGGAACTCAAAGAGACATGGTTATATTTCCAAATGTCTATATTGGACATATTGTATCTCTTACATACACCTGACTTGATAACACAAAGGCAACCATATAAACATAAAAAACCTACACTTTTATAATTGACCCTTTCATGTAAGAAAAAGAACATTCATGTAAGATTCCAAGACATCCAAGACCAATAAGGAGTAAAAAAAATTCTATAATAGATAACCAATGTTTCTACTTAATTAAAAACCAGACCTTTCATCATTAGATTCATCAATATCAGCATCATCTGAATGAGCAGATATAATTTGTAACATCGGGTTTAAGCCGATACCAAGTATCCCTTAGATGAATGTTGTCATGCCACCGCTGCTTAATTCTGCTCAGCTTAAACCCGATGTTACAAATTATATCTGTTGATTCTCTATAGCATATACACAAAACATGGAATGAATGTCACTATGTCAAGAAAATCAAGAAATAAACTCTTCTTATCACAAGCAAAACTAAATAAAATCTCAATACATGGGCACTATTCAAACAGAACAATAGCTTAGATTAGACAACACTGATCACCCTCAAGTAAAAAGCTTAAATGTCTGAAATGACATCACCATGGGCACTGCCAGGATACAGAGAAACTTCAAACAGAACATTAGCAAAAATTTGCAACTGCATATGGAATGAAATATACATAACAGTAAAATTTGATAATTCTTAGAACGCAAATAAGAATGAACTGAAATGAAGAAGAAGGGGGGGGGGGGGGGGGGGGGGGGTAATTTTTAGAACTCAACGGGTTACAAGATTTTAAGAAAATTGTACATATGTAGCTTAGATTGTCATTCTACTTTTAAGTTCTGCAAAAAATATACTTACATCTCCAAACACCTCTATAATTCTTAAACATAAAAATGCAAAGTCTAAGGTAGCGTTTGTTTTTTAAGAGGTCTGAAGTTTAAAGTTTTATTTCGCTTCTGATTAATAAGAGGTGGTGCTTTAAGAGGTTATAAAACATTAGGTTACCTCTTATAATTTCAGCCTTAAGAGCCTCTGAAGTCTGAGAAAAATCAAACTGTCTAAACATAAAAACGTCTGACCGATTCAGACTTTATAGGCATTAAGAGATTTAAAAAAAAAAACCTAAATATCCGGAAATAATATATTGTAAACCAAGAATTGAAACCAGGTATGATGATTATATCTTTTAAATTAAACAAAACCCAAAAATCAAATTGAATAGAAACAACTACATAATAGAAAAGCAAATTCATCAATTCCTTACCCATCAAACACAAATTTGTAAATCCCTCACCCATCAAACACAAATTGTGTCGGTGTATTGGAGGGGTTATGTTAGGGTGTCATTTCGGCTAAGACTTTGACTATTTCTTCTCGATAGACTAATCTAACGGGGTTCCACATATTCTCTAAGTACGAAAACAGCATCATGTAATATTTCAGGTCAAAGGGTCTAGAAACCGGTCAAGAATGCGGGATTACTTATTTTTGGCGAGTAGGTGATCCTTTAAATACTTGATGGAAGCAGCATTGTTCACGAATGAGACCGCGATAAGATCAACGCCTTCAGATGTTCCGAACTTGATATCAAACCAATCCTATCGATCATACACCATGAATTAAAATCCGTAACAATAAGGAATAGAACATTCGTTATAACAAACAATATTTTTGAATCAAATACGCCTTAAGATCATCAAATTTCCTAAGAATTTGATCCAAGAGTTCTAACCTTTGCAGATAAGGTCAGGAGCTCATGATGTTTGTCGACAAGTATCCTGTTTCGCCATAAGCTTAGTTTAGCTCGAGGTAAAAGTAAGCAGGTGTCCGTGCACTTGTATCGTAAGTCATTTCAGATCCTTTCTATGACTTCAAATGTCGCCATTCCTCCATCAACAACAAGCTCATCACCCTCCATGATTCCTGATATCAAAAGTATATAAACTTCAATTACATTCAAATTCAATAAACAAAAAAAAAAAAAAAAAAAAAAAAAACGAATCCAGATTAGTCAAGAAACCTTCATTAAAGCCTTCATAGCTTGCTTGCAAAGTGAAAGGCCGAGAACCCTCTAATTTTTCGGTAGTAAAGAACCAAATTGATCCTTCCTAATTATCAAATATAAACTGAAATTCAATCTTTATACTGTTTTAGACCTTTAATCCCTTTGAAGAATATAAAAAAGGACAATAAAAAGATAGAAAAATTCAAAGAGAATTGACCTCTGCTTTGACAGAGGAAATGTTCCATGATCAACAACATGAATTTGAAACCCTTTTTCTTGATTCAATTTCTTGATCCTAATCACATCTTTTAAACTAATGGATGTTCCAATGTAAATCATCAAGATGCCATCAAACTTTTCTGTACTATAACAAAGTTCACCCACAAGCATTCCTGACTGCATTAAGGGAAAGTATAGGTAATTACTTGAAGCATACAAAATGCATAAATAAAAGATCGATAAATAAGAAGGTACCATTTGTTCGAAGAAACACAACACACATAAACCAAATGCAATTTCTTTTTTTTTAAATGCTAACCTGAAGCTTGTGAACAACAATACACGTTAAGAAGCAGCAACAAAGAAAAGAAATCAGGCTTATGACTTCAAACCACAAAGCAGCCGCAACCAAGGAACGACTCAAGCTGAAAACCAGATTAAAAGAAAAGGTTCAAATTTTACTCGATTCAGTGAAGAAGCATAGACAACCAGAATAAAAAGTCTTCGATTTGTGCTTGATATTGAGAAATGATGGTGCAGAGCAAAACCCTTCTCCGACTTTTGTAGTCGTACATTTTCTAATTGGAAACGTTAATCTAATACTTTTAACATAAAAAGTCAAAGAAATCAAACAAAGAAATAAGGAAATCAAAGAAGTTTACACGCATGGAAGAAATAAGTAAAGGAATAACAGGTTCGGAAGAACATACACTCCCAAATAGAAAATATGTATTCCATTTATTCGATGAAACCAAACATACATATACCAAATGCGATTTCATATTATTTGAAGATCCTAACCTGATTTTGCTTGAGGAAGCCAAAACTGAAAAAAACCAGTCGAATCAAAATCAGAAACTGAGTTGGGGAACAATTGAACTTGGATTTTGAACAGAAAGGTAGAGATGAAGTCATGAAGACCCTAACCTGATTTTGCTTGAGAAGCTAAAAATTGAAAAACCAGTCAAATCAAAATCAGAAATTAAGTTGGGGAACAATTGAACATGGAGCCTATCTACATCCCATACCTTTTCATTGATCTGAAATTGAATTCGGTTGAACTTGAGGAACGTGGGGAAGAGGAGAAAGAGGTGGAACTTTCAAAACAGCCGTGTAACCATAATAGAATTTTAATTAATTATTATAGATAATGAGTGCTAGCTTCATCTCTCCATACATTGGTACCCTACAAGAGTAGAGGGAAGCAAATAACGTGTGAATTTTTTTTAAGGAAGGTTTTAAAAAACCAGGTATGACGGTTCAAAGTTTCAATCAGTCAAAGAGAACATGTTACAACTTTAATGGGACAAAAAGGATACAATTATGAAGCTTTAATGTGAAAGATGCAAAAAGATACATTTTGCATGTTTTTTTTCCGGTTAAAGCACTCTCGCCACATCGCATTGTGGTTAAAAATGCAATCTTTTTTTAACATAAATATGATACAAACAACTCTAAACTGAATAGATATATAGAAACAGCCAACCTTATATCTTATATTTCAAATGTCTGAATAGAGATATAGGGATTATTGGAATCTTACAACAATGCAGGAAATGTCATCAGTGTTCTTCCTTGTTAGTGCCTCTTCACTCAATTGCTTTGCAGCTGACCTTGCATCCTTCACAATCATGAGGCAATCTACAGCTTCCTGATTTGATAAAACCTGCCATTGCCAACAACACAAAGATTGAAGGGGTTGTTTGGTTGTTTTCTTGATATGTTCTGGATGGATTAAGATTGATGATTGGATTAGAACATTATTCCATGATCAAAAGGAAGAAAAAACCAAACTGTGTAATGTTCTTTTCTTTGTGATTTCTAAGAATGAAGATGATGGAGTTTGATTTAACAAATAAAAAAAAAACTTATGGTATTAATGATTGAATTAAAGCAGCATAGAAATGTAATTAAAAGATGAACAGTAATATAAATTGGAAAAGGGTTGGGGTTTGTTTTACCTTTAGCAAGTAAGTTGATGGAGTACCCTAGAGAGTAGAGAAGAATCAAAGAGGTGTTTGATTCTGCAAAGAAGTAACGCAGCTTTTCTTTACAGTCAATTTAGACACCGATGCTCTTCTATTCGAGCTTCTTTTCTCATTTGGTGATCACCGAATACTTTACTTTTCTTTCACAGGTGTACTTTGATCAAACTTCAAAGGGCATGGCATTATAGCCATAGGTGATGCACAAACCCCATGATGTTCTCCTTTTTGGCACGTACCCAAGAACCTCTTTTATGAGCAGGAAATATTGGGACCCGATTCAGATTCATCAAGGACTTATTTTTCGTAGGCGAACATGCATGGCTTTAAAGTAATTGGTGATCCATGTTCTACTTCTCCCTTTTGGCATGTCCCAAGAACCCCTTTTTGGAGCAAACGATTTCGAATTCGAATTCAAAACATGATCCAGAATCGGAATCCCCATTTGCTCACTCTTCTCCCCTTTTTCCCATCAACCCAAGCAATGGTTCAGGCATTTCAACAACGGGTGGCGGCCAGGATGCAGTTTCACCCCTTTGGCTATAGGAACAGAGGAACCAAGATGTATTCTATATGGAAAAGATGGCTTTATTTTAAGTAAAAAATAAACATGAACGGAACCAGAGATATCTTTTCGAGCAGTGATTGTAAGAGTAGAAGATATCAGGAACAAGTGATGTTATTCACAATCTGTAAGGAGCAAAATAAACCAGTAAAAAAAGGAAAGGAGAATGAAACTAAAAAAACCATTTACGGTGTGCTAATTTTTCTACCTGTGATGCAGTGAAGCAAACTGCCATGATATATTTGTTGATCATCAAGGAAAAGGAGGTAAGCCATATGGCCACTGAAGTCAGCCTCTATACAGCTTAAACCAAAAGAAAAGGGATCAACAACGTGATTGGATTAAGAGATATGCAACGGAAGCCATGTGGATGTGCTTGATCGGATGCTAGCAAACTAGGTGCTATTATCCTTGAAACCTCACAGAAGCTTAATTTTGACTTCCAAGGGGTTCTCATAATGACTTATAACCATAATAATTTTACCAACACATTCTTTGATCAACAAGCATGCAAATACGATTAACTTTGTCATGTTACCAGAATTTTGAGTTCATAGGCTTTTCCTACTCTCAACAGCACTGGATTGCATCTATTCTTATCCTACATCATAAAACCCTGTCTTATTACTTTAGAACTAACTAGCACACACCAACCTGAAAATCTTATTTTTCATACTCCTATGCAGGAAAGATACTAAAATTATGGGTGATTGATGTATCAAAGTTCTTAGGATCAACTATTTTTGTATGGGACATATCCAATAGGTAGTTTTGATATTTCACTTGTGTTTATAACCATCATAGCTATTCAGGAGTAAAATCTGCAATTCCTTGTTCCAATTTTCATTGGTTAGGGAGATATTAGTTGTGCTTAATAACAGCAGCAGCATCAGACGTATAAGAAGAATTTACAAATACTGACAACAGTTACAATCTCGTGAACTTTGAAATGAATGATACTAAACATCTTTTCCCTCAATTGTTCCTTTCTATTCATTCCCCCTGTGTGGCTAGGCTAACACACACCTTATAATCAACAAAATAAACATATAAAACAAATATCTGAAAAAATGAAATATAAGTGTCAAAATCTGTAGTCAGACAGAACAAAGATAACATAAAGAGCTCCAATTGTGACATAGAATACACTCCTATCCACCATGATCTGGGAAATGAACGTCCACTCAACTTCCAAGGAACTTAAAGTTCGCATCTTACACATGTGAGGCAATTACAAGTTCCCACATCTCTGTTTTTAAACTTAAACTTTAGAGCATACATCGGGTGACCAAAATTATAAAATAGCATACCAACTTTCAACAATGGGGTTCATATAGTGACAGTAAACAATTTGGAAAACTTCTTATATAAACCCCTCTTCTGTATAATCTGAGCAGGTTTTTATACTTTCAGTTTTTACATAGTCTGTTTCAACAAAGCCCCAACAGTAACATGTACAATGGAAAGTAAGGGCCCTTGGCTTGCTGCAAAAAAAAAAACAATATAAACCCCTCTTCTGTATAATCTTATAACATGGAACGATAAGAAACTAAGCATCCGTAATTAATCCACTGTCATCAGAATTTGTCATGCACGTCACAATATTTTACATCCAATCAAGCTATGTTATAGAATACCAAAACACATACCCGTCTAAATGAAAACAGGGTAGAAGAAGCATATCCATGATTCCATGTATGAAGATTAAGACGTCTATCTAAGTTCAACTTTTCCTTTTAGGTTCTATTAGAAAACTCACTTGTATACGCACCAGTGTAACAGTGTTAATGATTATGTTTTGGCAAATGGGTGTGTGCCTGATGCATATCTGGCTGCACTCAAGCCAACTCACACAATTTGCACCCTAACTCAATTATTGGTGCTTCGCAACTTATAAGCTTTATTATGGCTCTACCGACTACTGCACCATATGAAGATGATTAGAAATTTAAATGGCCATCAGATGTTAACTTGAAGCTTAAATGGTCAACAAAATCAAATCATCCACGACCATACCCAAATGAAGCGGCCAAATCGTGATCAATCTAATTGTATTAATTATAATCCACCACCGCCATATAACACTTAAGCTATTAACTAATAAATCAACCCAAGCAATGGTTCACATAAATCGAGTGAGATGAGTCTGAAACTTTTACGTAAAACCCATGTTTTGGCAATAGATCTTTCTCATCAAGATCAGCTGGCACAATATCTATAACTTGTGAAAGTGAACGCTTGTGTTCACTTGTAGAATTCACTCCTGAATTCATCCCATCTAATAACTTCAATAGCACCCCTGGTATCAATGTCCCCATATCACAAAACTCGCAAATTAATATTTCTAAAAAAAAAACAGAAAAATTGGGATTTGGAGGTGGAATGAAAATAATCAAACAAATGAGTGCATCTCATCAATAACATGATCGAATTTCATTAAAAGCATGTGGGTATCAGGAATTCAGGATTATAACGAGAATATTGATGAATTAGAAGATTTCACTCCCAATTTTTCAAATTTTTTCAAATTGAAAACAGAGAACTGAATAAAATCTTAATCAAATGGAACCTAATTGTTTGATTGAACAGTGATCAGGGATTATGATGATTCGATGAGGATGATTTGCGAGAATTTGGGGTTTAATGGATCGATTTTCGTTTTGAAATGAGAGCGGGTTTTGGAACGTTAAAAGAATGAAGGGAAAGGAGATCATACAAAGTGGTAGAAATGAGTGTGTTGTTTTATGCAATCAAAATGTCCAGATTACCATGAATGATGTTTTCATCCGGACCGACTACTACCATGAACTTGATCGTACATTGTCATGAAACCAAAATCTTCAAAATCCTTCAGACATTGTCACCACGAACTTCATTTGGGGATGGAAGTCGTGGGCCGCAAAAGTTGGCTTTCCAAGAAACTGATAAACTGAATTAGAATTTTAATAATATAGTAGATATATATATATATATATATATATATGCATTCAAGTTATATATTATAAACATTTATAAATGACGGAAGCAAGATAAAGGAAAAGAAGTTAACAAGCAAGTATCGTCCATTCATACTCTTTGTTGTATATTAATAAATACCTAAAAGGCATGTCATGTCATCATTAAAAACTACAACTATTAGGCATGTATGAAGTGAAAACATAAAATTGAAACACACCAAGTTTTTTAATTTAATTCGAGTCTGAGAACAAAAATGCTCAAAACTGTCACTTTTTATCAACTAATATGCATGATAACTTCACTTCAACCTTGATCTATATATACCTTGATAGCCTCTTCACATCTTCACACCTTACAATGTGGCCATGATCATCATGATCGAGGAGAAGCAGTGATTCCGTGTAGGAGCTCCCAGAGAATGAATATCTGTTTTCACAAATCCCAAGATCCTTGATGTGCTCTAAGCAACGTTCATAAACAACAAGTTCAGAGGTTGGATTAATATCTAGATCCTCTTGCATTTCAATTATAGGTTCACCACTCTTCCTAAATACCGTCGACAAAACTGATGCATTTGGTGGATTAATGGTGAAAAGCTTTGTAAAGGCTTTTGAATCACCATGCTCCATCATCCATACATCACAAACTCGTTGATTGGTTGGTTCTCTATAATCAAGCAAAACAAGAGACTCCCTAACCCTAGAAACATACAAATGTGATCTTTGCAAACTATATGGGATATCTACCTCTCTAAACTCTTCGGTGCTCAAATCAAATGACATTATCAGATCCCTGAAGTTACCATCAAAAGCAATCCAATCATTAGCAAGCCAATAAATAAACTGACCTACAACTGCCTGAGACGATGTAAATCCAATTGATTTACGAGGCCGCTGCTGATTGCTACATGGAGTTTTCCATTCCCCTGAGCTCAATGTGAAAACCATAACTTGGCAAGGGATGCAACGTATACTTTCAATTCTCTTAGTATCATGAATATATGTAATGTTGACAAGCTTAGGGTCCTTAGTGTCAGGACAAACCCCAAAACCAACAACAGAATCAAACAAGGGCCGAAGTACCACATTAGGCACAGCAACAACAAATGATTTTCTAATTGCAGGATTCCAAAGAACAGCCATTTGGTTTTCAGAATTGGTCAAGCACAACAAGCCATGAGAGCTATCGATTATTATTGGTGTTAGTTGAAGGAGAGGAGGAACAGTTAGGGCAAAGTTTTGTTGGGGGAAAGTATCATCATCATCATCGACAAAACAAACATATTTTACCTCACTTTCTTCCCCATAATTGACTTGGTAGCTTATAACCAGATGTTGCGACTGATGAGTTGTGTAACCAGCAATGAAGTGAGAGCTATCGATCAATGACTTCCACGCTTTGCAAACCGATCTTAATTGAATCAATAATTTGATAGGAAGCCTTTCCATGATTTCCATTTGGATATCCAAACTCAACTGGGTTAACATTTTGATTTTGGGGATACGAATTTGTTTCTAGGGTTTATAATCTCTGGATCGATGTTCATGGGATGGATATATACTAATTAATTAAGGGGTGGTTTAATTTGCATGCAACCTACATATATGGGCCCAATTTTTTTAATTTAAAAAAGATAAAAATAAAAATAAAATAACCGTTGATAATGAATTCAACGGTTAAGATGTGGGTTGCAAGGATTGCAATTTTTTTAAGGGTTGCAAAATATCCTTCCACTACTAATTAATTCTTTTTTTAACTCGGTTTCCAAATTCCAACTAATTATATTTATTTATTTTTTATTTTATTTTAATGTAAATATTAATTAATTCCTTTTTTAACTCGTATCATTTCCAAATTCCAACCAACTATATTTATTTTTATTTTAATGTAAAAAATAATATAAATATTAATTAATTCTTTTTTTAACTCTTTATATTATATCTTGAGTAAACTACAATTTTCGTCCCTGTGATTTGGTATTTATAACTATTTTAGTCCCTAGAAATTGCTTTTAACGTCTCTATGGTTTCTATTTCGTTTTGTTTTTTGTCCCTCAAACTAACTCTATTAAATAAATTCTTTAAGTCTTGGACAATTTGGTCATTTTATATTTTTTTTAAAATTTTATTACAAAAAGTAAATATTATATTATTTATATTGAGGGGGTTCTAGGGAAAACCTCAAAAAAACTGAAGAACACTATGGTAGCCCCTCATCTGGACGTATGCAGTACGTTATGTTGTTTTTTTTGTTTTTATGCATAAGTGCATACCGTCCAGATGAAGGTTATCAGGGTGTTCTTCAGTTTTTCGTTTTTTTGTTTCCCCTAAACCTGACCCGATTTATATTATATATTATCTTATTAAATATTATTATAATATAATAATTATTATATTATATATAAAACTCGTAAACAACATTCACAAGGGGTGAGCAAAGGCGGGTACCCCGCCTAAAATTCCCGGAACCGGAACCGCCGGTACCGGGTACCCACTGTCTAATTTTTAATTTTTTTTATAATTCATATTATAAAAAGGTAAATATTAATTATATTACAAAGTTCAAACGTAAAGAAATAAATACCACAAACGTGAAAACTAATAAGATAAAAACTAAAAACTAATAAATTTTACAAACGATGATTGAAAAATAAATAAATATTACAAATGGTGCTTATAAAACAAATAAGTACTACAAACGGTGTTTCCAAAACACTTCACATCATTAAAATTAGTTGATGTTAATAAATACTACAAACGATGTTTTACTAAAAGGAAGTTTATTAAATTTTTATAAATAAATAAAATATATTTTATTAAAAAATAGCGGGTACCAGCCGGTTCCGGTTCTGGGTACCCAGCAGGACCGGGTACTCGGTCTAGGAACCGGTCCCGTCGGGTACTGTAACACCCCGATTTTCGAGAGGTATCAATTCAAGTTAATACAGAAACCGATATATTAAGGAAAAATAAGATATTTTATTTTGGGCTTGAATCCTTGATTTTATAGTCTTAAGAGATAAAGGATTCAATTACGAGTCCAACGGTTCTTTCTGGAGCGAAAACGGAGCTATAACGAAGAAGTTATGGCCAAAACAGTGATCGGGGAAATTTTCAGCTCGTGGTACATTTTCCGCGGAAGTGCCCCGCGAGAGTGACACCTTGTCACTTTCGCTGTGTAACACCCTCAAATCTAGAAATAACAACTTATTTAAAAATTTCTAAATACATCAATAAATGAATCATCTACAACCACAAATTCGGATTTTGCTACAATACACACCTTCTATCTATACATACAGTAAACGATAAGGACGGGTGCTACTAAAATCCAAAACATGTCACTATCTCCAACTCGCGGAAGACTTCACCAATTACTTACGTTTGTAAGGCTAAGGCTCAACTCTTCACAGCACCGCTAGAACTGAACCCCCCGCTAGGAACCTCATGCACATGTCGACAAATAAAAAGGGTTAGGCTTAACGCCTAGTGAGCTCAAGAGTGTTAACATGAACGAATATATCTTTAAAAGAAAGGAAATCAGTTTAAATCAAGATCCTTCGAAATATTATACTTCCAAATGGAAACGACACATTTTCCCTTAAAATACACTTTTAAAGAAATCATAAAGTGTAACACCCCGAATTTTCGTTTGGTTTTGAGAATTTGTAAAGAAGAAAAGAAGATGATGGTTCTGTCTACAGGGCTCACGGGTCGTGCGCCATCCTTCAGGAAATGCGCACGGGTCGTGCGCATGAAACAGTGTGCGAGACAGTAGAGAACGCACGGGCCGTGCGCCCTCCCCTTTGGAAAACGCACGGGCCGTGCGCTGTGTTGGGTCTCGTGCAAAGCCTTGCTAAATATCTCATTCTTGTTGAGATTTTCAAGAAATATCAGTTTCTCTCTCTCTCTCTCTCTTATTTTCTCTCTTTTTCTTATCCGATCTTCAAGGCTCGTTCGGTTGCTAGTTTTCGGTGTTTCTAGCGAGGGGTCGGTGTTTTAAGCTTCACCTCTACGTCGTGGTCATTATCTGGTTTTCCGGATTTTATTCCGAAAACCTATCGGTGAGTTCCTACTATCATTTTACAAACTTTATACATGTCAAAACTCTTATTTGCAAAATCTAAAGTATTTCTACGGTATGATTTTATGTTCTCTACATTTTGTTGTAAATAAAGTTTTTGATGATTCTCGGGGTTCCCGGTCAGTTTTGACCAAAATGACGAGTTCCGCCCTATTGAAGTAAAATGATGTTTTACTTGCACATTACATGATTATGTAAAAAGAATGTTTATGAACTCATTTTAATGATTTTCATTCTTACCAGAAGTTGAACGGGAAGTAGCATTTTGTTTATAAAATGTACTTATACCATATATTGATTTATGGTTGGTCACATATGTTGTTGTGACGAGTCCTTACCATTACTAGTGGATCCCTAGGTTTTGGAGTAGACTGTTTTGTTGGGAGGCTATATTCCCCAAATTGTAGCTATGGGTCACATGTTCCATGATGAGTTTATGGTACGGTTATGTGAGGCCGGTTACTAGCCATGGTTCATGGTGACCCTAGTGAAGGAGTATACACTGGTTTCCCTTGGGAGCGCGATCTCACCTCGTAGCACGGACTCTGGGTTCATTGCTGAGGACTCTAAGTGTTTAGCTCATAACTCGGTTTGTTGGCCTAACTTTGTGTTTCGTCACTCTCCTTGGTAAAATGGTCCTTTTATCACTGTTTAAGAGTTTTGGACCGAAGAGGCCCGGATGTGGCGAAATGTTATCTTTACGAACTAAACCGTTATGAAAAGATTTATTTATGATAACTGATGTTTATATCTTTTGAGCTTTATAAACTGTATGTTCTCACCAGGCTTTATAGTCTGACACTTTTTCTCAAATGACATGTGTAACAGGTTTCCATTAGCGGTGGGTGCCGGGGTTTTTGGAGAGACGAGTTTTGAGTCTCGAGGTTTTGGAGATAATTTAGTACTGATATTGGGCATTGTTAAGTCCCATTCTTTTGATGAAATACCTGTATAGAATTATAAAGTCTTAAGGACTGATCCCATTTATGGGAAGTTAATGGATTTATCTTTGTCAATTGTCAGGTTTTAAATGTTTTATTTTACTCTGATTTTTGAGGTGTTACAAGTTGGTATCAGAGCCAGGTTTAAGCGAACTAGGCATGAATGTAATATGTCTAGACTTAGACTGCGTATGCTAAGAATTGATCCGCGAGAATTGGGTAGAACTCTTAAGATGGGTTAGTCTTAGAGTTGACGGAAAGTACGTTTATCAGACGTTGTAGTAGTGGTGACAAGAACCGTTATGTGTTGTATGTTCATAATTTCACTTAGCTAATGTTATTATGAGGATACTGTACGTAAGAGTACTTGAATAACTGTTAATATGACAATTGGTAGTGTGGTAATACGTTTCCTTTGTGTTTATTCAATCTCTCTCTTATCTCTTTCCTTGTTCTGTGAAGTTGTTCAGCATGGTGAATACGCGTGGTAGACCGCGTACTCGTGTTGATGGTCTGGAAGCGACAACATCTACAACTGATCGGCCGGAAGGAGTTGAGGTTGTTGTGCGTCCGCCAGTTCAGCAGGTACTAGGTGGGGGGCCAGAGGTCATTCCGCGAGTAGACCTGGCTTCGTCCCACCCAGTCATCAGGGATGCTAGTTCCCCTTCTGAGATGATGGCCAGCATGATGTTGGCAATGAGGGAAGAAATGGCAAAGCAACAAGAGTTTCTGCTAAAAGTGATTGAGGACCGTGATGTGAACAATCGTAGAAGTGAGACGGTTGTGGAAAACATCGTAGCAGGTTCTGGAGGCGTTGGTACAGGGGTCAGGGCTAAGGAAAACAGGATTGTTGGTGCTCCGGGAGGTAGGAAAAGCTGTTCCTACAAATCCTTTTTGGGTTGCGGACCGCCAGAGTTCTCTGGTTCCGACGACCCAATCTTGTGTGTGAAGTGGATCCGAGCGGTCGAGCAAGCTTTCGGCTCTTCCGAATGTGGTGATGATCAGAGGGTGCGGTTTGGTACCTAATTGCTGAGGGACACTGCACTCATCTGGTGGAATATCATCCAATCCACCCTATCTCCTGAAGTGTTGGTCCAGTTGTCTTGGGCCGAGTTCAAGAAGAAGCTGCTGGAAGAATTTTGCAATGAGAGAACAATGGACCGAATTGAGAAAGAGTTCCGGTCCTTGGTGAAGGGAAGCCTGACGGTGAGGGAGTACACCCGTCAGTTTATGGAGAAGCTTGGTCTGGTGGGGCACGCTGCCCCAACAGAGAAGGATAAGATGAAGGCCTATCTGAATGGCCTACCTGCGGACATGCAATCGATGGTCCATAATTCCAAAGCTTCTAACCTCCGAGAGATGGTGGAGGAAGCTCAATACATGGAAGAGATGTTCGCGAAGAGCAAATATGAGAATTCTGTGATAGTGCCTGATAAGAGAAAGTGGGAGAGCAGTTCAGTACCTCCCAAGCGAACCCGACCTTTTGTCGGAAACCGCAACTACAACAGTTATCAGGAAGCGAAGTGGTGCTCGAGGTGTCGAACCAAGCATCACGGTAACTGTTACAACAATTCTCAAACTTGCTTCAAGTGTGGGAAGCCTGGTCATACTGTCAAAGATTGCCCGGTCAGGGGGGTCATCTGTTTTGAGTGCAAGACACCGGGACACTCGAGGAAGGATTGCCCGAAGCTCGTGTCGGGTAGCGCGCCAGCAAGGAAGGAGAACCCTCCTAAGGTTCAGAGTCGAGCATTTCAGATGACGGCCGAAGAGGCTAGAGCGTCCACCGATGTGGTATCGGGTACTTTTCTTATAAACTCTGTACCTGCTCGTATTTTGTTCGATACGGGTGCTAGTTTCTCTTTCGTATCTGAACTGTTCCGACAGAAAATTGATATGCCCACTACTAGTCTTGAGGATGCATTAGTGGTAGAAATAGCCGATGGTAGTCAAGTTCTGATCCGCGAAGTTCTGAGGCAATGTACTCTTAGTATCGAAGAGAAAGAATTCTCGATCGATCTATTGCCGATGTTAATCGGGGGTTTCGATGTTGTGGTTGTCATGGATTGGTTGTCAAACAATCAGGCCGAGTTCGTATGCTCCAAGAAGATGATTCGACTTCCCAACCCCTCTGGTGAAGTCGTGGTCATCTATGGTGAAAAGAGGAAGGGTGAAGTGGCAATTATCACAATGGCAAGAGCACGCAAGTGTTTAATAAAGGGATGTTCGTCTTTCCTAGCCTATGTGATCGATGCTAAGTCAGAGAAATCAAAGCTGAAAGATGTGAAGATCGTGCGTGAATTTCCAGATATCTTTCCGGACGACTTGCCCGGGTTGCCACCCGATCGTCAGGTAGAGTTTCGGATTGACCTTGTGCCTGGCGCTGCACCGATCGCTAAAGCACCTTATCGTTTAGCACCATCGGAGATGCAAGAGATGGTAGCAAAACTCAAGGAGCTATTTGAGAAGGGATTCATAAGACCGAGTTCGTCACCTTGGGGAGCTCCGGTCTTATTTGTCAAGAAGAAGGATGGCACAATGAGAATGTGCATTGACTATCGTGAGTTGAACAAAGCTACAGTGAAGAACAGGTATCCGCTTCCGAGAATAGACGACTTGTTCGATCAACTTCAAGGAGCGAGTTGTTTCTCCAAAATCGACTTACGATCCGGTTATCACCAAGTGAAGGTAAGAGAAGAAGATGTTCCGAAGACGACTTTCAGAACGCGTTACGACCATTACGAGTTCCTTGTAATGCCCTTTGGCCTGACGAACGCACCAGCAGTGTTTATGGACTTAATGAATAGAGTGTGCCGACCTTTCCTTGACAAGTCGGTCATTGTATTCATTGATGACATACTAGTGTACTCCAAGAGCGAGTCGGAACACGAACAACATCTACGTGAGGTTCTGGAAGTGTTGAGAAGAGAAAGATTGTACGCCAAGTTTTCCAAGTGCGACTTTTGGCTCAAAGAAGTACAATTTCTGGGGCACGTAGTCACTCGAGACGGAGTGAAAGTAGATCCCTCCAAGATTGAAGCTATGATGAATTGGGAGCCTCCTAAGAGTCCGTCCGAGATCCGAAGTTTCTTGGGTCTGGCAGGATACTACAGGAGATTCATTCAAGACTTTTCCAAGATCGCTTCTTCCCTGACAGTTCTGACTCGGAAGAATGTAAAGTTTGAATGGACCGAAACCCAAGAGAAGGCGTTCCGGATCCTTCAAAAGAAGTTGTGTGAAGCTCCGATCTTGACATTACCTGAAGGATCGGAAGATTTCGTGGTTTACAGCGACGCTTCAAAGATGGGATTGGGTTGTGTGTTGATGCAACGAGGTAAGGTAATCGCTTATGCCTCGAGACAGCTCAAAATACACGAGCAGAATTATCCAACCCATGATTTGGAGTTAGCAGCGGTGGTGTTCGCCTTGAAGCTTTGGCGACATTACCTTTACGGCACGAAGTGCACTCTGTATACGGATCACAAGAGCCTGAAGTATGTCTTTGATCAGAAAGAGCTGAATATGAGGCAAAGGAGGTGGCTTGAGTTGCTGAAAGATTACGACTGTGAATTGCTTTACCATCCAGGTAAGGCGAACGTGGTGGCCGATGCGCTAAGTCGGAAGGACTATAGCGGAAGCATTTGAGATACCCATTCGAGAATCGAGCTAGTATCTAGCCTTGTTGAGAAGATCAAGGCATCACAGGTGGAAGCACTGTTAGAAGAGAATCTCAAAGAAGAAGTCATGACAAAACAGCGTTTACTCTTGACGGAAGATAGCCGTGGAGTGAAACTGTTCAACGGTCGTGTGTGGGTGCCCAAGATAGGGGGTAACCGTGAGCTGTTGCTTGAAGATGCACACAAGTCCAGGTATTCCATACATCCGGGGAGCACAAAGATGTACAGGGACTTGAAGTTGCATTATTGGTGGCCGGTAATGAAGCTTGATGTGGCACGTTACGTTGAGCGTTGTGTGACGTGTTCGCAAGTTAAGGTCGAACATCAGAGACCGTACGGGAGTCTTCAGTCTTTAGAGATTCCCGAATGGAAATGGGAGCACATCACCATGGACTTCGTGACGAAGTTGCCTAAAACTCTTCGAGATCACGATACCATTTGGGTAATAGTTGACAGATTGACGAAGAGCGCTCATTTCTTGGCTATGCGCGAGACTCTACCGATGGATAAGCTAGCAAAGCTTTATATCGATGAGGTGGTCTCGAGGCATGGCATACCGTTGTCGATCGTGTCGGATCGCGACAGTCGGTTCACTTCGAACTTTTGGGATGGATTTCAGAAAGAGCTTGGCACGCGAGTTAAGTTGAGTACGACTTACCATCCGCAGACCGACGGACAGAGCGAACGAACGATACAAACTTTGGAAGACATGTTGAGGTCTTGTGTCATCGATTTCGGGGGTAGCTGGGACACTCACCTGCCTTTGGTGGAGTTTGCCTACAACAATAGCTACCACTCGAGTATCGGAATGGCACCCTTCGAGGCCTTGTATGGGCGAAAGTGCCGGACACCCGTGTGTTGGCTTGAAGCGGGAGAAAAGCAGTTTGCCGGACCTGAAATCGTGCAAGAGACTGCCGATAAGGTCAAGTGCATTCGTGAAAGAATGAAAGCGGCTCAAGATCGTCAGAAGAGTTATGCCGATAAGAAGAGGCGACCGATGGAATTCCAAGTGGGCGACCGCGTTATGCTTAAAGTGTCGCCATGGAAAGGTATTATACGGTTCGGAAAGCGTGGGAAGCTGAGTCCCCGTTTCCTCGGACCTTTCAAAGTGCTTAAACGGGTGGGTTTGCAAGCCTACCAGTTGGAACTGCCACCGGAGTTAAGTAAAATACACAATACGTTTCATGTTTGCTACCTACGGAAATGTTTGGCGGTAGAAGACAGCGTCATTCCCCTTTCAGAGTTAAGGGTTGACGAAGGAAACCGTTGTGTGGAAGAACCTGACGCCATCTTAGAGAGAAAGTCTAAGAAGTTGCGTCATAAAGAAGTCATTCTGGTCAAGGTGCAGTGGAAGCATCATCGGGGAGCGAATGTGACGTGGGAAGCCGAGGAGGATATGAAGCGAAGATATCCTCACCTTTTTGTGTAGTTGGGATTTCGGGGACGAAATCATTCCCAAGTTGGGGAGGATTGTAACACCCCGAATTTTCGTTTGGTTTTGAGAATTTGTAAAGAAGAAAAGAAGATGATGGTTCTGTCTACAGGGCGCACGGGTCGTGCGCCATCCTTCAGGAAATGCGCACGGGGCGTGCGCATGAAACAGTGTGCGAGACAGTAGAGAACGCACGGGTCGTGCGCCCTCCCCTTTGGAAAACGCACGGGCCGTGCGCTGTGTTGGGTCTCGTGCAAAGCCTTGCTAAATATCTCATTCTTGTTGAGATTTTCAAGAAATATCAGTTTCTTTCTCTCTCTCTCTCTTATTTTCTCTCTTTTTCTTATCCGATCTTCAAGGCTCGTTCGGTTGCTAGTTTTCGGTGTTTCTAGCGAGGGGTCGGTGTTTTAAGCTTCACCTCTACGTCGTGGTCATTATCTGGTTTTCCGGATTTTATTCCGAAAACCTATCGGTGAGTTCCTACTATCATTTTACAAACTTTATACATGTCAAAACTCTTATTTGCAAAATCTAAAGTATTTCTACGATATGATTTTATGTTCTCTACATTTTGTTGTAAATAAAGTTTTTGATGATTCTCGGGGTTCCCGGTCAGTTTTGACCAAAATGACGAGTTCCGCCCTATTGAAGTAAAATGATGTTTTACTTGCACATTACATGATTATGTAAAAAGAATGTTTATGAACTCATTTTAATGATTTTCATTCTTACCAGAAGTTGAACGGGAAGTAGCATTTTGTTTATAAAATGTACTTATACCATATATTGATTTATGGTTGGTCACATATGTTGTTGTGACGAGTCCTTACCATTACTAGTGGATCCCTAGGTTTTGGAGTAGACTGTTTTGTTGGGAGGCTATATTCCCCAAATTGTAGCTATGGGTCACATGTTCCATGATGAGTTTATGGTACGGTTATGTGAGGCCGGTTACTAGCCATGGTTCATGGTGACCCTAGTGAAGGAGTATACACTGGTTTCCCTTGGGAGCGCGATCTCACCTCGTAGCACGGACTCTGGGTTCATTGCTGAGGACTCTAAGTGTTTAGCTCATAACTCGGTTTGTTGGCCTAACTTTGTGTTTCGTCACTCTCCTTGGTAAAATGGTCCTTTTATCACTGTTTAAGAGTTTTGGACCGAAGAGGCCCGGATGTGGCGAAATGTTATCTTTACGAACTAAACCGTTATGAAAAGATTTATTTATGATAACTGATGTTTATATCTTTTGAGCTTTATAAACTGTATGTTCTCACCAGGCTTTATAGTCTGACACTTTTTCTCAAATGACATGTGTAACAGGTTTCCATTAGCGGTGGGTGCCGGGGTTTTTGGAGAGACGAGTTTTGAGTCTCGAGGTTTTGGAGATAATTTAGTACTGATATTGGGCATTGTTAAGTCCCATTCTTTTGATGAAATACCTGTATAGAATTATAAAGTCTTAAGGACTGATCCCATTTATGGGAAGTTAATGGATTTATCTTTGTCAATTGTCAGGTTTTAAATGTTTTATTTTACTCTGATTTTTGAGGTGTTACATCAAGGGAACATTTATAACCTTAATACAAGAAAACTTACCCTTGAAGACGATGAGACTTCCGAGAACACCCAATCCAACACTTTAACCCGAGCTCCCAACCGTTGAACTTGATGAGGAAGATGAAGGTGGAGCTTCTAATTTTTGTTGGGTGGGGGAGAACACTTGGAACATCATGGATTTGGTGACTTGAAGGTATAAAAACGATTTTAGGGTTTGGGTTCGGTTTCTAGAGAGAAGAGGGTGAAATGGGGGAAGGTTGGAATGAAAGAGGGCTGAAGTTCGCGATTTTAAGCAGGTTTGCACCCGCCGGCGATAGTGCCACGCGACTATGCCCTTGGCAAAGTCGCCGGGCATAGTCGCCCGAAGGGGGGTGCCCGCGGTACGTTCCTCGCGATAGTGCCCCGCGATAGTGACACCCTGTCACAGTCGCGGGCACAATCTCCCAGGACGTACCGAGCATCAAACTTCCGACTTTTCAACGCCAAAACTCCCGATACTCCGAGGGACTTTAAACAATGCAATTCCTGACAAAGCCCAATGATTATAAGTCATAGAATTGTCCCGGTGACATTTACTTATCGAAAATTACGGGTGTTACACGCTGTCACTCTCGCCAACAGCGTCTGGACGATTAAAATCGCGATTTTCAGCCATAAACTTCATTTCTTCATATCTTTCTCATCCTAGCTCCGATTTGGGTGATTCAAGTGACTACGGTTTTGTTTTTTAGAGTTATTCAAGGATCTAGAAAGATATTGGAAGTCTATTGAAGTATACTAGAGCATTTTGTGGTGGTAAACTTCTCATCTCTCCCTATTCATCTTCTTCACCAAAGTTTTCTAAGGTTTCATCCACCCTTTGTTCTCCCTTTCATAGATTGAAGGTTTGTAATCATTTTGGTGAACTATAGGTGTTTTGATTGGTGGATTCAAGTTTGGGTTAAGGTAATATTCTATTCTCTTCGGTTATAGAAGTTAGGGTTTCGGTATTAGTTGAGGTATTCATATATATGGTTTGGGAAATGATTCTTTGTGATTGATTATGATTAATTATGGTTGGAACCTTGTGGAACTAGGTTTTGGAAGATTTGGTTTGAAGAACCAAGTTTCTTCAAGGAAATCTCTAAGTGGGTAAAATCTAGATTTAGTCTAAATCTAGCAAGGTGAGTTTACTAAACTTTTGTCAAAACTGGATACACATCATATTTGCTTAATTGTTGTTATTATCACATATTTGCTCAAAATGGTCATTTTTACGGGTTCAAGTATTTGATGGTATTTACATGAGATTATGTGAGAAATATGATATAGAAGTATCATCCCATGATTTATTCTATTTTGTGGAATTATTTGGGGTTTCCATTGTGTGTACTCACTATGGGTATTTTGACATGTTTAATGAATACATGTTTGGTATAATATGATAATTTCCGATTGGAATACTCTCTTGGTGATATTGTATCTATAACGTGGTTATGTGGATATTTAAGTCTTATGTTGGACTTGTGCTATTAGGAGGGTGATATTGTACCCACAGTTGGTATTGAATTACATTTGGTTGAAATATACCTAAGGATCTCCTATATGCATTATATTGGCCTCATGCTATTAGGAGGGTGATATTGTACCCACGGTTGATATTGAATTACATTTGGTTGAAATATACCTAAGGACCTCCTATATGCATTATGTTGGACGAACCAAGTCAAGGATACTAGGAGGATGTAGTCTTGTGCACCACCGTGATGGTATGTGCCTAGACCTCCGCCACTCGGGGGAGGTGAAATCTTCGGGTGAACCGGGCCTTTGGGGTGTTCCTTGTCTAAGGGCATCAAGGTATATCGACTCTTGGGGTGGAATTGATTGGTGCTATGGGTCTCCCCCGTTGACTCCATACATGTTGAAAATTGGTTAATTGCTGATAAGAGTCATATATGTTCTACCATGCTATTTCTTGTTCAACTCGCTAGGCTTTTTGGCCTAACACTTGTTTAGTGTCGATGTGTATCTCAGGTTTTAGCGGCACCGGTTCTAAGCTGGCATAATGCTTGGGTGAGAGATTTGGGAATATTGTATTTGGACTTAGTTTCGGTAGGAGAACCTTTGGGTTTATATATGACACCCTTATTTGTAATCTCTTTTCTGGTTATAGAAATTAGATTAGTTGGTTGTCATTTATTGTCCGTTTAATTACGATTGTATTTAAACAGGTTTGTGTATTTTCCCCCATTGTTGGGAGACTCTTGCTTTGGCAATTTTATATACCGCATATCCGTTTTTCGGATTTTTATTATCCCTATTTTTAGGGTGTTACAGGTACCAGCGGGTAACGGTTCCAAAAAAATGAGAATCGGAACTTGTCCTGATCGGTTCCATATTTTAGGAACAGGAACCGGAACCAATCACATCGGTTCTGGTTCCGGAACTGACAGTTCCGAAGTGGTTCCGGTTCCCAAGGCGGGTACCCGCTTCCGATGCTCACCCCTAACATTCACCATCATCTGTTCCCTCCGATCGCCTTTCTCCTCCCTTTTTCTCTGCCACCGCAAGTCCACGCTGCCCTCTACAACTTCTTCCTTACTCACCACAGATTCATTCCACTAAGCACCACACATCCTTTAATAAAAGTTATACACACCACCACATATTCCGTCGAGCCCACACTACTTCGATTGGTTCTGCTTCGAGGCTTGTATCTACATTGTTTATGAACTTTATCATAGCTCTCCTCTCACCTTCTTCTACAGTACACCATCAAGAAGTTTGGATTTACATATTTACCTTCCATGAATGAGTTCAGTTTGGATTCAGTTTAGATTTGAGTTTTGATTTGTAAAATGGGAAAATGATGTATTTTTATAAAGGGTTATCGGGAAAAAAAACGGGAGGGGGAAGGAAAAACGTTGCAGGTTGACAACTAAAAAGGGAGAAGACAAGGAGATTAGGATTTTGGAAGATGAGTGGGGGTTGGTAGAGGGTTCACGTGGGTGTGGGCTTAGTAGGGTTAAGATTTGTTTTTCACCTTTTGTAAATGCTTTAATATAATTAAAAAGGCTAAATTATCCTAAATTTTATAGATTTTTTTTAAAGAAGTTAGTGGTTGTTTGTTTACCTCTTAATGGTTCCATTAAGAGGCAACCTCTGAACCGCTAAGAGGTAAATCCTGTTTGTCAAAAAAAAAAGGCTGCCTCTTAATGGTTCCAAAATCATCTTAATGATTTTGTACCATGACCCTCACTTAACCATTAAGAGCCCTGATTTCATTATGAACAATTAGGAAACAACCAAATTTCATTTTACACTATATCATAAAAACCTCTTAATCATTCAGACCACTTAATCATTCTGCACTAAACCATTCAACAACTGCCAAACAGCCCCTTAGTGTTAGGGATGAAAAGTGAAATTGAATTAAAATTACAATGATTAAAAAAGCAAATTTTATAAATTAAGGACAAAAATAGTTGTAAATACTAAACTATAGAGATGAAAATTAGTTTACTCTTATATCTTAGATCATATTTTTGGCATATTTTTATTTAACAAGATGTTGTATAATTAATATCTCAATATTTACTAATTAAATAAATTAATAGAATATGTTTTGAGGATTTATACTTTTTAATAAAAACTAGAAACGTACTCGTGCAATGCAACGAGATACATCACGATTTTAATGTCTCTTTTTATTTTTTGTTTTACAGTACGATTTTGAATGGTTTTTAGAGAGTGATAATGTTTTTTTTTTATAAATTTGTTTAATTTAAGCTTAATAATATAATGTTTTTATATAAAAAAACTAAGTAGTTTGTTAAAAGTTCATTAATTATCTTATACATTTTAAATTTTTTATATTTAAATTGAGATGTTTATCCTGTTTTGATTATGTTTATCAGAATTCAAATTTCATAATTTTAGGGTTTTGGGATTAGAAATAAGGATTTTGGGGGATAAGGATGAAATTTATTAATTAGAGATAAAAACATTTAAAAGTAATACATATTGCTTCATTAGTTGTTTTTTAAGAAATTTTAAGTAGATTAGCATTAAATAATAGTACATAATACTTAATGGGTTGTTTTTAAGAGTTTTTTATATCTCTTTTATAATATAGTATAGATTCTAGGGTTTGTAACCGAGGATTTGTGATTGATTTTCGCATTTATGAGATTAAAATAAAATATGAGGCTTCTGTGCATAAGGTGTTGGTGCAAAGGCGGCATAATCAAATTAAGTAATTAATTACAGGTATGCGGATAATTGTGACGTTTTTTTATTTTGAAATATTGTTTTATATAAGTTTTTTAACATTTAAAAGTTAATATTTAATATATTAATTAACATTTATCTATACTATATTATAAAACATTTAAGAAAAACTTTTAAAAATTATTTTTAGTACATTAATTATTGTTTATTGGTCATGTTACTTAAAATTCAAGATTACAAGTAAATAATGTATAAGTACAACTTTTTAAAGCTACATATCTAAATTCATATAACTAACGGATAAACATAATCAAATACAGAATAAACATCTCATTTTAAATATAAAATTTTATAAAGATATAATTAGGATAACTATTGAGCTCTTACGAATATTTAATTATTATTTATATATATCTAGACTATATTATAAAGCATTTATAAAAATTTCTTAAAAACAATTGTTAAAGTTTAGTGTAATGTTATTTAATGTTAATTACTTAAAATCTCTTAAAAACAACCATTAAAATTTTATGTACTACATTTAATATTATTTATTAAATTTCAATCATTATCTCTAACCCCATTAACTCCCCTAAAATTACTCTCCACTTCAACTCCCCTAAAATCACTCTCCACATAATTAAATACATAATGAAAATCAAATTTTAAATATAAAAAATATAAACTATGATCAAGAAAATATAGCATAATATTTAATGTGTTAAAGGGAAAACCAAATGGAACAACAATATGGAGAGAATAATAATAAGACAAAGAGAAGAAGTCCATAATTCTCATTAATCATAAACCCTTTAAATAGGGAGGAGTTACAAGTAGATAGTTAGGAGATATTTCAGTTCTAATCTAATTCTGATATATTTATCTCTATCTCTATATCTATCGTCATATCTTTTAGACGATGACACACTTATCCTACAACACTCCCCCTTGTGTCGAGTTAAAGGAAATATGATCTAAAACCCAGTGGGAAAAAATAAAACCCAGTGGGAAAAAATAAAAATATGACGAAGGAAATAGTACAACGCACCAGCTTCTTTACAATACATAGACTTATCCTTCAGTCTAGTTTTTCTTAGATTCATACTTTAATCTTGAGAGTTAAGAAAACATGATGATATATAAACAGTTGCCTCACTAAAACCTTACACCAAGGAACAAAACCCAATGGGAAAAATAAAACCTTGGTTGAAGGAAAGAGCAAAACATACCAATATCACAAATATAGTAGACTCCCCCTTTTGTCTACTACTCCCCCTGATTCGTGCATTAACAAGGGAATTTGGAAAACATTTCCATTTACTTTCTACACGTTTCCCAATATATGGTTTTAGGTAATGACTTGGTAAAATATGGTCACATTCTTTTGACACCTTACTTGATTCACTTGAATCTAAAGGATAGTCTTTTATTGTTGATTGTATAAAAACTTAAGCAGAATATGCTTTGTGTTATTATCCCTGATGTATCTTATGTTTATTTCTTCGATACATGATACATTATTTCCATATACGCAAGTAGGATACTGGTTGAACCCATAATTACTAACTCCTATAATATATGTAATGATAGTTCTTAATCATGTACATTATTTTATTATCTCATGGAGAGTAATATTCTTGGATTAATTCAAGGAGGTAGTTACAAAGGATCACTTAGTTTACTTCCACGCAATCGACGTGTTCCTTGTGGTAATTCTTTATTCAGTTTGGGAACATCATTTGTATGGGTCGGACAGATACCTAATATCAGCAAACACATACCAAGACATTATTTGGTGTTTTTCTATAAGAGCTAACTAGTACTTTTGCTGCTTACATTCTAAGTAGGTATTGAAGTTCCATTATCAATCCCATTTTTCTTTCTATAGGGAAAGTATAAACCATGTCAATGGTTCCAAAAGATTAATTTAATATCATTCCAATGATTTTGCGTTGGCGCTGAGCTAAATCTAGCTAACAAGTTCACTGAGAAATACAATATATGGTCAAGTGTATTATGTTAAGTACGATAATGCGCATATTGTACTTAGATAGGGAATTCCAGCTCCCATCATCTTTCGTCATCATCCTTTAGACGAAATGAATCTTTCCTTATATCTGACACTTCGACCGATCATGGGAGTGCTAACCGGATGCGCTTTGTCCATATTAAATTGCCTGATTATTTTCTGGACATATGCGATCGGTGAATTAATATTTCACAAACTCGGTGTCCTAGCTCAAATATCTAGACAAAACCAAGTTTTCCCAAGATCTTTCCTCTCAAAATCAGATTTCAAGTAGCTTGTGGTTCCTCTCATTTCATCAAGAGTGCCTATTATGTTCATAACATTGACATATAGAGTTACTTTGAAAATTTGGAACTTGTTTTCCATAATAAATAAGCAAGAGAACATTTCATCGTTCTTATATATCCTTTCCCAATCAAGTATTCCACCACATCCACTTATATTGTTTTAATCTATAAAGTGGGCGTTTCAATTTATTGCAAACACATTTCGTGGTTTAGAGTTGCTTGATTTTGGTAATGTAATATCATCAAGCACTTTTATATATCTCTAAATCTAGATCCCCGTAGAGATATTTGGTAACCACATTCATGAGTTGCATTTCCAGTCCTTCAGAAACTACTAGGCTAGTAAATTATACGGATGTCATAGCATCCATCATGAGAGAGTAAGTCTCCTCGTGGTCAATCCAGGGCGTTGTGAGAAACCTTGCGCCAAAGGAGAGTCTCATACATTATGGCTTAATTATTCTCATTACGCTTTAGGACAAATAATTTATCTATGTCTTACAGGCTTTACACTTGGTGGGTTAGCACTACCAAACCAAATACCTGTTCATTTGTCAAATAATATGATTCTCCTGGATTGCTTATTTAGGCCAGTTTGCTCTTTGTTGATATTTTCCAACTGAGCATGGTTCGATGTCAATGTGCTCAATCACCTTATAAACAATAATATATGCGAAATATATCATCAATAATTATATATGATCTGTCCATCGACTCATATGTGCTCTCATAGTTCATTTGAGATTAATATTCATCTATAGAATCAATATTAACTTCGGAGCGTCCTCCAATGATGATTCATAGACATAGTTTAATCAGAGACAATCTCATGAGAGGTTTATGTATTGATGACAAATAGTTGTGCCTTACTCTTCTCTTCCTTTAGATGAGTATCTATCGAACCAAGTAGCTTCCCCCATTTCCGTTTGGGAGCTACGACCTCAACCACACCTCCACTATGTGTGATTGCAACGCACTTTCCAATGGTTGTCAGGATCGAATTCTCAACAAGAATTATGAATACTCAGAAACAATATCAAAGAAGTTGCGGAATAACACTTTGATATTCAATGTAACAGTAAACAAACAGTGTATATGATTAACAACTTGTAAACTTGTATTGAATGATTAAAATCACAAGATTACACACTCAACCTCAATCTTGAAGAACAAACTCTTTCAAGACGAATTCTACTTCTCTAGAATTAGGAACTATGCCTTGAGGTTGATTCTCTCTAAAACAAAAACTTAGAATTAATTCTCTAAACTATTCTATCAATTATATACATATACTAAACAAAAGATAATTACAATAAATAAAATATCTTCAGAATATCTTCCATGAATATCTTCAGTATATCCAGCTGTCACTCTTGTAATTCGGATCTCCATCTCATAAGCAGCATTAATCATCTTGGAAGTATTAACTAAGTCTTGGCAGCATTAACTACTAAGCAGCACTAACCTCTAGCAATACTAACTAGCTAAGTAGTACTAACTTTGATCAAGCAGCATTAACTTTGACTAGCAGTATTAATTCTACTAGAAGTAGTAATACCTAGCAATATTAACTTTTGAAGTCCTCTAGCAGTAGTAATTCTGAACTAGCAGCATTAACCATACTTAAGCTTTTCTTTAGTTCCCAACAATCTCCCCCTAACTTGACTTTTAGGAAGAAAAGTCAAGTTCTTCAGATCTTCTTCAAGATGCTCCCAAAACTCCATCATGGCCTAAATTCCAGTATTTGCATCCAACCCCAAACTCTGATTGATTGTTCTTTGGATCAAATATTTAGCCATTTCTGAATCTGGAATACATCCTAGCTTCTTCTTCAGCATGGCATGAAGCTTTAATCTGCTATGGTTATACACTCTATCCACTAGGAAGTACTCAGTGTGATTTAAATCCAAAGTCACTGCATATACTCCACTAGTTTCATATAGATTCCAATTGTTGACTGATTTGAACACATTCCTGATCACATGCTCTACTTCATCAGGCTTGAACATCATACACAGATACTCCATCACCAGTTTTGTAATTGAAATCACTGGAGCTTTCAGTTCATCTGCATATAACTTCATCCCTATCTCAAACATTTCTTCAATATCAGATCTTGAGCAGGTTCTGACAATCTTGTTCCAAGTGCTGTACACTTCATACTTCTCATCCTTTCTCTTTAATCTGATATATTCCTTTCCATCCACTTCCAAGACATCCCAGTGAATGACTTCAGGAGGTTTAACCCCTACAGGTTCTGCTGAAATTGGTTCAGGCACTTTGTCCATCACTACCATGTACATTTTAACATCCTCAGTACTTGCAGGTTCTTGCAGTGTAGATGACTCAGGTGCCTCTTCTTCTTCAGCAACCTTTTCAGCCTCTTCTTCCACTAACCTAGGCTTCTTTGTAGGCTTTCTCCTGGCAATCATCTTAGTTCTTTGCAAAGTCCTTAGACTTTCACCAATTGTTGCTTCCTTTTCTAGAGTTTCTTGCTCATCAGGGAATGGTTTTTGTAAGAAATCGTTGCTCTCTTTCATTCTTTTCTCCATTTCAACCCTTGCAATATTATCCCCTTGAAGCTTAGTCATCTCAGCATCATACATCTTCTTGAGTTTATCAAAAGACATTTTTGAAAACATCTCTACCTTGACACCTACTGCACCCTTGAGGAAAGTAATCATTTTCTTTCTCTCTTGAGCACCCAGGTATGTCTTTGATGGTTGTCTTTTCCTTGCAGCCATTTTGATCTTTGTAGGCTTCTTCACAAATGTGGCTGTCTGCTTGGCTTGCTCAGTTGCTAAGCTCTGTTGATAGGCTTTGTTTAACTCTGCAGCCATTGCTTTAGCTATTTCTCTATCCTTTGCTACTTGCACAATTTCTGCTTCTTAAAGTTCAGCCTGTATTCTCCTAGCCAGAGCTTCATCTGCTTCAATCAACTTCTGCTTTTTCTTTGGTTGATCAGATTCAACTAGCTTTGCCTTACCCTTTTCTTTGCTTATCACCTTCTCTTCTACATTTGTTTTCTTGATCAATTCACCTTGTTCTTTGATGACTACTCCTTTGGTCTTTGAGGTGACCTTGGGAGTATCATGCTTGGCTTTAAGTAAGGTTTCTGAAATCTCCAGCTCTGTTAGAACTTCTTTCACAGTTTCTGCTGCTTTGCTTATTTCAGCAGTACTAACCATTTCTGCTGCTTTACTTGAACTAGCAACATTAATGGTTTCAGTTGCTTGCTCTGTTACTGTTGCTTTCTCCCCCTCAACATCAAGTTCCTCTCCCTTTTCTGGAGCATCTTCCCTGTTGACATCAGCTTCTGACTCCCCCTTTTTGGGAGCATCAGTCAATGGTTCCCTTCTTTTAAGCACAAATTGCCTCCTCTTCTTTTTCTGGAGCAATCTCTGTACCATATTCTTTAGTTTGGAAATCTAAGCTTGTTGAGACAGGACTATTAGTTTCAGCTCTTCAATGTCTTTCCCTTGGTTGATCACATCCCTGTTGATGTTGGCCATTGTTTCCATCAATTCAAGCTAGTCATATCTGTCCTCACCTTCTCCAGGAGTGTTACCCCCTTTTGAAGGATCATGGGATCTTTTAGTAGTGGAAGCCTTCTGCCTAGCAGAAGCACTTTCCACCCCCGTGGTTTCTTGGCACCTGGGACCTCTGAATGATTGCTCATTCAAAGTTGCCATGGGGGAGGTCTTATTTATGTTACCACTGTCCTTCTCTGTGCTAGCAGAAGTAGTGGCAGCCTCAGCACCCATATACTCAACCCTCTCCTCAGTGAGCACCTCCTTGGGGTTGGGAGACACCCCTGTGGTTTCCCTGTGGATATTCTCTAATGGAGAATTCTCCATTAGAGGGCTGAAAGGCTCAATGGGTGATGGTACAAGAAGGGAAGGATTCTTCTTTACCTGTTTCCTTTTGTAAGTTTGGGTAATTGGAGAAGTTGGTTTATCAAGAAGAGACTGAGGAATTGATTTAGAGTGGGAAGGTTGGGATTGGCTAGCAGTGGGATGGTCTAATGGGGGCTTTGACCCTGCTGCCATACCTTCATCATTGTGGGACACCACCATCATTGTAGAGAACAATGGGGTGTCAACTCCTTCCGAGTCCAATGGAGATCTTTTCATGTTTGAAAAAACCTTACATTTGGGGATTTTTGGTACATATACCCCATCAAAATGAGGCATATCCGTCAATTCGTGGGTGATAACTTCTTAGACAAACCTGGGGTACATATAAAAGCTCTTTTTGCTTCCCAAGTTTGAGACAAGATCATTGAAAATCATTTTAGAAAAATTGTACTTTCAGGCAGTAGCCAAGCACACCAAAGCATAAGCAATGGTGCTACTGAATTCACTCCAGCCAGTAGTCTTTTTGGAGATACAATGCATAAGAGTATGGACAAAAAAACGCCATTGGGGTGAAAATTTAGCTTTTGAGAACTTGAACACACCCAATGGGCCTCCATAACCCATTCTTGTAAGAGTAGAAAACATTTCATCATTAGAGATAGAGGAGATACCAGTGGCATCGTCTAGACGTAGACTGATGCGGATTACCTCTTCAGTAACTATCAACGGTTTTTCACAAACCCTTGTCTTGATCATTTGCACACCATTCTCAGCAACAATGGTGGCATTTGCCCAGAATTGCCTTTGATGCTCGATGTAGATTGATGGCGATACAGTGAGAGCATGGGCAATATGGCTTGTCTCGAGGAAATCCACAATATGGTGGAAACCAGCGGCCTGTTTGGGCTTCTGTAACATCGCGATTTCATTGTGCTCGTCTATGAATGCCATTGATGCCATTGATCTTGAAGGTTCTTGCCTGAAAACTTGGAACTTGAGAGAGAAAGGGTTTAGAGCACAAGTGAACAGTATGCAAAGAGTCGTTATGAACTTTTAGGCAGGCAAAGGGTATTTATAGTATTCGGGACATAAGCAGTATTAATCTAGAGCAGTAGTAACTAACAAGCAGTATTAACTGAAAGCAATATTAACCACTAGCAGTATTAACTACCTAGCAGTATTAACTAAGAGCAGTATTAACCACTAACAGTATTAACTAAGGGCAGTATTAACCACTAGCAGTATTAACTGAGAGCAGTATTAACCACTAGCAGTATTAACTAACTAGCAGTATTAACTGAGAGCAGTATTAACCACTAGCAGTATTAACTAACTAGCAGTATTAACTACTAGCAGTATTAACTAACTAGCAGTATTAAAACTGTACTGGCAGTATTAACCATACTTACTCTTTTAAGCTTGTGATGAACTGAGTACTGCTATATATTCCTTGAAAAGGAAGATTAGTAACACCAAGAATAAACAATATACATGTATTTAACCACTTTTTGATAAGGTGCTTATTCAGAGTTGATCATTCCCACACTTGTTACCAAGAAAGTGAATCTACCCACATCAAAGGCTTTGGTGAACAGATCAGCAAACTGGTTATCAGTATGAACTTTTACAACTTGAATAAGTTTCTTTTCATTGCAGTCTCTTATGAAGTGATACCTGATCTCAATGTGCTTTGTCTTTGGCCTAGAGGTTGTAAGATACATGAGAGAGCCAATCATGGATCTATAATGATGAACATCTATATCCTCCCCCTCAAGATCTGCTGTTATCTGCTTGTGTGTCTCCATAGGTGTGCTGACAGGTTTTGAATCTAAGAAACCAAACTTGGTTAGAATATCCTGCACATACTTGGACTGACTGATAAAAATACCATCTGACTTTTGTTGAACTTGGAGTCCAAGGAAAAAAGTAAGTTCCCCCATGGAACTCATTTTGAATCTTTGATGCATTAGTTCCTCAAACTCCTTGCACATATTGTCTCTTGTGGATCCAAAGATAATATCATCAACATAGATTTGGACCAGCAAGATATCCTTCTTCTTTCTCTTGATGAATAGAGTCTTATCAATGACTCATCTTTCAAAGCCATTTTCCAAGAGATAGGATGACAGAGTGTCATACCATGCTCTTGGAGCTTGATGCAATCCATAAAGTGCTTTCTTCAATTTGTATACCCTGTCTGGATAGCTTGGGTTTTCAAACCCTGGTGGTTGACAGACATATACTTCTTCTTCAATTGAGCCATATAGAAATGCACTTTTGACATCCATTTGATAGACTTTGAATTTCATATAAGAAGCATAAGCCAGGAATAATCTAATTGCTTCTATCCTGGCTACAGGTGCAAATACTTCTTCATAATCTATTCCCTCTTCTTGTGTATACCCTTGAGCCACCAACCTTGCTTTCTTCCTTATTACTATGCCTCTTTCATCTCTCTTATTCCTAAAGACCCATTTTTGTTCCTATTGTTCTTTGGCCTTTAGGAAGGTCTACCAGATCCCAAACATCTTGCAGCTTGAATTGCAGTAGCTCTTCTTGCATGGCTTCTATCCAACTGGACTCTTTCATAGCATCATGTGCCTTCTTAGGCTCAAGCTGGGATAAAAAGCAAGAGAGCACTGTATGCTGTTGGTCTTGCATTTCTTGTAGCCTGCTTTGATTTCTAGTCATCATAGGAGAAGATATATCTCATATTACCAGCTGTGGAGGATGGTTCTTTTGAGTTCTGGTGTATGACTAGGTTCTTCATTAAGTCCCACCTCTAGATTAGAGTCATTCAACTCAACTGAGGTGTTTTCAGCAGCTACTTCTGGGTTTTTATCTTCTTGACTCTCCTCATCTCTACTTTCTTCTTCACTCTGATTTGGTTCAGTAGATGGTTCCTTTTCACAGTCTTCAATAGAATCCACTGTAGGTATGGGAAAGATCACAGATTGAGATAAACTGTCCTGAACTTGTGTAGTCCTTGATCCTCCACACCCTGAACCTGCATAATCATTACTACTGAAACCAAAAGAGTTAGTTAGTGAATCAATGTCAAACAGCCACTGAGGACCAGACCCAATAGGATTTGGTGTGTTCTCATTGCATTTGACATTGTCACTTTCTTCAATTATTCTAGAAGAAGAGTTAAAAACTCTGTAAGCCTTACTCTGAGATGAGTAACCAACAAGAAATCCATCATATGCTTTGCTATCAAACTTACCTAAGTGAGATTTGGTATTGAGAATTGTACAAGGACACCCAAAAGGTTTGAAAAATCCAATAAAAGGGTTTTCTTTTATTTAAAAGCTCATATGGGGTCTTGTTCTTTGGCTTGACCACTAGAACTCTGTTTTGGACATAACAGGCAGTATTAACTGCTTCAGCCCAGAAGGTAATTGGCAGTTTTGAATCAACCAACAGAGATCTAGCAGCCTCTATTAGTGTCCTATTTCTCCTCTCAGCAACTCCATTCTGTTGAGGAGTCCTAGGGGCACTATATTGTCTCTCAATGCATTTCTCTTCACAAAAGGTGTTTAGATCAAGATTTTTAAATTCAGTCCCATTGTCTGATCTAATGACTTTTACTCTTTGATTAGTTTGGTTTTCAATTCTTAGGATAAAGGATTTGATCAGTCCACTTGTCTCATCCTTAGTCCTTAGAAAATATACCCAGGTAAATCTAGAGTAATCATCAACAATAACTAAGCAGTAAGATTTCTTGCCTATACTCATAACATTTGTAGGACCAAACAGATCCATATGTAATAACTGGAGACAAGAAGAAATTGTATTTAACTCTTTGGTCTTATGAGAAGTTTTGTGTTGTTTGCCTTTAAGGCAAGCAACACAATGATCATCACATGAAAAGACTTTTGATGGTAAACCTCTTACAAGGTTGTTTTTAACAAGTTTGTTCATTGTCTTGAAGTTCATGTGACACATCCTTCTGTGCCAAAGAGAGGATTCATCCACAGAAGCTTTAGAAACAAGACAGTTCAGGGATGAATCACTAGAAACATTGTCCATATCTAGACAATAAACATTGTCCTTTCTTGGAGTTCTAAGTAGTATCATGCTTTCGTCAACTACTTTGAACCCTGGAGCAAGGATCATACACTCTGTATTAGTAAATAATATGCTATGTTGTTTGTCACAAACCTGTGATACACTTAACAGGTTGTACTTCAACTGATCAACATAGTAGACATCCTCAAATGTCATCTTACCTTTTGTAACATTACCTTTTCCACTTATTTTACCACCAGTAAGATTATCTCCAAATGCAACATGTCCTCCATTGATATGCTTGAAATCCTGAAGGCATGACATGTTGCCTGTCATGTGCCTAGAGCAACCACTATCAACATGCCATATGCTCTTTCCCTTGAGCTGTTGGTTGCCCTGCACATAAGATAAATCAGTTAGTATGAATTAGTAACCCAAGCCAAAGTGGTCTTGGGTACCCCTTTCTCATCAAAATACTTGCATTCTTTCTTGACAAGATTTTTAAACTTTGACTCCTCATTTCTGGAGTACTTTGTCACAATGATAGGTTTGGAAACACATTTGCTAGAAGTAGTACTGGTTTTAGAAGTATTAACTGCATTAGCAGCACTTGCATGCTTAGCAGTACTAACCTTGTTAAAAGTAGTAACTGTATTAGCAGCAGTAATTGTGTTAGCAATATTAATCTTTGAAGAGGTACTATCAGTATTAGCAGCATTAAAACTTGCAGAAGTACTAACAATGTCAGCAACACTAACATTGCTAGCAGCAGTAATGCTTCTAGCAGCACTATCTCTGTCAGCAGTACTAATAATTTTAGTGCTTCTAGGCACCCACATTTTAATACTTTCTTTTAAAACCTTTTTCTTCATGGGGCTTTTGGTTTCAAAAGATTTCTTAACCACATGTTTCTTTCCACCCTTCCTATAACCAACAGGTTTTTGCACAAATCTTTGAAAGTTCATCTGTTGGTTAATAGGGTTAAAGAAACAGTGCTTAGCCAAATGGTTTAACTTACCACATATGAAACAAGGTTTTGGTCTATTGATTTTACTCAGATCAATCCCTTGTTTTTGTGCCCATTGATTATTCCAATTTCTCTGATTTCCCCTTGGTTTATCATGTTTTTGGGGCTCAGATTTATTGCATGCACACTGCTTGCAAGAAATAGGGTTCACAACAGTGGTATGCTTATAGTGAACCTTCTTGTTCTTTCCCTTAGTCTTCTCTATCTCATTGGACTTGACCCAATTCTTTCCACATCCCTCATTAGTAATTATGTGGTTTTCTATAGGAATCTCACCACTCACAGTGTTGTTCTTATTCTTGACAACTTCTTTCTCAGATTTATCTTTAACAACTACTTCATCTAAAGGATCAATTTCAGTGGCTCCCTCAGGTAGGTCCTTCCTATCCTTTGTTTCTAACAAATCTGAACTAGGAGGAATGTAGTTGTTGTTATAGGGTGGTGGTGTGGTATTGTACCCTATTCCTCTTCTCAGTTTATCATGAATCTGAGATTGTAGTAAAGAATCCATTACTTTAGAGGCATTGGAAAAATTTTCTACATCTAGCTTGACTTTAGCTAGTTCTCCTCTTAACTTTTCACTCTCCTCTTTGGATCTGGTCAGTTGATTTTCTAAGTCATTCTTCTCCCACTTCCAGTAGTTTGTGTCATAAGAGTGTTGAAGCTCATTGGCTTGAAAACCCTTAATTTGCTCTTCAAATCTCTCAACAATCCTCACATAATCTTTTATGTCATTTTCCAATCTCTTAAGGTCATCACTCATGTTCTGGTTGTGATCCCTATACTTTTTAACAGTGTTAATGCAATTTGGAGAACAAAGATTGGAAGTTACCTCTGTTGGGAGATCAGACACCTCTGCCATTAGAGCTTGGTTTTGAATGGCCTCTTCAGCTTGATCACTCCAATCAAACCCCATACCTTGTTGAGAGACTTGGGCTTGTGCAGAGTTTCTGTTATTATTGAAGCTTCCAGATTGAGCTTGTTGGTGGTTATTATTTTGAGACATTCCACTTCTGCATTCTCTAGCAAAGTGTCCCTTCTGATGGCATTTATAGCATTCCATCTTTGACTTGTCAAATCCTGCTCTATCTTCTCTTCTTTGGGAGAAGTTGTTCCTCCCAGTTCTTTTGATGAACTTCTTAACTCTCATAGAGAGCATGGCCATCTGCCATTTAATGTCCATCTCTCCAAGATCATCTGGATGGAGTTGTTCCAAGTCATCATTAATAAGAGAAGAGTTTCCATGACTGGACAGAAAGGCTTCAAATACAGTTTCAGTGCCTTTCTCTTGATTTGCTCCATTGGCAGCACTAACTGATTCAGGATTGGAAGTAGAATCAATTGATGCTGAGAGGAGTGCAACATTGTGAACATATCCAGAAGGCCTCTTCTTAGCCTCTACCTCAGATTCAAAAACTCTTAGATCATTATATAGATCGTCAAGTTCCTTTTCTTCCAGTTGATAATTCTGTCTGAAAGACACAGTATACATGGTCCATTCATCACTCGGGGACCTTAGGAACTTCCTGTTTAGATCATCTTGATCAATTTGTACTCCCACTGTAGCTAGTTCACCAATAAGCTTGTTGAACCTGTCAAAAGTTTGAGTCATGGACTCATTCTTGGTTGACATAAAGTTCTCATATTGTTGCTTCAGAATGGCTTTCTGATTTCTCTTGGTACTTTTGGTACCTGAGTGTAACACCCTAGAAACTGCGGAAATAAAATTTCGAAGAAACAATTCGGCAATAGACTAACTTGCGGAATAAGGTGTGACAATTTCATTACACAAACAACCCAACGGGTATAGAGTAGCCAATATTTAGGTAGATAACTGAAGTATAAAACGACATCCTATTAATCTACAAAATATCTAGATTAGGGACGGGTGTCGCTATACTTCCAAAATGAATCTTCAAAAGAATCTCTCATGACCCCAAGGTCGCTCCCTCAGTCCCGACGAGCCCCACTGCTAAGATAACCTGCCAACATGACAACCAAGAGCAAGCGTTAGGCTAACGCCTAGTGAGAACAAGCTAAATAAAAGAGAGTACTAAACCCAAATTGGTGACACGCGGTAGTATAGCCATGAGCTAAGTCAAGAAATCCAATAAACCATTAGTGATTAAACATGGTATAAGTAATACCCATAAATCACATAACGAGCTCAACCCCTCTAGATCTGTTGCTCAAAACATTCAAGTCAACCCCTCTGGATCTATCCTTGAGAGTTCCCAAAACAGGGGGAACTCAAGCACAAAATGGGATTACACCTTACTGCACCATGAGACGTTGCCCGACCGTATAGGCCCACACCTTACTTATCATGGCAACCCGATGCCTATCCCGTGCTAAAACGTGAACCAAATGCCCAAAATAGGGGACATAGGAACACAGTGCCTATGGATCCATTGCACTAAGACTCAAAGCCAAAGCATGTCATTTCAGAGCATACTCATATCAAATCAGTTATGCAGGCAATTAATATGAACAACGGTTCAATTCTATAATTCGTGATTCTTGAAAATGTGAGATCTTTAGAAGGTATTTCCCAACAGAATCAGTTACTTTGAAACCAGGTTTTCCACATTTAAATAATACATTTATCACATAGCATTCGTAATATAGACCAATTTAGCTTAAGGACTCACCTCAGATTTCTTCCTGATTATAGCCTGCTTCTGACGATTGCTACCTATGACAACACCGATAATCGGTAAGCCAAAAGACAACTTAATGACTTAAAACTCCAGAATACGAATACAACACACTGCCAAAGCACTGATCCGGTCGAGTACCAAATCCGATCGAACCCAACCCTGGTCGAACAACAACATCGGTCGAACCGATGTCCGGTCGAACAACAGCATCGGTCGAACCGATGTTCGGTCGAACAACAACATCGTTCGAACCGATGTTCGGTCTTAGGTCACTCCGGTCGAACGACCAACCGGTCGAAGGACCCTAGGTCGAAGGACCATCGGTCAAATGACCATCGTCTTGTTCAACAAGAACACCAAGAACAGGTCGAATGCAGAACCCAGATTAAAATGAGAAATACTCAGATCTCACAATGGAACGGTTTAAAACCTTCACAATGAGATTCTACACGGCTAAAAGGACCCATTTTGATGCGCTGTGGGGGCGCAATTGACACATATAATCAAACATGCATAAATGTAAAGTATCAGGCTTATATCCAGTTACCAACTGGTACGCATGAGCAAGTAGTGGGTCTAAAAACGAAAAAAAACTGCATATAATAATTGCATAACCCCAGGTAGATGTGGGTAAATTGGTGCGCATTACTAATACCCTAGATGTCATCATATTCTTTTGATAACAACTTCTATGAGACCATTTTATATATACACATGGGGTATAGGAAACTTTACATTGATCCTAATACATATGCAATTAACATCAAATCCTTATGATGTAAATTCTCCAGCATTCAAAGTCATGTAGACTTGATGAAATAATCAGGGTGGTGGGACCTTAAACGTATAGTTAGTGCTAGGAGTGCAGTATTTCATGTGGACAATAATACGACATGCGTTAATCGTGTCGAAACCAGAACCATAAAGTACTTTAATGGCCCGCATTATGGATGTTTATGTCCATAAATATCACCTTGTATTCGTTGTAACAATGAAATATTTTTGTATTATGTCCTTAGCTTTAGGATGGTCTCAATCCTGTCTTGGCTAAAGAGTAGGTTATATACAAAAGTTTTAGGTATTCGAGAGGGCATATAGCAATATTGTTTCTTATGCTACAAAAGTCAACAGTTGCAATTTTCCTCATTCTGCCTTTCACTCGAAAGAGAATGTGTCTATGTGTATTTTGCAATACACAGATCACTATGTCATAGCCACGGTGTCCCGCATGGTCATGCCAAAACATATATGTGTTATTGCCCCCAAAAGTTCTTTATTGGTGACAAAATATGTTCCGATGACCCAATAATCTACTAGTTTGACACATTAGTTTCCATGATATATGTTTACTTTCATATATTCATTAGAACTTATGTATATATGCTCATTTCCATTTCCGTTTGATACGAATATCTTTACAAGGTTCCTATTAATTTTGTACCAACAAGAGAGTGACAGTCCATCGTCTAAGTAATTTGGTTGGATGTATTATAAAACAAGTATTAGTCTATCTTTTTTTCAAGGGTGTGATAGGTAAAAAAAATCAATTCTCCTCGATACATTCCTACACGGAACGGAGAATATTGAATTTTTTTTTGTATTTGTTTTGATGTATTTCTTTACATCTATAATGGTTACATATTCGATTTTACTTTAGCAAAGAAATTAATTTTTGGTACTTAATTTCAAAGAAACATATGCATAATCAATATTAAATATTAAAACAAATATGTTATATTTCATTTTCAATGTAACACCCTAAAAATTGGTGTGATTTAAAACTTAAAATTTTGGCAATATGACGACTGTAAATTGGTGAAACCTGTAGTACAAAATCCGCCAAGGCATCCCAAAGTATCAACCCGAAAAGGGGAACAAAGCATAAGGAATACAAGTTCACCAAGTGAGGCATAAAGTTACGACAACCTAAATAATCTAGATTTCCCTACCAGATTACAATCGGGTGTCGCTATCCTCCATGAAATAGTGACTATACACCAAAAATGCCGGTCTCTAGATCTTTCAAAATGACCGCTCTCGATCACTCGATCGACCACTCATTCCCGTAGATGCCCGACACTAGAGTTTCCTGTCATACATGACAACCAAAGAAACAAGCGTTAGGCTAAGGCCTAGTGAGAACACATAAATGAAATTAAATCATAAAAAGAGACCACAATACGAGATCATTGTAATTTTCACGGCTCTCTACCAATGTGCTTCACCTGACATTAACCAATATGCAACAAACAATATCATCAACGCAATTCATAATGTTTTCCCAAATCATTTAATCTTGACTAGCATCAACCCAAACAAGATCTTTAGTCTATTACTGACCTCAACTCAAACCGAGTCTTTAGTCTATCCATGACCTCAACTCAAACCGAGTCTTTAGTCTATACTTGACCTCTACTCAAACCGAGTCTTTAGTCTATTCATGACCTCAACCCAAACCGAGTCTTTAGTCTATACTTGACCTCAACTCAAACCGAGTCTTTAGTCTATTCATGGCCTCAACCCAAACCGAGTCTTTAGTCTATACTTGACCTCAACTCAAACCGAGTCTTTAGTCTATTCATGACCTCAACCCAAACCGAGTCTTTAGTCTATACTTGACCTCAACTCAAACCGAGTCTTTAGTCTATTCATGGCCTCAACCCAAACCGAGTCTTTAGTCTATACTTGACCTCAACTCAAACCGAGTCTTTAGTCTATTCATGACCTCAACCCAAACCGGGTCTTTAGTCTATTCATATGTGGCAACTCAAGTCGAGACTTAAGATCAATATCAATTCCCATTTAACGACCAAACATACAACTCATTACTATTACTTGGCCATTACTACATAACTTGGCCAAATAGCATATTTAATACTCTCCATTTGCATTTTACCCCCAAAATAGAGTTTGAGGTTAACTCCACATGAACAAGTAAACGAATAACTAAAATGCACATAATTACCAACACATTATCAGACATGTATGAGAATGGAAGAGTCAAGAAACACTCACCTTGGTGATCTCTCACAAGAAATCAAACCCTAAAGTGGTAGGTGGGAAGTTGGAGACTTGAGAAGTGGTTACAAGCTAAAATCCTTCCAAAATCACACCTAAGGAAGCATTTATTCCACCATTAAAACCACCATAAGATCATTAATTGATATGGTTGAAGTTGGGGTAGAAACCTTACCAAAATCGCTGGAGAGAAACCCTCTATTAGCTCCCAAAATCAACCCTAAATGAAGAAATCTCGTAAATGAGGTATTTAAATCCCTGTTGCCCGACGGCGATTGTGCCCCGGCGATTGTGACATCCGTCACTATCGCGGGCAATGTCGCGAGGGTTCCCCACCCCGCGGTACAGATGGGGCGATTGTGCCCCGGCGATTGTGACCTATGTCACTATCGCGGGCATAGTCGCGAGGATCCCCACCCCGCGGTACAAGTTGGGCGATTGTGCCCTCGCGATTGTGACCATGTCACTATCGCGGGCACTATCGCCGAGAAGGCCCCGACTGACCCAAAACTTACCAGTTCTGATATTTTAACTCGCGAGGACCAAAACTGATCGAGACCCCAATTACCCTTAAATCCCAAAACATGATAATTCATAACATGATAATATCAAATACCAAGTTCAAAAATTCGGGGTGTTACATTCAACGTGTTCCCTTTTTTATAGAAGCACTTTTTAGTGCATATCTTATTTGATTGTCCATTATCACCTGGGTAGTAGTTGTATCCTACTCCAGGTGTTGAAAAATCCTTCCTGACTCTTACCAATACCCTGACCCTTTCTAGGGTCTCGTCCATATGGTGCAGAAATGTCATATGTGTGAAATGGTTTTTAACTCACAATCATTTGGAGTTGTTTCCACTTCTAACACTTTCATTATTGATATCACGAATTTTCTTTATCCCGACATATGTGGTGTTATTTGAAAGAACCTTGTTGTGTCTCTCAACCACTTGCAGTAGGTTGATGAGTTTGTCTAAATGTTACATTCCAACTTATATTGGTTCATTAATATTTACTTATATATGAAATGTGGAAATGATATTAGGAATCATGTTATCTTCTGTGAGCTCCTTGCCATAGAGATTGAGACGCGTTTTGGATATAACATTTCTTTGTTGAAATCAGTTACCTTTTTGTAATCGAGTAAGTGGGTTTCATTCCACTGTACGATTAGTTCGGGAAGTACATATTCATAAGTACTCCCGATTATCCCTTTCGGAACATCCCACATTTCTTTGGGGGTTTCTAGTAAAGGTATCCTATGAAACTTAGGATTTATATGTCGTCTCAAAACATGAGGGTATTTGTTTGTACCTTTTCAAGAGGTTGATTTTAGAGTCAATGGGGAGTTGATGGACTTTAGGTATTTTCTTGTACCTTTTCAAAAGGAGGTTCATGTACTCATTTATGATACTCATATTCTTTTGAGTTTATGACGTTGATTTTGGGATGAGTTGTTTCAACCATTTACATATATAAATAATAATATATGATTTTCTTTTTGATAAGGAAATGGATTTTGGTTATGAAATTTCATTATCATAACAATATTGTATTTTTGTATGCTTTAACTTTATTGATAATACTTCATCAATATTTCAATTTGCAAAAAAAAAAAAAAATCACCCAATCTATTGGATTTCCAAGTAGTAGGGGAATCACATGGATTTCTTAAATCCCTACAAACCTTAGGGCTATTTACACTCGTTTGACAAAATCCTTTCGATGTATTGCAATTAATTCATCAATGAAATACATAGATAACATTTGTTATTTGGTAAATTTTGACATGAGGTCAAAAAAAATTCATACCATATTGGTATTTTGGGATCTTTTGGCAAGAGGCCAAAGTGACTATGAATTTGGCATATGAAACAATTTTAATACCTTAATAGCATTTTTTGGAGTTTTTGGTAAAGATCAAAATATATGAGCTTGGATGTGTAACTTTCAAAAAATAATTATATAGTTTAAAATTATGAGTAGGAACTCACAATCAAGATAAATGTTTGAATTTAACATTTTCATGTTATTTTTGAACCTTTTGGCAAAATAACAGAAGTTATGGGGGTTGAAATTGTAAATTTCAAAGATAATTTATAAGATTGAGGTTAATGAGTAGGAACTCATAACTAAGATAAACATCTGAATTATACTAACAATTATTAATTAGGATAAACATTTGAATATTAACACAAACAAATAGTAAATAAATATATAATATTGTAACTAAATGGATAATCATTTAAATATATGAATATTTTAATCTAATTTGATGAACATTAATAAATCATAATAATATTTTAAAACAATAAAAGTTATACTAACACAATTAAAATAAATAAGATGAAACAAATATTAAAATAATTAATAGTCTAATTCATTATTTGGACTAGTCTAAAAGAATATATATTTAATAGGTCAAATTAAATAAAATTAAGTAAACATGTCAGAAAATAAGTCAAGATTGGCTCACATAAATAAAGTATATTAAACTTAAATAAAAGTTAATATAATAAATATTTATTAAACACAAACGTAAATTAATGGAAAAAAAAATAAATTAAGTTTTGTTTTAGTTAAATAAAACAATAATACTTATCCCTTGTGGATACTTAAAAATTATTTATTTAATTTCTTTTGATAATTAAAAAAAATAAAAACAAAATCATTCAATTATCCTAATAATTCAGATAATTAGATCATAATCATATTAAAATCACATATAAATTCCAATAATTATCTTTTAATATAGTTTTTTTTACGTCAATATAATTTTCATTTATTTAATTATTTCAATAAAAATAAATAAATAATCATGAATTCGATTTTTTTTTTGAATTCAATTAATATCAATCACGAAAATAACAGAAGTATTCTACAGAAAACTTAAGAAAAAAACATAAACATGATTCATAATATTCACTTATGAAGAAATTGGTAGAAAACTTACTAGATTTTTTTTTGACATGCGTGGCAATGAGCAAAAGATAACGTAGTAGCGATGCAATTTTGCGACAAACCGTTCAACGACAACGTGCACCAATCGTTTAGAGACAATGAAAAACAGCTTTGAGCTTTACGTGCTGATAACGTGTTAAAAGGAAAAACAAATGGAACAACAATATGGAGAGAATAATAATAAGACAAAGAGAAGAAGTCCATAATTCTCATTAATCATAAGCCCTTTAAATAGGGAGGAGTTACAAGTAGATAGTTAAGAGATATTTCAGTTCTAATCTAACTCTGATATATTTATCTCTATCTTTATCTATATCGTCATATCCTTTAGACGATGACACACTTATCCTACAACATAATGTTTATTTTATAAAAAAACTTTATATTCTTAAACCTAAAATAAATTACATCTATATCTATACTATATTATAAAAACGGTATAAAAAACTCTTAATTACAACATTTTAAGCATAAGTTACAACCAATTAAAGCCAATTACTTAATTTACAATTTCTTAATGTTTTTGTACAACTTTTCCAAGCACAGTATCTCACATAATCATCTATTTGTGGAATGGATACTCATTTATTAATATAACTATTTGTTTTTTTGGTGGAGGATTTTATAAAATAGATTTTATATTAGCATAATCTATTTTAAATGTAGATTTTACATTTAAATCTATATTAATAAGATGTAATATAAAATCTTTTTTTCTTCCGTATTTTTTTATATTACATTTCATAATGATTTTTCCATATTTTATTTTATAAAATCTTTTTACATAATGAGATGTAATGTATAAACTCTTTTTTCTTCCGTATTTTTTTTGCTAATATAAAATCTATTTTATTTTATAAAATCTACACGTATTTTATATTAGCATAATATAAAATCTACACGTATTTTTTTTGATAATATAAAATCTACACGTATTTTTTTTTCACGAGCATTAAAAGAAGAAAAAAGAAGGTTGATATGAATAAAAAATAAAAAAAATAACGAGATACACTAATAAATTATCGTATCTTTTAAAATAAAAATATTTCGCAATACTTTCCAAATTAACCAAGTGTAAAGAAAATAAAATAGAAACAATGTAGATATAAAAATATTCTTCCATATTTTTAATATATTTACAATTAAATGTAAAATCGAAAATGAAAATAAAAGATTTTAAAATATTCTCTACATTCACTATAAATATATATAGCTTCTCTATGTATCATCCGAGTACAAGAAGAAGACGAACGGCCGGGTGTCAATGACGGAACCTGCAACTGAACAAAAGGTATTCCACTATATTTTTGTTTCTTTGAAAAACTATTTTTTATATTTTATTTTATTTATTGAGGATTTGTTTATATTTTTCAAAACCCACAATCATATTTTTCGAAGTAGGGGAATAAGATATATATACATATCTTTATTTTTATCGATTAATACTATGAGGTCTTGAAGTCAATAGTCAGATAAATATGTTGTGAGACATGTTGTTTGAGTTTTAAATAATACTAGTGTTGGGCCCGTACATTGCACGGGAGGATAAATTTTTTGTTGGAATATGAGATGTAATATAAAAAAATACGGAATAAAAAAGATTTTATATTAAATCTCATTAATATAGATTTAAATGTAAAATCTACATTTAAAATAGATTATGATAATATAAAATATATTTTATAAAATCTTCCACCAAAAAAACAAATATTTATATTAATAAATGAGTATCCATTCCACAAATAGATGATTATATGAGATAATGTGCTTGAAAAGGTTGTACCAAATCATTAAAAAATTATAAATTAAGTAATTGACTTTAATTAGTTGTACTTTGTGTTTGAAATTTTGTAATTAAGAGTTTTTTATGTCGTTTTTATAATATAGTATAGATAATACAAAACTATTACCAATATTATTGCACAAACTCATAACAACAAACGATTAAGAATATATGCAAGTTAACCACTTATGAAAATACATTCGTTTTTCACATTGTATTTCATTAACTGTTAACAGAGAAATTACGTTTCATTTTAACTCGGTTCAATATTCCAACAAAAAATTTATCCTCGCGTGCAATGCACGGGCCCAACACTAGTTATATTATAAAGCACGAATAAAAAGCTCTTAAATATGTTGTAGGATTATGTGCCATCATCAAAAGGAAATGATTTGATGTAATATTTTCCTAGTATTAGAAGTTACCATAATGAATGTTTCATTTTCTTTGTAAACTTCTCCCTATTTAAAGGGCTTATGATTAATGAGAATTACAGATTTCATTGTCTCTCTATTATGTTGTTATTCTGTTTCGTTTTTTCTTTAACACGTTATCAGCACGTTGCTTTGCTAAAGTTCAAAAGAGAAGTAAAGCTAAGGTGTTCACAGTATCAATATCGATTTGAGGTACGTTTTCATGTTAAACTTTCAATTGATGGTTCATTACTAGTTATTTAATACAATAAAATTGTTTAATGATAATCTTATAACATAATCATCGCTAAACGACCATCAATTATTGTTCTTGCAACGTTTATGTTACTTTAGTATTGACATCCTTTTTGCTAATTCATTCATTAATATATGTATGTTAAACCTTTGAATAATATATTGTTAGTTAACATAATATGTAATGTATATTGTTTGAAAAAAAAAAGTAATGTATATTAAGTTATGCGTCACTATACATATGTATGTCATGTGTCACCATAACCATTGTTTTGCACTCTATACATTTTCAATAAATTTCTTTTACATACTGCATAGGAGCTTTCTATATAGTATTGTTTTTATTATGAGCAATGTTTATGTTCATTGAAATTATTATGTTATCTATGCATGCAACTTGCTTAAGAAAGATTGATACTTTTCATTTATTATGTATGTTATATCAGTTACAATAATAATTCCCAATTACATTATAGGTTTTGATTTATAAATCAAATCGTAATCCTTTATATTAGATATCTTCAACTATATATGTATATATAAGATTCCCAATAAAAAGAATATTATCTTTACTTTGAAATAGAAAATTATAAGTTATCAATATAATTTAAATATAAGGAAAAGATATACACATGATATGACAAGATCGTTTCCTATTAATAAACTGTTAAATATGTGTTTAGCATATATATATATATATATATATATATATCTGGCTTTGTTTTTGTTATACTAAAAAAAATTATATTTGTTATTGTAACTTTTTTTTAGCAAATATCGGTAGATTTTTCTAATATGTGATCTTGTTTGATTAATCAATTGTGTATTCTAACATAATATGATTTCATGAATAACCAATGTGTAGTTTTCACCAAATCACAAGGACTAAACATAATGATATGTGACATTATATGTATGATTATCATTAATCGAAAGTTATTATTATTATTTTTTAATCATATTATTATATTAGGTTGCTAAATATCTTATTTTTGGTTGGTGTCAATTCTTTTTTATTTTGGTTCAATGTCATTTAATTATAATCGGACTAATATATCCTATGTGGTTTTGGACTTGTTATTGTTATTTATTCATGTCTACTTAATTAGTTTATCCTATTGTGTCTATTTAGTTAATTAATGTTTTTTTAGTCTTTGAATTTATTATCCCGCATAATATTCAAATGTTTATGTTAATTATAATTGTTTTTATAATCATTCATCTTGTAAATAATTTTTGAAAGTTACACTTTCAACCCCCCATAACTTTTGTTATTTTGCCAAAAGATCCAAAAATAGCATGAAAATATTAAAATCAAACATTTATCTTGATTGTGAGTTCCTACTCATAATTTTAAATTATAGAATAAATTTTCGAAAGTTACACCTCCCACCTCATATATTTTGGTTTTTACCAAAAAAAAACTCCAAATATATTATTAAAATGTTAAGGTTTGAAGTTGACTTTATATCAAAACAATAGTTATTTGTTTAAGAGTAATCTCTTTAAATAAACATTGAACTTGACTTCACACGCCAACATATTTTGGCCTCTTGCCAAAAACTCTATAAATTAATAATGTTACCTTCAAATTACATTAATCGCAAAATATCGATTGGATTTTGTCAAACGGATGTAAATAGCCCTAAGGTTTCTAGGGATTTAAGAAATCCATGTGATTCCCCTACTACCTGGAAATCCAATAGATTGAGTGATTTCTTTTTCACAAATTGAAATCTTGATGAAGTATTATCAATAAAATATAAGCATACAAAAATCCAATATTGTTATGATAATGAAATTTCATAACCATAATCCATTTTCTTATCAAAAAGAAAATCATATATTATCTTTTATATATGTAATTGGTTGAAACAACTCATCCCAAAGTCAACGTCGTAAGCTCAAAAGAATGTGAGTATCATAAATGAGTATATAAAACCTCCTTTTGAAAAGGTACAAGAAAAATACCTAAAATCCATCAACTCCCTATTGACCCTAAAACCAACCTCTTGAAAAGGTACAAGCAAATACCCTCATGTTTTGAGACGACATATAAATCCTAAGTTTTATAGGAATACCTTTACTAGAAACCCCCAAAGAAATGTGGGATGTCCCGAAAGGGATAATCGGGAGTACTCATGAATATGTAGTTCCTGAACTAATCGTATAGTGGAATGAAACCCACTTACTCGATTACAAAAAGGTAACTGATTTCAACAAAGAAATGTTATATCCAAGACGCGTCTCAATATCTGTGGCAATGAACTCACAGAATATGACATGATTCCTAACATTATTTTCACCTATCAAAAATATTAATGAACTAATATAAGTTGGAATGTAACATTTAGACAAACTCATCAACCTACTGCAAGTGGTTGAGAGACATAACAAGGTTCTTTCAAATAACAACACCACATATGTCGAGACAAAGAAAATTCTCGAGATCAATAATGAAAGCATTAAAGGTGGAAACAACTCCAAAGAACATAGAGTTAAAAACAATTTCACACATGTGACATTTATGCACTATGTGGATGAAACCCTAGAACGAGTTAGGGTCTTGATAAGAGTCGGGAATGATTTTTCAACATCTGGAGTATAAATACAACTACTGCCCCAAGTGATAATGGACAGTCAAATAAAAAATGCACTAAAGAGTGCTCTTGTCGAAAAGAAAACAAATTAAAAATGATCTATATCATAAGAATGATAAAGCATAGTTTTTTTTTAAATTTACTTTATAGTATTTTAATTAGTTTTTTTTGCTTAAGTAAAATCGAATATGTAACCATTATAGATGTAAAGGATTACATCAAAAACAAAATAAAACTCTCAATGTCCTTCGTTCCGTGTAGGAATGTATCGAGGAGAACTTGATTGTTTTTATGACATCTCATACAAGAAATATATTATTATTCATTAAATTAATAATTTTCCTCCAACCAAATACTTAGACGATGAACTGTCATTTTTTTATTGGTACAAGATTAATATGAACCTTGTAAAGATATTCGTATAAAATGGAAATCAACATATATACATAAATTCCAATGAATATGAAAGGAAACATATATCATGGAACTAATGTGTCAAACTAGTAGATTATTGGGTCATCGAAACATTTTTGTCAAAAAAAAAACTTTAGGGAAATGACGCATATATGTTTCGACATGACCATGTGGGACACCATGGTTATGACATAGTGATCCGTGTATTGCAAAATACACATAGACACATTCTCTTTCGAGTGATAGGCAAAACGAGGCAAATTGCAACTGTTGACTTCTGTAGCATAAGAAACAACATTGCCATCATAATATGCCCTCTCAAATACCTAAAACTTTTGTATATACCTTAATCCTTAGCTAAGACAGGAATGAGATCATCCTAAAGTTAAGGACATAATACAAAAATATTCCATTGTTACAACGAATACAAGATGATATTTATGGACATAAACATCCAGAATGTGGGCCATTAAAACTTTATGGTTCTGGTTTCGACACGATGAACACATGTCGTATTATTGTCCACATGAAATACTGCACTCCTAGCACTAGCTATACGTTTAAGGGCTCACCACTCTGCTTATTTCATCAAGTCTACATGACTTTGAATGCTGGAGAATTTACATCATAAGGATTTGATGTTAATTGCATATGTATGAGGATCAATGTAGAGTTTCTTATACCCCATGTGTATATATAAAATGGTCTCATAGAAGTTGTTGTCAAAAGAATATGATGACATCTAGGGTATTAGTAATGCGCACCAATTTACCCACATCTACCTGGGGTTATGTAATTATTATATGCAGTTTTTTTTCCGTTTTTAGACCCACTATTAGCTAACCAACCTCATGCGTACCAGTTGGTAACTGGATATGTAACACCCTAAAAATCAGAGTAAATTAAAACTTCATAAATAAGGCAATAAGACATCTGCATTGATATAAACCTCTCGAAAAAGGTGTGCCAGTCCTTAAGACTATACAAAAACCTGTACGGATTTAGAATTCATCAACAGACTGATCTAAACATAACTATCTAGATTACATCAGTTGACATCCATTAATCATCAAAAGAATGGGACTTAACAATGCCCAACTATCAACACTTTAATCAACTCAAAAATCCCCAAGACCCAACTCGTCTCTCAAAACCCGGTGCATCCCACCGCTAAGGGAAACCTGTTATACATATCATTTGAGAAAAAATGTCAGACTTAAAGCCTGGTGAGAACATACAGTTTATAAAGCTCAAAAGATATAAACATCAATATAATAAGGAAGTCTTTTCATAAAGGTTTAATTCATAAAGATAACATTTCGCCATAACCGGGCCTTTTCGGTCCAAAACTTATCATATGATGACAAAAGAACCATTTTACCAAGGATAGTGGTGTAACACAAAGTAGACCACAAATCCGAGTTATGAGCTAAACACTTGGAGTCCTCAGCAATGAACCCAGAGTCCGTGCTACGAGGTGAGATCGCGCTCCCAAGGGAAACCAATGTATACTCCTTCACTAGGATCACCATGAACCATGGCTAGTATCCGGCCTCACATAACCGTACCAAGTTGCCCCCGAGGAACATGTGATCCATAGCTACAATTTGGGGAATATAACCTCCCAACAAAACAGTCTACTCCAAAACCTAGGGATCCTCTAGTAATGGTAAGGACTCGTCACAACAACATATGTGACCAACCATAAATAAATATATGGTATAAGTACATTTTATAAACAAAATGCTATTCCCAGTTCAACTTCTGGTAAGAATGAAAAATCATTAAAATGAGTTTTTAAACATTCTTTTTACATATCCACATAATGTGCAAGTAAAACATCATTTTACTTCAATAAGGCGGAACCCGTCATTTTGGTCAAAACTGATCGGGAACCCCGAGAATCACCAAAAACTTCATTTATATCAAAATGTAGAGAACATAAAATCATACCGTAGAAATACTTCAGATTTCGTAAATAAGAGTTTTGACATGTATAAAGTTTGTAAAATGGTAGTAGGAACTCATTGGTAGGTTTTCAGAATAAAACCCGGAAAACCAGATAATGACCACGATGTAGAGGTGAAGCTTAAAACACCGACCCCTTGCTAGAAACACCGAAAACTAGCAACCAAACGAGACTTCGAAGATCGAAGGTGAAAATAGAGAGAGAAAATTTAGAGAGAGAGAAAGATATTTGAGATATGTGATAAAGAAATTTGGGAAACTGAACCTCTTAAGGCGGTCAAAGTAACTACGCGGGTTATGCCGCGACTTCGACTCGCGGCATAACTCGCCCGTGTCCCAAAAACCCTAATCATCCAGTGGGTTTCGTGGGTTGTGCCGCGACCTCTAGTCGCGGTATAACTCGCGTAGTTCTCAAAAACCCATATCCAACAGAGGGTTACGCGGGTTGTGCCGCGACCTCTAGTCGCGGTGTAACTCGCGTAATTCACTGTTTCTCCCCCAAAATTCTCAAAACTCCAAACAACATCAAACCAAACACGGAGCTAACGACAAAAGCTTAACACAAGAATAGCAAGATTACACAACGGAAATCCGGGGTGTTACAATCCTCCCCAACTTGGGAATGATTTCGTCCCCGAAATCCTAACTATTCGAAAAGATGAGGATATCTTCGCTTCATATCCTCCTCAGCTTCCCCCGTCACATTGGCTCCCCGGTGATGCTTCCACTGCACCTTGACCATAGTGACCTCCCTGTGACGCAACTTTTTAGACTTTCTCTCTAAAATGGCATCGGGCTCCTCCACACAACGGTTACCCTCGTCTACTGTTAACTCGGAGAGAGGAATGACGCTTTCCTCTTCCGCTAAACACTTCCGAAGATAACATATATGAAACGTGTTGTGTATTCTGTTCAACTCTGGCGGTAGTTCCAATTGGTAGGCTTGCAAACCCACCCATTTGAGCACTTTGAAAGGTCCGAGGAAACGGGGACTCAACTTCTCACGTTTTCCGAACCGTATAATGCCTTTCCACGGCAACACCTTAAGCATAACCCGGTCGCCCACTTGGAATTCCATCGGCCTCTTCTTCTTATCGGCATAACTCTTCTGCCGATCCTGAGCCGCTTTCAATCTTTCACGAATGCACTTGACCTTATCGGCAGTCTCTTGCACGATTTTGGGTCCGGCGAATTGCTTTTCTCCCGCTTCAAGCCAGCACACGGGAGTCCGACACTTCCGCCCATACAAAGCCTCAAAAGGTGCCATTCCGATACTCGAGTGGTAGCTATTGTTGTAAGCAAACTCCACCAAAGGCAGGTGAGTGTCCCAGCTACCCCCGAAATCGAGGTGAAGCTTAAAACACCGATCCCTTGCTAGAAACACCGAAAACTAGCAACCAAACGAGACTTCGAAGATCGAAGGTGAAAATAGAGAGAGAAAATTTAGAGAGAGAGAAAGAAATTTGAGATATGTGATAAAGAAATTTAGGAAACTGAACCTCTTAAGGCGGTCAAAGTAACTACGCGGGTTATGCCGCGACTTCGACTCGCGGCATAACTCGCCCGTGTCCCAAAAACCCTAATCATCCAGTGGGTTTCACGGGTTGTGCCGCGACCTCTAGTCGCGGTATAACTCGCGTAGTTCTCAAAATCCCATATCCAACAGAGGGTTACGCGGGTTGTGCCGCGACCTCTAGTCGCGGTGTAACTCGCGTAATTCACTGTTTCTCCCCCAAAATTCTCAAAACTCCAAACAACATCAAACCAAACACGGAGCTAACGACAAAAGCTTAACACAAGAATAACAAGATTACACAACGGAAATCCGGGGTGTTACAGGATATAAGCCTGATATTTTACATTTACGCATGTTTGGTTGTGTAGTATATGTGCCAATTGCGCCCCCACAACGCATCAAAATGGGTCCTTAAAGACGATTCGATATATGTTAGATATGAATTCCCAACTTTTATCCGCTAATTATAATCCTTGACTAGTGATCTCTTTACCGCCAGATTTGCGGGTTGTCACTTTAATGAGACAGTCTTCCCGTCGTTAGGGGGAGATAGGAGAAAGGATTTTCCATAGGAACGACAGGAAGTGCCATTGAGTATTCTCACTCTGTCTCATGTTGATCCCTAAACTTCATAATGTAAAGTTGAAGTCAAACGAATCAGACTCGATACCTGATACGTTTAATGTTATTCTAGAAGTGACAAGATCACATATACGAGCTGCAAATATACTGGCAATGTTAAAGTCCCCAAACAAGGGCACAACGCCATTGGAAAGTGCGTTGCAATCACACATAGTGGAGGTGTGGTTGAGGTCGTAGCTACCAAATGGAAGTGGTGGAAGCTACTTGGTTCGATGGATACTATTATAAAGGAAGAGAATAGTTAGGCACATCCATTTATCATCAATACACAAAACTCTCATGAAATTGTCTCTAATTATAATTATGTCCATGAATCGTCACTGGAGGACGCTCCGAAGTTAATATTGATTCTAGAGATGAATATTAATCTCAAATGAACTATGAGAGTACATATGAGTCGATGGACAGATCATATATAATCATTGATGATTTATTCGCATATACGATGGCTCATAAGATGATCGAGCACGACGACATCGAACCAGACTCAGTTGAATAATATCAACAAAGAGCATAATGGCCTAAATGTAAAGAAACAATCCAGAAAGAATTATATTCTTTGACAAAGGATCGGGTATTTGGTAAGGTAGTGCTAACCTACCAAGTGTAAAGCCCGTAGGACATAACTGAGTCTTTGTCAGAAAGCGTAACGAGAATAATGAAGTCCTAATATGTAAGACTCTCCTTTGGTGCAAGGTTTCTCACAACGCCCTGGATTGACCATGAGGAGACTTACTCTCTCATGATGGATGTTATGACATCCGAATAGTTTGTTAGCCTAGTAGTTTTCGAAGGACTGGAAATGCAACTCATAAATGTGGCTACCACATATCTCTACGGGGATCTAGATTTAGAGATATATAAAAGTACTTGATGATATTACATTACCAAAATCAAGTAACTCTAAACCACGAAATGCGTTTGCAATAAAGTTGAAACACCCACTTTATAGATTAAAGCAATCTAATCTATAAAGGATATATAAGAATTAATGGAATCCATGATTGGGAAAGGATATATAAAAACGATGAACTGTTCCCTTGCGTATTTATTATGGAAAACAAATTCCAAATTTTCAAAGTAGCTCTATATGTCAATGTTATGAACATAATAGGCACTCTTGATGAAATAAGAGGAACCACAAGCTACTTGAAATCTGATTTTGAGAGGAAAGATCTTGGGAAAACTTGGTTTTGTCTAGATATTTGAGATAGGACACCGAGTTTGTGAAATATTAATTAATCGATCGCATATGTCCAGAAAATAATCAGGCAATTTAATATGGACAAAGCGCATCCGGTTAGCACTCCCATGATCGGTCGAAGTGTCGGATATAAGGAAAGATCCATTTCGTCAAAAGGATGATGACGAAATATGTTGGGAGTTGGAATTCCCTATCTAAGTACAATATGCACATTATTGTACTTAGCACAATACACTTGACCGTATATTGTATTTTTCAGTGAATTTGTTAGCTAGATTTAACTCAGCGCCAACACAACGTCATTGGAATGATATCAAATTAATCTATTGAAACCATTGACATAGACTTATACTTTCCCTATAGAAAGAAAAATGAGATTGATAATGAAACTTCAATACCTACTTATAATGTAAGTAGCAAAAGTACTAGCTCTTATAGAAAAACACCAAATAATGTCTTGGTATGTCTTTGCTGATATTAGGTATCTGTCTGACCAATACAAAGATTGTTCCCAAATTGGATAAATAATTACCACAAGGAACACGCCGATTGTTTGGAAGTGAATTAAGCAATCATTTGTAACTACCCCTTGAACTAATCCAATAATATTACTCCCCATGATAATTAAATAATGTATATGATTAAGGACTATCATTGCATATATTAGAGGAGCTAGTAATTCTATGTTCAACCAGTATCCTACTTGCATATATGGAAATAATGCATCATGTAACGAAGAAATGAACATAAGATTCATCAAATATTCTGCTTAAGTCTTATATAATTAGCAATAAGAAAACTCTCATCGAGATTCAATTGAATCAAGTAAGATGTCAAGAGAACATGACACATTTTACCAAATCATTACCTAAAACCATATATTGGGAAACATGTAGAAAGCAAGTACAAATGTTTTCCAAACTCCCTTGATTAATGCACGAATCAGGGGGAGTAATAGACAAAAGGGGGAGTCTACTATATTTGTGAAGTTGGTATGTTGTGCTCTTTCCTTCAACCAAGGTTTTATTTTTCCCATTGGGTTTTGTTCCTTGGTGTAAGGTTTTAGTGAGGCAACTGTTTATATACCATCATGCTTTCCTAACTCTCATGATTAATGTATGAATCTAAGATAAAACTAGACTGAAGAAAAAGTCTATATATTGCAAAGAAACTGGTGCGTTGTACTCTTTCCTTCGTCCTATTTTTTATCCCACTGGGTTTTTATTTTGACGTAAGGTTTTAACGAGGCAACAATTGTGCACCATCACTCCTTTGACTCGGCACAAGGGGGAGTGTTGTAGGATTATGTGTCATCATCAAAAGGAAATGATTGATGTAATATTTTCCAAGTATTAGAAGTTATCATAATGAATGTTTCATTTTCTTTGTAAACTTCTCCCTATTTAAAGGGCTTATGATTAATGAGAATTACAAATTTCATTGTCTCTCTATTATGTTGTTATTCTGTTTCGTTTTTTCTTTAACAAAATACAAATTATTAGTACAAAGTACCATCATTTTATGTAAGATTTTAAAAATATCTTAATTTACAAGTATCAAAGCACAATATACTATTACTACTGCATGCTTCTAACACCCATCAATTTGGTATGTGCAGAGTCTTCCTTTTATGCAGACATTTTCATGTATCACTATTAATTAATATATTATATTAATATAATTTGTTTTAATTATATTATTAAATATGTAATTGGTTATTTTTTCTAGATGTCATTAAAATATATAAAATATATAAAATAATCATTGAATTCTAACAAAATACTTAATTTTTTTATATAAAAAACATTATATTATTAAACCTAAATTAAACAAATTTATAAAACATTATCACTTTCTCAAAATCATCCAAAATCGTACTGATAATCGAGAAAAAAAAAACATTAAAATCGTGATGTATCTCGCTGCATTGCGCGAGTACGCTTCTAGTTATTATTAAACTATCGAAGAAAAACTCTTAAAAACAAGTTTTTTTGTATTACGTAATTTATAAAACTATATGTTTGAATTCATAACTAACTGATAAACATATTATCAAAACAAGATAAATATCTCAGAATATATAAGATAATCATTGAATTCTAATAAAGTACTTAATTTTTTTTATATAAAAGCATTATATTATTAAGCGTAAATTAAATAAAAAGTTAGGGACTACCACCGTAGATAGTTTACATTAGGGACCAAATCCAAAATTTAGGTAAACCACAGGACCAGTGTAATTCACTCTTTTATTAATTAATTTGAATTATATAATTATGGTTACAACTTATCTTTATTTTACTCCATATTTAACTCAATTTCTCTCTCCTTCTATCTAAAAAAAAATCCGGCCACCACCACCATCATCTCCATCGTCATCACTACACCGGCGACCGAGAACCACCACGGTTCTCCACTACTCCATCCGATGACTGTCGTGTGCCACCGCCTCCATCGCCACCCCAGGTATCGTGACCTCCTTCCCCGAATCTCTGACGAGTTTATGATTTTTCAAGTTCATACAATGTTTGTTCGAATTTCATAAACTGTTTTTTTTATTTTCTAGTTTCATAAACGGTTTCATTTATTTTCATAAACGGTTTCATATATTTTTCTCCCATATAAATAATCATATTTTTAAGTTTCATATATTTTTTCTCTCATATGAATATTCTGATTTTTTTCGAAATAATCATATATTTTTTAAGTTTCATATATTTTTTCTCCTATATAAATAATAAGTTTTCAAGTTTCATACATTTTATCCGATATGAATAATCCGTGAAAATTTTAAAAAAATTATGAAACCAAAAAAACAGTTTATATATGAAAGTAGAAAAAAATTATGAAACTCGCCGGTAATAGAGATCGAGGTCGCCGGAGTGGAAGGAAGTCATCGGAAGTGGGAGGACGTCATCGGAAGTGAATGGTGACAGTGGATTGTGTGTGTGTGAGAGAGAGAGAAGGAGAGAGGGAGAGATAATTAAGGAAGAGATAATTAATGAAGTTAATTTTTTCCTAAAAATACGAAATATGTAAAAAGACATAAATGCTCTGGTTTGTATTGTTTGTAACCTTTAGAATGTTTGCAAATGAAGGTGTCTCTCTCTCTCTATATATATATATGTGTGTGTGAGAGAGAGAGAGAGAGACCTGCACAAAAAATTCCAACCCATCCTCCGTCATCATCGTCTTCCTCACCGTCAACCAGTCTCTGGTCGTTCTCCCTCATCGTCAACCATAGTGTTGTAATCACCACATGCAGGCCACCTGTAACATCCCGCCTACCTCGACAACAATATTGTCCGCTTTGCCCTTGGATTTAACCAACGTGTAGCGCACGGATTTGTTTCTGGCGACCTGGTGAGAAACTTCCCAGGGGGTCACCCATCCTGGGACTACTCCCACCCAAGCACGCTTAACCACAGAGTTCCCAGAACCTGACGTGCTTGTGACCCCAAAACGCGTTGTTGTTAGGAAGGCCAAGATATTACTTATAACACCCAGCATCACTCCTGTCCACGGCCGATATGGGATATGCCTAAGGTGTTACACCACCATTCCTCTGTCTTCTCATCTCCATCGCATTACTCTTTCCAGTTTCCACCATCGCTCATTCTTGGAACATACACGACCGAGTCTCTTGTAAAAATCTCAAAGAGTCAGGTATAACATAACCCATATGATGAGAATACATCCGGTAATCTACAGACTCTTTTAGTTTATGTATTCACCTTACTGTCTAAAAAGGGGGAGACTCTTAAGATTGATGTAATGTTTGGCTTTAGCTACCAGGCTTGTAGGGAACGTACTCTTTGCTCCTATCACAGTTTAATTTTTGTGTCAACATTTCTATACGCTTTCCAACACACAGAATGCATCTAACATTTTCAATCTTGATATAGCTTCATTGCCCACCCTTGGATAACGTGGTGTTGGTAACTTTATGCAATATCACATCGTAAGAAAGTTATCAAAATCGTTGGTGTCTAATATGAGAAACAATAAACTTCCTTTTTATTAATGTGTCAATGAGGAGGAGATGTTTAAAAATGCGTGTTGAGTTTGTATAAAAATATAGGTGTCGACTGTGGAGGATGGTATGGAGATGTTTTAAGATTAGAGACGAACCCAAAAGAATATCATTGTGGTTGCACCCTCGCACACAACCAAACAAAATTATAGCATCCTTAAGAGCCATAAGCAAAATTACAACACGACCGGAAAATATACCAAAATATAAACAAATTAACCTACAAAGTTCATAATTAACCAAAAAAAAAGTCTAAAAATTAACCCCAATTAACTCTAAACAAATAACTCCAAAGTCTACATAGATGGTCAAATATACGCAAAATAACCCTAAAAAGTTGGTTAACATGTTATTATGTAACACTATTACATCAATATAAACAAATTAACTTTAACAAAAAAAAAACACTAATAAAAATTTATATTCAAGTTAAATTGTATGAAAACAATAGTTTCACCTGATTATTCACGTTCAGTTTTATTCGAAAAATTCAAACAAACAATTAACGACAAACATCGAGACAAATGTGTATTTAATAATGATTAAATATTGCATTTATCATGCACATATTATATTCAATATTTGACTCATTTCGAAGCTATCGACGAAACATTTTTAATGGTGTAATTTGTAAAAAAAAATACATATTTTTAGTGTATTTTAGCTAAAAATTAATCAATTAGCTAATATGGTATGGGTATAAAATAAAAAAATAAAAAGGAAAGGATGTAAACTAAACACATTAAAGTGTTTAAAGGGTGAAAACTGTGACCTATTATCAAGCATTTTCTTCAACCGCTCTATTAAATTTTCATATATTACCCTAAAAGTTTTAAAGTTCATGGTTTTATCCTACAAAAAATTTATGGTTTTATCCTACAAAATTTTATGGCTTCACTCTAGGAAATATATGGTTTCACATGTAAATACCTTAAAAAAATTACACTTAACACCCGAAAATTTATGGTTGCACATCAACCACTCCTTAAAGCATAAATCCACCCATGTTTAAGAGAGAGGGAGAGAGAAAAAGTATGAGTTGCAAGTTATTAAAGAGAGAAAAATAGAGGAAGGAAGAAAAAAGAGGAGTTGCATGTTATTAGATAGAGAAAGACAGATATATGGGTCAACACAATGGTAGGGTGAAGTAGTCGGGTACGTGTCACTTTAGAGGTGGAAGTATATAATGAATTTTTTAATTAATATGAAAAGACTTAATTACCCCCGAGTTAACAATGAGTTTTTGATGGTGTTAGTGACGGGGACCCAGTTCGTAACGAAATGAAAATCATAGGAATATCTGGTGTACTTATTTCAAAATATGGATCATATCCAGATTTTGAGTGTAACACTCTAAATTTTGTTAAGGGAATTTCTGCAAGAAACAGTGGATGTCGCGAGTTGCCGCGCGGGTTAAGTTGCGACACAAGTCGCGACATGCACTGTCCGCATGAAGAGACAGGGGATGTCGCAAGTTACCACGTGGGTTAAACCTGCAGCACAACCCGCGAGATTGGCCTGACGAATTTAATAGGGTTTTCAGCACCATTTCTCATTCATTATCCAACCACATTTTCTCTCAAACACTCTCTTCATTTATTTCTCTCCAAAACCAAACCCTAACCATTTCAACCACCAATCTACCACATTTATTGCAAGAATCAAGCATCATCAACCAAAGATTTCAACCCAAGGTCTCAAGCTTCAAGATCATCTTCTTCATCCATCCATTTCTAGGGTTTCTTCCAAGTTTCTAGGATTTTGCTACAAAACCTAGATAGTGAGCTTTCTTTACTAAAATTTTTAAATGGGATACATATCTTGAATGCTTACTTGTATTATTTCATATACATGTACAAATCTGATCACCTGATAAGTTTGACCTAACTGCTACTTGTATGATATTTGGGGGTTTTTGCTATGGGTTCACATGTGGAATTATTGAGTTTATTTATATTGTTATTATTGGGTATGATGGCGTTATATCATGGAATTTGTGAAGATTATTGTTAAATATTCATGTTTGGGTGTTTTTTTTTGGGAAGGAGTATCCTAGACCACTTTGAGCCCGGACTAATCTCCGAAAAACAGGCCTATGGCCCGCGGGCATTCATTCTGTGGCCACAAGAATGACACCAGTGCCAATATTTGGCACAAATGCTGCGTGTGAGGCTCGAACCCGGGCAACCGCTATGAAGTCCCCAGGCTCTTACCACCACGCCACACCCTTGTGGTTATGTTTGGGTGTTTTAGATTTAACATGGGATGGAAATCATGAATAGTATGTATACGTATCTTAATGATGCGGGATATGTATGGAGATGAATAATATATACATGTATCTTGTTGATGCGGGATATGTATGGAGATGAATACTATGTATATGTATCTTGTTGATGCGAGATATGTATAGAGATGGATAGTATATATGTATATATATATATATATATATGTTGGATGAACCGTGAGTAGGTGCCACGGGGACGGCGTGTCGGGCCTTTGGGGTGTTGTCATACGAACAACATCAAGGTACATTGACTTGAGGTAAACCTCATTGGTGTCATGGACCTCCCCCATTGATTATAGTATGACCAAGTGGACTGAGTCGTTATTAATGCTTTATCATGTCTCTTGAATATCATGCCATGCTTTTGTGCAACTCACTAGGCCCGTTTGGCCTAACACTTGTTTGGTTGATGTGTATCTCAGGTTCTAGCGGCGCGACCGCCAAGAAGGTCTAGATGATTTAGATGCGAGTTTGGGGACATTTTTGGGACGCCCAATATAGAAAGCTTATTTTTAGATTGGTTAACAACTTTGATTAATCTTGTTCCTAGATAGGATTTAGATTAAAGGGTTGTTTTCCCTCATATTGTTATACATTACAAACTTGTAATCTTAACAGACGTTTATCGTCTCCCTTTTTGGGATGAGCTCATGCTATGACATATTTCGTTACCATGTTTCCCTTTTATGGAAATTTCTGTTTATTCCAATTTTTGGTGTTCCAACTAGAATCATCATCATGCCCATATATGCATACATTTAACATATCAAGGTACCCACATTATGTATCTATGAGACAAATCCCAAATAATGATACATATAACAATAGTCATGGACATGGCAAATCACCCATATATATATATGCATCTTCCAACTATTATCATGAAGAATCCCCAAACATTTGAATACATAGAGATAAAGTAACAAATAGGAGATTATGATGTGTATCTAGTTTTAACAAAGGGTTAGTAAACTCACTATCTAGGTTTTGAACCAAAACCTAGAAAATAGATGAAATGGAGAAGAATGAAGTATTGAGACTCCAAACACTTGATTGCTAGGTCTTGAATGCACCCTTTAAGTAGTTGATAAGATACTTGTAAACCCCCAACAACCTCTATGTAATAAATGAAGTAAGAGAGTGGAGAAGTGAAGAAAATCGCCCCAAAATGCTCTCAACCAAACCCTAGTTCTGATTTTTGAAGTTATGAAGTGAATAGGAGTTGAAATGGTGTTTTAAATCGACCAGACCACCCGGGCGATAGTGTCCGGCGATAGTGCCAAGGGCACTATCGCGAGTCACATTCGCGAACCCAAACGCACCCTCGGTACATCCTCCGCGAGTATGCCCGGCGATAGTGACAATTGTCACTATCGCGTGTCACTATCGCGAAACTCCCCCCCACTCACGGTACATTCTTAGCGATTGTGCCCGGCGATAGTGACAATGTCACTATCGCGTGGCACTCTCGCGCCAAACCCAAAACGGCCCGAAAACTTAACCAAAATCGAAAACGAGCGCGAGGTCTAAACACATGCATCTTTAGTACTAACCAGATAACATCATAGCATTAAAATAAGGTTCATAAGCATATAAAGGTTCGTATTTCCAGATAAACACAATTTATGTATTAAGGGAACAAATACTTACCTTGAGAATTTCCGGGTGTTACACAAGCAACATCCCTAAATTGAGAACAAAACCCAAATGCTAACTAAGCAATTTTGGAGACGACGATGTTGGTGGCTGAATGAACTCGAATAAAGCAAATCACACACTTTTTTTTTTGAAGAAAAGAATGAGAAATAGGTTGTAAGAGTGTTAAGGCCGTTTATCAAATGCTTACTGGCAATAGACATGGCACTTGCTTACCTTATCGTGTAATTCTCGATCATCAAAATAGATTATTGGTAAGTGTTCTAAACCCGATAAGCACATACTGGGTAAGAGTCTTTTTCCTCATTTACCGGGTAAGACTCTTAGTCCTTGCTATGCCTCTTACCGGGTAAAATTCTCGTTTTTTTATGCTCAATCAATAAGGTAATTGATATTGGTAAACACTTACATGATAAGTGTTTGGTAAATGACCCCTTAATACGAGAGATCAATCACTATGGCTAGGATTAATTTCCGAAAGAAACAATTTCACCGTCCATGGCCAAAATGCATTTCGTGATAACTTTTCTTCTAGGATGGGTTTTCACGTGATTGTATCAAGACAACATCTCATGGAAAAATATAAATAATTAATTAAAAGTCAAATGGAAGGTTAAAAAGATAAAATGGCACCTAATGTCATTTTATCTCATGCGAGCTGTCACTAACTAATATAGCAAAATTTGGCCAACTTGGCCTTGTTCCTTACACGCAGACTGCGTGGGACAGGACGGGACAAAAAAAAAAACAGTCTCATGTTTGGTATGCCATGAGACAAAAATCACATAGGACAAAAATCAGATTTCATAGGATAAAACTTACGTTTTTTAGTTCCACCAAAATAGGTGGAACAACATGGAACTAAATGTAAGATTACAATATTACCCTCTTTCAAACATATGATTTTAAACCTAAACTAAACGTGGAACAAACAGTTAGTCCCGTCCCGTGTGGTCCCATCCCTTATAGTCTGCGTACCAAACGCTACCTAAAAGTGTAGTGTAGGCAAAAGAACGAACTTGTATCGTTAAAAAATACAACCTTAATTAAGGGTAAGTTTTGTTAAACATTTCAAAAGATGGATGAGTTCGATTAGAAATCCCAAACCACGGGGACTAAAAAGGTAAATCACTCTTATTATATTTGAATCCTTATACGAAACGGTTATCGAGCGGAAAAGATCGAAGGGATAAAAAATCTCCCATCATCTACTCCCCCGTATAAACCCTAAAAACAAAATCAATTTATGCTCCTTTTGATAATCGATTCCTTGTTCCCTCTACTATATCTGGAACGTTTTCAGAAAACTTTGTGTTTTTGAATTTTTTGCATTTCAAATATGGAAACGGTGATCACGCTCCATGAATGGCGATTCCTACTCAGCTCTACCCGGTTACCACCTAGGGTTACAACAATTGCATTTATGGTTACAACAAAGGTAAGCATTTCATTCATTCTTGTGATGGCTACAAGTTTGTGTTGAGAAGCCACCGGTGATTAAAGAAATGGAGGTGGCACCACAGAAAAAAAATTGAAGTATGGGAAGCCATTGTAGTCTACTAGCTTTGTGTTTGACACATCTTTTTCGAAATTCAGAACTGAATGTTATGTTTAGGAGCTTTTCATGGTCAGAATCATCCTCGAAATTTTTGTACACGAGGAGGGTATGTTAAATTCTTACAACATTTAAAAGGGTTTCTGTCAATTTTGTAATTTGAAATTTGATTGAAATAGATAGGATTGGGGAGAGTGTTGTGGAAGGAGTAACTTATCTACAACATTCTAAGTTCTTTATCTTTTATAGAACATTTTTCCTTAGACAAACTTTTTTTTAACCCAATAGTTTTTCTACGAAACATCTTACGTGATTGAATATAGGCCAAAACTAAAAAAATACTCTCCTTATTTAGACAACCAACCATAGATTATGAAAAGTCATCGACCATAACCGGTTATTTATGGACTCGACTACTTCACATTTCCATTTGTAGTGGTCTTCAAATATTAGTTGTTTAGAATCCATCATAGGTTACTTTCAGCGTCACTTGGGAGAAATTTCAGTAGTCTTTAAACCATGGGCAGCCAATGTGATTGCATCAATTGGCTATAAGGAGTTAATCTCTATATCCATCCAGAGGTGAAAGTTGAACAATTTATATATTCATATGGAAATAAACTTACACCTGATAATTGTTACACTCTTGATGGTTGTAGAGTACCACATGGGGATTAGGACATAAAACTCTAATATTCTTTTCTTCCGCTCAGTATCTAATATGATCGATCTTTCATATATGGTTTCTGAACTCATTGCTTCTTAATGTTTACTCAGAATATGGAGCTCTCTATGGAGTTACTGGACTACTTTCACTTGATAAATTGAAGGTTAGTTTTGTGCCTTTCCTGTTCTCTTTCTCCTGTTTTATGGAACCTTTTGAATGTTTATACATTTTCTTTGTACGATGGTTATGTATGATTGCATTCTTTGTAGATACACACTACTAATAAGTGATATGTGTTCCTATTCACGTTGTGACAGGGACTAATGTATCAAGATAGAACAACCATATGTGATCAGGTCTTGGAAGTTGATAGAAAGAAAGTTGTCCGTGACAACCAAATATGCCATGTTGATGCCTTACAGAGTTTAACTTTCTTCAAAGAGTTCGTGAAACAACAAGAATGAGGAGTCATTAAGCTTCGTGTCAGAGTTCCCTAGGTATTTTACCCTTCTGCATCTTACCGGGCGGGCCGTTTACTAAGCTAAACGCTTACGGGTCACCTACCTTACTGAGTGAGCATAGGAAGGACCAGAAATTTTACCCGGTAGGAGGCAAGGCAAAAAGAGTCTTATTGGACAAGTAGAGTAGTGCTTATTGGTGATAGATGCTTACCAACAATCTATTTTGATAGCTGAGAATGTTTTTTTTAAAGGGTATCCTAGGCACAGCCTAGATAATCCCTGGCAATTTTTTACTGTTAAAGCGACAGCGCTGGATAAATCCCAGTGGCCACACATAAACCCCATTGGGCACACAGGTTGCGTACGCCTGGATTCAAACCCGGGGTGGATGGGATATCCCACCACATCCCCCACAGGTTTGGCCAGTACGCCACAAGCCTTGTGGTTGATAGCTGAGAATGTTATCCGAATAGGTAAATAAGGATGGTAACTTTTGTTGGTAGATGCATATCCATTGAGTAGAAAACCAATGTATCTAATTGTGCAGGTAATGGTCCAAGAAAGATGGTGCAAGAGCCAGGACAGGAAGCAAGAAGGTGGGTGATGACTTTGGCATCTGGATGGTTGACTTTTCTTTTTCCTTTTTACATGTTGTAGATAGATTTGTCATTTGTATTTATAGAATCGAAAATGTTAATTTTATAATCTTTTTACTGTGGCAAATAATAGTCGGTTATATTTTTATGTTTTGATTGTCAAGAATTGGTATGGTTGAAAGAACAAAAATTGTAACTTTATTTTTTACAAACATAATGAAATGATAATCTTAAGTAGATGTCTATGTCTCAATTAAGCAAAAGATGGAAGCAAGTTTTAAGGGATTGTTTGGCAATTGCTGAATGATTTAGTACAGAATGATTAAGCGGTCAGAATGATTAAGACTGACCACAAGTCGGAACATCCGACGCTTCAATTCCCAAGGACTTCCTTAGTCCCTAAATACAACTCCTTTATCCTACAGGGTTTTTAAATTTACAGGCCCAATGAGTTCAAGGTTTTCCAACTAGTATGCCAATTTAAAACTTATAAAACTTTCAAACACATAAGCTTTTTAACGATTAAACGTGCGGTACAAATACACTACGTTAATAAAGACAATAATAAAACATGCGCAAAAATTTACACTATATATGTGAAAATAGGTTCTTGCACCACAACACGTGCAAATAAAGGTCTGAACAACTCCAAAAGAGAACTCATAATTTTAACTTTAAAATTCTGCCTCTTTAATCAAAAGACGTTGTGACATAAATATATCAACAACTCTATCTGCAACGGTTTTTCTCCAAAGCTCGAAAGAATGACGGGAATGCAAATAAGATTTCAAATCGAGTTTAAAGCTTTAAGCCGAATAGATAAACACATTTAACCGGAATAGAAATTTCAACGACAAGAATGCCGCTAACTCGATAAATGCTTTGCGGAGTCTCTAACAGTAAAAGTTAATGATTGAAATCTGATCAGAACAAAAGTCCTGTTTGAAATAACATAAGTCTTCTATATCTTTACTCACACCAACGTTATAATTAAAACCAAATGCAAGATAGTTTACGACGATGGACATTGTATAAAACCCAAGGATAATTCACATAATAATGAAATTCTCAAAATAACATGTGGAATGACATCAATTAACAATGTTCATAAAATAACGCACACCATAATGCACAAGTGCATGATCCCAAAATTATTTATGCGACGCAAAATAACGTAAGATGGGACACCATAAATTCAACTGAATTTTCGCAAAACTCAATAATGCTAAAATCAAGCGGTGTCAAAATTTTCGTTTCTCAACAAAGTGTAAAGAAGAACGATAATATGCTTTCAATATTAAACTTTTAGGAGTTTCCTCCTTTGACTGAAATGAAAGGTAAAATGACACCTTACAAAATTTACATGGGACATGACGCTAGATAAACTCGCAAGTTTAAATGGGACAAAATGTAAAACTCACGCATAAGAGACCTCGTATAAAACAGTACACCATGAAATTTAACAAACTCGCACAAACTAAAAATTCTCAAGAAATTCCGACTCAAAACGTGAGATTAACCTTTCCTTTAAAACCATTGACATACGTGGAGGTGATCCAATGTCTAGGTTATAATCTCATAGTTACTTGCCCAATACCCAGATGACATTAAAACATGGACATTACAACATCCGAAAATAACGTTAAGCACGAGGCGTGCAAAAGGGAGCCTTTGATAACTATTTGCAATTACGTGCAACCAACAATTTCAAGTATGCTTAAGCTCACAGTTTCGAATCTGATGCATGTTAAATGCTTTACCAAAACTTTATAATATAAACCGCTTTTTGTTTTACGAACACAAGAAACAATTTATGTACCTTTATTTCAGAAATAAATTTAGTGCATGAATTTGATCGACACTTGGCATCATAGGACTACACTTCCCAATAGCCCGACATACTATTGTCATCCGGATGCTTCAACATCTTAAGACAATCACCAAGGAGTTCATAGGTTCACTTTACTATTTCTTCTCGTATAATGTTAATCACAAGCCTATGGTTCTAAACCAACCAATAATTTCGACTCAAGATGATCAACTTAATAATTTCCTCGTACTTAACTATCACTTCCCAGTGACATTGATATAAACGTCAATCCTTCCTTAGCTAACTCGCTTAGGAACTTTCTCACTACCCCAACGGTCATCGTATCAAGGTAGCGCAAGTGCACACATGTAGCATGTAGGTTCACCATAACACTGGCCAGGTGCTATTATGAACGTACCGTACATGACCATCCTTGCGACCCTTGACAATTTTCCCGTTTCTAGCGACTAGTCAACCTCAAAATATCTTATCTTAAGGTACTGTGCAACTTCACTTACAATCACTTATAAGAACGCTAGTTTGAGTCTAGGCATACAAAGATCAATACCTAAATCTCTCAAACTTAAGCTCTGATACCAACTTGTAACACCCTCAAATATGTAAATAGCAACTTATTTAAAATTTTCTAAATACATCAACAATTACATTGAACTACAAACATAAATTGAGAATCAACCTCAATACTCCCATTCATCCTATACATTCATTCTATCAAAAGGACGGGTATTACTAAACCTTACAACAATACTATCTTCAATCCTGCGGAAGACTTAATACCCAAGCATAGTCACTATCTCCAAGCTGAACCTGATGCACATGCCGACAAATAAAAAGGTTAGGCTTAACGCCTAGTGAGCTCAAGAGTTTTAACATTAATAAATATATCTTTAAAAGCAAGGAAACCAGTTTAGAGCGAGATCATTCGAAATACAATACTTTAAATGAAACAACACATTTTCCCATAATATGCACTTTTAAAGACAACGCTTCAAAGCAAACATTCTTTATAAAACGATGCAACCCAGAACTCACCCAAACTGGGGTCATAGTTCGACATCCCAATTTATAAAAATGTAAGTGATACTTCATATCCCAAAACTCGGGTGGGACATAATACCCGACCCTTAATTAACGGAAACAATCCATATAAATATGATGCACCATTAAAACATGGAATCGAAGCTCAATACTCACACGGCCATAAAATGGAATGAAATCCAAATATTAAAGCATGGACAATTAAATATCCAAAATAACAGCGGGCCGACAACGGGGGGTACCCGTATCCGTTGAGAGCGGAGGAACACGGAAGTATGCCACTCAACAACGTTGATCATATGACACTTCACGACACGCAAGCCCAAGTGTCCCTACGAATCCTTTCAAGCTACACCAAAGAGACAGCTGACCTTAGCGAAATATTAACGGGAATACCGCTCAAAGGCCCGACCCAAGGGGGATACAACCACGGCATTGCCCCACATGGCGGAGGTCCCAAAACGCCCATCAAATGACTACAAAGACGCCATGATAGCACAAACCGGACTCAGCCCTCCTAGTGTACACTTGAAAGGACAAGGTCATAACACATGAGTCCCGGAGTCCAACCCCGTACCACCCAATTGACCATCAAATAAGACTGACTTACGTGCCTATGGATCCAATGCAACACAGTCTAAAAATACACGACTACTCATGAATGACTAAAGCACTCGAGCCAGTAATTATAATAAATATGCAATAAAATGCAGTGAGACGTAAACCATGAATTGGACTCTACATCGAGCCATTAAAACCGGACAAATGTCCTCAAGACTCTTTTAAGCCAACACCAAGCTAAAATACTCAAAATCCATTTGACCAATAATCACCGGTCCCCAAATAATGAAATATCTTTAAACAACTTTCATGAAGACCCATACCTCAAAGACGTGATTAACCAAAAATTCCACACGAAATGGGACCAAAGATTTTCCAAAGGGGTTTGTGAATGCAAATATGCTAAAATGCATATAACATGAAATAGACTTCATTTGTACAAAAATCACTAAAGATGCATAAGTCATGAAATGGACTCTATTTGTACAAAATTGCTAAGAACCCAAATACGATTTTATGAGGTTAACTCAACCCAAGCTTACCAAATATGAACACTTATCAAAATACTCACACTTTGACAAATAACCAAGTAAACACACTTTTACTTCAAAATACGCATTTTGGCATGTACACCGTTTTAACAAATCAACTTGAACTCACATTGATAGATTTAGACTAAATCTAGGTTTTACCCAACGAGCTCTTTTTACGGCCACTTGAATCCTCAAGCCGAAAGCTTCCAAAATCTAGATCCATACATTTCAAACCATAAACACCCAAAACTAAACATTTAGAAACATTCTCCAAACACAAAAATACCAAGATCCCAAACAAGATCAAAAACCCTAAATTCTCCAAAATCATCAAATCCAAGATTTAAGGTATCGAACCTTAAGAAGCCACCAATGAAGCTTTCATAACCTTAATACAAGAAAACTTACCCTTGAAGACGATGAGATTTTCGAGAACACCCAATCCAACACTTTAACCCGAGCTCCCAACCGATGAACTTGATGAGGAAGATGAAGAGGAAGGTTTTGTGGTTCAAGCTCCCAACTAGCTAGATGATTAAGAATCACGTGGTAGGAAAAGGAAAAACCCCCAAAATGGGTTAGGATTCAGTTTTAGGGTTTGAGAGAGAAAGGGAAGAAGAAGGTAAGTGAGAAATGAGAAATGGGCTGATTTTCGCGACTTAACAGCCTCTTTAGCCCCCACGCGCGACAATGACAAGGCGACTATGCCCTTGGCATAGTCGCGGGGCATAGTCGCCCGCTTCTAAGGGCTCGCGGTACACCACCCGCGATTGTGACACGGCGACAGTGTCGCCCAAGACTCCCCGAGTCCCAAAATCTGGCTTCTTCTATGCCGACGTTCTCAAAACCCTTAGGGACTTTAAACAACGCATTTCCAAACAAAGCCCCACTGATTACAAGTCACAGAAATGTCCGGGTGACATTTACTTACCGAAATTTACGGGTGTTACACTACCCGGATCAACCAAAATGTAAAAAGGATTATCATCAAAATAACCGGTCATCCTCATTGTATGGAATTTATGGTTTTCACTTAAAGCTTCCATTGATATATTAACAAGCTCAAAGAAATTATCCTTTTCAAGTTTTTCCTCTTCGTCCTCATCTATGCCCGGAATCTCAATTGAAAACAATTGCGTTTGTTTCAACCCACATTTATGCCCCTTTTCATACGATTGATCACAAAAATAACATACACCCTTGATTTGTTTTTCCCTTCTTTCAGTAGTCGATAAAGTTTTCTTTACAGAATTTAATTTGAAGGCAGGAGGAGGAGTAGGTAGAAGAGCAGGCAAAGATTTAGACACCGGTTCTGAATTTTTGGCCACAAAAGACTCAAGATTATAGCATAGGAGAGAAGCTTCAAGGGAATCTTCTTGATGTCTAGCATACTTCACTGCTTCAGCTAATGTTGAAGGCTTAAAGGCTCTAACAAAGGGCTTTAACGTTGATTTTAAACCACCAACAAAGCTATCAAGAAAATAAGAATCAGGCAGTACCTGGTTCTGTTGAAGCATAAGGGATCTCATATTTTCAAATTCATCAAGATAAGACTCGATGGTGCCTGTTTGTTGTAATTTGTTAAAATTTTCTACTACATTTGCCCCAATCTCATCCTTGAATCTTGCAGACAGATCAACAATGAACTCAGACCAATCAACATTCCTTCTAACAGCCAGGTAACTGGTTACCCAATTTTTAGCTTTATCCACCATGTTTAAAGAGACCAAATCAACCTTTTGGTCTTCAAGAATTTTGCACAGATTGAAATACTTGTTACATTTCTTTATCCACATTCTTAAATTATTTCCATAAAATTTTGGAAAATCAAGTTTAGGCACGTACCCAAGAACCCTAGCCTGATTAAGGGTTGCCACAACAGGCCCTGCATCGTGTAACACCCGATTTTTTTTGTAAGTGATCTTCCGTCCTTCGTTGGTAATCTCTCCGCCTATCTTTTGGGTGGAAAATGTTGTGCTTTTGAACCTTGAGTCGACCCATGCCAGAATCGCGAGTTTTCGGCCAGTTTAGGCTTCGGTACAGTTGGCGCGATAGTGACATGAGTCACTATCGCGTGGCACAATCGTCGGTGTACCACGAAACTCACGGTACAATCTGCGCGATAGTGACTCACGATAATGACCTTGTCACTATCGCGTGGCAAGGTCATGTGCGACGTCTGGTTCACTAAAAGTCCGAATTTTCACCATTTCTTCTCATTTCTCATTTCTATCTTCTCCCCTTTTCTCCCCCAAACCCTAAAACCGAACCCTAACCTACTTTGGGGGTTTTTCCTCCCCAAACCCCATGATTCTCCACCCTCTAACTAGTTGGGATCTTGAACCACAAAACCTCCATCTTCATCTTCATCTTCCTCATCAAGTTTAACGGTTGAGAGCTCGGGTTGAAGAGTTGGATTGGGTGTTCTCGGAAAGTCTCATCATCTTTAATGGTAAGCTCTCTTGAAATAAGGTTATAAATGCTCCATTGATGGTTTCATAGAGTTTGGTTTCTTAAATCTCGGATCGGATGGTTTGGAGAAATTAGGGTTTTGATCTTGCTTGAGATTTTGGTATATAATGTTTGGAGAATGTTTCTAAATGGTTGAATATGGGTATTTATGGTTTGAAATGTATGGATCTAGGTTTTGGAAGTTTTCAGCTTGAGGATTCAAGTGGCCTTCAAAAGAGCTCGTTGGGTGAAACCTATATTTAGCCTAAATCTAGCAAGGTGAGTTCAAGTTGATTTGTTAAAACGGTGTACATGCCAAAATGCGTATTTTGAAGTAAAAATGTGTTTTACTTGGTTATTTGTCAAAGTGTGAGTATTTTGATAAGTTTTCATATTTGGTAAACTTGGGTTGTGTTAACCTCATAAAATGCTAATATTTGGGTTTTGAATGTTCTAACGAGTAAATAGCATGATTTTCATATTCATGGTGATTTTGTACAAATAAGATCTATTTTATGAATTATGCATCTTTGATGATTTTGTACAAACGGAGTCTATTCATGTCATGAGTATTTTGGTGTATTTGCATTCATAAATCATTTGAAAAATCTTTAGTCCCGTCTCGTGTGGAGTTTTGGGTTAATCTCGTCTTTGAGATATGTGTCTTCATAAACGTGGTTTTAAAGGCATTTCATTATTTAAGGGACCGACAATTATTGGTCAAATGGATTTTGAGCATTTTAGCTCAGTGTTAGCTTAAAGGGGTCTTAAGGACATTTGTCCGGTTTTAATGCCTCGATGTTGAGTCCAATTCATGGTTCACATCTCAATGCATTTTAGTGCATATTTATTATATTTACAGACTCGAGTGCTTTAGTCATTCATGAGTAGTCGTGTATTATTTTAGACTGTGTTGCATTGGATCCATAGGCACGTAAGTCAGTCTTATTTGATGGACAATTGGGTGGTACGGGGTTGGACTCCGGGACCCATGTTGTATGACCTTAAACTTTCAAGTGTACACTAGGAGGGTTGAGTCCGGTTGTGCTATTATGAAGGAGGGTATTCATGATGGGCGTTAGACCTCCGCCATATCGGGTAATTCCATGGTTGTAGTCCCGTATGTGCCGGGCCTTTAGTGGTATTCTTAGTAATATTCACTAAGGTCAGCTGTCTCTTTTGGTGTAGCTTGAAGGGAGTCGTAGGGGACACTTGGGCTTTCATGTCGTGAAGTGTCATGTTATTAACGTTGTACAAGTAGCATACTTTGTGTTTTCTACTCTCAAAGGATACGGGTATCCCCCGTTGTCGGCCCGCGGTATTTTTAGATATTTAATTGTCAATGATTTAATAATTAGATTTCATTCCATTTTATGGTCGAGTGAGTATTAAGTTTCAGTTCCAAGTTTTATTGGCGTATCATATTTATGTGGTTTGTTTTCCGTTAATTACGGGTCGAGTATTATGTCCCACCCGAGTTTTGTGTGTTTTGGGATATGAAATATTATTTACATTTTCATAAACTGGAATATCGAACTATGACCCCGTTTTGGGTGAGTTCCGGGTTGCATCATTTTATAAGAAATGTGTGTTTGGGAGCATTGTCTTTAAAAGTGCATATTATGGGAAAATGTGTCGTTTCCATTTCAAAGTATAATATTTCAAAGGATCTCGCTTTAAACTGGTTTCCTTGCTTTTAAATATATATTTATTCATGTTAAAACTCTTGAGCTCACTAGGCGTTAAGCCTAACCTTTTTATTTGTCGGCATGTGCATCAGGTTTCTAGCGGGGGGTTCGGTTCTAGCAGGGCTATGAGGAGTTGAGCCTTAGCCTTACAAGAGTGAGTAGTCGGCGAAGCCTTTCCGCAGGTTGGAGTTAGTAATTGGTATTGGGTTTAGTAACACCCGTCATTCTCATAGAATGTATGTATAGGATGAATGGGAGTATTGAGATTGATTCTCAATTTATGTTTGTAGTTCAAAGTATTTATTAATGTATTTAGAAAATTTTAATTAAGTTGCTATTTTCAGAATTGAGGGTGTTACACATCGACTCTTTGGCCTTCATTCCTTCAATTTGCCTCTGATTCTTTCATTCGTTCATTCAAATCAATAATAGCTTGCATCATCTTCAACATATTTTCATTTTAGGCTTCCAGTTTCTTCTCCAAAAGTCAGATATGTTCTTCCATAACCGTTGATTTCCTGGTTGCAGGTGCCAGATTTAGAAGAATTTAATGATTGATTGGTGTTTGGATAGATGGATGAAGATCGTAGTGTTGTTTTGATCAGGAAATAACTCTGATACCAATGTTACAGGAAGAAGAACTAAGAAGACAGAGAGAAGAAAAACAGAGAACGAGAGAGAGAGTGAGAGAGAGAGAGATTAGAGAGTAGAGAGCGAAAGTTTAGAGAGAAGTATTTTAGGTATTATTCATCATATCCAGACTTCTAACGGGTACATCCTATTTATAGTTCTATCATAGAAAGGAACTAACAATAACCACTCAAACAGATTTTAACACTTTGTTACAAAATCATTAATTCAATTCAGATCTGTCTCCAAAACATAGAAATCATTCATCAATTCCTCTCAGTTCATTGCTGGTTACAGCGTCTTCCACACTCAGCCACAACATCTGCTTATGAAATACGAAGTCAGAGATTGGAAAGAAACCGAGGTAAAATGTGTTTGTTTTGTTGATGATGACACTTTCCCCAACAAAAGTTTGATCCCCTTCAATTAATTTATGGATCCCGAGTAATCGGTAGCTCTGGCGGCTTGTTGTTCTTGGATGGTTTTTTCCAAGAACCAGACAATTCTATAACGCATATGATTGTTCTTTGGAATCCTGCAATTAGAAAATCTATCGTTGTTGCGCTGCCTAATATGGTACATCGACGGTTTAATCCTGTTCTTGGTTTTGGGGTTTGTCCTTACACCAACGACCCTAAGCTTGTCAGGATTACATATATTGATGATTATTGGGAAACGGAAAGCATCCCTTGCCAAGTTATGGTTTTCACATTGAGCTCGAGGGAATGGACATGTTTATGTAGCAATCAGTTGCCTCGTAAGTCCATTGAATTTACATGTTTTTGACAGTTGTAGGTCAGTTTATTCATTTGCTGCACACGATTGGATTGATGTGGATGGTGAACCTCGTAATTTGATTATGTCATTTGATATGAGAACTGAATAGTTTAGAGAGATAGACCTCCCAGATTGTTTGGTTGATGTGCCTAAATCAGATATGTCCGTTTCTAAGCTAAGAGAGTCTCTTGTTTTGCTTGAGTACAATATAAGTTTCACAACCAATAAACGAGCTTGTGATGTATGGATGATGGATCATGCTGATTCAAAAACGTTTACAAAGCTATTCACCATTAATCCACCAAATGCATCAGTTTCGCGGACTCTGGGATTTAGGAAGAGTGGCGAACCTATAGTTGAAATGCATGATGATGATGAAGACTCTTTTACACCCTGCGCATTGGTAGTTTATGAACCTTTCTCAGAGCACGTCAAGGATCTTGGGATTCGCGGAAACAGATTCTCTGTGTATTCCTACACGGAATCGCTGCTTCTGCTGGATCACGATGATGGCCACATTGTAAGGTGTGGAGATGTGAAGAAGTGACTTTCTTTTGGAACAGGCAATCAAACGTTTACACAGATCGAGGTTGAAGTGAAATTATCATGCATATTAGAAGAGACAAGTTTGAGCATTTTTGTTCTCGGACTCCGATTAAAAAAACATGGTGTATTTCAGTTTTATGTTTTCACTTCATACATGCCTAATAGTTGTAGTTTTTAATGACGACATGCCTTTTAGGTATTAATGTACAAAAAAGAGTATGAATGGACGATACTTGCTTGTTATATTCTTTTCCTTTATCCTGCTTCCATCATTTATAAATGTTTATAATATCGAACTTGAATGCATACCTACATACCTACATATATGTTTTACATAGCAGAAAAAGCCATAAACTGATCACCATTATGCTGGAGTAAGGCAATAAAAAAGACGTTCGATGCATGCCTTCACCATGGAACACCAATAGGATGTTTGTATTTACTTTGCAGGATCAATTTGAGACTGAGATTAAGGTTTTGAGAAGAGATAATGGTCATGACTATTTCACAAACAACTTGCACAATTTCTTCTCCCAAGGAATATTTCAACATAGAGTTCTAGTGTTGAAACACCACTCCAAAATGGTATTGTTGAAAGAAAATATAGACATCTTTTGGAACTTGCTAGAGCATAAGGTCCCGAAATAGCTCTAATAGGATGTAGTTTTAACTGCAACGTTTTTTTATTAATCAGATACACCCAAAAGTTTTAAACTTTGCAACCCACTTACAGAAATTTTCTCACACTTGAGACATGAATCTTCCTTGCCAATCAAATCAAAAGGGATATAATTAGTGTTATGAGTCTAAAAAAGAAAACACTGTTACCTTTCGATGTTTGTAAGAATCATTCCTATTCTTTTAGTGTCATCTTCAGGGGGAGAAGGAACATGTAGATTCAGCTATAGGGGAAGAAATAACATTGATATCATTTTGCAAGTCTTTTCAGGAAGAGAATCATAACTATTTTGAAAAAAGAAAATATTCCCATATTTAAAGATCGCAAGAGTAAGAGAGCCAATGTCATATCTATACTATATATATACATAAGCACGTAAAACAGTTACGTGTTGAATTTTTAGAGGTACAATTTTCTTTCCTTTATGAACAAGCTTCAAAGCACCCTGTCTTTAAGAGGTACTGATTTTTTACACATAGTACATGCTTGGAATCCTATATCTAGGATTTTCTCCCCACGCACTCAAGAGTTTTCTCCACATCTCACTCCTCTTCTAAGCAGATTCTTCTCAAACATGAACCACGTCCCATAAACCACCCCTAAACCCGTCCCCAAAAGCCTCGTCGATGCCTATGATTTCCCTCTCTCGATTTGGTCTTGTTTATCTAATCAGTGAAATCACTACCTCAGCCTGCACGATGATATTCAAAGTCCTTATATGTGGTATGCCAATCATGATCAGATATCATGTTCTATCTTTAGCCTTTTCTCTTTACATCAAAATCCAGGTTCAATTGTTCCTCATCCGTCTTTCTCCGTTTCTGATTTCAAGTTCTGAATTTGTTCATCTTTAACATTTCAATTGGGTTCTGAGTTATATGTCTGTCTACGTCTGCGTTAGTACTCAAAATTGGGTGAGTTTTACCCAAACTTTCCCATATTTGTTTTTTCAAATAATATGAAATGACATCTGTTAGGGTTTAAACGTTACACACACAATCACACAAAACCGAAAGCAAGAGAAGAACACGAGAATTTACGTGGTTCACACAATCAGGGTGATCGTGCTAGTCCACGGGGGCAACTAGGGTTTTCTTTATATTAGGTGCTATAATGTTTACAAGTACAATGAGATTAATATATAGAGAAACATAATTAGGGTAATCTCCTAATTAAGGTAACTAGAAAGAGAGCCTAGGGTCGGCTCCCATTAACTGCGCCTCTCCCTAGTTGGGCTGAAGCCTACATCCCAACAATCTCCCACTTGGAGGCTTCAATACACGTTCATCTGCACTCCTCTGTACTTATGTGAACACTAACTGAGTTTAAGCTCCCCCTAGTTGCCACTTGCCTTCTCAACACTATTCCTGAAGGCCAGCTGAAATCATACAGAACTTCTGCTTATCCAGAGTCACAGACTTGGTGAACATGTCTGCTGGATTCTTTGCACCTGAGATATTCTTCAAATTCATTGTACCATCACGAATCAATTCTCTGACAAAATGATATCTCCTATTGTACCATCAGCTTGTTGTTTCCCAAGTTCTTCAAGAAAGTCCTCAACCACGCTAGCTCTTTATTGGCTTCAGCAGTGCCATGTTTTCAACTTCTGTTATTGATAAAGCCACACTTTTCTGAAGTCTGGACATCCAACTAACTGTTGTTCCTCCTACTGTAAAGACGTACCCAGTAGTGCTTTTAAATGTCTCTTTGCATCCACTCAAATCAGCATCAGTATATCCTCTGAGAACTGAATCTTTACCTTTGAAACATAATCCCAACTTTGAAGTACCCTTCAAATACCTGAGCAACTATTTGACTGCTTCCCAATTTTCTCTTCCTGGATCTGACATAAAGGGACTAATAACCCTGACGACATGGGTTATGTTTCGTCTTGTGCAAACCATGGCGTACATGAGACTACCAATAGAGATGCATAAGGAACCTTAGCCATATCTTCTTTCTCATCTTCTGATCTACGAGACTGATCTTTGGTAAGCCTGAAATGACTTCCCAAGGGTGTGTTTCTAGGTTTTGTTTTCTCATTGTTCATCTTGAATCTTTCTAACACTTTCCCGATGTATTTCTCCTGGGATAGTGTCAAAGATCCATCTTTCTTGTTTCTAGCAATGCCCATACCGAGTATCTGTTTGGCTAGATCCAAGTCTTTCATCTTGAATTCTTCAGACATTTGTTTCTTTAACTTGCTGATCTCTTTCATATTTGCACCTGCAATTAACATATCATCTACATAGAGAAGTAGAATGATATAGGAGCCCTTGAATTTCTTCACATAACAGTAATGATCCGTCTCACATTTGTTGTACCCGGTCCTTTCCATGAAGTTATCAAACTTCATGTACCACTGCCTGGTGCTTGTTTGAGACCATACAAGCTATTTTTTAGTTTGCAAACCCAATCTTCTTTTTCAGCAACCTGAAACCCCTCAGCCTGTGCCATGTAGATATCCTCTTCAAGGTCACCATGTAGAAATGTTGTCTTAACATCTAGCTGCTCTAGATGTAAGCCCTCTGCAGCTACAATACTCAAGATCAATCTGATGGTGATCATTTTCACCACTGGAGAGAAAGTTTCATTGTAATCAATCCTCTTTTTCTGTTGAAACCCCTTGACCACTAAACGTGCTTTATACCGTTTAGACCCATCATGTTCTTCCTTGATTCTGAATACCCATTTGTTCTGCAACGCTCTTTTATCTTGCAGAATCTTGGTTAAAACCCAAGTTTTGTTCTTGTTTAGAGATCTCATTTTTTCTTTCATTGCACGCTCCCACTGCAACGAATCTTTCAGCTTAACTGGTTCAAAGTAACTTTCTGGTTCACTATTCTCAGTCAAAAGAAGATAATTGAATGATGGAGTGTATTTTTCAGGAGGCTTGGAGACTCTGGTGGATCTCCTGACCTAGTGTGATTCAACTGGTTGAGGTTGTACAGGAGAAGATGTTTCTTCTTCATCCTCTGAGCTTTCACTGCGTTCATGAACATCTTCATACTCATCATTATTCTGAAAATCAAGCTCAGTACTCCCATTATCCTGAGTATCTTTTGGCCCTCTGATTCTGATGTCATCACTTTCAAACTCAACTTGTTCTTTCTGATCATTTGAGTTTACTGTGCTCCTGTCTTTATAAAGTTCAGCCTCGTTGAACGTTACATGTTTACTTCTGACTACCTTTCTTCTTTCAAAATCCCAAAGCCTGTAACCCATACTATCTGAGCCATATCCAATAAAGGTGTATTTCTTGGATTTTGCATCCAACTTGTCACCATCTTTCATCAGATCATAGGCACTGCATCCGAACATCTTCAAGTGTTCATACTTTACTGCTTCACCTTTCCACTCCTCCTCTGGTATCTTGAAGCCCAATGGTACTGATATTCCTTGGTTGATAAGATAAGTTGCATTGTTAACTGCATCAGGCCAGAACGTCTTTGGAAGCCCGACATTTAGTTTCATACTCCTGGCCCTTTCATTCAAAGTTTTGTTCATCCTTTTTGCCACCCCGTTCTGTTAAGGAGTGCCTGGAACTGTCTTTATCATCCGAATGCCATGTTCAGTTAGTGAACTATCTGCTAATATATTCCCCACCATTATCCGACTTCAAGCACTTTACCTTCAGGTTAGTTTCCAATTTAACATTAGTTTTCCATTTCTTAAAAGTATTGAAAACATCAAACTTATTCTTAAGAAAGTAAACCCATACCTTGCATGTTGAATAATCGACGAAGGTCACATAGTAGTTCGATCCTCCTTGGGAAGAAACTTAAAAGTATTGAAAACATCAAACTTATTCTTAAGAAAGTAAACCCATACCTTGCATGTTGAATAATAGATGAAGGTCACATAGTAGTTCGATCCTCCCAAGGAAGAAACTAGTGTCGTCCCATAAATGTCCGTGTGAACAAGCTCTAATTTCTGAGCTTTCGGTGTCTGACCCGTCTTTACAAAGGATACCTTCTTTTTCTTGCCAAGAAAACAGGATTCACAGAACTCTGAATTCATCCCTTTTAAATCAGGAAGCTTCCCTTTTTCAACGAGCATATTCATTCCTTTTTTACTCATGTGGCCGAATCGTTGATGCCACAATCTGGATGGATTCTGCCCGCTGGTCACTGCATTCACCTCGCTATCAGGAACATCAACCATGTTGAAAAACTTCCATTTCCTGTCACCAAAGATAGTTTTAAATCCCTGGTTGTCCAACTGCCCAGTAGAAATCAACATTTTCTTAAGGTTGGGAATGACCCGAACATCCTTCAAAGTCTATGTGGTACCCAATGAAGTCTTTATTTCTGTGTCACCTATTCTTGTGATGTCAAGAGAGCAATGGTCAGCCAAACGAACTTTACCAAAGTTACCTGTTCATAGTTATTCATCATCTTCATGTTGAAAGTAGCATGAAAGGATGCACAGGAATCCATGATCCAAGACTCTGCGAAATTTTCAACACAGCAGATAAGGGCTTCTTCTGAATCATCAGTTGTTGTGTTCATCTCTCTGATTCCATCTGAATTAGGGCATTGATTTCTAAAGTGCCCAGTTTCTTTGCACTTCCAACATTGGATGTCTTTCCTTAGCTTTGACTGGCTCCTCTTTCGAGACTTTGATCTGCCTCTGCCATTACCCTTTTATGTCTTTATACCTCTCCCTTCAGTGCTTAGAAAATCACTAGATGATTCTCCAGAACTCCGTCTCCTTATGTCATCTCCTAGGATGAACTCATGTATGCCCTCAAAAGTGAGTTTAGAGGTTCCAGCTGAACCACTAATGACAGTGACAGTTCCTGACCAACTTTTCGGTAACGAGGATAACAAGAGCAAAGCTTGGACTTCATCTTCAAACTTAATATCAACAGATAACAAGCGGAATATAATAGTATTGAAATCATTAATGTGTGAGGTAACATACATACCTTCTCTCATTCTGGTGTTTACTAACTATCTTATCATAAATACCTTGTTAGAAGCAGAAGGTTTTTCATACATGTTTGACAATGCTTTCATCAATCCACATGTAGTAGTCTCCTTCACAATGTTAAAGGTCACATTCTTGGCCGGTGTAAATCTGATAACAGCCATGGATTTTCTGTCTAGAGCAGCCCATACAACGTCTTCCATCTTCTCGGGTTTTATTCCTGTCAAGGCTTGATCTAAGTCCTTCTGACATAGAAGATCCTCGATTTGCATCTTCCACCATCCAAAATCTTGTCCGTCAAACTTTTCAATCCTAGTTTTTCCGTCATCAGCCATTATCCCAAACTGTTGGAGATAGACAAACACAAAAACAAGGAATCTTTTAGCAGCGGTGACGGTAAATAGCGGCACGACGGCGACAGGTTGTGGCGCAGAGACGGTGCAGCGGTGGCGCAACGACGCAGTGCCGGCACGGGGTGGGGCGGTGGCGCAACTGGAACCTGATGCACATGCCGACAAATAAAAAGGGTTAGTCTTAACGCCTAGTGAGCTCAAGAGTTTTCAATAAAGATAATTTAATCATTTGGAAAGGGAGAATGCGAATAAAATAATAATCTTTCAACATGATATGCTTCACATATGGAAACGACTCGTTTATCAATAATCATGCATTTTATACAAAAGAGACACTGAGTTACTCATTAACCAACCAAATTGTTTTAAAGGCGAAGATCTCGATATAAACGTACTTTCGTAAATTTAGATTTAACCCAAGACTTGCTCAAAATGAGAATAAGGAGGGAACTCCCCCTATTCATAAAACGTGGGTAAAACATTATAGCTCGAAATACCCAACAGGTGTGGAATATAATACGCAACCCATAAATAATAGATGAAAATCTATATAACTAAATATTGTCAAGAACACGGCGTTAGACTCATAACTCACACGACCATAAAATGGACGAAAACAAATACCGAGACGTGGAAAGGACGCATTCCATTCAAACCTTAATATACGTGGGAAGAATCCCAATATTAAAGTCATCATTTACCGTCGACCACTTAAAAGCCCAATTTGGTCAAATACGACATTACCCTTTAAAAATACCACGAATCAACGATGAAGAGATTCGTATACACTAAGAATAGAGTAACACGCAAGCAGGCCGTTCACGCGACTTCCTTGCATGTCATCTAAACGTTTCCATATTGGGTGGCGAGAACACTTGAATGGGGCCACCCGCGATGTTATTGGATTTCACCACACATCCTAACATCCTAGTTCCCATGCCACCACCGACATCACAATCCTCGGACCGTTTAATGCCTCTGGCCATACTCCGTCGAGTTCCACCTCAAGGACTTACAGACGTGGGTGCCTATCCAATCTAGACGAGTTTCCCCCTCCGCAGCTCGTGCCACTCGTTGTCCACTCGCTAGCAAACCCGAGCGGTCACTAAAAGTAACCCAAAACCTCAGGCCTTACATAACCGACAGACTTACGTGCTTATGGATCCATTACGACACTGTCTAACATTACATGACTCCAAATGAATGACCAAAGCACCCAAAGCATGTAACTCACCAATGACACAAATTAAGCGTCATCATACTCAAAACCCACGACGGTTATAAATCCGGACAAGTGTCCACACGACTCATTTAGTCAAAACCGAGGCAAAGGCCCAACGCTTTACGTAAATCACCAACGAAGCCTTTGTAAACATTAAAAACACGTTTAACCGACTAATGAAGACACAACGACCCAAAAGTGTAAAATAACATAAACTCAACATTGTTGAGGCAAACCATTTTCCCAAATAAACTCTTTACTCTTATTTCCCAAAATACCTCGTGACACAGTTATGTACATTTCCAAATAGACGTAAGAACAAAATCATGTAAATGACATTTACATCAAATGGAATCCATTTATATAAAATATGTCAAAGAAACATGTCAACATGTTTTATTTGTCAATATGCCTAAAATCACCAAGATGCATGTTTCATGAGTTTAAAAAGATAAATATAACCAAATACTCAAACTTATTAGCAGTTAACAATCTGGTGTAAAACATAAACATTTCAAAAACAACCATTTTGGCATGTACACCGTTTTCATAAATCATCTTGAACTCACCTCGCTAGATTTAGGCTAAATCTAGATTTTTACCCCGCTTTGAGCTCCTTTGAAGAAACTTGAATCCTTTGAGCCGAAACCTCAAAACCTAGATCCAAACATTTCCAACCGTAAATAACCATATTCAACCACATAGAAACATTCCCCAAACATTATACATCAAAATCTCCATTTTGGTCCAAACCCAAATTTGACCTAGTTTTCTCCAAAACCAACAAACTCGAAATTGATAAACCAACCACTAGAATAATCATCAAGAGAACATTTATAACCTATTTTAAGGTTTAGAAAAGGAAGGGATACACTTACCACTTAGTTTTCGAAGAAAACCTAGAAAACCCAAAAATAAGCTTGAGGTTGAAGATGAAGATGAAGATCTTTGATGTCTAACTTTTACTCTTAAGCTTGACGCCGGTTTACCACCAAGATATCCAAGGATTTGAGCCAAAATACCCCACAATATTAAAGGGGTGGTGCTAAGTCGTTCTTGAGAGGTTTGGAACTGATTTGGGTGAGGAGAAATGAGAAGAACACTGAAAATCGCGACTTTAAGGGGCCTGACACACCCTGGCGACAATGCCAGTGGCATAGTCGCTAGGCATAGTCGCTGGAGTGTACCAGCCCTCGGTACCTCCTCATCGATTGTGACATGCGACTATGACACTGTCATAGTCGCCGGTCATAGTCGCGGAACCCCTCCCAAGTCCCGAAACTCGACTTTTCCAATGCCAACACTCCCGATACTCCGAGGGACTTTAAATAATACATTTCCCAACAAAACCCCGCTGTTTACAAGTCACAGAAACGTCCGGGTGACAATTACTTACCGAAAATTACGGGTGTTACAATCCTCGCAACCTTAGAATGATTTTGTCCTCGAAATCTAGATTCCCATGGAATTTTTCACGCAGAAGGATTTCCCTTAACTCTTCTTCCAGCACCACTATTTGGACCTTTGCACTGATACACATCTATGTTGCCCCTCTTGGGCACAATATGCTCATAACCGAGCGAACACTTAACCCTCCAAAGTAACCTTTTACCCACAAGGTTACGGTCGTCTCCCAACCTTAGAATGACAATCACTACCTCTAGGGTAATTCGTGACCTCAACATTTCACCAATCAAATTCCTTCGAATCATCACGGTTCCGAACCCAATCTCAAAGATCACAACTAAGCTTCCAAAATCCTCAGATTTCAACTGATCCATTCCTAATGCTGATAAAGTTGACCTCCTAAGGCGCACCAATGCTTCCTTCAGGCAACTGGCTAACCCGGATTCGGTTAACACTCAACTCCGTTCCAACCCTAGCTTCACAATAATCCTCTAATGCAACCCTTTTCACCATGGAAAAACTTATACACATCGGTATTTTCTTAACAACATCTAACCTTCTTCAAATTTCCATTACCGAAAGGTCATTATCTCCCATGGTCCAACTGGGATATTTCCGAATATTCCAAGATCCATTGACCTCAAGAAAACAAGTCGACGCCTAGGACCAAACGGTGACCTCGAAAACGTGGACATCCCGCCCAAAATTTCATTCCAAACGGATTGTCGCACTAAGGTTGACACCTATCATAAAGCTAAAATTCCGAATCTTACATCTCTAACAAACGGACCACAAGGATTTCTTTTGATCGCGAAACCCATTAAGACGGTACACCATCAACGTAAACCATGATGTCACGCTGACGAGCAACCCACCAAATCGAACCCACTTTAAGCACATGCAATCACATAAGACCTTGTCCCATATGATTACCGAAGTATAAAATCACTGCTTAATTATCTGGGAAAACTTAAATCCACTATTTTCATTATTCATGCGCGCACAAATTCGAAAACCAAAACCCAAAATTCAAGATTGTCCGCAAGCCAGATCATCCGACGCTCCAAATCCCAAGGACTCCTCTAGTCCCTAATTCTAACTCCTTTCACGCCAGGGGTTTAAATCTTTAGGCCTAATGAGTTCAAGGTTTTCAACCAGTATGCCAATTTGAAATCTTATAAAACTTTCAAATGCATAAGTTTTATAGCAAATAAACGTGTGGTAAATTAATACACTACCGTTTATTTGGTAGGTTTCAAAATTGATTTTCCAACACTACGCATATAAAACCATTTTCCAAAACTCATTTGATCAGTACATACGTTATTATGGGCAGAATTAAAAGATGTGTAGCAAAATTTTAATGGACTACCAAGGTCTTGGCATGCATCAGTTCATAACATGCGTAAGAAAATAATTTTCCCAACTTTAGCAACACGACAGGAACGTAAGTAAATTTTTACCCAAAGTGACAACTACAACGACATGCGAACCGAAAATCCATTTCATGCATTGCAGAAACTTATGACAGCAAAGTTTACAATTGAAACACGTTTAAATAAACAGTTCTATCCGAAACAACATAGATTTTTTTATACAATTACTCACACCAACAGAATAATTTACTCCAAATGAAATTAGTATGCAACGAGTGACACTTGTATATAGCCCAGAGATAAATCACGTGAAAATGAAACTTTCCCAAAACAACGCGTGGGATGACATCTATTACCAAAATTTATAAATCAACGCACACAATAATGTATGTATATACGTCCCAAAATTCATCTACGCGACGTAAAAAGTCGTAAGATAAGACACCATAAAACTCAACTGAATTTCCATAAAAACTCAATAACGCTAAAATCAAAAAGGTGTCAAAATTTCATTTCCCAACATAAATAAAAATAAAATAAAACAAAAACGTAATACGACAACAATTCCAAAATGTCAAACTCTAAATCGCAACGTAAGATAAAGTGACCCTTTTCAACAAAACCTTCATGAGACACGACACCCAAAAAGTTCGTAAATTTACACGCAATAAAATTGAAACCCACGAAACTCAAGGTACACTCACACGCCCAAAACGTTGCAAAACTTTACTTCATAAAATTGAACACGACTCATTCAGACCAAAATTCTACAAAAGAAAATCCCGACTCCAAAACATGGGACAACTCTTCCTTTAAAACCTTAACATATGCGGAGGAGATCCAATGTCAAGGTAAAAAAGTCCACAGTTACTTGCCCAATAACTGAAATAACATTAAAACGCGGATATTACAATATCCAAAAACAACGTTAGACACGGAACGTGGACGAAGAGATTTTTAACAACAATATGCAGTCGCATGCAACAAAACAATCTTATGTATGCTTAAACTCGTGGTTTAAAATCCGATGAGTAATAAATGCTTTACCAAGACTTGATAATATAGCCCACTTTATGTTTTGAGAATACGAGAACAATTTATGCAAACTCATTTTAGAAATAAATTTCGTGCATAGATTTGGTCGGCACTCAGCATCTTAGGACTACACTCCTCTATTTTCCGACATCCTATTGTCATCTGGATGCATCAAACATCTTAGAGCCACAAACCCACTAATTCGGTTAACTTACAATTTCTCCTCGAAATAAAATTGGTCTAACGAACTTATAGTTCTAATCCAACAAATAATTATGACTCAAGATGATCAACTTAATGCATTCATCGCACTTAACTATCACTTTAATGCAACATTGCTATAGACATCAACCTTTCCTTAAATTACTCGCTTAGAAACTCTCTCACTACCCCAACGGTCATCATACCAAGGTAGTTCAAGTATGTACATGTAATATGTAGGTTCACCATAATACTGGCCAGGTGCCATTATGAATGTACCATACATGATCATCCTTGCGATCCTTGACAAATTTCCCGTTTCTAGCGGCTCGATCAACTCCAAAATATCTTATCTTAAGGTGCCTAATGTGCAATTTCATTTTCAATCACTTATAAGAACGCTAGTTTGAGTCTAGGCATCCAACAATTAATACCTAAATCTCTCAAACTTAAGCTCTGATACCAACTTGTAACACCCTCAATTCTGGAAATAGAAACTAATTTAAATTTTCTAAATACGACGATAATTAAATCATCTACAAACACAAATTCAGATTTAACCTCAATACACACCTTCAATCTATACATACAGTAAACAATAAGAACAAGTGCTACTAAAACCCAAAACATGTCACTATCTTCAACTCGCGGAAGACTTTACCAATTATTTACTTTTGTGTCTAGCTAAGGCTTTACTCTTCATAGAACTGCTATAACCCAACTCTCAACTGGAACCTGATGCACATGCCGACAAATAAAAAGGGTTAGGCTTAACGCCTAGTGAGCTCAAGAGTTTTCAATAAAGATAATTTAATCATTTGGAAAGGGAGAATGCGAATAAAATAATAATCTTTCAACATGATATGCTTCACATATGGAAACGACTCGTTTATCAATAATCATGCATTTTATACGAAAGAGACACTGAGTTACTCATTAACCAACCAAATTGTTTTAAAGGCGAAGATCTCGATATAAACGTACTTTCGTAAATTTAGATTTAACCCAAGACTTGCTCAAAATGAGAATAAGGAGGGAACTCCCCCTATTTATAAAACGCGGGTAAAACATTATATCTCGAAATACCCAACAGGTGTGGAATATAATACGCAACCCATAAATTATAGATGAAAATCTATATAACTAAATATTGTCAAGAACACGGCGTTAGCCCCATAACTCACACGACCATAAAATGGACGAAAACAAATACCGACACGTGGAAAGGACGCATTCCATTCAAACCTTAATATACGTGGGAAGAATCCCAATATTAAAGTCATCATTTACCGTCGACCACTTAAAAGCCCAATTTGGTCAAATATGACATTACCCTTTAAAAATACCACGAATCAACGATGAAGAGATTCGTGTACACTAAGAATAGAGTAACACGCAAGTAGGCCGTTCACGCGACTTCCTTGCATGTCATCTAAACGTTTCCATCTTGGGTGGCGAGAACACTTGAATGGGGCCACCCGCGATGTTATTGGATTTCACCACACATCCCGACATCCTAGTTCCCATGCCACCACCGACATCACAATCCTCGGACCGTTTAATGCCTCTGGCGATACTCCGTCGAGTTCCACCTCAAGGACTTACAGACGTGGGTGCCTATCCAATCTAGACGAGTTTCCCCCTCCGCAGCTCGTGCCACTCGTTGTCCACTCGCTAGCAAACCTGAGCGGTCACTAAAAGTAACCCAAAACCTCAGGCCTTACATAACCGACAGACTTACGTGCCTATGGATCCATTACGACACTGTCTAACATTGCATGACTCCAAATGAATGACCAAAGCATGTAACTCACCAATGACACAAATTAAGCATCATCATACTCAAAACCCACGACGGTTATAAATCCGGACAAGTGTCCACACGACTCATTTAGTCAAAACCGAGCCAAAGGCCCAACGCTTTACGTAAATCACCAACGAAGCCTTTGTAAACATTAAAAACACGTTTAACTGACTAACGAATACACAACGACCCAAAAGTGTAAAATAACACAAACTCAACATTATTGAGGCAAACCATTTTCCCAAATAAACTCTTTACTCTTATTTCCCAAAATACCTCGTGACACAGTTATGCACATTTCCAAATAGACGTAAGAACAAAATCATGTAAATGACATTTACATCAAATGGACTCCATTTATATAAAATACGTCAAAGAAACATGTCAACATGTTTTATTTGTCAATATGCCTAAAATCACCAAGATGCATGTTTCATGAGTTTATAAAGATAAATATAACCAAATACTCAAACTTATCAGCAGTTAACAATCTGGTGTAAAACATAAACATTTCAAAAACAACCATTTTGGCATATACACCGTTTTCATAAATCATCTTGAACTCACCTCGCTAGATTTAGGCTAAATCTAGATTTTTACCCCGCTTTGAGCTCCTTTGAAGAAACTTGAATCCTTTGAGCCGAAACCTCAAAACCTAGATCCAAACATTTCCAACCATAAATAACCATATTCAACCACATAGAAACATTCCCCAAACATTATACATCAAAATCTCCATTTTGATCCAAACCCAAATTTGACCTAGTTTTCTCCAAAACCAACAAACCCGAAATTGATAAACCAACCACTAGAATAATCATCAAGAGAACATTTATAACCTATTTTAAGGTTTAGAAAAGGAAGGGATACACTTACCACTTAGTTTTCGAAGAAAACCTAGAAAACCCAAAAATAAGCTTGAGGTTGAAGATGAAGATAAAGATCCTTGATGTCTAACTTTTACTCTTAAGCTTGACGCCGGTTTACCACCAAGATATCCAAGGATTTGAGCCAAAATACCCACAATATTAAAGGGGTGGTGCTAAGTCGTTCTTGAGAGGTTTGGAACTGATTTGGGTGAGGAGAAATGAGAAGAACACTGAAAATCGCGACTTTAAGGGGCCTGGCACACCCTGGCGACAATGCCAGTGGCATAGTCGCTAGGCATAGTCGATGGAGTGTACCAGCCCTCGGTACCTCCTTATCGATTGTGACATTCGACTATGACACTGTCATAGTCGCCGGTCATTGTCGCGGAACCCCTCCCAAGTCCCGAAACTCAACTTTTCCAATGCCAACACTCCCGATACTCCGAGGGACTTTAAATAATACATTTCCCAACAAAACCCCGCTGTTTACAAGTCACAAAAACGTCCGGGTGACAATTACTTACCGAAAATTACGGGTGTTACACTCAATGTTTAGAACATCTTGTTGGTTGTTGCATGCTTAATTCTCAAATAAAAATTGCTATATTGCTATATTGTATTTGTGTAATTTTCATTTTATCGAGGACCCAAGACAAGACTGATTTTGTTTTTCTTTAGGTATATGTGTGTTTTTTTTCAAAATAATTACGTTAGAGCATGTAGATATCATAGCAACTTATGTAAGTTGTATTTGAAAAATAATTACTTGGTGAGTTATTTGTCTGAAATGGTATATGGACTATGTTTTTCAATTTACAAAAAAGTTTGACTTCCCGTCACATTGCGCGGGTACCAACAATTCTTTTTTTATTTATGTTTTCCTCATGTTGCTAGCCAAGGTACGTTGAAGGAGTTAATAAGATCATATGTTGACTCAGCCAAAACATATGTTTATTTTTATTAAAGTTCGAATATGAAGGAAGGGTTCTATGACAAAATGGAGACCGAACTCCAAGGTCATGTAGCAGAAAGCTTACTACATAGAAGGTGGACTTGTTGCAATTGAACTCACAAAGAGAAATTCATCCTATGCTTTGAATCTAATTTTCAAATGTCGATCCTTTGCCAAACTCTTTATATATCAAGGTAAATTAAAAACACTATATGGAACTCCACGATTTAGGTAGAGGCTGTTTACAAGACGCTTACGCAGGTAAGTGCTTACCAAGTCATGTTGTCTTAACCTTTGTATATGACAATGACCAATAATCTTACCCGGTAAGGGCGAAAGCAATGGTTGAGAGTCTTACACGGTAAGTGGGAGTGAAGGCTCTTACCCGGTTAGTGGGTAAAGTTTTACCTACGATACCGTTTTAATAGACTAAAATCTTACCCAATAAGGTAAGTGAAACAACCCTTTTTTTTGGAATGGTGTCCTAGGCTATGCCTAGACTAATCCCTGGCAAATTATGACCGGAAGACGTCAGCCCTGGTTAAACCCCAGTGGCCACAATGTTGCGTACGCCTGGATTCGAACCCTGGGCAGATGGGATATTCCACCACATCCCCCAGGGCCTTAACCAGTGCGCCACAACCCTTGTGGTTGTGAAACGACCCCTTAGTGTCATCATAAGTATGTACAGAGACGATGAAGAGATCCCGTGTCAACATATTTGAACAAGTCATGATCCACTTGCAATTAATTTTTCAGGTATATGGTTTTCTTAGGTCTACGTAGGGCTTAAAATTTTGTCATAGATAATATGTGAGAATGATGAAGAAGAATGGGAAAAACATGAAGTTTGGGCTTTGACACCATAAAGAGAATAGAGATCGAAGAACTGATGATTTTTCATGGATTTTGGGGAGTTTGAATTTATTTTTTGGGTTTTTAAGGGAAGTTCCTAGCGTGAAAAGAGAGTAAACAGGCCAGGATAAGAAGATATATGTGGATTTTCTCATAGATTGATTCGAGCAACCGAAATAGATTATCAAAATCGGACACTACTAGAAGAGCACATGGTTGCAATACAGTACAGGTGACTAGCAACAACCACGGGAAATTGTGGAAATGAGACACCCTTGAATGATATGTCCTTCCCATGGAAAATGAATGATTAAATTCCTTTCCAATTAAACGACATCTACCTCTGACCGAATCAGAGGTGGGCTCTGAATAACGTCATTTATGTAAGTATTAACTGGATTTTAATCATATGTGATGAGTGTCCTACAAATATTTTTGTCTCTCAGGCTTAAATTAAACAATATTGCGCATTTTAGTTGTTAGTTTTTACATGCTTGGAGATAATTTTTCATTATAATTGCATGTGCTTCATACATGTGTCAGTTTTGTTAAGTAATGATGACATGCTTTTTAGGTGTTAATATACATGCAAAAATCTTGTTAGTACTCTTATCTCGTTGTTTTCCTTTTGTTTAGCGTTGCCGTCTCAAAAAGATATATAATATCCTGGACTCAATGGCTGATCTTAACATTCTTGTTGCCCTAAAGAAAAGTGGTAAAAACACACCAAATGGGGCATTATATATTTACTGTTTAGCCCAAAAAAAAAATGTCCAATTTATCTTATATAGAAAAGGCCCAACATAACTTTAAATCTAGCCCAAAACATTGAAATCCCTAATTCAAATTTTATCAGATTCTACCAAATCGACCAGGCGACGACTTCTCTAAAATTCAAATCGACTTTTCCTTTCTAGTTTCTCCACGCACAAAACACATTGATTGATTCGATTCTTCCTTCTATTCGACGAGCTTCTGACCTGTTCAATGAGCTTTTGTGCACTTCACGAATCAAGTTAACAGCTTCTGTTCGCGAATTCACGGCGGTTGCATCAAGTTAACAACTTCTGTTCTTCAAGGTTCGTGACTTCATGTTCACTCTTTTTAGTTCGTAACTTTAAATATGTGTTAGTGTGTCACTGCGATTATATCTGTGTTAGTTTTATAGAATGATTTTGAATTTTTGATGAATCTGTGTTACTTGGATCGAATCCGTTGATGCATAGGTGTTACTTTCAAATGGACTCAAGTAATGAAGTTTTAAAATTCAAAATTTTATATGTTTTAATGTTTGAACTTTAAAGCCCACTAAAAGGCCCAAACCGCCTAAACCGGTTGACCAAACCGCCTAAACCGCGATCCGACTTGACCGGTCTAGGCACTTGATGTCAAACCGCTTGGTTTTAAAAATCAACAAACCGCCACTAGCGGTTTGGTTTGTGGTTTGAGGGGTTAAACCGCCCAAACCGGACCGCGATAGAGATCGAAGAACTGATGATTTTTCATAGATTTTTAGGAGTTTGAATTTATTTGTAGGGATTTTAAGGGAAGTTCTTAGCGTGAAAAGAGAGTAAACAGGTCAGGATAAGAACATATTTGTGGATTTGCTCATGGATTGATTCGAGCAACCAAAATAGATTATGGTAGAGGAATCAAAATTGGACACTACTAGAATAGATGAGACAAGCCACACGGTTGCAGTACAGGAGATTAGCAACAACCACGGGCAATTACAGAAATGAGACACCCTTGAATGATATGTCCATCCGATGGAAAATGAACGATTAAATTCCTTTCCGAACGACATCTACCTCTGACTCAATGTGATGGACGTGACTCAGAGCCCAAGCAACAACCACGGGCGATTACGGAAATGAGACACCCTTGATGATACGTCCATCCCATGGAAAATGAACGATTAAATTCCTTTCCGATCGATATCTACCTCTGACTCAATGTGATGGACGTGAATCAAAGGTGGGCACTGAATGACATCATTCATGTAAGTCTTAACTGGATTTTAATCATACATGACGAGTCTCCTACAAGTATTTTGGTCTTTCATACTTAAATTAAACAACATGGCGCATTTTACTTGTTAGTTGTTACGCACTTAGAGAGAGTTTTTCATTATAATTGTATGTGCTTCATACATGTGTATGTGTCAGTTTTGTTAAGTAATGATGACATGCCTTTTAGGTGTTAATATACATGCAGAAATCTTGTTAGTACTCGTATCTGAGTTACATATTTTGTATTCCTTTTTTTAGCGTTGCCTTCTCAAAAAGATGTATAATATCATGGACTCAATGACTGGTCTTAACATTTCTTGTTGCCCTAAAGAAAATAATGGTAAAAACACACCAAAAGGGGGATTAGGCAGTTAATTAGGTATCCAAATTGGTATTTAATTCTAAAATATACAAAATTTACTTCTAGAACGGTGTCCTAATGCTGACAATTTATTCCAAAACAGTTTCAAAATGATTTTAATGATATTTTAAGCTTTTTTTTTGTATAAAATATCATATACCTTCAAATAGGGGTGTAAATGATGCGAGTCAAGTTCGAGTATCATTATACTCGACTCAAACTTGAAACTCAATTATCAAGCTCGAACTCGACTCAAACTCGATAACCAATTTCCAAACTCGAACTCGAGCTCATTTCAAGCTCGAATCGCAACTCGAACTTAAGCTCGAAAACTCGAATCAAGCTTGAACTCGAACACGGATCAAGCTCGAACTCTGTAACACCCGAAAAATTAAAGTAAGTATTTACCTTCGTATTTTCGACATCATAGTAGAATTGTGAATTTTGAATCTTTAGTGGGTAGAATGTATATCTTTGATTTAGTCATGTTACACCTCTTCAGAATGTTCGATTATGCAGCTAATGTTGATTTTCAAATTGAGATTTTTGGACCTTGAGGGCTTGGTGCGACAGTGACAAGCAATTGTGCCCATGGGCACTATCGCGAGTCACAGTCGCCCGGGGGGGACATCAGAGGGTGTGGGGGTGTGCATGCGACATTGCCACCGCAACAATGCCTTTGGGCAAAGTAGCAGGGCATTGTCGCTCTGGGCTTCCAGTGAGCGGGGGTTTGGGTTTGACTTTTCCCCATGAGACAGTACAATGGCATTGTTGCGGGGCACTGTCGTCGATGGGCCTGGACCATATAAAAACCCACTTCAGTCCCTTATTCTCATTTATTCTTCAAAACTCTTTTTAGAACTGAATTTAGGAAAGCTCTAGAACGTTTTTCTCCTCTCAAAACCCTGGCTACATTTATTACAAAACACTCGAAGTTGGTGATTATTGGGTGGAGCATTCAAGTCCACACTTAAAGATTGTTGGTGAAGATCTTCCCTCTACTTCTCACTTGCTCATCTTCTTGAGCTACTCTAGTTTCTAGGGTTTTCTATAAAACCTAGTTAGTGAGTTCATATTAACCATTTTCAAATGAGATACATGTCTTGTATGTTTACTTGTCATTACTTCATATGCATGTATAAATCTGATCACCTGATAAGTTTGACCTAACTGCTACTTTTGAGATTATTGGTGATTTTGGCTATTGTTCATCATGTGGACTTTGATGGGATTATTATTGACATTATTTGGTCATGATTGTGTAATATCATAGGATTTGTGAATATTATTGTTGAACCTACGTGTTTTAGAGTTTTGGACCTAAAATGGGAATTGGAATTATATGAGGTCTTATACATGTATCTTGTTGATATGGAATATGTATAGAGGCGGATATTGTATATATGTATTGGATGAACCATGAGTAAGCACTAGGAGGATGTAGTCTTAGGGTGCCACCATGACGGTATGCACCTAGACCTCTGCCATTTGAAGTAATGTCTGGGAGGTAGTCTTAGATGTGCCAGGCTTTCGGGATATTGCTCATGAGAGTGAACATCAAGGTACATTGACTTGCGGTGAAACTATTTGTTGTGATGGGTCTCCCCCATTGATTCCTTATGGCCATTATTGTCTTTAAATGTTTATCTGATCATGCTATCATTATTGACTCACTAGGCTCGTTTGGCCTAACACTTGCTCGGTTTGATGTGTATCTCAGGTTCTAGCGGCACGACCGCCAAGAAGATCTAGCGGGTCTTTAGATATGAGTTTGGGAGCTTTTTGGGATGCCATTATAGAAGTTGTTTATTTTTGGAAGTAGATGACAACCAATTGTAATCTTATTTCTTGTCTAGAACTTAGATTAAGAGGTTGTTATCTCTAATTGTTTATCATTACAAACTTGTAATTAAACAGGCTATTATTGTTCCCTTTTTTGGGTGAGCTCATGATTTGGCATTTATTTGAATACCATACTTCCCTTTTTGGAAATTTTTGTTGATACCACTTTTTGGGGTGTTATAAGTTGGTATCAGAGATCTATTTTAAGTGAACTAGGTGTCCTTTCTAGTATACCTAGACTTAAGCTGGGTGTGCATATAGTATCACTATCCATATGGGTAGAGCATTCCTAGGTGGGGAGAGTATAAGGATTACAGAATTACATTGATTAAAATTTATGATAATGACAACGAGGGTTCTTATGTAAAATACGTTCACAATCTCACTTGGCCGGTGTTGTTATGAATTTATGACTACGTGAGTATGCTTGAAATTGTTATTATGATTATTAATCTTGTAGTAGTACATATTGAACCGTTTATCTTTTAAAGAAATAACCGGTATGGTTTTATCATGGGTGACAGTTCACAATGGTAAACACAAGGAATCAAACGGTAATACCCGAGGAGGGCAATGATACGAGTGTCATGGCTCCAGAGACGTCAAGGAGAGTAAACCCAACGGGTGGTTCAATCATTTCACAAGGAACCATCTTGGTGGAGGGGGTTGAGGACCAAGTTCCCCAAGTAAATCTCGAGACCGAGAACCCGATCATTCAGGAAGCGGACCCCTAGTCGGTTTTGTTGGCAAGCATCATGCAAATGATGAACTCTGCCATGGACAAGCGAGATGAATAGTTTATAAAGATATTATAATATCGTGACACAAGCAACCGGAGACATGAAGCATTGGGGGACAATGTTGTGCTTGGATCGGGTGGTGCCGACAATGCAATTGGGACAGAGGAGCATGCAATCAGAACTGAAAAGAGGAAGGAAGGGTGTTGCTCTTTCAAGACCTTCCTATGTAGTCGGGCTCCAGAATTCTCCGGGAATACTGATCTATTAGCATGTATGAAATGGATTTGTAGAGATGGCATTCGAGTCAAGCTAGTACGCGGACTCTCAAAGAGTCAAGTTTGCGTCCCAATTGCTTAGACAGGACACACTGAGTTGGTGGAATGTTAGCATAAGGACTCTTACACCGGAGGTTCTGGCCAAGCTCACTTGGCCAACCTTCAAGAAGAAGATCATGAAGAAATATTGCAACGAGAGGGCGCTTGATAAGATAGAGGAGGAGTTCGACAATCTTTATATTGCCGACTACTCAAAACAGTTCATGGACAAGCTCAGCCTGGTGGAACACTTGGCTACTGATGGGAAGTCAAAGACGAAGGCGTATTTGAAGGGTTTACCGGCAGAGATGAAGACGGGTGTAAGGAACGCCTGAGTGAATACTTTGCAAGAGCTTATTGAAGAGTCGCAATTGGTGGAGGACGAAATTATACAAGGGAAGGAAGAGAAAGGCCAACAAGGAGAGAAGCGAAAGTGGGAAGGGCCAACCGGGCCCGCACGACCATCCAAACCCTTTAGCGGGGGGATGAACTTTGAGCCACGACGTGAGGCAAGGTGGTGCCTCAAGTGTAAGAGTAAGAATTTCGAGCCTTGTAATCTGAAACCCTTCTCTAACGCTATGGAGTGTTTCAAGTGTGGGCGGAAGGACCACATGAGCCAGGATTGCCCCTCTCGTAGAGTTTGCTACGAGTGTCGTGAACCGGGGCACATCAAGAAGGATTGTCCCAAGCTACCAAGGGGAAACCAAGGAGTCCCAAGCGGGGTTGTACCGAAGAAAGAAACTCAACCGAAGGTGCCAAGTCGAGTTTTCCAAATGACGACGGATTAAGCAAGAGAGACGGCGGATTTCGTGTCGGGTACGTTTCTAGTGAACTGTCTACCTACCCGGGTGTTGTTTGATTCCGGTGTGAACCAATCGTTTATGTCTACTTCTTTTTGCAAGAGTTTTTGCACTCCTAGTAGTGTACTGAATGATGCGTTAGTGGTAGAGGTAGCCAATGGGGAGCATATGGCAGTTTGGGAATGCTACGTTGGGTGCATCTTAGATTTAGATGGGGAATCCTTTCTAATAGATTTTCCACCGACGAATATCGGGGGTTTTGATGTGATCGTGGGGATGGATTGGCTATCCAAGAATGATGCCGGTATATTTTGTTCTAAGAAGTTAATTCAAGTACCCTTGCCAAAGGGTGGTGAAGCAATAATCTATGGGTAGAAGAACCGAAGGGCCAACACAATCATCTCATCAATCAAGGCACGAAAGATCTTAGCCAAGGGGTGTGTGTCTTACTTGGCCTACGTGATCGACGCGAAACTAGAGAAGAAGAAAGTGGAAGATGTGGACGTGGTGCGTGAATACCCAGATGTATTTACGGAGGATCTATCCGGGTCACCGCCGGAACGACAAGTAGAATTACATATCGACCTCACCCCGAGTGCCTCCTCAATTGCTCGCGCTCCTTATCATCTGACCCCGACAGAAATGCAAGAGATGATGACGCAACTACAAGAACTTCTTGAGAAGGGATTTATATGAACGAGCTCGTCGCCTTGCGGAGCTCCAGTGTTATTTGTGAAGAAGAAGTGTGCTTAATTATGTTTTATCAACCTGTTAATTGTATGTTAATCCTAATGCTTAGTCTTGCGTTATTGACCCTTAAAGAAATCAAGTTTTCGGTGTCGGGGGGTGTGGCGCAATAATGCCATGCGACAGTTCCCAGGGAACTGTCGCTGGTCACTATCGCCAAGAATGTACCGCGAGGGTCGGGGCTGGCGCGATAGTGACATGGGCACAATCGCCAGTCACTATCGCATGGGGTGTACCGTAGGTCGTTTGAGTGGCACGATTGTGCCTCTGCGATAGTGCCATAGGCACAATCGTCGGGCACTATCGCCGGCGGGGTGTTGGGGTATAAAAACAACCTCTAGACGGGATTTTGGGATTTAGTTCATATTTTTTAATTGGGAGCCTATTTTGGAGAGCAAAAATGGGCGATTTTTCCCTCTTCAAACGCTAGTGCATTTATTGCAAGCCTAAGGATCTTCCCCTCATTGATTGATCATTCAACAAGGTTGGTGGAGCATTTAGTGGTGTAACAATCTAGCTTCCAAGTCTCATCTTCTCACCATTCTCCTTGAGTTTCCTAGGGTTTCCATAAAAACCAAAACCCTAGATAGTGAGTTTTCTTACCAAAATCTTTTAAATGAGATACATATCTTAAATGTTTACTTGTGTTACTTAAAATGTATGTATAAATCTGATCACCTGATAAGTTTGACCTAACTGTTATATTTGAGATTATGGGAGTTTTGGTTATGTATTCATCATGTGGATTATGTGGAAGTATTCATTATATGTATGAGCCATGATAGTGTGTATTATGGGATTATTGATTATCATTATGGGAATTGCATGGTTTAGGGTTTTGGACCTAAAAGGGGATTGGAACTATGGGAAGTCTTATACATGTATCTTGTTGACATGGAATATGTATAGAGATGAATATTGCATATATATAAATATTGGAGGAACCATGGGTATGTTCTACGAGGATGTAGTCTTAGGTGCCACCGTGACGGTATGCACCTAGACCTTCGCCATTTGGAGTAATACCGTAGAGGTAGTCTCCAAGTGTGTCGGCCTTTGGGGTGTTGCTCATGCGAGTGAACATCAAGGTACATTGACTTGAGGTAAAACTCATTGGTGTGATGGGTCACCCCCATTGATTCTCTTATGGCCTATGAGGACTAAAATGATATAAATGTTCATGTATGTTCACAAATGTTATACCATGATCTTGTACAACTCACTAGGCTCGTTTGGCCTAACACTTGTTGGTTTGATGTGTATCTCAGGTTCTAGCGGCGCGGCCGCCAAGAAGGCATAGTTGACTTATATGCGATCTTGGGGACATTTTGGGACGCCAATTTTTAGAAGTCTTACTTTTGGGTTTGGAAGACAACTAGTATTAATCTTGTTCCTAGTTAGGATTTAGATTAAAGGGTTGTTTTCCCTCTTATTGTTATTCATATATTGTTATTCATTACAAACTTGTAATCTTAACAGGCGTTATTGTCTCCCTTTTTGGAGAGGAGTTCATGCTTTGGCATATTATGTTACCATATTTCCTCTTTATGGAAATTTTTGTTTATCCCAATTTTTAGGGTGTTACAAGTTGGTATTAGAGCTCTAGTTTAAGTGAACTAGGTGTCGAATTTAGCATACCTAGACTTAAGCTGGTTGTGATTATAATATCACTGTCCATACGGGTAGAGCATTCCTAGGTGGGGAGAGTATTAGGATTACATAATTGCATTGATTGAAACTTATGATGATGATAACGAGGGTTCTTGTGTAAAATACGTTCACAATCTCACTTGGCCGGTGTTGTTCTGAATTTATGATTACGTACGTGTGCTTGAAATTGTTATTATGATGATTAATCTTTGTATTAGTACATATTGAACCGTTTATCTTTTCAATAATTAACTGGTATGACCCTTATCATGTGTGACAGTTCACAATGGTAAACACGAGGAGTCGGGTTGGGGCGACCGAGGATGCAAATGAGGCGAGTGTAACCGCCCCGGAAACTACAAGACAAACAAACCCGATGGCAAACCAAGTCATTCCACCGGTTCCCCAAATTCTAGAGGGGATCATAGACGTAGTTCCTCAAGTGAACTTGGAAACCGAGAATTCAGTTGTTCAAGAAGTGGACCCTCAATCAGTCCTATTAGCTAGCATAATGCAAATGATGAAGTCGGCGATGGACAAGTGGGATGAGAAATTTATGAAGTTGTTGGAAGACCAGGACACTAGTAACCGGAGGCCTGAAGCTGTGGGGGATAATGCGGTAATTGGATCGGGTGGTGCTGAGAATGCAATTGGGATGGAGGGGCACGTGACTAGAACCGAAAAGAAGAAGGAAGGGGGTTGCTCCCTCAAATCATTCCTATGCAGTCGAGCTCCAGAATTTTCCGGGACGACCGACCCGCTTGCATGTATGAAATGGGTTCAAGAAGTGGAAATGGCATTCGAGTCGAGTTCTCTCAACGGGTCAACTTTGCGTCCCAACTGCTTAGAGGGGATGCGTTGAGTTGGTGAAAAGTTACCTGAAAGGTGCTTACACCGGAGGTTTTGGCCAAGCTCACTTGGCCAACCTTCAAGAAGAAACTCATGGAAAAGTATTGCAATGAGAGGGCGCTCGACAAGATAGAAGAAGAGTTTCGAAATCTAAAGAAGGGAAATCTGACTGTTGTCGACTATGCAAAAAAATTCATGGATAAGCTTAGCCTAGTTAAGCATGTGGAAAGTGATGAAGAGGCGGAGATAAAATGGTTTGTGAAGGGATTACCGGCGAATATGAAAACGGATGTGAGGAACGCCCACAAGACCACCTTACAGGAGGTGATCAAGGCATCCCAACTAGTAGAGGATGATATGATTGAAGACAAGGAGGAGAAGAAACAAGAAGGAGAGAAGAGAAAGTGGTAAGGGTCGACCGGGCCCGTGCGGCAATCCAAACCCTTCATCGGGGGGAGTAGTATGGAGCCGAGACGTGAGACACAGTGGTGCTCCAAGTGCAAATGTAAGCATTCGGGATCTTGCAACCCGAAATCTTTTTCCAACTCTACCGGGTGTTTTAAATGTGGTCGAAATGATCATTCGAGTAAGGATTACCCCTCCCGGACGGGAGTTTGCTACGAGTGCCGAGAACCGGGGCACATCAAGAAGGACTGTCCCAAACTAGCAAGGGGTAACCAAGGGGTTCCAAGTGGGGTTGCGCCGAAGAGAGAAGTTTAACCGAAAGCTCCAAGTCGGGCTTTCCAAATGACGGCGAATGAAGCAAGAGTGACAGCGAATGTCGTATCGGGTACGTTTCTAGTGAACTCTCTACCTACCCACGTTTTATTTGACTCTGGCGCGAATCGATCCTTTGTGTTCACTACTTTTTGCAAGAATTTTGCTATCTCTTCTAGCACCTTATCTGAGGCCTTAGTAGTAGAAGTAGCCAATGGGGAGCACTTATTAGTTCAAGAATGCTTTGTTGGGTGTACATTGGAACTAGATGGGGAGCCCTTCATTATAGATTTGTTACCAACGGACATCGGGGAGTTTGACGTGATTGTCGGAATGGATTGGCTATCCAAGAATGATGCCGGTATATTTTGCTCCAAGAAAATGATTAGAGTACCCTTGACGAAGGGTGGTGAAGTGTTAATTTTCGGGGAGAAGAACCGAAAAGCCAACATGGTCATCTCGTCCCTCAAGGCACGGAAGAGTTTAGCCAAGGGATACACTTCGTATTTAGCCTACGTGATCGACGCGAAGCTGGATAAGAAGGAAGTGGGAGATGTGGACGTGGTGCGCGAATACCCGGATGTCTTTTCGGAGGACCTACCCGGACTACCACCGGAACGACAAGTGGAGTTCCACATCGACCTCACTCCGGGAGTCGCTCCGATCGCTCGTGCTCCATACCGTCTAGCTCCAACGGAAATGCAAGAGATGATGACGCAACTTCAAGAACTCCTCGAGAAGGGATTTATTCGACCAAGCTCATCGCCATGGGGAGCCCCGATTTTATTTGTGAAGAAGAAGTACGGGTCTATGCGGATGTGCATCGACAACCGCGAACTCAACAAGGTCACTGTGAAGAATAAGTACTCGCTTCCTCGAATCGACGACCTCTTTGATCAACTTCAAGGAGCTGGATGCTTCTCCAAGATAGATCTGCGATCCGGTTACCATCAAGTCTGAGTGAAGGAAAGCGATATCCCGAAGACGGTGTTTCGGACAAGGTACAGTCACTATGAATTCCTAGTCATGCCTTTTGGGCTGACTAATGCTCTGGCCGTCTTTATATGTGTGTCCCTGTACAAGTTCTTATTGATAACAACACATAAACGATTTACCAACCTGTTTGATTAATAATACGATGATCACAAGGTTGATATGTTTGATCTTGAGAAACTCTCGTTTACATCTTCAATGTGTGTAATGTATGTTATCTAATCTCTAATCTGATTACTTCTCAAACATAATATCTATATAAGATATTATCAAACTAACTAAAACATAATATAATATTAAAACATAATATCTAGATATTATTCTAGATATTAAAACTAACTTTGACACTTATTACAAATTGACCCTTAGACTATTGTTGAGAGTGACTTGTCAGCTTTTACTTCAGATTGCGATCTTCGGATTGGATGATCTTGAATCCAATGAGACTGTGCTCTAACAATCTCCCCCTTTGGATCAAGATCATTATTAAAATGATTTAGCAATTTAATCTTCTCTTTCAGCTCAGAAGATGCAATCTCTCTCAGTCTTCAAAATGTAATAATCTTCCCCTTTGATGTAGATAAACTCTCTTTCAGATGTTGGGAAGAAATTATCTCTAGTTTTAGCTCAGAATGCTTTAGCAAAGTATCTTCAAAGAAAATTTCTCTAAAATTAGCATGTCTTCAGAATACTTTATCTTCTCCCCCATTTTGATGGAAAGTGCAACGAGTTCATCAAAAGTTTATGGTCAAGAAATGTCTATCAATCGTAGCCTCTGATTCGTCAACGCAATAGATATTCATCCAGATCTTTGCAAATCTAGACAAAATAGTCGTGTAACACCTGAAGCAATAAACAAATCAGTTAGAAATGCCTGTCAGTAACACTAAGTCACTGTGTGTAACTAATACACAATGAAAATGAGCTTTGTGATGTTGACTCCCCCAGGGCTTCCATTCAATCATCGAAATACCACTAAGGTATTTTCTATGAACGTTATGACAAAGAAACAAATTCCTTGTGTGTTTGTGCTTGTGATAGAAAGAATTAAGCACTTGATAATCGCTTATAGGCTCAAAATGTGTAAACCACTGAGACAACAGTAAGTTAAACACAGACTCAATGTGCATGAGTGAAGTGCGAAGGTGGGGCAGACTTCCTTCTTTTCAATATCCAGATTTTCCAAATGAAAATCAGATAGCAAATGTGTTGCGTCCCCTTTGAAAATGAAACATTTTCCTGTTAAGAAGAAAATGAGTAGATGGTGGGGTAATTCAAGAGTTGGCATGGGCTAGTTGCCTGTTTCAATAATGATCACCAATGAAATGTGAAACACTAGAAATGTGGCTGTCCGGATCAGAAAGTAGTTGGTGCAGAGTTCTGATATTCTTTTAACTCTGTTCTGACACCCTCTTTCTTTTAAACATTTAGCTTTCTTCTAACCGAACTCTCTTTTTCAAGATACCTCATCACTCAATCCACACTCATTTCTTTTGATGTCCTCACACTCAACCACTATGGATTAACTTCTTGGGTAGGAAACACAGGTTAACGTGAATCCGTAGAAGTTGTGTTAAATCCTAGCACATTGATCCCATATATCCTATAAAGAATAAGTTACTCAAAATGGTTTAATTTATCATGTAAGCTCATGTAAAACATTTAAATTACACTCCCAAAATATAAAATCTGATGAAAAATCGGGAAGTGGTTTGAACATTTAAGAATGAAAACATGTTCTTAATGATTGAAAGTTGTCCTTCTTTCAACCATATATGAGATTAAGATAAAGGATAATACCTTAACGTATGATCTTACATCTCATGAAGTTAAGCTTAAAGTCATAAAGATATGATCTTTTAAGCTTCTCTCAAACTCTGCAAAAGTCTTAAGTCAAGTCAAAGAAACTTTATTCACTGAAATTGAAAAGACAAAAAGCAGTAAAACAAATTAAAGTACGAGTCCTTATTTGAAATAATCAGAAGTCATCACCTTTTTATAGTCCCTCTGAAGTTATGCATTTGAAATATGTCAGTTATAAATCACATGATAGAGATCTACAACTTTCTTTTTGAAGTATAGATCATCATATCTATCGGATGCAAAACATTTCAGAAATATATATATACTCCCCCTTGAAGGTTGATTTCCTCGTTGAGTCTCGGAGTACAATCCTTATCAGCTCAGAAGTAAGGTCTTTTGATCTTTGAAGTATGAGTCCTAAACTGTTGTGTTTAGAAGTCATTCTTCTTTGAAGTACGGGTCTTGAACTGTTGTATTCAAGAGCCATTGGTTCTCCTACTCCCCTTTGACAGTAGGTTCTTGCAACACAGAATCATCCCGTTTCTTTGGTACCCACCGGTATTTGGGTCCATGAATGTTAGTTGCAGTTCGTATGGGAGTTATGGAATTAGAACCATACCAGTAATGATCACTAGTTCTGTGAACAGGATCATGTGTACGACAATAAGAATAATTGAATTTCTTACCTGATAACCTGATTAATTGATCTCTCGTGTAAACAAAATCAGGTTTACTTTTACGCCCAATGTTCTTCTTGGCATTATGCGTATGTACACATGCTTTTTTGTAATTCAGCTCTTCTTTAACTGGTTTCCTATTCCACACCAGTGCTTCTTCTTTGAGGTTTCTTCTCCTCCTTTGAGGTTTCTTCTCCTCCTTTGATGTGTACCTGAATTATCTGTATTTCTATCAAAGAAAAGGTTAGTGTTACGAATTTGATCAGAAGATTTAACTGACCTCTTTGAAGACACAGTTCTGAATGTTGAACTTGCAGCTGACTTGAATGAGACAGATGAATCATCTCTAGGTGAGTGGACAATTGACTCTGGAGTCTTGTGCTCAGTCACCACTACCTTTGAAATAATCTTCTCAAGCTCTTTGATCCTTGACGAATAACTGTCTCTTTCTTTGATAAGAAGGTCAATTTTCGTCTCAAACTCACACTTCTTTTTCTTTTCTTTTTGTGCATATTTAGACAGTTCAGATAGCTTTGCATTAAGCAGAGCTTCCTAATTGCAGCTTCAAAGGTGATTCTCTCTTCTTCAAATCCATTTTTAGCACCCTTCTGATCATTTGCCTTCCTCTCTTTGGCAAACTTATCTCTTTCCAAAATGATTACTTTCTCAAAGTTACTAACCTGTTGACAAAGCATTATACATTTAAGCTCGAGTGTCTTCTTTTCTTCAACACTCTTCTTGGAAAGATCTGAGAACTTCTTTTCAAATTCTGATATTTTCATTTGAAGCTTAGTGTTCTCAACTTCCAAAACCTTAACCTTTTCTGTTGGAGACAACTGTGATAAAGCTTCAAGTTGATCCCATATCAGTTTTGCTGAAGCCCATTTGCAATTATATATTTTAATAGTAATCTCTTCTGAAATTCCTTTCAAAAGAAGAACTTTGGCAAATTTATCAGCTTCATGTCTCCTTCTCTGCTCATCTGTGTACTCATTAAGGTATATTGGAACCTCTTTACCTGCCAAACTTCCATAAGATCCTCGATATGGATTGAACTTTGTTGGAATTTTCATCATTCCTTCCTGCAAAGATAATTTGATATAAGTATTCAATTTATGTTTGTCAATAAAGTCTAAGAAATGATGTTTCCACTGCTCATATTTTCCTCTTTCTAGAACAGTAGGTTTCATATCAGATGCAGTTGATAAAAGTTCTTTCGAAATAGACATCTGATCTAGTTTATACTGTTCTTGAAGATCTGAAAGTTTTTGAGACAGACTTTTCTCTCTAGGAGCTTCATCAAAGTAATCATCATCCATGATTCCTGTTTGATAAAAAAGAACTTGAATATGATCGTTAATCCAGATAAAATCAAATAAATTTCAGAAATAAATTTCCAAAATTTAACCAAGTCTTAAAAGATTTGCGCTAGAAGGTAGTGGTGCAAACTTTTGTTTTGCACGAACTGAGGGTGGCGCAAAAAGATGGTTTGTGCTAGGCGATAGTGGCGCAAAAGTGACTTCGCGAACTTATGATCTGAGATTTGCGCGAGACAAAGGTGGCGCAATTTGAGGTTTGCGCGAGTCGAAGGTCGCGCAAAATGAAGATTGCGTGAGCAGTTGGTCGCGCGAAATAGAGTTTTGCACGAGTAATGGTTAGCGCAAAACTCTGGTTTGTGTGAGTTCGTCCCTGTGTTTGTGCGAGTTCATCCCTGTTCTCGAAAAAACGCTCTAATTTGCTCAAAAATAACCTGTTTGCAACGATTAGCAGTCCCAAATTGTATCAAATCGACTACTAAACTATCTAGAACAGATTATAAGCTTTTGATCTCCTTAAAAATCACTTTATAATTTATAAATCGATGGAACAGTGTTGTTTTTAAAACATGAACTCAGACACAAATTTCACAAATTGGGAATCGATTGAAATGTAATAATGAATTTAAAGTATATCAAATCGATCTAAAACCCCAATCGATCACAACCTGATCGATTTCAACACCTAAATCACCCTAAATCTCGATTTTGATTTTGAAAGATGAAGAACACAGTCGACTTTTAAAAAAAAATGATTTGATCTGGTTTCGCTCTGATACCAATTGTGTGTCCCTGTACAAGTTCTTATTGATAACAACACATAAACGATTTACCAACCTGTTCGATTAATAATACGACGATTACAAGGTTGATATGTTTGATCTTGAGAAGCTCTCGTTTACACCTTCAATGTGTGTAATGTATGTTATCTAATCTCTAATATGATTACTTCTCAAACATAATATATATATATATATATATATATATATATATATATAAAAGATATTATCAAACTAACTAAAACATAATATCTAGATATTATTCTAGATATTAAAATAACTTTGACACTTATTACAAATTGACCCTTAGACTATTGTTGAGAGTGACTTGTCAGCTTTTACTTCAGATTGCGATCTTCGGATTGGATGATCTTGAATCCAATGAGATTGTGCTCTAACATTATGGACCTGATGAACCGAGTATGCCGACCATTTTTGGACAAATCGGTCATAGTCTTCATCGATGACATCTTAATCTATGAAGTGGAGCACCGACAATATTTACGAGAGGTTTTGGAAATCCTCCGAAGGGAGAGGTTGTTTGCAAAATTTTCAAAGTGCGAATTTTGGTTGCAAGAAGTCTAATTCTTGGGCCACGTGGTGTCGAAGGATGGGGTGAAAGTGGATCCGGTAAAGATTGAGGTGTTGATGAATTGGGAACCACCGACGAACCCAACGGAGATAAGAAGTTTCTTGGGTTTGGCCGGCTATTATTGGCGATTTATTCAATACTTCTCGAAGGTCGCCTCTCTGCTCACGTCGTTGACAATAAAGAACGTTAAATTCTTGTGGACTGAAACTCAAGAGAAGTCCTTTCGGACTCTCCAAAGGAAATTATGCGAAGCACCGATCCTATCTTTACCCGAAGGTTCCGAAGATTTTGTGGTTTATAGCGACGCCTCTAAATTGGGCCTTGGGTGCGTGTTGATGCAAAGGGGGAAAGTGATCACGTATGCTTCACGACAACTCAAGGATCACGAGAAGAATTATCCTACGCACGACTTGGAGCTAACAACGGTGGTGTTTGCCTTGAAGCTATTGCGACACTACCTTTATGGGACGAAGTGTACTTTATTCACCGATCATAAAAGTTTGAAGTACATCTTTGACCAAAAGGACCTCAACATACGGCAACGGAGGTGGTTAGAACTTTTGAAGGATTACGATTGTGAGTTGTTGTACCATCCCGGTAAGGCCAATGTGGTGGCGGATGCTTTGAGCCGAAAGAGTTACGGGAAAGAAGTCAAAGTAACTCTTACTAGAATTGACGTGATGTCAAGTCTAGTGGAGGACATCAAGAGGTGCCAAACGGAGGCACTCCGAGAAGAAAACCTTAAAGATGAAGTTATGGGGAAACAACGGGAGTTACTAACGGAGGATAGTCGGGGTATTAAGCTATTTCAAGGAAGGATCTGGGTGCCGAAGATCGAGGGAAACCGCGATTTGCTTTTGGCGGAGGCGCATAAGTCAAAGTACTCCATACATCCCGGTAGCACCAAGATGTATAGAGATTTGAAACTTCATTATTGGTGGCCGGTAATGAAGCTCGACGTGGCCAATTACGTGGAAAGATGCGTCACTTGCCTTCAAGTCAAAGCAGAACATCAAAGACCTTATAGAAGTTTGCAACCTTTGACTATTCCGGAATGGAAGTGGGAGCACATCACAATGGACTTCTTTACCAAATTGTCGAAGACCTTGAAGGGTCACAATACTATTTGGGTGATGGTGGATCGACTCACGAAGAGCGCGCACTTTTTGGCGTTGCGGAAGACGTTGCCAATGGATAAATTGGCCAAGTTATATATAGATGAGGTGGTGTCACGGCACGACGTTCCACTATCCATAGTTTCGGATTGAGATAGTCGGTTCACTTCTAAGTTTTGGGATACGTTGCAAAGAGAGTTGGGCACGAAAGTCAAGTTGAGCACGACCTATCATCCTCAAACCGACGGACGGAGTGAAATGACCATCCAAACTCTTGAGGACATGCTTCGGTCATGTGTCATAGATTTTAGAGGAAGTTGAGATTCACACTTACCGTTGGTGGAATTTGCGTACAACAACAGTACCATTCAAGCATTGGAATGGCACCATTCGAGGCACTCTACGGACAGAAATGTAGGACACCGGTGTGTTGGCTTGAGGCGGGAGAGAAGCAATTTGCGGGACCAGAAATCGTTCAAGAAATGTCAGAGAAGGTTAGAGGGATTCGGGAACGTTTAAAGGCGGCGCAAGATCGTCAAAAGAGTTATGCGGACATAAAATGGAGACCGGTTGCTTTCCAAGTGGGGGAACGAGTCATGTTGAAAGTGTCGACATGGAAGGGGATCATCCGTTTCAGAAAGCGAGGGAAGATTAGCCCTCGTTTCCTTGGACCCTTCACAATATTAGAGAAGATTGGACTCCAAGATTACAAATTGGACTTGCCACCTGAAATGGACGGAATCCATCCTATATTTCATGTGTGGAGGAGCCAGAAGCCATTCTAGAATCACAGACGAAGCAATTGCGACATAAGGAAGTAACAATGGTGAAAGTCCAATGGAAGCACCATCGGGGTGCTAACGTGACGTGGGAGTCGGAGGAGGACATGAAGAAGAGATATCCTCATTTATTTAGTGAATAAGATTTCGGGGACGAAATCCCTATTAGGTGGGGAGGATTGTAACACCCAAAAATCTAAGGTAAGTATTCCCCTCGTTCCTTGGCATTTTGTGAAGTTAAAAACCTCTATGTGTGCTTAATTGTGTTTTATCAACCTGTTAATTGTATGTTAATCCTAATGATTAGTCTTGCATTATTGACCCTTAAAGAAATCAAGTTTTCGGTGTTGGGGGGTGTGGCGTGATAGTGCCACGCGACAGTGCCCTGGGCACAGTCGCTGGTCACTATCACCAAGAATGTACCGTGAGGGTCGGGGCTGGCGCGATAGTGACATAGGCACAATCGTCGATCACTATCGCGTGGGGTGTACCACGGGTCATTTGAGTGGCGTGAGTGTGCCTCTGCGATAGTGCCATGGGAACAATCGTCGGGCACTATCGCCGACGAGGTGTTGGGGTATAAAAACAGCCTCTAGACGGGATTTTGGGATTTAGTTCATATTTTTCAATTGGGAGCCGATTTTGGAGAGCAAAAAGGGGCGATTTTTCCCTCTTCAAACTCTAGTGCATTTATTGCAAGCCTAAGTATCTTCCCCTCATTGATTGATCATTCAACAAGGTTGGTGGAGCATTTAGTGGTGCAACAATCTAGCTTCCAAGTCTCATATTCTCACCATTCTCCTTGAGTTTCCTAGGGTTTCCATAAAAACCCTAGATAGTGAGTTTTCTTACCAAAATCTTTTAAATGAGATACATATCTTAAAGGTTTACTTGTGTTACTTAAAATGTATGTATAAATCTGATCACCTGATAAGTTTGACCTAACTGTTATATTTGAGATTATGGGAGTTTTGGTTATGTATTCATCATGTGGATTATGTGGAAGTATTCATTATATGTATGAGCCATGATAGTGTGTATTATGGGATTATTGATTATCATTATGGGAATTGCATGGTTTAGGGTTTTGGACCTAAAAGGGGATTGGAACTATGGGAAGTCTTATACATGTATCTTGTTGACATGGAATATGTATAGAGATGAATATTGCATATATATAAATATTGGAGGAACCATGGGTATGTTCTACGAGGATGTAGTCTTAGGTGCCACCGTGACGGTATGCACCTAGACCTCCGCCATTTGGAGTAATGCCGGAGAGGTAGTCTCCAAGTGTGTCGGGCCTTTGGGGTGCTGCTCATGCGAGTGAACATCAAGGTACATTGACTTGAGGTAAAACTCATTGGTGTAATGGGTCACCTCCATTGATTCTCTTATGGCCTATGAGGACTAAAATGATATAAATGTTCATGTATGTTCACAAATGTTATACCATGATCTTGTACAACTCACTAGGCTCATTTGGCCTAACACTTGTTGGTTTGATGTGTATCTCAGGTTCTAGCGGCACGGCCGCCAAGAAGGCATAGTTGACTTATATGCGAGCTTGGGGACATTTTGGGACGCCAATTTTTAGAAGTCTTACTTTTGGGTTTGGAAGACAACTAGTATTAATCTTGTTCCTAGTTAGGATTTAGATTAAAGGGTTGTTTTCCCTCTTATTGTTATTCATTACAAACTTGTAATCTTAACAGGCATTATTGTCTCCCTTTTTGGGGAAGAGCTCATGCTTTGGCATATTATGTTACCATATTTCCCTTTTTATGGAAATTTTTGTTTATCCTAATTTTTGGGGTGTTATAAATAGTCGGTTCACTTCCAAGTTTTGGGATGGTTTACAAAAGGAGTTGGACATGAGAGTTAAGTTGAGAACCGCCTATCACCCTCAAACGGATGGCTAAAGTGAAAGGACCGTCCATACTCTCGAGGACATGCTTCTCTCATGCGTCATAGATTTTGGAGGAAATTGAGATTCACACTTGCCGTTGGTAGAGTTCGCTTACAATAATAGTTATCACTCGAGCATCGGGATGGCACCGTTCGAAGCTCTTTATGGACGGAAGTATAGGACGTCGGTATGTTGGCTCGAGGCGGGAGAAAAGCAATTTGCGGGACCGGAAATAGTACAAGAAACGGCGGATAAGGTGAAAAGTATCTGAGAACGGTTGAAGGCGGCCCAAGACCGACAAAAGAGTTATGCAAACAAAAAGCGAAGATCGGTCGAGTTCCAAGTGGGAGAAGGGGTTATGTTGAAGGTGTCACCATGGAAGGGGATCATCCGTTTCGGGAAGCGCGGAAAACTTAGTCCTCATTTTCTTGGATTCTTCACCATTTTGGAGAAGATTGGATTCCAATCTTTTAGACTGGACTTGCCACTAGAAATGGACGGAATCCACCCTACTTTTCACGTGTGTTACCTTCGCAAGTGCCTAGCCGAAGAAGAAAATGTTATTCCTTTGACAAAAATTCGGGTGGACACCGACAACTGATGTGTGGAAGAACCGGAAGCTATATTGGAATCAAAGACGAAGCAACTATGACACAAGGAGGTAACTTTGGTCAAGGTACAATGGAGGCATCATCGGGGTACCAATGTAACGTGGGAGTCAGAGGAGGACATGAAGAAGAGATATCCTCATTTCTTTAGTAAATAAGATTTCGGGGACAAAATCCTCATTAGTGGGGAGGATTGTAACACTCGGAAAATTAAGGTAAGTATTTACCCTTCGTATTTTCGACATCATAGTAGAATTGTGAATTTTGAATCTTTAGTGGGTAGAATGTATATCTGTGATTTAGTCATGTTACACCTCTTCAGAATGTTCAATTATGCAGCTAATGTTGATTTTCAAATCGAGATTTTTGGACCTCGGGGGCTTGGTGCGACAGTGACAAGTGACTGTGCCCATGGGCACTATCGTGAGTCACAGTCGTCCGGGGGGGACATCAGAGGGTGTGGGGGTGTGCATGCGACATTGCCACCGCGACAATGCCTTTGGGCAAAGTCGCATGGCATTGTCGCCCTGGGCTGCCAGTGAGTGGGGGTTTGGGTGCGACATTTCCCCATGCGACAGTACAGTGGCATTGTTGTCGGGCACTATCGCCGACGGGCCTAGACCATATAAAAACCCACTTCAGTCCCTTATTCTCATTTATTCTTCAAAACTCTTTTTAGAACTGAATTTAGGAGAGCTCTAAAACGTTTCCCCTCTCAAAACTCTAGCTACATTTATTACAAAACACTTGGAGTTGGTGATTATTGGGTGGAGCATTCAAGTCCACACTTAAAGCTTGTTGGTGAAGACTTCCCTCAACTTCTCACTTGCTCAACTTCTTGAGCTACTCTAGTTTCTAGGGTTTTCTATAAAACCTAGTTAGTGAGTTTATATTAACCATTTTCAAATGAGATACATGTCTTGTGTGTTTACTTGTCATTACTTCATATGCATGTATAAATTTGATCACCTGATAAGTTTGACCTAACTGCTACTTTTAAGATTATTGGTGATTTTGGCTAGGGCTGAGCATCGGACGGGTTGGGTCGGGTCGGGCCTAAAATCCCGAAACCCGGTTGGATATTCGTGTGAGACGAGGACCCCCGAAACCCGACCGAACACAGTTCGGGTAGTTCGGGTTCGGGTTCGGGTTGGTCGGTTCGGGTTGGTCGGGCGAAGGATAACATTCAGAGCCATTTTTGTTCAAGCTTTGGAATCAAGTCTTGAGTTTGATGCAAATAATGACAACATAAATATACTCAACCCCAAAACAAACGAGATCGAATTCAAGCAGAAAAATAGTCAAAATTTAATTAATATCCAAAAATGAACTTGAAATCATTCATAAATGTGGAATCGATAAACTCACAACCACTGAGAAGTCTAAAACCATTTTCTGTGAACTCAAGTACTCAACTGTCACTGTGTATGTGTGTGTGTGTCGATGTCTAAATGATAAAGAGAGGATCATATCGATGGCTTACAGAGAGTCGTCGGAGGAATTGAGATGGAATGGAGAGACGATGGTCGACTCGATAGTCGTTCGTCTTCGTCTTCGTCGACACTCCACAGGTCGAGACTCGAGAGTCGTTCGTCTTCGTCTATGCCTCGATGGTTCGTCGTCCGTCAATGGCTGAATGCCTGAATCTGATTTCGAAACGGGGTATGTAGGATTTAGATTCTGAAACGGGGTATTTAGGTTAAGTAAGAATTTCAGATTTTCGGGTCGGATCGGGTTTGGGTTTTGGATACCCAACCCGCCCCTATATTATCCGATAATATAAACGGGTCGGGTAATTCGGGTTTTCGGATTTCAGGTTTCGGTTTTTCTTGCTTTTTTCGGGTCGGGTCGGGTCGGGGTTTTCAGGTTGGGCGGGTTTTGCTCACCCCTAATTTTGGCTATTGTTCATCCTGTGGACTTTGATGGGATTATTATTGACATTATTTGGTCATGATTGTGTAATATCATGGGATTTGTGAATATTATTGTTAAACCTACATGTTTTAGAGTTTTGGACCTAAAATGGGAATTGGAACTATATGAGGTCTTATACATGTATCCTGTTGATATGGAATATGTATAGAGGTGGATATTGTATATATGTATTGGATGAACCATGAGTAAGCACTAGGAGGATGTAGTCTTAGGGTGTCACCATGACGGTATGCACCTAGACCTCCGTCATTTGAAGTAATGTCTGGGAGGTAGTCTTTAGATGTGCCAAACTTTCAGGATGTTGCTCATGAGAGTGAACATCAAGGTACATTGACTTGCGGTGAAACTGTTTGTTGTGATGGGTCTCCCCCATTGATTCCTTATGGCCATTATTGTCTTTAAATGTTCATCTGATCATGCTATCATTATTGACTCACTAGGCTCGTTTGGCCTAACACTTGCTCGGTTTGATGTGTATCTCAGGTTCTAGCGGCGCGACCGCCAATAAGATCTAGCGGGTCTTTAGATATGAGCTTGGGAGCTTTTTGGGATGCCATTATAGAAGTTGTTTATTTTTGGAAGTAGATGACAACCAATTGTAATCTTATTTCTTGTCTAGAATTTAGATTAAGAGGTTGTTATCTGTAAGACTGTAACTGTTTATCATTACAAACTTGTAATTAAACAGGCTGCTATTGTTCCCTTTTTGGGTGAGCTCATGCTTTGACATTTATTTGAATACCATACTTTCCTTTTCGGAAATTTTTGTTGATCTCACTTTTTGAGGTGTTACAAACTCGTTTAATACATAAAAGAACTCAAGGTGAACAAATAGCTTAAAAGAACTCAAGGTGAACCCACTTTTAAAGGGTACTCCTACTAAAACAAGCCCTTAGGCTCAAGCCATTTAGCAAAACCAAAGAATGTAAAAGCAAGGGAGGGAAATGTCAATATATAATGGAGTTCTAAGCTTTGAGTTCTATATTCCACCAATGTGGGATGGATTAGAGACAACCCTATATCTTTTACACTATCATTTTCCATTTTTTTAAAACACTTGAGTTTGTTTTTATTATTATTATCATCATCATCAATTAAATTAAAATAATATTACTAATTATTATTATTATTATTTTGCTTATATATCGAGTATATCACGAGCTTATCGAGTCGAATATGAGGTTGTTCGACTTGACTTGTTAGTATATCGAGTCGAGCTCGAGCTCGAGTCTATTCGAGTCGAGTCTTGACCGAGTCGATCTCGAGTAGCTCGCGAGTTATCTCGTCTCATTTACACCCCTACCTTCAAAGATGTTGAATGTTGGGTTCTCATAGATAGTACATATTGATATATATTCTTTTCAATTTTAAACCCATTTTATGAGAATTTCAATTACGTTGATTAGTACATATGTTCAACTTGTTAATAGATTTAATCTTTTATAAAACTAACCGATAAACATGTCCAAATAAAAGATAAACGTTGAGTCATATTAATATAAAAAAATTCTTAAACAAGAAAAATGAGACAAGATCAGAGCAATATGCCATTCCGTTGGTAAGGCTTGGGGCATTCATAGAGTGTAACCCGAGTTCGAGTCTCACCCACAGTGTTTGTGGCCACTGAGGATTAACTCAGGGTTGCACGTTTTAGTAGCTGGGCTTTCGGGCCCGAATTGCCAAGTGAATAGTCCGGGCCAAAGGCCTGGGATACACTTTACAAAAAAAAAACATATTATTTTTAACGGTGTTAATAAGAGGTACCAAAATAAATCAAAAAAACATACCTTAAAGGCTTTTTTGTAATAATTTTTTTTAACGAACTAAATTGTACACACATCAAAAACCAGAGGACCAAATCCTTAAAAGTTTTTGTTTTTCACATCTTCTCTAATTTCACGATACGAAACTTCCGCATAAACCCTAGAAACAGATTCATTCATATCCCCGAAATGAAATCAAATTAAAATGTTAGCTTTCGATATCCAACTGGAAATCATCAAAAGGCTTCCTGTGAAATCATTGATTCAATTCAGATCCGTCTGCAAAGCATGGAAGTCATTCATCGATTCCTCCGAGTTTATTGCTGGTTATTACACTCAGTCGCAACATCTGATGATAAGGTACATAGTCGGATATGGGAAAGAAAGTGAGGTAAAATATGTTTCTTATGTCGATGATGATACTTTCCCCCAACAAAACTTTACCCTAACTGTTCCTCCTCTCGTTCAACTAACAACAATAGTAATCGATAGCTCTCATGGCTTGTTGTGCTTGTTCGGCTATTCTCCAGAGCCAACCTCTAGAACAGATATTGCTGTTCTTTGGAATCCCACAATTAGAAAATCGGTTGCTGTTGCTGTGCCTAATGTGGTACATCGGCCGTTTGATTCTGTTGTTGGTTTTGGGGTTTGTCCTGACACCAAGGACCCCAAGCTCGTCAAGATTACATATATTGATGATCAAAGGAAAATGGAAAGTATAAGTTGCATCCCTTGCCAAGTTATGGTTTTCACATTGAGCTCAGGGGAATGGACATGTTTGTGTAGCAATCAGCTGCCTCGTAAATCAATTGGATTTACATGGTTTCAGGCCGTTATAGGTCAGTTTATTTATTGGCTTGCTTATGATAGGACTGATGAGGATTATGAATTTCGTAATCTGATAATGTCATTTGATATGAGCTCTCAAGAGTTTAGAGAGATACACCTCCCAGATAGTTTGGCTGACATGCATGAATCACATTTCATTTCTAGGCTAAGGGGGTCTCTTGTTTTGCTTGATTATAGACACACAACCAATAAATATGTTTGTGATGTATGGATGATGGACCATGGTGATTCAAAAGCCTTTACAAAGCTATTCACCATTAATCCACCAAATGCATCAGTTTTGCATACTCTGGGATTTAGGAAGAGTGGCGAACCTATATTTGAAATGCAAGATGATAATCAAGATGCTGTTACACCCTATGCACTTGTAGTTTATGAACCGTGCTCGGAGCACATCAGGGATCTTGGGATTCGTGGAAACAGATTTTCATTCTTTGGGAGTTTCTATACGGAATCGCTGCTTCTGCTCAATCATGATGATGGACGGATTGTAAAGTGTGGAGCTGTGAAAAGGCGACTTTTGGAACAGACAGTCAAGGTATAGTGATTGAAGTGAAATTTTAGTTCAAGTTGATAAAAAGTTTATTGCATCACATATATAGATTTATGTTTTTGACATTAATCATGATGAATTTTTACGTTTTTGGGAATATTATTTTTTGTCCTATATAGGTCATCTTATTTTTGGTGCAGCAAGGTGTATTGTTTTTGGTTTCAAGTGGTCTGAAACAGGTGCCATAACATTCCTTAGAAAGAAATTAGGAAATAATCTGAGCCAAGCCTCGGTGGCTACAGCTCTGTCGAGCTTTTCCTGGACTTCATTCGGTTTCCCTTTGTGACGAATCCAAGTAAAAGGGTATCCCTTCATTGGCAAATCAAACAACCCACAATCTACTAAGGTATCTTTGAACCCACGCAAACACAATAGGTTGCTCATTCACCCCTTGTTTCTCGTCTTGAGTTAAAATATCATTAAAGTCCCCGATAATCGTCCATGGGAGAGTGGATGAAGTGGCTAGTGTCCTTAGCATGTTCCAAGACTCTCTACAGCGATTCCGTTCCTGGCAGCCATAGAACCCTGTTTGCGCCAATTTCCTATCAAACAGACATTAATCTGTAAGTCAATGTGGTTTATAGAGAAAGACAAAAGAGAGCGTCATCTTTATTCCTTCAAAGAACAGAAACGCCACCACTGTGGCCATTGTAGCTCACGGATTGCAGGAACTGCCCTAGGGTTAGCTAACTCCGACAGTTCCAGCTTATGATTCCCATTTCTGCCTTCGTGCTGTTTTTTGGATCGGATTCCATCAAGTCTTCTGTCGTATTGTCTTTTTGGATTCATCAACATTCATTAAACTTGTATTCTTTAAAATAGGAGATGATTGATCGTGTCCAGCTGGTATCTTGATGGTGATCATAGTTACCACCAAATTTCTCTGTAAATTTAGAAAGTGATTAGGATCCAAAGTTTTAGCCTTATTTCCATCCATGACCAAGCTTTTCTTTTTAACCGCTTGTTGGCTCTCTACCGCCGGGCCCAACTGGCTTGTAGTTATACTCATGCTTTTATGTTCAAAGCTGTTACAACACATGCAAAGTGACATATTTGAGCATTTGGGTTCATAGACTTGAATTAAAAAACCTTCCCGTCCCAAGATCCCAAGAGCATCATGTGAGAAGCAAATCAGGTACACAGTAGCCCACTAGGTGGTTGGCTTAAAGGACTAGTGCCACAATAGAGCTCCATTTCTAAAAGAATTGTAACTCCCATACTGGGGTTGCCATACTCGAACCCTCACCTAGTTGTGCAAGGATCCCAAAACCAACTATGCCATGCCCTACGGACATTCTATACTAGTTCCCATGGCAACGTGTTTTGTTTTTTTTCCCTCCAAGTATTTACTTTGATGCTTGTATATTAAAAGTGTTATTCTAAAGAATTTGTCGTGTTTGAAGCTTTTATGCTTTCATGGATTGCATTATCGAAATATTCACACACTATCTAACTGTTAGTTGGCAAGGATGATTCGGTGTCATACTTCGGATCGATAATATTTTATGACAACCTCTTAGTTTGAAGAAGAGAAACAGAACTATGTTGAAAACATTATTTCCAAGTAAATATCGGGATCCTCGTATTTTATATATTGAATATGAGATATTGGAGTAAGGGGTTGTTTACAAACTCTTACCGGATAACTGCTTATCAATCACTTATTCACTTACCATACCGAGTTACCTTGGAAATGACTGAGAACCTTTGCCGGTAGGAAGCACCCGATGAGTGAGGGAGAAAACTCTTACCTGGTAAGCGAATAGTGTGTAAAATATGCTTACCACCCTTGGATGCACATTAGGATGAGATGCACCAGATCAATTCTTGTATCAAGCTCGATTCATGGGGTGGGGGTGAGTTTAAAAGTGATCAAGTCCAGATCCCTTCTTACCTTCTCATTTTAACTCTTCTTTTCACACGATACTTCGTGTATATATATTTATATATATACTATATTGAAAAGCATTTAAGCAAAATCTGTTAATTACAATATGCAATGCATGGGTACAAATGTTAAATGCATATCTTTGAATGCTGAAGGTTTGAGCTTTATCAGGCTTTATCAGATCCATGATTTTTCAATAAAAAGGATAGTTTATGTTGTCAAAGCTATTTCAAACTCTCAGGTGTTCCTTCAATTGAACCAAATTCAAATTTCAAATCGATGGAATGATAGAAATCTCAGAAGCCTATCCCAAATTCAAATCACCTAACATACTAACATACTCCCAAACCCTAAATTTCTTTATACCCATCCAACATATTCTCTCATACTCCTCCAATCGGTGATTTCAGAGCCCTGCCTGTTTCAAAAATTTCTCTTCGTAAAAGAACGATTACTCTTTTAAAAGCAGCGATTCATAACACTCAATTCATAGACATGACGTGGGGTTATGGATTTCTCCCAAACTTGTAAGTTTACGGTCTCGATTCCCAAGCCTATATTTGACTAAAAGTTCCTTTGATTTTTGACACCTTTGCCTAAATTCATGGAGATTCACGCAGAAGGTATGTTTCGATGATTTTTTGACATCTTCGCTTTTGTTTGATTTTCGTGTTTGTTTTGATGGCTTTTGTTCTGGTATCTCATGAATTTTTTTTTTCGGTATCTCAAGATTATTTACCTTTTGCGCTGCATTTAAAACTACTTGCAGGTAGCTGCCCACAAATATGAGGACATTATTTTCTGAGAGAAAGGTTAGTTCATATGTTTTCACATTTTATCATGTGACTAAATGTTATGCTCTTTAAATTGGAGTTTTTAATTAAGTAGCACGATTAGTTATGATATTTTTTTTAAATGATGTCGGTTTCTATATCCTGGTCATTTTTATTTTTATATCTATTTATTTGTCAAGATAATTTCTCCAGATGCATGCCATTTTTGTTGGATTGGGATTCCTTTCATTTAGATTATACCTCTTCAACTTTAAACTGTCATTTGTTCATCTTAGGCGTTCTTTTTCCTTTTGCAGAATGGTAATCCTTTTTTCTCCCTTGCAGCAGCGTATACTTTATGCAGAAGATTTAAAGATTGTTTTTGTATTACAAGCTATGGACTTTGTTCAAGTGTTGGATTCTTCAGAAAATTTAGATATAACTTGACAAATCTAAATAGATGTAACAAATCAGGTGTCTAAACCTCCACCCACAATTATTGAAATTTTAAGCAATTTTGGATTTTAAACACCCAAAAAGTCAAAAAAAATATGGCTTGTATTACTAACACTTCCTGATGTGCATGCATGTGTGTTGCAAAGTGATGCATTTATAGTTCTTCATAATGTAGATCTTATCTCTTTGATATTACAGTTTGCTTCAATCATACAGGACTCATCTCCTTTCAAGTATTTGGTCTCTCATACTTAAATAAAACAACATGTCGCATTTTTGTTGTTACGCACTTTTTTAATGGATTTTGCTTCGGTTTATTTTGTAACCTATATTTTTGTACCCATGGCTAATGAGTGGCCTTGAAAAGAACTCATAATTCGTGAATACCACTTTTTTGATTGAATATTGCCATGTGTTAATCTAGTTGATTAATTTTAAGAAATACTTTATCAATTAATTGTATACAACGAACAATTATTTTTGGAGGATCCAGATTAAATTATATGGATCATTTTAGAATCTGGAAAGAATTTTTATGCATTGATTACTGATGAGAAGTTGGCCATGACTTTTGTTTCACCGGAACAAATCACAAATGATCTTGAGTAGCCAAACAACCGATGTCTAGGGAGGTGTTTGGTTTGACGTAATCTTTTCGACTTTGATACCATAAAGAGAAAAGAGAAGAATGTATGATTTTCATTGATAATAATTGTTTGTTATCTTCTTCGCCTTTAGTCATTTATAAATGGAGCATTTATGGAGCATTTCAATAATGATGGGTGTAGCCGGAACAACCTTTAATTTGTTGGAGGAAAGTTTCATCATCGATAAAAGAAACATTTTTTCTCCATTTTCTCTTCGTACCTTATAGGCAAATGTTGAGATTGAGTTTGGCTAACATTATAACCATCAATAAATTCCTAGCTATCACTTTCATGTTTAATGTCATGCACACAATTGAATCAGTGATTTGACAGAATGCCTTTTGATGATTTCCAATTGGATTTCCATACCCAAGCAAGGTGAGATTTTGATTTTGGTGAGTTTGAATTTATTTCGGGGGTTTATAAGGGAAGTTCCTATTGGGACAGGGAAGATTTGGGAAGTTCCTAGTGTGAAAAGAGAGATTTGGTGATGTCGCTTTTGGACGAGTGGAGTGGAGTGGAGCAATGCAACATTTGGCAGGTGCGGGTCACACAATTTGTCGTCTTCCGTCTAAATTTTTTGATTCTTTTTCCTATGAAAACCATTGAAAAGAAAAGTTACCTTATGAGATTCCGTTCAACGGTTCAAGGTTAAGATAAGTGGTGCTCTAAATATGATATCTTGTCTAACTGAATTAAGTTAGTTGCATGTTGTTTAAATAGAAAATTGCATTAAAATGAAACCAATTATGGGTTGATTCTTGTTTGGATATTTAACTTTTCAACATCTTCATTTTTGGGTTTGAAGCAAAACCTTCATATCACTTGTTCAGTACTAAACCGGCTACCTAAAAATAATGTGGAAAAATAACTAAAAGTTCCATGGATATTAAAACAACCATGTCGCAGCAGTAGTATAGTACAAAGACTAACAACAACTACGGACAATGGTGGAAATGAGACACCCTTGAATGATACGGCCATCCCATAGACAATGAACATTTGAAAGGTTTATGGAACAAATAAGAGATTATTAGAATCTTTCCAAACAACATCTAGCTCTGACTGAATCAACGGTGAGCTCTAGTGTTAACCGGATTTTAATCATACATGATGAGCTAGTGTCTATCTTTTAAGTATTTTGGTCTCTCGAATGTAAATTAAACAACTTGGTGCATTTTAGTTGTGTGTTACGCACGTGGAGAGAATTTTTATATTATACTTGGATGTGATTCATACACGCATCATAGTTTTGTTAAGTAATGATGACATGCCTTTTAGGTGTTAATATGCATGCATAAATCTTGTTCGTATTTTTAGCTCGGTTACATCATTTGTTTTCCTTTTGTTTAATGTTGCCTTCTTAAAAGAGATGTACGATATCTTGGACTCAATGGTCGATGTTAACGTTCTTGTTGCCCTAACGAAAATAATGATAAAAAAAATCCCAAAAGGAGCATTCAGTAGTCAAATGGATGACCAACTTTAAGATAGTGTGATGCTTGCACATTAATAACTAATAACACCGGAGTGATATATAGTTCCTCATGTCCCTCTCACCTGACTTGATCGTCCTCTTTGTGATTATGTATAACCCACAAAAACAGTGATTGTGTATAACCCGCATGTTGAGCAGTGCAGATTTGATGTAGTATTATTCTTAATTTTTGAGTGACTGTGGAATTAAGTTATTGCTTTCTTGTAGTCGATATTTACTTCTAATACAGTTTTCTATTGCTTCAAAAGCAAACTAATTCTAAAATAACTTCAAAATGATTCTAATGATATTTTAAACCCTTTTGGTATAAAATATCATATATCTTCAAAGATGTTGAATGTTGGTTTTGTTGTAGATATACATATGTATTAATACAAATGTTTTTCTCGTTGTTCCCTCACATTGTTGATGAAATTAAGTCTCACTGTGTACTACTTTACGCAAAAGAGAGGCGGACTTGGGAGAGTTGGATTATCGTCAACCACACTTCACAATTGTTGTTGGAGCAAGCCATTTTGAGAAAAAAGAAAGATGTGATGTATGACATAATAGCTATATGCATTGTTTTACATAACATGATAATAGATGATCAATGTCGTGTCATTTCACCAAATGAATTTGCAAGAGAAGTGCCTGGTCAATATTAAAATTTTTAGATGTGTTATACTATAACTATTTTTATTAAAAATCTTGTTAATCACAATAAAAGAAAATCTATCTCAGAATGTTTCTATTCTATTTTTGTGTAAAAATTAATGTAATAGATTAGAAATATATCTATATGTTAAAGGGAAAAACAAATAGAACAACAATATGGAGAAAATAACAATAAGACAGAGAAAAGAAGTCTATAATTCTCATTAATCATAAGCCCTTTAAATAGGGAGGAGTTTCAAGTAGATAGTTAGGAGATATTTCAGTTCTAATCTAACTCTGATATATTTATCTCTATCTCTATCTCTATCTCTATCGTCATATCCTTTAGACGATGGCACACTTATCCTACAACACTCCCCCTTGTGCCGAGTTAAAGGAGTGGTGGTGCACAGTTGTTGCCTCGTTAAAACCTTACGCCAAAATAAAACCCAGTGGGAAAAAATAAAAATATGACGAAGGAAAAAGTACAATGCACCAGCTTCTTTGCAATACATAGACTTATCCTTCAGTCTAGTTTTCTCTTAGATTCATACTTTAATCTTGAGAGTTAAGAAAACATGATGGTATATAAACAGTTGTCTCACTAAAACCTTACACCAAGGAACAAAACCCAATGGGAAAAATAAAACCTTGGTTGAAGGAAAGAGCAGAACATACCAATATCACAAATATAGTAGACTCCCCCTTTTGTCTACTACTCCCCCTGATTCGTGCATTAACCAAGGGAATTTGGAAAACATTTCCATTTACTTTCTACACGTTTCTCAATATATGGTTTTAGGTAATGACTTGGTAAAACATGTCACATTCTTTTGACACCTTACTTGATTCACTTGAATCTAAAGGAGAGTCTTTTATTGCTGATTGTATAGAAACTTAAGCAGAATATGCTTTGTGTTATTACCCCTGATGTATCTTATGTTCATTTCTTTGATACATGATACATTATTTCCATATATGCAAGTAGGATACTGGTTGAACCCAGAATTACTAACTCCTATAATATATGTAATGATGGTCCTTAATCATATACATTATTTTATTATCTCATGGAGAGTAATATTCTTGGATTAATTCAAGGAGGTAGTTACAAAGGATCGCTTAGTTTACTTCCAAGCAATCGACGTGTTCCTTGTGGTAATTCTTTATTCAGTTTGGGAACATCATTTGTATGGGTCAGACAGATACCTAATATCAGCAAACACATATCAAGACATTATTTGGTGTTTTTCTATAAGAGCTAGCTAGTACTTTTGCTGCTTACATTCTAAGTAGGTATTGAAGTTCCATTATCAATCCCATTTTTCTTTCTATAAGGAAAGTATAAACCATGTCAATGGTTCCAAAAGATTAATTTAATATCATTCCAATGATTTTGCGTTGGCGCTGAGCTAAATCTAGCTAACAAGTTCACTGAGAAATACAATATATGGTCAAGTGTATTATGTTAAGTACGATAATGTGCATATTGTACTTAGATAGGGAATTCCAGCTCCCAGCATCTTTCGTCATCATCCTTTAGACGAAATGGATCTTTCCTTATATCCGACACTTCGACCGATCATGGGAGTGCTAACCGGATGCGCTTTGTCCATATTAAATTGCCTGATTATTTTCTGGACATATGCGATCGGTGAATTAATATTTCACAAACTCGGTGTCCTAGCTCAAAACCAAGTTTTCCCAAGATCTTTCCTCTCAAAATCAGATTTCAAGTAGCTTGTGGTTCCTCTCATTTCATCAAGAGTGCCTATTATGTTCACAACATTGACATATAGAGCTACTTTGAAAATCTAGAACTTGTTTTCCATAATAAATAAGCAAGAGAACATTTCGTCGTTCTTATATATCTTTTCCCAATCAAGTATTCCATTAGGCGGGTATACCACATCCACTTATATTGTTTTAATTTATAAAGTGGGCGTTTCAATTTATTGCAAATGCATTTCGTGGTTTAGAGTTGCTTGATTTTGGTAATGTAATATCATCAAGCACTTTTATATATCTCTAAATCTAGATCCCCGTATAGATATGTGGTAACCACATTCATGAGTTGCATTTCCAGTCCTTCGGAAACTACTAGGCTAGTAAATTATACGGATGTCATAACATCCACATGAGAGAGTAAGGGATTGTTTGTTTTTTTCTTAAAAAACCTCTTAATGGCTCTTAAGTCTAAATCGTTCAAACATTTTTACACACCACCTCTTATTAATCATAACTAAATTAAGACTTCAGACTTTAGACCTCTTAAAAAACAAACGGCACCTAAGTCTCCTCGTGGTCAATCCAGGGCGTTGTGAGAAACCTTGCGCCAAAAGAGAGTCTCATACATTATGACTTAATTATTCTCATTACGCTTTAGGACAAATGATTTATCTATGTCTTACAGGCTTTACACTTGGTGGGTTAGCACTACCAAACCAAATACCTGTTCATTTGTCAAATAATATGATTCTCCTGGATTGCTTATTTAGGCCAGTTTGCTCTTTGTTGATATTTTCCAACTGAGCATGGTTCGATGTCAATGTGCTCTATCACCTCATAAACAATAATATATGTGAAATATATCATCAATAGTTATATATGATATGTCCATCGACTCATATGTGCTCTCATAGTTCATTTGAGATTAATATTCATCTCTAGAATCAATATTAACTTCGGAGCGTCCTCCAGTGATGATTCATAGACATAGTTTAATCAGAGACAATCTCATGAGAGGTTTATGTATTGATGACAAATAGTTGTGCCTTACTCTTCTCTTCCTTTAGATGAGTATCTATCGAACCAAGTAGCTCCCCCCATTTCCGTTTGGGAGCTACGACCTCAACCACACCTCCACTATGTATGATTGCAACGCACTTTCCAATGGCGTTGTGCCCCTGTTAGGGACTTTTTAACCTTGGAAGTATATTTGCAGCTCGTATATGTGATCTTGTCACTTTTGGAATATTAAACGTATCAAGTATCGAGTCAGATTCGTTTGACTTCAACATTACGTTGTGAAGTTTTGGGGATCGAAATGAGACAGAGTGGGAATATTCAATGACACTTCCTGTCGTTTCCATGGAAAATCCTTTTTCCTATCTCCCCCTAACGACGGGAAGACTGTCTCATGAAAGTGACAACCCGCAAATCTAGCGGTAAAGAGATCACTAGTCAAATATTATAATTAGCGGATAATTGTTGGGGATTCTTATCCAACATATACCAAATCGTCTTTAAGGACCAATTTTGATGCGCTGTGGGGGCGCAATTGGCACATATAATCAAACATGCGTAAATGTAAAGTATCAAGCTTATATCCAGTTACCAACTGGTACGCATGAGCAAGTAGTGGGTCTAAAAACGAAAAAAACTGCATATAATAATTGCATAACCCCAGGTAGATGTGGGTAAATTGGTGCGCATTACTAATACCCTAGATGTCATCATATTCTTTTGATAACAACTTCTATGAGACCATTTTATATATACACATGGGGTATAGGAAACTTTACATTGATCCTAATACATATGCAATTAACATCAAAACCTTATGATATAAATTCTCCAGCATTCAAAGTCATGTAGACTTGATGAAATAATCAGGGTGGTGAGACCTTAAACGTATAGTTAGTGCTAGTAGTGCAGTATTTCATGTGGACAATAATACGACATGCGTTCATCGTGTCGAAACCAGAACCATAAAGTACTTTAATGGCCCACATTCTGGATGTTTATGTCCATAAATATCACCTTGTATTCGTTGTAACAATGGAATATTTTTGTATTATGTCCTTAGCTTTATGATGGTCTCAATCATGTCTTGGCTAAGGGGTAGGTTATATACAAAAGTTTTAGGTATTCGAGAGGGCATATAGCAATGTTGTTTCTTATGCTACAGAAGTCAACAATTGCAATTTTCCTCATTCTGCCTTTCACTCGAAAGAGAATGTGTCTATGTGTATTTTGCAATACACGGATCACTATGTCATAACCACGGTATCCCGCATGGTCATGCCAAAACATATATGTGTTATTGCCCCCAAAAGTTCTTTATTGGTGACAAAATATGTTCCGATGACCCAATAATCTACTAGTTTGACACATTAGTTTTCATGATATATGTTTACTTTCATATATTCATTAAAACTTATGTATATATGCTCATTTCCATTTCCATTTGATACGAATATCTTTACAAGGTTCCTATTAATTTTGTACCAACAAGAGAGTGACAGTCTATCGTCTAAGTAATTTGGTTGGATGTATTATAAAACAAGTATTCTACAGAAAACTTAAGAAAAAAAAATATGATTCATAATATTCACTTATGAAGAAATTGATAGAAAACTTACGAGATTTTTTTTTGACATGCGTGGCAATGAGCAAAAGATAACGCAGTAGCGATGCAATTTTGCAGCAAATCGTTCAACGACAACGTGCACCAATCGTTTAGAGACGATGAAAAACAGCTTTGAGCTTTACGTGCTGATAACGTGTTAAAGGGAAAAACAAATGGAACAACAATATGGAGAAAATAACAATAAGACAGAGAAAAGAAGTCTATAATTCTCATTAATCATAAGCCCTTTAAATAGGGAGGAGTTACAAGTAGATAGTTAGGAGATATTTCAGTTCTAATCTAATTCTGATATATTTATCTCTATCTCTATCTCTATCGTCATATCCTTTAGACGATGACACACTTATCCTACAACACTATACCATTTATCTAAACCTTGTTGAAATAAGATAAGGATTTTGTCCGACGTTTTTAAGGTTTGGTTTTTTGACGGTGTTAATTCCTCTAACTAAAACTGTCTATAAATCCATTAAGTGAATACATTTTTGTTTCTTACCAAATTTTCTTCTCATTTTCTATTTGTTTTATTAAATTGATTTGGTCTTTTTGTGATTATAACCCACCACCCCCACCTTGCTTCCCCATCTTCACCGTTGACCCCCTTCACTGTCGCACCCAACCACCATGAACACCGCCAAACGTCGATCACTTCCTCTCTTCTCTAGTTTTCCTCCACAAACACCTTCTTTCAATAACAACTGGTCACACATATACCTCCATCTCCTTCCCCTATAAACGGATCAAATTTTGGGAACCTAGAGATTTATTTTATTTAAAAAAATATAAGTTATTTTAGTCATAATTAATTTTTTAATTAAACAAAATATATCAAAAACGTGTATTTTATTTTTTTTAATTTGATACTTATATTAATATTTCTTTTCTTCAGTTTTTAAACTTAATTTTCAAAATTTCAATCACGAGTATGTTTATATAAATTTTTTAATATATTATACAATATCTAACACTAATTATTTCATATCTCAAACTGATATACAAACATGTTCAAATAAAAAAATAAGCAATGAGTTATACTAATGCAACAAAATACCTTATAAAACTATACTGAAAGAATACTCTCTCCCTTTATTAAAACCACACAAATCCATAATATAAAATCGAGAGAGACTAAATAGAGATAGATTGCAATTATTTCACAAATACACTTCTAGTGTGTATATACATATATATTCAAAAGATTATAAAACCCCAAATCAAGTTCTTAGAATGGCCAGCCGTTTCTCTCCATATATCTTTTGAGATCAATCAGAGCCAAAAAAAAATCTTGACAACCTCAAAAAACAAAAGACAAGAAGCCACAAAATATTAGAACAAAATAAAATGGGAAGATCACCATGTTATACACAAACAAAGGAGCAAGATGATCGACTAATTGTCGGCGAAGGCTTGCTGGTAGTTGCTTCCTAAGGCCACCGAGACTTCTTCTATTGCAGCAAGAGTTGTCGTCTTCAGTGGATTAGTTAACCACGACTTTGGCCTCAAACGTGGCAATTTCACTGAAGAATAATTTTTTAACGTTGTTTTCATGGGAGTTACATATTTTTTTATATAATATAAAAATAATTAAATATATTATATATAATAATAAGTTTTTTATTATTTAAATAGAAAATGGGAAAATATTGGAGCAAAATGCTTTTCCGTTAACGTATAATGTTTTAACATTGTTAATAAGAGGGACCAAAATCAATTGAAAAATCATATCATAATGAGTTTTTTGTAAATAAAAATTTATAGGAACTAAATTGAAAACATATAAAAAATGAGAGGACCAAATTCGTAATTTACTCTAACTTTTCAAATAGTTTTCCGTGAGGAGAGGAATTACAAATCTTCCCTATCACGCTACGCGCGAACTAAAGTATAAACCCTAGAAACGGATTCATATCCCAGAAATCAAAATGTTACCGCACATGGCTCTCGATATCCAACTGCAAATCATCGAAAGGCTTCCCGTCAAATCATTGATTCGATTCAGATCCGTCTGCAAAGCATGGAAGTCATTCATCGATTCCTCTCAGTTCATTGCTGGTTACAGAACTCAGTCACAACATCTGATGATAAGGTACACTATCGGATATGGGGAAGAAGAGGAGGTAAAATATGTTTGTTATGTCGATGATGATGATACTTTCCCCCAACAAAACTTTGCCCTAACTGTTCCTCCTCTCGTTCAACTAACAACAACAATTGTCGGTAGCTCTCATGGCTTGGTTTGCTTGATCGGTTATTTTGGAGATGGAACACCAATGGTTGTTCTTTGGAATCCTGCAATTAGAAAATCGATTGCTGTTACTGTACCTAATGTGGAGTTTAATTATGTTCTTGGTTTTGGAGTTTGTCCTGACACCAAAGACCCTAAGCTTGTGAAGATTACATTTAGTGCTGATTGCAGGAAAATGGAAAGCATCCCCAGCCAAGTTATGGTTTTCACATTGAGCTCGGGGGAATGGACATGTTTAAGTAGCAATCAGTTGCCTCGTAAATCAATGCAATTTACATTATCTCGGGAAGTCATAGGTTAGTTTATTTATTGGCTTGCATACGATTGCATTAATGTGGATGGTAGACTTCGTAATCTGATTTTGTCATTTGATATGACCACTCAAGAGTTTAGAGAGGTAGACCTACCAGACTATTTGGCTGAAAAGGAGGAGTCTTTTGATTTGTCTATCTTTAGGCTAAGGGAGTCTCTTGTTGTGGTTGAGTATGGGACCCAATTTCGTACTGTATGGATGATGGAGCATGGTGATTCAAAAGCCTTTACAAAGCTATTCACCATTAATCCACCAAATGCATCAGTTTCGCGAACTCTGGGATTTAGGAAGAGTGGCGAACCTATAGTTGAAATAGTGCAAGGTGATAATAAAGACATTTGTACACTTGTTGTTGAACCTTGCTCGGAGCACATCAAGGATCTTGGGATTCACGGAAAAAGATATTCATTCACTGCGAGTTTCTACACTGAATCACTGCTTCTGCTCGATTATGATGAGGGCCACATTGTAAGGTGTGGAGCTATGGAGAGGTGATTTTTAGAACAGGCTAGCTAGCAAGGTATAGTGATCCAAGTGATATATGGTGCATATATATTCGCTCAAGTTGATAGAAAGTTTAATGCACTTGTGTCAGTTGTGAGATCAATGTTTCTGACATTAATGATTATGAATCTCACGTTTTTGTGAATGTTAAAAAAATTCCCTGTATAAGTCATGTTTTTTTTTCTTTTGGGTGCAGGCTTGTAGTTATACTGATGCTTTTTTGTTCAAAGCTGTTGCGACACTTGCAAAGTGACAGCTTTGAGCATTTGGGTTCTCATACTCAATTAAAAAACTTGGTGTATTTCGATTGTATGTTTTGCACATTATAGTTGTTTTCACTTCATACATTCCTAATAGTTGTGGTATTTAATGATGAAATACCTTGTAGGTCTTGATATACAGCAAAGAGTAGGAATAGACAATAATTGCTTGCTATCTCCTTCTCCATCATCTTGCCTCCATCGTTTATAAATGTTTACGATATATAACATGAATGAAAGATAGTTCGCAGTTAAAATGCTTAACTTTGACCATCATGCAATGTGGCTTTTTCTTTTTTTTGGATAACCACGACCAACTATTTTGGTACAATTTTGCAGCTACTTGTGACCTGATAATTATTTTGATACAATCTATGATAGCATTGTACTGTAGAAGTTAGCAAAGTGCTGATGATTCTCATTTTTAATGGCCTTCTCTTATTGATCAAGTTATATCTAGTTTACTGTATGTATATTCAATTTTGGAAGCAATTCATACACTTGTACTCTAAATTTGAAGCAATCCTGCGTTTTAGACGACATAACCAAAGGAATCAAGGGAATGTGAACCGGAGGAAATCTGCATAGATTGTTTGTATTGATCTATCTTGGCTTAATTATCAAGCTTCTTATTTAGACAATCTCCAACATCTATTTTATCAAAGTAAAAACATAATCTATCTTAAAGTTTCATCTAAGAACAAGAATGGAAAATAGCATTATTTTGTTGTCTTCTGACATGTGGTTACATTTTAAAGTTTAGAAGAAGATTATTGAGTCTGCTTGGATGGTTTCATGTAGGTATTGTTGCTCTGAGTTGCATATAGTGCTTGTATGCACACAAAGTTTGGTAAGGTTTGTTTGTTTACACTGTTGAATTACTTGTTGTGTGTTTTCTTCGGTCTGTATAATATGCAAGCGATTAATTGTATTGTATGGTTCAGTTAATTTTCACTAACAACACTTGTTTGAACTTGGGGATTCAAAGTAGGTGCCTAAGTTGGTATATTTTGAACATTTAGACTTGCAATTTAAAGTTGTTTTGAGTTCTTAATGATGGATTAGTCTAGCGAATCTCCTTCTTACACTAGTCTATGCATAAAAAGGGTTGAAACCAGCAATCGCCAAGCCCGTACACACCACCCTGGCCCGTCCCAAGGGCATGACAGAAAACATTTTTAATGTTTTAAGTTGATAGAAAGTTCAATGCATCATATATATATATATATTAATGTTTCTGATATTAATGATGATGAATCTCACATTTTTGCGAATATAATATTTTACCTTAATAAATCATGTTCTTTCGTGTAGTTAACTAATAATACTGATTGTTTTTTGTTCAAAGCTGTTGCAAAGTGACTTGCTATGGCATTTGGGTTCTCAGACTGATCTTAATTATACTGATTGTTCAATTGTATGTTTTGCACCTGTTTCCAATTCATAAATGCCTAATAGTTAGTTAATGATGACATTAACTTTTAGGTATTAGTATACAGCAGCAAATAAAGAGTATGAATGGACACCAATTGCTTGTTATCTCTTCTCCTTCATCTTAATTGAAAAAAGAAAAAAAAGAACAAAAACCCAAAGCCCGTTTTATGTGGTCTACCATAAGTTTGGGGGGGAAGAGAGAAGTGAGACATAAATCATAGCCATATACACAAACCCAGCTCAAGCCCTACCGATTAATTACAAATACAGTAATTTCCAAAATGAAAGTTTGTGCCTCTTCAATATCATGGCGGATGCATCAATACCTTTGTAAGTTTTCTTCGTCTCCTCGTAACATTCTTTGTGATTCTTTTTCTTCCGTCACTTGAGGACAAGTGACATCTCAAGTTTGGGGGTGTGATAACCCTCATTTTTTTAGGGTTATTTGTTACTCTTTTCCGTCATTTTATTCACCTTTCTAGCCACTTTTGCTTCCATCTCTTTCCTTTGGTCTTTAAAGTTTGCAAATATGATGAAAACACCAAAGGATGCTGTTTTGTTAAGAAAATCTCGTTTTTGTGGGACTGTGGGCACTGTCTGCCCTCCGAGGGCACCCGGGGATGCATGCGGTATTTATACGGCGTATTTATACTCGTATTCTGGAGGTATTGCAGTATTCAAGGCTGGAAAATATCTGATAAAAAGATGGTGGATGCTAGTTGGAAAATTCCTCAATCATTGTACTCTTTTGTCTAGTGGGTAATAACCCTTTAACTTGTGGGTATTACCCATTGGGTAAAAGCCTAGCTTTTTAGTATAAATAGGATAGTTAGCTTAAGCATTCTATCACACCATCAACCTTCTCCAACTCTATTAACTCTCTCTTTGGAAGAGTTTTGGAACTAAGAAGGTTGTTTTTAATTTTAAGCATTTAGTTTCTTGTATTTTCGTTTACGTCTGTAGCTAACTTTTAATTTTATGCAAGTAGTATAACAAGTATTTCCTTTCTTCCTTTACGTCTTTTGTTACTTCCAAGTCTTTTATTATTCTTATGCTCTTTACTTTTATGCTCTTTATTTATATGCTTTTTATTATTATGCATTTTATTATTATGTCTTTTATTATTATGCATTTTATTATGAACTAACCATCTTTTGGGTAAGGGTGTGAGCTAACTTGAGACTAGTAGGCAACACTTGGGTGTGGCCATCGTTACTAGTTCTTGAGCTTAGTCACTTAAGTCGGGACTTAAACTCAACGCTGATAAGCCGATCACTTTGATGTGTTAATATTAAATCTAGACCTCGAGAGGGGCGGATTCGAAATACGGCTTAAGGGATGCACAAAGATTTGAGAGAGTCTTTGATAATCACGTAAAGATACGGGTTTTGCATGATTTATTACGGTTCAAACGTCGGAGGAGATTTATATCACAAAGAGATTTGGGTGTAAATCTCCGCACCGGTAGAACTTGATTTTTATCAACGTAATTAAATCGGTAAGATTAAGAGTTGGTAACGATGGACGCTTTATGGGCATTTTGTAGGACCGGTCTCTAAAAATTCACTTTCGAGAGATCGGGATTTTTATAGATTTTCCGTACTACAAAAGGCCTAACCATTTGTTACTACGCCCATCTCAAGAAAAGCTTACATACGTACCCATTCTTTAATTATAAATTTTATTCCGTACTCTTAGCATTAATCAACCACCAAACAAATATTTTTCTCACTCTCGAAACTTGTGCAAGAAGTTCATGAAAATCTCTGTTTCTCAGTAAGTCAGTCCCTGTGGGTACGATACTCGGTACTTGTACCATTATATTACTTGTAGCGATTCCAGTGAAGGTATATACTTGTGCTCTCACTGGGTAATACTGTGCCCCCGCTGTGCAATATACGATAATCTGCTACCAAGTTTTTGGCGCCGTTGCTGGGGACTGGCACGATTTTTTATCCTGAGATCTTGATTTTCATTTGAGCCTGTGTCGCTTGTTTCATTTAAAAAAAACAATTTTTCGTGTTGTATGCCACGGCTGCAACACGGAGAACTTGTACCTCTTGATCTCGAAATTGAAAAGACTTTTAAAAGAAGAAGAAGAGATAGAGGAAATCAGCAAAATCCAGTTTTAAATCGAACCATGGCAGATGAGGGAGCTAACCCTCCACCACCTCCGCTTGTGAAAACAACGATTAAAATTGCTGATGATAAAGAAAGGGGAATACGGGACTATGCAACACCCGAATTTGATCAACTCAAGTCGGGTATTCTTAGGCCCCACATTACTGCGCAAAATTTTGAACCAAAACCGGTAATGTTTCAAATGATCCAAGCAATGGGTCAATTTGGAGGATTACCTTCGGAAGATCTGCACTCTCATTTAAAATCATTTTTAGAAATGACGGATCATTTTCTCATTCCCGGAGTTTCAGCGGAAGCCTTACGGCTAACACTCTTCTCTTATACATTAAGAGACAGAGCCAAAGCCTGGCTAAATTCTCAGCCACCTCATTCAATTGACACTTGGACGAGTTTAGCTGAAAAGTTTTTGAAAAAATACTTTCCTCCCACCAGAAACGTGAAATTCAGAAATGAAATTTTAATGTTTAGACAAGAGGAAGATGAAGCAGTATCGGATGCATGGGAGAGATTCAAAGATTTAATTCGAAAATGCCCTCATCACGGAATCCCTCATTGCATCCAATTAGAAACATTTTATAATGGCCTTTCTAATGCTGCTAAAATCATCCTCGATGCCACGGCTGGTGGAGCTTTTACTGCAAAAACATACAATGAGGGGTATGAGATTTTGGAAAAAGTCGCCAATAATAACACTGATTGGTCGAACCCTCGTGCTGTAATTCCTAAAACTGCATCAGGAGTTCGTGAGGTTGATGCCATCACCGCTTTAAATGCACAAATTGTAGCTTTGACTAATTTGGTTAAAAACAATTTGAACATTAATGGAGAAAAAGGTCATGTGCAAACAGTAAATCAAGCTTTAATTGAAACGTGCAGTTTTTGCGGTGAAAATCATCCTTTTGAGTGTTGTCCTGGTAACCCTGTTTCGGTAAACTATGTCGGAAATCAGTCTAGAAATAGTCCATTTTCCCAAACATATAACCCGAATTGGAGAAATCATCTAAACTTCTCCTGGTCTGGAAATCAAGGACTTCAACCCCCCGGGGCAAGTCAAGTCCAAAACCGACCACCAAATCCCCCGGGGCAAGTCAAGTCCAAAACCGACCACCAAATCCCCCGGGATTTCATCAAGGCCCACCTCAGAATTATCAACATGGACAATCTTCACAGTCCCAGAATTACCAACATGGTCAGTCTTCACAGTCACATGCACCTAGACAACAGAATGCTTTGGACGGTAATGGTTCAATCGAATCGTTGCTTAAAGGTTTTATAAACCAAACCAATGCAACTCTGAGGGGTTTTGAAACCCAACTTGGACAGTTTGCTGTCGAGCTTAAGAACAGACCACAAGGGACTTTGCCTAGTGACACGGAAAATCCCAAAGGCATTCACAAGGAACACGTCAAGGCCATAAGTATTAGAGAGATTGAAAACATAAGTGAGTCTAGAGAAGTCGAGAAAACCTCTCCCGTACCAGTAGTGCAAGAGACTTCACATTTGTTTGATGCCTCGAACTTTCCAGACTTGTTCCCATCCCCTAGTGAAGACCCAAAACCAGAGTCTGTGGCCCAAACTACAGGCCCAATTGTCCCAAGTTGTCCAGCACAGACTGCACCCACTCCAGAACCACTCATCTCATGCACTCCCGACAAAAGCAAATATGTCCCGGATTTGAGAGACTTACCTTTCCCTGAAAGATTAAAAACCAAAAATGTTGATGAAAAATTCAAAAAGTTTTTGGACGTTTTCAAACAACTTCACATTAACATTCCTTTGGTAGAGGCTCTCGAGCAAATGCCAAATTATGTTAAATTTTTAAAAGATATTCTCAACAAGAAACGAAGGCTGGGAGAATTTGAAACTGTCGCCTTGACCAAAGAATGTAGTGCACTTCTTACTTGCAAAATCCCTCCGAAACTAAAAGACCCGGGGAGTTTTACTATCCCGTGTACTATTGGGGGACAAGAAGTAGGACATGCTCTATGTGATTTGGGTGCAAGTATAAACCTCATGCCTTTGTCGGTTTTTAAGAAGTTAGGGATTGGTGAAGTCAGACCCACCACAGTCACCTTACAGCTTGCAGATAGGTCTTTGGCCTATCCGAAGGGTAAAATTGAAGATATTTTGGTGAAAGTCGATAAATTCATTTTTCCGGCTGATTTTCTAGTGTTGGACTATGAGGCGGATAAGGATGTCCCAATCATTTTGGGAAGACCATTTTTGGCAACTGGTAGAACCTTGATAGATGTGCAGAAGGGTGAGTTGACTATGAGACTAAATGACCAGCAAATCACTTTCAATGTTTTCAAATCCCTTAAGTTTAATGGTGAGATTGAAGATTGTTCCTACCTAAATGCCTTAGGTGATGATTTTGAGTTAGGTATGATTGATTGCATTGGGGAAGATATTTCGGAAGAGGATTTGATAGAGGTTATAGATGCATTTGAGCAGTTGGACTTTAATGATAGACCAACCCAGGTTCCTTCTATAATCAAGGCTCCCGATCTAGAGTTAAAACCACTTCCTAATCACCTTAAATACGCTTATCTTATGGAAGAGGAAAAATTGTCTGTAATTATTTCTTCCAATTTAAGTTGTGAACAGGAAGTGAAACTGATTGAGTTATTGAAAACCCACAAGAAGGCCATAGGTTGGACAATAGCTGACATCAAAGGAATCAGTCCGTCCCTTTGCCAACATAAGATAATTTTGGAAGAAAATAGAGTTGGCAAGGTGCAACCTCAAAGGAGACTTAACCCAATCATGAAAGAAGTCGTTAAGAAAGAAATTTTAAAATGGCTAGATGCGGGTATTATTTACCCCATTTCAAGTAGTGGTTGGGTGAGTCCGGTACAATGTGTACCGAAGAAGGGTGGTACCACGGTAATCACCAACGAGAAAAATGAGCTCCACCCAACAAGGACCATCACCGGGTGGAGAATTTGTATGGACTATAGACAGTTGAATCTAGCCACGAAAAATGATCATTTCCCTTTGCCATTTATAGACCAAATGCTAGATAGATTGGCCGGAAAGGAATTTTATTGCTTTCTGGATGGTTATTCGGGGTACAATCAAATTCACATTGCACCCGAAGATCAAGAGAAGACCACCTTCACTTGTCCCTTCGGAACTTTTGCTTTTCGCCGAATGCCATTTGGTCTTTGCAATGCACCCGCAACGTTCCAACGTTGTATGATGTCTATTTTCTCGGACATGATTGAAGATTCCATGGAAGTGTTTATGGACGATTTCTCAGTTATCGGTACATCATTTGAAAACTGTCTTGAAAATTTGAAAAAGAGCTTGGAAAGATGTGAAACACACGATTTAGTTTTAAATTGGGAAAAATGCCATTTCATGGTACAAGAAGGAATCGTGTTGGGTCACATGGTTTCTAAAAAAGGTTTAGAAGTTGATAAAGCAAAGCTTGAGGTAATAATGCAATTACCCGAACCAAGTTCGGTTAAAGGCATTAGAAGCTTCTTGGGGCATGCTGGGTTTTACAAACGTTTTATAAAAGATTTTTCAAAATTGCAAAACCCCTTTGTAATTTATTGCATGCCGACCAAGCTTTCGACTTTACTCCGGAGTGCACCAAAGCTTTTGAAACAATCAAAGCCGCCCTTGTTTCGGCACCCATTGTGATAGCCCCAGATTGGACCATACCTTTTGAAGTAATGTGTGATGCAAGCGACTGGGCTGTGGGTGCCGTCTTAGGGCAAAGAAGAGATAAAATTTTCCACCCCATTTATTACACAAGCAAAACTCTTATCGAAGCTCAAATAAATTATACCACAACCGAGAAAGAATTGCTTGCTGTAGTATTTGCCTTTGACCGTTTTCGATCCTATTTAATCGGGACAAAAGTCATCGTTCACACTGACCACTCCGCCATTAAATATCTCTTTAACAAAACCGATGCTAAGCCACGACTTATTCGGTGGGTCCTTCTGTTACAAGAATTTGACCTTGAGATAGTTGATAGAAAAGGAGTGGATAATCAAGTGGTCGATCATCTTTCTAGGATCGAACATAACGTGTCAAGTGGTGGAAATCATGACATAAAGGAAGTTTTCCCAGACGAGCAAATTTTAGCCATCCATCACCACTTTGAAAAAGATCTCCCATGGTATGCAGATATTGCAAACTATCTGGCAAGTGGAATCAGACCATGCAACATGAGGGGACAACAATTCAAGAAATTCATACATGATTGCAAACAGTATTTTTGGGACGACCCATTTTTGTACAAACTAGGTGCAGATCAAGTTTTAAGAAAATGCGTCCCAAATTTCGAAATGAAAAATGTTTTGAATGATTGTCATGCTTCACCGTACGGAGGACATTTTGGTGGTCAACGTACGGCAGCAAAAATTCTTCAAAGTGGTCTATTTTGGCCCACTTTATTTAAAGATGCATTTGAGTTCGTAAAAGATTGTGACCAATGTCAAAGAGTAGGAAATTTGTCCCAACGAAATGAAATGCCCTTAAATAATATTTTAGAAGTCGAACTTTTTGATGTTTGGGGTATAGATTTCATGGGACCATTTCCTATGTCTTTTAACAATCAATACATTCTGGTTGCGGTCGATTACGTATCTAAATGGGTAGAAGCCATTGCGTGTCCTCGAAACGATGCTAAAACTATGGTTAATTTTCTTCATAAAAATATTTTTGTACGATTTGGCACTCCCCGAGCTTTAATTAGTGATGAAGGGACACACTTCGTAAACAAAATGTTAAGCACAGTTTTGAGCAAATACAATATCCAACACCGAGTGGCCACCGCATACCATCCTCAAACAAATGGTCTTGCGGAACTTTCAAATCGGGAAATCAAATCAGTTTTGGAAAAAGTCATAAAACCCGATAGGAAAGATTGGTCACTCAAGTTGGATGACGCACTTTGGGCATACAGAACAGCGTTCAAGACCCCGTTAGATATGTCACCGTACAGATTGGTCTTTGGAAAAGCATGTCATCTGCCTTTGGAACTCGAATACAAAGCTTTTTGGGCCATTAAAGAGTTGAATATGTGTGAGGATGCCGCGGGGAAAAAGCGAAAACTTCAATTAACTGAGTTAGAAGAGATAAGGCACCATGCCTACGAAAATGCCAAAATTTATAAAGAAAAGACAAAACTATGGCATGATCGTAGGATAAACCAAAGGATTTTTGAAAAAGGACAACAAGTGCTCCTCTTTAACTCAAGATTGAAGTTGTTCCCCGGGAAACTGAAATCGCGTTGGTCCGGTCCTTTTACCATCATGGACGTAGGAAAATTTGGCACAATAGACTTGTTGAATCCTCAGGATAACAGCACTTTCAAGGTTAATGGACATCGGGTTAAACACTACCTCCCAGACGGAGTGCCCAAACCCAATGTACTTAACCCTTGAATTGGTTGGAAACAACCTTGTAAATAGTCTTACCTAATTTTAGTAGTTTTGTGTTTTTGTTATTGTGTATTTGCAGGAGTTGGTCATGATTTTTACGAAGATGAGTCCACGGAGAATTTGGGCGGGATTTTAAACAAAATGAGGGTGATTTATCGCTTTCAAAATGAACCCTCTCATCTTCTCTATGGCACGCTCCAAGAAGTTGGTTCCCATCTCCTTCTCACCGATCACGTCGCCTTCTGTCGGCCACCACCATACCATCCACCATCGCCGACGCTAGCTCCGCCATGCTACCACAGACGCATCCGTCCACCTCCTTGAATACCGGATCATCAACTCTTGTCGTGAAAACCACCGCCGTTCATCAATAGCCAACGCTGACGATGACCAAACACACTCCTCCTCACCGGCAACATTCATCCATAGTTTTGACGAGTGTCACGACATTTTACATGGGTGTCTGTACCCATAAGATTGCCATGCTGCTCCACGCCCTACTTCTCATATTTCAACCTCCGTTGACAGAATAGTCTTTTGGTGTGGGATTCATCTTTTGCAACCTTTTCCTTTTGTATTGTGTTGAAAATCTGGAACTTGTGCTAACCTTTTCCTTTTGTACTTACTCATTGATGGATTTTCAATATAATTCTTAATGTTTTCTATCACTTTCGGTATTATGCATCTTAATTTTCAGGTACAACTTTCATTGGAAATCATTGGGTTTGGAAATTAAAATGATGTAGGCCATTATTGAATTTTGGCCGAAACACTTCCCTTCGTAACCAAACATTTTGCCAATAAATGCCTTTTTTTTACCTTCACCAATGAGGACATTGATATGTTCTAAGTTTGGGGGGGGTGAACATTAGGAGATTTTGTGTATGTTATGATCAATTCCAAAATTTTGATCATAAAAAAAAAGAAAAAAAAAGATACATGTATAAAATAAGTCTTCAAATGAGAAGACATGTGGAGCCCAATAAATAAATAGTTACATTTGGTGTTTTATGGCCCAAATCGCTAAAGGGGGCCCAAATTTGAAAAAAAAGAAAAGAAAAGAAAAGAACAAAAACCCAAAGCCCGTTTTATGTGGTCTACCATAAGTTTGGGGGGGAAGAGAGAAGTGAGACATAAATCATATCCATATACACAAACCCAGCTCAAGCCCTACCGATTAATTACGAATACAGTGATTTCCAAAATGAAAGTTTGTGCCTCTTCAATGTCATGGCGGATGCATCAATACCTTTGTAAGTTTTCTTCGTCTCCTCGTAACATTCTTTGTGATTCTTTTTCTTCCGTCACTTGAGGACAAGTGACATCTCAAGTTTGGGGGTGTGATAACCCTCATTTTTTTAGGGTTATTTGTTACTCTTTTCCGTCATTTTATTCACCTTTCTAGCCACTTTTGCTTCCATCTCTTTCCTTTGGTCTTTAAAGTTTGCAAATATGATGAAAACACCAAAGGATGCTGTTTTGTTAAGAAAATCTCGTTTTTGTGGGACTGTGGGCACTGTCTGCCCTCCGAGGGCACCCGGGGATGCATGCGGTATTTATACGGCGTATTTATACTCGTATTCTGGAGGTATTGCAGTATTCAAGGCTGGAAAATATCTGATAAAAAGATGGTGGATGCTAGTTGGAAGATTCCTCAATCATTGTACTCTTTTGTCTAGTGGGTAATAACCCTTTAACTTGTGGGTATTACCCATTGGGTAAAAGCCTAGCTTTTTAGTATAAATAGGATAGTTAGCTTAAGCATTCTATCACACCATCAACCTTCTCCAACTCTATTAACTCTCTCTTTGGAAGAGTTTTGGAACTAAGAAGGTTGTTTTTAATTTTAAACATTTAGTTTCTTGTATTTTCGTTTACGTCTGTAGCTAACTTTTAATTTTATGCAAGTAGTATAACAAGTATTTCCTTTCTTCCTTTACGTCTTTTGTTACTTCCAAGTCTTTTATTATTCTTATGCTCTTTATTTATATGTTTTTTATTATTATGCATTTTATTATTATGTCTTTTATTATTATGCATTTTATTATGAACTAACCATCTTTTGGGTAAGGGTGTGAGCTAACTTGAGACTAGTAGGCAACACTTGGGTGTGGCCATCGTTACTAGTTCTTGAGCTTAGTCACTTAAGTCGGGACTTAAACTTAACGCTGATAAGCCGATCACTTTGATGTGTTAATATTAAATCTAGACCTCGAGAGGGGCGGATTCGAAATACGGCTTAAGGGATGCACAAAGATTTGAGAGAGTCTTTGATAATCACGTAAAGATACGGGTTTTGCATGATTTATTACGGTTTAAACGTCGGAGGAGATTTATATCACAAAGAGATTTGGGTGTAAATCTCCGCACCGGTAGAACTTGATTTTTATCAACGTAATTAAATCGGTAAGATTAATAGTTGGTAACGATGGACGCTTTATGGGCATTTTGTAGGACCGGTCTCTAAAAATTCACTTTCGAGAGATCGGGATTTTTATAGATTTTCCGTACTACAAAAGGCCTAACCATTTGTTACTACGCCCATCTCAAGAAAAGCTTACACCCGTACCCATTCTTTAATTATAAATTTTATTCCGTACTCTTAGCATTAATCAACCACCAAACAAATATTTTTCTCACTCTCGAAACTTGTGCAAGAAGTTCATGAAAATCTATGTTTCTCAGTAAGTCAGTCCCTGTGGGTACGATACTCGGTACTTGTACCATTATATTACTTGTGTTGGTCCCGAAGGTGCTAAACAAGTTTGTAGAAGGGGGGGGGGGTTGAATACAAACACAGAATTTAAAGTTTAATAAATTGTTTATTGATAAATCAAAATACAATTTACAAGTTTGTTGCGGAATAAGATTAAGACAGACTCAATCTAAACAAACTTAAGAAACACTAAGATAATTGCACAAGAAATTCAGAGAATAGGGGATTAGAGATATAGAAAACAAGGGTTTCTATATTGAGTTCAAGGATGAAGCACACCCTTAGATGAAGGGGTGAACTTCCTATTTATACCCTATGCATTAAATGCATGGCAGGATACTTTACACGTGGCGTTCACAGATTGGCTTTGATAGACTGACTTTTGGGAGACATGCTTTCGGACGGGTCATGAACAGTGTAGTTGACAGAGTTGTTGTACGAATGGTTGCAGAGACTTGTCCGTTCTGACACATCGTACTAGGTTGTGCAAGGATAGACAAAAGGAAACTTGAGGCATAAGCTTTGTGATCGATTGATCGCTGAGTATCTCTAAGTTCAGAGATAGAGGTTCAGCTATCGCTGAAGCTTTTTCTCATGTTCCTTCGCATATTAGTAGAGTTGTCTTTGCTTCACTGATATCCGCATCAGGTCACTAGTAGACTTCTCTTTGTTCAGCAGCTTCGTCTTCGATTCAGCTATGAACATCTGTTGACGCGAGACTTGTCTTCAGGGATTACGTTGGCTGTTTACTTTAGGAACTATCAGTGATAACTGAACAGACTCAGTCTGATCATTGATAGTGAAACACTAATACATAGAAATGTTTATAAGAAAGACTATCAGCGATAACTGAACAGACTCAGTCTGATCGCTGATGGTGAAACACTAGTACATACTAAAACGTAATTTTCACTAAGTATAGAAGAGGGTCGTTATCAAATCACTGAGAGAGTTTGGATCAACAATCTCCCCCTATTTGATAATGACAAAGTAACTGAAGAAAATTACTTTATGATTCAAAATGATGGAATAATCAGGACTCGTAACATACATGTCCCAATTACTATTTTGAGGGATCTTTTACAGCACTGATGAAGTTAAGTACTTTACTGAAATTTCATTAATTCAGGAAGAGAATTACAAGGAATGAAAATTACAAGTAAATTACTAACTACTGTAAGTACAACTAATAGATTACAGAAGAGAAAACTAATCTATCAGCTATAAGAAGATTTAGGAGGATTTATCATATACTCAGGTATTTCTTCTCCTTTCTGTCTTCGTTCCAAGGATTCTTGGCTGATAATTTCTTTGATTTTCTCAGCAGCAGGGAAGAAGTCACACCATAAGCATAAGAGATCCTTGAGATGATTCAGAGGACAGATAGGAATCTCAGAGACTATTTGAAATCTGAGTTCCTCATCATCATCTCTGAAGAATATTCCATAAGGATTGTCAATTACTTGACCAGCTTGGAAAGGACCACCAGGAGGCAGAGATAAATCCAGAACTGAAAGATCAGGAGGAGGACCAAACAGTGCATCTCTTGAAAATTTGATAGAAGTTTCATTCCTGATGATGGCGACGTCTTCAGAGGAGGAGGACCCAATTCTTTTCTTGAGTTTCTTGGGATTGGGAGGGATAGGAGATGGCAGATTCAGTACAGAAGTGACTCTGTTGATGAGAGCTTTAAGAAGTCCTTCAACGTAGCCTCTGTATGTAGATTTCGATTTCTTCAGCGCATCCCAGAATTCTATCCACTCTGTAAACCCGAAGCCTTCAAGTTTGGAAACGTACATAGCTTTTTGAGTTCCATCCTCTCTGGTAATCTCCATGGTCACTGATAGTTGATCCTTCTTCTTGCGACCAGAGATAGTCACGGATGTTATTGGAAGAAGATCAGAGTGATAATCCATCTTCTGTTTACACCATTCGATAGACTTATCGTTGATCTCTTGTTCTTTGGAGCGTTCCTCTTCAATTTCTTTCAGTAGTGCAGCTTGAACTTCCACAGGCTTTCTTTTCAGCTTCTTGTCCTTGACTTGAGAAGATTGAATCTTTAAAGCGAGTTGAGCATCTCGTCTGCATTTAGCGAACAATTTCTCAGCTTTGGAAGATTCTTCTCGTTCAGCATCAGTGAGGAAGTCGAGCTCTGAGAAGGATGTTTGAGGAGGAATTTTCAGCCGTTGACTCTCTAGTTGAGCGATCATTTCAACTCTTTTCTTCATCACTTTCTCTGACCATTGAGATGGTTGAGAAGGCCTTCCTGGATGGACCAGGGAATCTTTTTCTTCTTCTTCATCAATCTCAGCGATAGAGATTGGGATTATGTCTTCAGCGATAGCAGCTGGAATTATTTGTAGTTTAGAACCCTTAAGCAGGGGTGAGAACTGTCTGGATAGAAAATGAAGGAAAGAAGGGATAAGTGTATATTTTTAGAAAAAGAGAGAGAAAGGCTAGAAGGAAATAGGGGTTTGGAAAGAGTAGGAGAGTGGTACAATTGAAAGACATACCTGAGAAGGATGCTCCCCCTCAGATTGTGATCCAGTCCTCAAGCATTCTTCAGCGATTGGTTGCTTGTCTTTGCTCTGCGAAGGAGCGCTTGAAGATGTATCACCTCTCACCCCTGCTTTGACAACCTCTTGCGAAGTTGTCCCTGATGCTACGTTCGGCTTAGAGAACCACATAGATTGGTCTTCTTCATCGTCGTCGTCATCATTGGAGGGTTGATCCTTTTCTTGATCAACAAGATCTAGACCATCTTCCTCTTCATCGTCTTCTTCCTCATCATCTTCAAAGAGAAGAGAATGAATAGAAGAGGATTCTTTCGCCTTCTCCCCCTCTTTGTCATTATCAACGACAGGGGGTTGGCCAGCTGCTGGAGTAGCTGTTAAAGCTTTCAGCACTTGAACGTCAGCCTCCAGACGCGTGACCCGTTCTTCAACTGCAGGGATGTCGCATGTGGCATCATGGATGAATTCCACAGCGATGTTGAGATTTGTCCGATCATCTTCAGTGAAGGAGGGGGCAGTGCTGGAGCTGGTGCAGTCACCTTTTGGAGAAGTTGCTGAAGAAGGGACGTGCAGAGATCAACCTTAGAAGAGAGATCTCGAACTTCAGTGGTAAGAGACTCAAATCGCCCTTGAAAGAGTTGAGAGGACTCTCTGAGTTGGACGACTTGTTCTTCTACAGCTAAAAGTTGGGAGTTCTTAGCTTTGGATGAGCAGGTGGCTATCAGCCTCTTCAGCTCCTCACCAGCCTGATTGACGGCGCTGGTGGTGTTGTTGATGGTGGTGGTGAGAGCGTCCATCTTTTCTCCCAGACTGTTGACATGCGTGTCAACAAACGCCAAACTAGGACCTGAAAATGATATCAGTTCAGATATGGGCTTATTTGGAGAGGTGGGGAAAGAAGTGTTTAGGATAATAGGTTTACCTGACGTATCAAACATTTTGTAGAATTGTAAAGATTCCTCAAACGTTTGATGTTCAGGTCCTATAGGTAAAGAGGAGGTAGCGGGTTCAGAGACCAAAGAAGGAGAGAGAAGATTTATGGGGATAAAAGTAGGGTTGGGGTTAATCTCAGCGAATGAGATAGTAGGTGGGGTCACTGATGATGTGACAGCCATTGAAATCGCTGACACGGCAGGTTGAGTGACTTCTGGAGTTGTGGAGGAAAGACCCATAAAAGCATCTAAGGTAGCTTGTTGAGAAGCTCCCTCAGGTATACTACTAGAGGGTGTACTTTCCTTAGTCTTTTTGGCCTTCTTAGAAGGACCAATCGGACTAGCTGATGGTCGTTTGGAAGTAGTGGTAGCGACAGGGATAGCAGACGAAGGAACCGTCTGCGTGGTCGCTGAAAAAGAAGAATGGAGAGATAGACGAGAACGAAGGAGAGAGATACTTACCTCGTTGGCGAGTGGCTTTACCTCCAGTGATCGTTGACCTATCCTGGCAAAAGTGCCATCATCTTTGGTGGGATAGGTGTTGGGATAAAGGAACTTGATGTACGTACATATGAAACGTACGTACGAGATCTTGGGATCTCGTTCAGGCTTCTCTAATCTCGACCTCAGGTCTTCAAAGATGGCAGTGGCGTAGTCAAAGTTTTGACCAGCGATAACTGAGTAGGCCATTTGCAGTTGTGTTTTGCTGGCTTGATCCAGCGAACCACTCTTCCCGCTCATGCACTGAATTATGTGCGAGAAGATGAAGTTCAGTTGTGAAGGCATCTGAGCTTTGAGAATCTTTGTGAGCTTTTTGTTGGGAATAGAAGATCTCGGTTTGTTTTCCCAACAATAACCCATTGCATCCAGAAAGGATATCAGCTCAGCATCAGTGGGGAGTGCGTCGAACCCACTCTTTGGTTTGTCAGGGAATCTCAAAGATTTCCTGAGGCTAAGAGCGGTCATGCTCCCTGGCCCCAAATCCGTGCTGAAGGAGATAGCAGGGACTCGTTCACCCTTTTTGTTGGTGAGTTCAGTTGCATCAGCAGTGAACCAGAACTGCTGGAGTAGAGTCTTTGAAGGCTTAGGATCCACAGTGATCGCGTAAGCTATGCATGATTGTTTGAAAAATTCAGCAGCTTCCACCAGATGTGGGTATTTGTCAGCTTTAAAGTCGAGTCTTCCCAAGTGATTACATTTAGTAATCTCAACTTCAGTGATAGCGAATCGTACATGCTTGGAAGCAACGATTGAAGATTGTGCCATTTCTGTTATGGAAAGAAGCATAATAGAAGAAATGATTATGATTAAAAAATAATATGATTACCAGTTTCTCTAGATGAGGGGAAACTGGAAAAATATCAAGTTATTTTTAGGAAGAGAAAAATAGTGTTCTGGGTAGAAAGAATGAAGAACACTTTAAAAACCAAAAGGTTTTTATTTTTAAAAAAACATAAAATCAGAAAGAATGATTTTTAGTTTTAAACAAAAATGTTTTATAAAATCCATGAAAAACAAGAACGAGTAGGATTTTAAAAAGAATAGAAAGCATACGAACAATGCACATAAACATGAAATAAACCTGTTTATTTTGAAGACGAAGAGTTGCAGATTCAATATTCTGGGTTTACTTGCTTGAGTGTTCTTGAGAAAGAGTGTTTCTTGCTATGAAAGTTTTGAAAGCGTAAACCGTATAAAGGAGAGAAGAATTCCTTTTATACAAAGAGATAGAGGAGAGAGAAGGAATGAAGCGGGAAGAAAAATCATCATGACATTGACACGTTCCACAAAGTTGATTGGATAGAAGAGCAACGGGCGAACGTGTCAGAAAAGGCGTGTCGTGGATTATCCGCTCAAATGACGTCATAGGAGAGAGAGACGTTTCATTTTTCTGTTTTGAAATTTATCACTGAAGAGAAAATATCAGCAATAGAATTTTCTTTTTGAAAGTATCCCTGATGAAAAGATGGGGATAGATTTTCTTTTAAAAGGATCACTGAATATAAATATCAGTGATAAATTTAATTTCAAAAAGCTTTTAATCATTTGAAGAAAGATTCAGTCATTAAGATTTATATTTTTAGAAAATATCTCAACTGAATGAAGATTCAATTGTAGGGATAGAGAAACCATACCTGAGAGTCAGAATATTTATCAGAGAGAATGATGAAAGGGAACTTTTGATTTCTGACACAATGCATGAATGCTGAAGAATTATTCTTCAAGATTCAGCATTCCAAGCTCACTGATGAGAAAGTTGAACCTTGTTTCATCAAGAGGTTTGGTGAATATATCAGCAAGCTGAAAGTCAGTAGGGATAAAGTGAAGTTCAATATCACCATTCATCACATGATCTCTGATAAAGTGATATCTGATCTCTATGTGTTTTGTCTTTGAATGTAGCACTGGATTATTTGCTATAGCGATAGCACTAGTGCTGTCGCAATAGATAGGAATCTTTGATAACTGAAGGTCATAATCTAACAGTTGATTTCTCATCCATAAGATTTGAGAACAACAGCTTCCAGCGGCTACGTATTCAGCTTCAGCTGTGGAAGTGGATACAGAATTTTGCTTTTTGCTTGTCCAACTTACCAGCTTTCCTCCCAAGAGTTGACATCCACCAGTGGTACTCTTTCTGTCAAGTTTACATCCTGCAAAATCACTATCAGAATAACCAGTTAGATCGAACCCTGAGTCTTTGGGATACCAAAGACCGAGGTTAGGAATTCCTTTCAGATATCTGAAAATTCGCTTTACAGCGATCAGATGGGATTCCTTGGGTTCAGATTGATAGCGTGCACATAAGCAAGTAGAGTACATGATGTCAGGTCGGCTTGCTGTGAGATACAGCAGGGAGCCTATCATTCCTCTATAGGCAGTGACATTAACAGGTTTTCCAGAAGGATCTTTGTTAAGTGTCAGGGGTGGTGCCATAGGAGTTTTCATCGCTGAAGTTTGAGTAAGATCAAACTTCTTCAGCATATCTTTAACATATTTACCTTGGCTGATAAAAGTACCTTTGTCAGATTGTTTAATCTGAAGACCAAGAAAATATGTCAGCTCACCCATCATACTCATTTTATATTCTTTCTTCATTCTTTCAGCGAAGCGAGTACACAGAGATGGGTTAGTAGAACCAAATATTATGTCATCGACATATATTTGTACAAGAATTATATGACCTTTTATCTTTCTGAAAAATAACGTATTATCAATCTTGCCACGTTCAAAATTTTCAGAGATAAGAAAAGATGAGAGAGTGTCATACCAAGCACGAGGGGCTTGTTTTAGACCATAGAGAGCCTTATCCAATTTATAAACATAATTTGGATGCTTAGGGTCATAGAACCCTGGTGGTTGTTCTACATAGACTTCTTCATTCAGCTTTCCATTTAGAAACGCTGATTTTACGTCCATTTGATACACGATGAAGTCTTTATAGACTGCATAAGCTAAGAATAGTTGAATTGCTTCGAGCCTGGCCACAGGGGCAAAGGTTTCATCATAGTCTATGCCTTCCTCTTGTCTGTATCCCTGAGCAACAAGTCGAGTCTTGTTGCGGGTTACAGTTCCATGTTCATCTAACTTGTTTCTAAACACCCATTTGGTGCCTATTACAGTTTTATCAGATGGTCTAGGAATGAGATTCCAAACTTTGTTTCGAGAAAATTCAGTCAGCTCTTCTTGCATAGCGCTGACCCAGTTTGGATCTCTGAGGGCATCATCAGTCTTCTTTGGTTCTATTAAAGAGAGAAAGTTTACAAAGAGACAAATATTACCTGAGCTTCGTCGTGTCTGAATACCTGCATCTGGATCACCAAGAATTTGATCTATTGGGTGATCTTTGGTCCATCGCTGAGCAGGAGCATTATTGCTTAACTCAGAGGTTGGATCAACAATTGGAATGTTTATTGATGAGGACGATTGAGGTTCATCAGCGATTAACTGTTGAGTAGATTCACTGGAGAGGTTTTCAGACGAAGGCAGATTTGATGGTAGGAGTGTGTTTAGAGGTTCAGCTGAAACCCATGAGTTGGATTCAGCGGTAGGATGTATAATGTTTGGATCATCATCAGCGACTGGAGGATCTGAATGCTGATGGTTTGAGAAGAAAGGTTCAGTTTCTCTGTAGTGAGAAAGCATCCAAGCATTTAACTCTTCATTGTCAGCGATTGGTTTGGAGTTCGCTGAGCGAGTTTCATCAAAAGTGACGTGAATTGTTTCTTCTACGGTTTGTCTTCTCTTGTTGAAGACTCTGTAGGCTTTGGAGATGGAGGAATATCCTAGAAATATTCCATCATCAGCTTTTGGGTCGAACTTTCCAAGTTGATCTCTGTTGTTTAAGATAAAGCACTGACAACCAAAGATATGAAGAAAGCTGATAGAAGGCTTCCTTCCAACAAAAAGTTCATAAGCTGTCTTCCCAAATCGCTTTATTATCAGCGATCTGTTTTGAGTAAAACATGCAGTGTTTACAGCTTCAGCCCAAAATTGAGTAGGGAGATGAGAATCGCTGAGCATTGATCTAGCAGCTTCTATGATCGTTCTGTTTCTTCTTTCAGCGACTCCGTTTTGCTGAGGTGTTCTTACTGAAGAGAAGTTGTGAGAGATTCCCTTGTTCTCAAAGAAATTGTTCAGGGAACTATTTTTGAATTCAGTTCCATGATCACTTCTTATTGAACGAACAGTAAGATTGTTCAACACTTCCATCTTTTTCACAAAAGATATTAGTTCTTCTGGAGTATCACTCTTACAGCGAAGAAAGATAACCCAGGTGTAGCGAGAATATTCATCTACAATGACAAGTGTATATTTCTTTCCAGCTATTGATTGGATGTTGACAGGGCCAAACAGATCCATATGCAAGAGCTGAAGAGGACTTGTTACTGAGGAAACTTGTTTCGACTTGAAACTTGCTTTTGTTTGTTTTCCTTTTTCACATGCTGAGCAGAGATATTCTTTAGCATATGAGTGCTGAGGAAGACCAGAAACTAGTTCCTTAGATGAGAGAGAATTCAGGGTTTTGAAATTTAGATGAGAGAGCCTTTTATGCCATAGCCAGTTGACATCAGAAGAGGCTTTAGATAGAAAACATAAGTTTTCAGTGATAGTAGAGTCCATATCTATTACATAGACATTTTCTCTGCGATGACTACTGAGAGCAAGTTTTCCTTTCTCATTTAACACTGAACATGCTTTCTTAGTAAAGCGTACTTCATAGTCTTTATCACATAGTTGACTGATGCTTAGGAGATTATGCTTCAGTCCATCTACATAAGCGACTCTTCGAAAGGTAGTTGTCCCATTGCTGAGGACACCAAACCCTCGGGTATATCCTTTACCATTTCCACCAAAGGTCACAGAGGGACCTTTTTCTTCCTTGTATTCAGTGAGCAGGTCTCTTTGTCCAGTCATATGACGAGAACATCTACTATCAAGATACCAGATGCCCTTTGATCCCTGCACACATAAGGAAGATTAAGCGTTGTTTGGTACCCACTTTTCAATGGGTCCTTCAGAGTTAGTGGATAAGGTAAGTTCAGTAGTATTCTCAGCTGATGAAGATTCAGCTTCAGTGGTAATCTTCACTTTGGTTAATTTCTTAACCTTAGTGGTATTTTTCACCTTGGTTGATTTTTCAGCCTTGGTGACCTTCTTAGCTTTAGAGGCATTTTTCTTCACTTTAGCTATTTTATCAGCTTCAGTGGCAGTTGGACATTTACTTGCAATATGATCAGTAAAACCACAGTGATAACATTTTCTGTATCTGAAAATGGTTTTAGGATCAGAAGTAGAAGGTTTTTGCATGTTTAAGATGAGCAGGGCCAGGTCCAAGAAGACTTTTCTCTTGAGATCTGGGAGAAATTTTCATTTCTTCAGATCTCGAGGTTTTAAGATCAATCTTCAGCTTTGGAGGACAGAGATCAAAGATTTCTATCACAGAGCTAGAGGATTGCTTAGTTGAAGGTTTAGAGGTAACTTTCAGCTTTGCTTTCCTGGTTGCCTTCTGAGGAAGGAGAATGGACTTTCCTTTATTCGTAGACTTAGTGTCTTTGGATTTTTCCTCAGGAATGGGATTTGAAGAAGAACAGGGATAGAATTGATTATAAGAAGTGTCAAAGAAGGAGGTGACAAAAGTTCCAAACTTAAGCGATGAACTCTCTTTCTTAGGATCGTCCTGAGGTGTCCAAAAACCAAGACCAGTTTTTGAGCATTTATTATCTCTTTCTTAGGATCGTATTGAGCATTTATTATCTCAGAGATCTTTGTTGATGATTTGCACCATTTTTCAACATGAGCCTTTTCTGTTTTTAGAGCAGCGATGGCTTGTTCGCGTTCAATACTGATGATTTCATTTATAATGACTTGATCTTTCAACTTTTCTTCTAAAAGATTTAGTTCTTTGATCTTTTCATGACATTTCTCCAGCTCTTGAGTTAAATGAACATTTTTATTCTCAGCTTGAGTTTTGTCGTTTAGGGCATTATAAAGGTCAATCGTCAGCACATCAACAGCGCGACTTCTCTCAGCTTCAGGTAGAGAGGGATTTGTAGAGATAGATACCTGAGATGATATGTAGCTCATAGAAGGTTCAGATGGTTCTTCCACTTCTTCTTTAATCTCAGCCATGAGGCAAAGATTAGCGACTTCTTCTTCATCAGAAGATGATTCTTCTGATTCAGCCCAGTCGTGTTCTTCAGCGATGAGACCTTTACCTTTTCGCTGATAGCTTTTCAGCTTTTGATATTTGTTCTTCAGCTTATGGTATTTGTCATCACTGGATCTTCTTGAGGTAGAAGGTTTGAAGACCTTTTTCGACCTGCACTCACTAGCAAAATGTCTAATCTTTTCACAGTTATAGCAAGTGGCAGTAGCCTTATCAACCGGAGTTGATTTTGGCTTTTCAGTAAGAGAGAGAGGTTTACTTCTTCGGAAGTTACTCTTTCTTGCAAATCTCTTAAAAGAGTTTGTCAAGAGTGCTAAGGACTCATCAAACTCTGAAAGATCAGGGTCTGATAGATCCTCAGATTCAGAATCTAACTCAGTGATGGTGAGAGTAGATCGCTGAGATGGAATTATCTCTGAAGAGACTAAAGCAACAGGAGTACTTTTGGAGTCTTTAGAATCTTTTACAAGATTTTTCTTCAGAAGATTTGATTGCTCATAGTTGAGCAATATTCCATACAGAGTGCTTAAAGAGAGAGTATGTAAGTCTTTTGTCAGCTTAAGACATATTGAATAACTGTCCCAGCTTTCAGGAAGACATTCCAAGAATTTTGTTAGGACCTCAGAATTAGAATAGGTCCTACCAACAGTTCTTAGGTCAATTATTAGGCAGTTAAATCGCTGATGAACGTCAGAAAGAGATTCATTCTTACCAGCGATGAAACTTTCATACTGTCTTACCAAGTTAATCTTTCGAGTCTCTTGGATTTCAGTGGTGCCCTCATATTGAACACATATGGTTTCCCACATTTCTTTAGAAGTTTTCAGATGCATGATGGAATGGAAAACTTCATCAGGCAGAGCCATTGAAATAATGGTCTTTGCTCTTGCATCTATGCCTACCTTCTTTTTATCTTCATCACTCCACTGTCTTATTTCCTTAACGACATATCGTTCAGGGACAGCTTCAGTGGTGGCAGTGGCGGGAACCGCAGCTATAATTCTAACAGGTTCATAGGGTCCGTTTTCTATATATTCAGGTATAGTAGGATCCGCACCTTCAAGAAATAGCATTATTCGATTTTTCCATAGAGAAAAGTTATCTCTGCTAAATCGAGGAGGTTTAGAAAGTGAACCATTATCATAGTAGTTTGTGTTTGTGTTTAATGCCATTTTAGAATAGCAAGGAAGAGTATACAGCAAGATCTTGTTTATTAGATTTAAACAAACTGCTCTGATACCACTTGTTGGTCCCGAAGGTGCTAAACAAGTTTGTAGAAGGGGGGGGGGGGGTTGAATACAAACACAGAATTTAAAGTTTAATAAATTGTTTATTGATAAATCAAAATACAATTTACAAGTTTGTTGCGGAATAAGATTAAGACAGACTCAATCTAAACAAACTTAAGAAACACTAAGATAATTGCACAAGAAATTCAAAGAATAGGGGATTAGAGATATAGAAAACAAGGGTTTCTATATTGAGTTCAAGGATGAAGCACACCCTTAGATGAAGGGGTGAACTTCCTATTTATACCCTATGCATTAAATGCATGGCAGGATACTTTACACGTGGCGTTCACAGATTGGCTTTGATAGACTGACTTTTGGGAGACATGCTTTCGGCCGGGTCATGAACAGTGTAATTGACAGAGTTGTTGTACGAATGGTTGCAGAGACTTGTCCGTTCTGACACATCGTACTAGGTTGTGCAAGGATAGACAAAAGGAAACTTGAGGCATAAGTTTTGTGATCGATTGATCGCTGAGTATCTCTAAGTTCAGAGATAGAGGTTCAGCTATCGCTGAAGCTTTTTCTCATGTTCCTTCGCGTATTAGTAGAGTTGTCTTTGCTTCACTGATATCCGCATCAGGTCACTAGTAGACTTCTCTTTGTTCAGCAGCTTCGTCTTCGATTCAGCTATGAACATCTGTTGACGCGAGACTTGTCTTCAGGGATTACGTTGGCTGTTTACTTTAGGAACTATCAGTGATAACTGAACAGACTCAGTCTGATCATTGATAGTGAAACACTAATACATAGAAATGTTTATAAGAAAGACTATCAGCGATAACTGAACAGACTCAGTCTGATCGCTGATGGTGAAACACTAGTACATACTAAAACGTAATTTTCACTAAGTATAGAAGAGGGTCGTTATCAAATCACTGAGAGAGTTTGGATCAACAACTTGTAGCGATTCCAGTGAAGGTATATACTTGTGCTCTCACTGGGTAATACTGTGCCCCCGCTGTGCAGTATACGATAATCTGCTACCAGTAATTGATATCGGTAATCACTTACTCGATAAGTGTTTGTTAAACAACCCTTTAATACGAGATCTATCACTATGGCTAGGATTAACCTCAGAAAGAAACAATTTCACCTTCCATGGCCAAAATGCATCTACTTTTCTAGGGTTTTCACGTGATTGTATCAAGACAACATCACGTGGGACTAACAATGAAATTTACTCAAGAAAAATATAAACAATTAATTAAAAGTCAAATGGAAGGTTAAAAAGACAAAATGTCCCCAAATATAAGGGGTGCGAGCACTCACTAATGTAGCAAAAATTGACCAACTTGGCAAAAGAAAAAAAAAAAAACTTAACTCGTTAAAAGTGTAAGCAGAAGAACTTGTATCGTTAAAAAAATGCAATCATCATAATAAGGGCAAGTTCTGTTAAACATTTCAAAAGATGGACGAATTCGGTTATAAACCCAAAACCGCAGGGACTAAATAGGTAAATCACTCTCATATTTGAATCTTATAAAAGGCTTATACGAAACGGTTTTCGAGCGGAAAAGATCGAAGGGATCACAAATCTCCCATCATCTCCCGTATAAACCCTAAAAACAAATTCATTTCCCAAAATCAAAATGTCACCACCGCACATACCTGCCGATATCCACGACCAAATCAACAAAAGACTTCCTGTCAAATCATTGATTCGATTCAGATCGGTGTGCAAAGCATGGAACTCACTCATCGATTGCTCTGAGTTTATTACTGCTTACAGCGTTCGCCAAACTCGGCCGCATCATTTGCTTATAAGGTACGAAGTCGGAGAACGGGAGGAAACTGAGATCAAATACGTTTCTTTTGTGGATGATGATACTTTCCCCCAACAAAAGTTCTCTCCCACTGTTCCTCCGCTTCTTAAAATACTTGATGACGATGGATCAACAGTAATCGGTAGCTCTCATGGCTTGTTGTGCTTCCACGGCCATTTTTTCCAGGGGCAAAAACAGGAAGTGGCTGTTCTTTGGAATCCTTCGATTCAAAAATCGATTGCGGTTGTTGTCCCTAATATGTTAGATCCACCGTATTCAAGTGTACTTGGTTTTGGAGTTTGCCCCAACACTGGTGACCCTAAGCTTGTCAAGATTACATATGTTAGTTTATGGTGGGAAAGGGGAAGAGTAGGTTACAACCGTTACATTCCTTTGCAAGTTATGATTTTCTCAGTGAGTTCAAAGGAATGGACATATCCATGTAACAATCTGCCTCGTAAGACGATTTCATTTATGCGGTCTCAGACGGTTGTAGGTAAATTTATTTATTGGTTTGGTTATGATAGCAGGTTTGCTGAAGATGGTACATTTAGGGATTATAATCTGATATTGTCATTCGATATGTGTACCGAAGAGTTTAGAGAGGTGAACCTCCCAGATAGTTTGGTCCACGAGTCCTTTATAAGTTTTTCCATCTCTAGGCTAAAGGAGTCTCTTGCTTTGCTTCAGTACACTCATGAAGATATAGATGATAGAGAATGGAAACAAGTTTGTGTTGTATGGATGATGGATGATGGGGATCCAAAATCGTTTACAAAGTTATACACCATTAAGCCACCACATCGTGCATCAATACAGACAACTCTGGGATTTAGGGAGAGTGGGGAACCTATAATTGATATGATACTTCGTTATTACAGCCAAACACTTGTTGCTTACGAACCTTTATCAGAGCACATCATGGATCTTCAGATCTATGTAAACCGATGTAAATCCTTTGTGAACTCCTACACGGAATCGCTGCTTCTGCTCAACGAGGAAGATGATTGTATATACTCTATCTAGATTGATTTGATGACGAAGACGATGACCTAAAGTGTGGAGTTGTGAAGAGATGACTTCTGAAACAGGTAAGCAAGGTAGAGATTGATGTGCAATTACCATGCATGCAGATTAGTTTAAGTTGTTAAACAGTTAAGTGCATCACATATAGATTGATGCTTATGTTGGTATTTTTTTTAATGCATGCATAAATCTTATTAGTATTAATGGTTTAGATTCTTTATATGCATCCTTGAGTTTTTCTGGCCTCATATGCTTGATAAATGTTTGAATGCATCAAAGTAATGTCTTTTCACATCTGCTGATTTGATGTGCATGCCTTAATATTGGATTCATCTGAAAATATGCCAATTTCCAGAAATTCTGCAAATTTGGCCTTATTTTCTTCTATTCTCTTTAGTTGACAGAAAATGGGAGATTAAGGGCCGTTTACCCAAACACTTACTCTGCAAGCGCTTATCGGTAAAATTCAACACCATCACTTGCCTTACTTGGTAAGATTTTAGTCTCTCAAATGGCATCGTATGCAACATTTTACCCGGTAAGCACTAACCAAGTAAGAGTAGTGTTTGCCCTCACTTACCGGGTAAGACCCTCGATCCTTTTCTTTGCTCTTACTGGGTAAGAGTTTGGTAAATGACCCCTAACTTTGACCATTACGTATTGTATGGTAACAAGAACAACATATTTTATGTTGCTGACTCAGGACTTCTTATCCCAATGCCTTTCATCTTCATCCAATTTAACTCACTCAAAATTGTTTTGCTAGTAAGCTCAACATCTTTGCTGCTTTTTCGGGTATGATATAATTACTCTTTTTGTTGGATTCTTAGGGGCTGTTTGTTTACGTCTTAATGTTCCATTAAGAGGCAACCTCTGAATCACTAAGGGGTGAATCTTGTTTGGTAAAAAAAGGGTTACCTCTTAATGGTTCCAAAATCCTTTTAATGGTTGGCCCTCCCTTAACCATTAAACGCCCTAATTTCATTATGAACAATTAGTAAACAACCATATTTCATTTTACCCTATATCATAAAACCCTCTTAATCATTCAGACCACTTAATCATTCTGCACTAAACCATTTAGCAACTGCCAAACAGCCCCTTAGTTATCATAGGAAATCTTCAAATATCGTTCCTTCAAAAACAAACTGGTTTCCAATGTCAATTGTCAACACCTTGGGATACCAAAAAATGCCCTGGGAGAGAAACCTAACTAATTGAGACTTATACGTTGTTTACCGTATGCTAACCGGGTAGGAACTTACTTAGTGAGTATGACAATGACCAAGAATCTGTAAGAGGTGTGACACGACCCTTTTATGCTGTAAGTGAGAATGGTGACTCTTGTTGGCGCTTCCCGAGGTAAGGTTATTGCCTGCTATGCTATTTTGATGGCTGAGAATCTTATCCGGTAAGGTAAGTGAGAGTGGTGACTTATAATGGTATGTGTTTAACCGTTAAGCATTTGGTAAATAATCCCTCAGCCATGTAGTTTACAACTATGATGCAATTTTTGATTTGTCCCTTAAATTAATTATGATAAATAAAAGTCGAGTCAAACAAATTATATAAAAAAATGATAACTTTTAAATTGTTAATTTGATAGTCATATTGATATATTTTCTCTAAAATATTTATAGGGTCTTCAAATTTATAGTTTATTAAAACATAAAGATATTATTGTTTTCTCAGAGCCCACAAAATTGTATTATCAATTGACAATGACTAAGAATAAAACGAAACATTCGTTTTATTCTTAGTCTTTGTTTTTATAAACTTGAAATTTTGTACACTAATTTTTTTTGAATTTAATAGCTTTTAAATAAATATAAAGATTTTTATTTAATATGTTATTTAGTTTAACAAATTTGGTTTATGATTAGATATATAAAATATTTTTTAATAAAAAATATAAGTGAATCACATTGAATCTTAGACTAGATTACACATTTGGCCTCTATAGTTTGCTTAAAAACCGATTGGTTTTTGATAATGGTTGATAACTAATGTTGTTAAATGTAAGGATCATGGTTGTTATAAAATTAAAAAGTTAATTAAGGACTATCAATGTAAATACCAGAATTTGAAAAAACCACATGAACCAATAGTGTAATCGCTCAATAATATAACAAGTTAAAAAAAAAATTAATATTTAAATTACTTTTTATATTGAAAAAAAAAAGACTATAATTGGTTGGAATTTGGAAATGGAAATTATAAGGATGTTGTTTGGAAAGTATATCCATCCACGTGATGAACATCCATATTAATTATAAATCCTGGAAACATATTCATATCCCCAAAATCAAAATGTTAACCCACTTCATGAGTTTGGATATCCAAATGGAAATCATCAAATGGCTTCCTGTCAAACAATTGATTCAATGAAGGTCATTGGTTCGCAAAGCATGGAAGTCATTGATCGATAGCTCTCAGTTCATTGCTGGTTAATTACAACATCCGTCATGATCAGCCGCAACATCTGATGATAAGGTACAAAGTCGCATATGGGGACGAGGTAAAATCCGTTTGTTTTGTCGATGATGATGAAACTTTCCCCCAACAAAAGTTTGATCCGACTGTTCCTCCACTTCTCCAATTAATTGATGGATCCCGAGTAATCGGTAGCTCTAGCAGCTTCTTGTTCTTTAATGGTTTTTTCCAAGAACCAGACAATTCAATAACGAATATGGCTGTTCTTTGGAATCCTTCAATTAGAAAATCGATGGCTGTTGCGCTGCCTAATGTGGCACCTTGGCAGTTTAAGCCTGTTCTTGGTTTTGGGGTTTGTCCCGACACCAACAACCCTATGCTTTTCAGTTTTACATATGTTGATGATTATTTGAAATGGGAAAACATCCCCCGTCAAGTTATGGTTTTCACATTGCGCTCAGGGGAATGGACACATTTATGTAGCATGCAATCAACTGCCTCGTAAATCAATTCAAGTTAAATGTTTTCAAACAGTTATAGGTCGGTTTATTTATTGGTGTGCATGTGATCGGATTGATGTGGATGTTTAATTAACCTCGTAATTTGATAATGTCATTTGATATGAGCTCTCAGAAGTTTAGAGAGATACACCTCCCAGATAGTTTGTCATATATGCATATGTCCGTTTCTAGGCTAAGGGAGTCTCTTGTTTTGCTTGAGTACAATAAACGAGTTTGTGATGTATGGATGATGGAGCATGTTGATTCAAAAGTCTTTACAAAGCTATTCACCATTAATCCATGAAATGCATCAGTTGCAAGGACTGTGGGATTTAGGAAGGGTGGCAAACCTATACTTGAAATGCATGATGATGATGAAGAGTTTGTTACACCTTGCGCACTTGTAGTTTATGAACCTTGCTCGGATCATGTCAAGGATCTTGGGATTTGCGGAAACAAATTCTCTTGTGGATATGTTCTTTCAAATATATATTACAATGATATGTTCTTTCAAATTAATTAAAACACATATATAGTCTCCTTATTATATATATGTTCTTTCAAAACCTGTTTCTCTTGTGGATGGTGATATTTGGGGTCTTTCTCGGATTCCAACGCCTTCATGGTTTGTTGCATTTATTATAGATGATCGATCACACACGAATAAGTTGGTTGGGTCTATTTAATGGAACATAAATTTGAGATGGAAAATATATATTTTCAAAACCTTGTACAACATAATCTATATATTGTTTAAAAATTGAAAAAAGATAATGGTGACAACTATTTAACAAACAACTTGCACGTACAATTTCTATTTCTTCTCACAATTAAGGAATATTTCAACAGAGTTATATATAGTGTTGGAATATTAACAAGTTAGCAAATTAAGTGCTCATGATATTCTTTTTGAATGTCTCACTACTAGAAAAAGGGATAATAGGAATGGGCTTTAGCGACGACTTAAGCTTTAGCGATGGATGGACCACAAACGTAATATGTCATGAATTAGCGACGGAGTCCTTGATTTTATGTTTTTTAAAAAAATAAAAAAAAAATCCACGTGTCCTTTGCTAATTAGTGACGAACTCATTTATTTTTCTTGTTTTCTCATTCATTTGTATGTGTTATGTACACGTGTATGGTGTTATATGTATTCTTGGTCCATATTATGTATATGCATACATGATGTTTGTTGCTAACCGCAATTGAATTTAGGGGGTCATTTACTGACCATTTACTCGGGTTAGCGTTTACCAAATAACATTACCTTATCGAATGAATATTGTAAGGACCAAGAATCTTATCTGGTAAGAGTTAAGACAAGGAACCACAAGGGTTGTGGCGTAATGGTTAAAGCCCTGGGTGATGTGGTGGAATATTCCATCTGCCCAGGGTTCCAATCCAATCGTACACAACAATTGTGGCCACTGAGGAACATATATATCTGCTATAGAAACAACTAAAACCCCCATGAGGAGAGGTTATAAACGTATACACCGTACCCAAAAATGTGAGATTCATCGTCATTAATTAGTTAACATTAGAATCAGTGATCTCATAGCTAACATAAACATCAATTTATATGTGATGCACTTAACAATTTTAGAAACTTAGGGCCGTTTACCCAAATGCTTACCCGGTAAGCGCTTACCAATAAAACACGGCACACTAACTTGCTTTACCGGGTAAGATTTTAATCATTACGATGGTATCTTATACAACAATTTACCCGGTAAGCGCTTACCCGGGTAAGGGTTGTCACTCTCTCTTACCGGGTAAAACTCTTCATCCTTATCCTCGCTCTTACCGGGTAAGATCCTATCCGCTTGTCATGTTCATCCACTATGGTACGTAAATTCCCCGGTAAGCACTTACCGGGTAAGCATTTTGTAAACGGCCCCTTAAACTAAAGATCTGCATGGTAATTAATTGCACTTCAAACTCTATATATACCTTGCTTGCATATTCCAAAAATCTTCACAACTCCACACCATGCAACAAGGCCATCGTCTTCGTCCTTAAATCAATCTAGATATAATAAATGCTATCATCTTCCTCGTTCAGCAGAAGCAGCGATTCCGTGTATGAATTCACAAAGACAGAATTTTCATTTGCGGAAATCTCAAGATCCTTGATGTGGTCCGAGAAAAGTTCATATACAGCAAATGTAGGCTTCTGTATATAAAGATCACCTACAAAATCATCATCTTGCTTTTCTATTATAGGATCGCCACTCTTGCTAAATCCCAGAGTCTTCTTTATCATCGCATCTGGTGCTGAAATGGTGAATATCTTTGTAAACGATTTCGGTTCACCATCCTCCATCATCCATACACCACAAACTTGATGCTTGCTTGTAGTTTTAGTGTATTCAAGCACAACAAGAGACTCCCTTAGCCTGGAGATGGAATAAGCTAATTCTGGCTGAAACAAACTACCAAGGTGATGATCATGCAACAAACTATCTGGTAGGTCTATCTCATTAAACTCTTGAGTACCCATATCAAATGACATAATCAAATTACGATAACGTAATCCCTCATCGTCATCAATCCTATCGAAAGTGAACCAATAAATAAACCGACTTATAACTACGGAAGACCACGTAAATACAATCGATGTACGAGGCAGATTACCAGATTCTAGATTTGTCAATTCTCCTGAGCTCAATGTAAATACCATAACTTGGTAGGGGATGCATCCTATTCTTTTTGGATTCAACCCCGGTTTAATATATGTAATCCTGACAAGCATAGGGTCAGCAGTGCCAGGACAAACCCCAAAACCGATTACACTTGGAAACCCCTTTAACACATTATGGACAAGAACACCAATCGATTTTCTAAGCGAAGGATTCCAAATTAAGAAGAACCATCTCTGGTACAGTGTTGAGCCAGGAATAGTGATGCTTTCCATGATAATCACCGTAAAAGCACAACAAGCCATGAGAGCTATCGATTATTCTGGATAGATGAAGTTCTTCAAGGAGCCATGGCAAAGTCGGAGCGAACTTTTGTTGGGGAAAAGTTTCATCATCAACAAAACAAACACATTTTACCTCATTTCCGACTTCGTACTTTATAAGCAGATGTTGCGGCTGAGATTGGGGGACGCTGTAACCAATAATAAACTCGGAAGAATCGATGACTGACTTCCATGCATGCTTTGCAGACGGATCTGAATCGAATCAATGATTTCACAGGAAGCGTTTTGATGATTTCTTGTTGCAGTTGGAAACAGATGAAATCTGACATTTTGATTTTGGAGGAAATGATTAGTGCATGGTTTCTAGGGTTGTTATTATAAGAGGAGAGAGAGAGAGAGTAAAATTCTCCGATATAATCTAATATATCATAGTTACAGGAAATTACACATTTTTGGATCAAAAAAAGATACAAAATAGAATTAAAATTAGACCAAATCAAATTACACCATAAAATTGTTAATTTCGATATACTTCTTTTATTTTATTTTATTTTGCAAACTTTCACATTTGTATTGTATTTACAGGAAATTACATATTTTCACTTAATAATCTTTCATATTTAATAATGATTTTTTATTTAATAACAACAACCTTCATGTTTTATACCCGCGTAAAGAATTTAGTAAAAAAATGTAAAGATTAATTCATTGTTAAAAAGTATTAGAGATGTTAAATTAAAAATAATAAAAGACTCTTTCTTTTGGTTTTACTTTTTTCATCGAGTTTCGGTTATATTTCATTTATTTTAGATTAGAAACATAATACAGTGAAATACATCACGATTTTAACATTTCTTTTTTTAATGAGAATTACAGGTTTGATTTTCGTGTGTTAACTCTTGTTTTATATTGTTTACTACTAGAAGCGTACTCGCGCAATGCAGCGAGATCAATCACGATTTAAATGTTTCTTTTTTTCTCGATTTATAGTATGATTTTGGATGATTTTGAGAAAGTGATAATGTTTTTATAAATTTGTTTAATTTAGGCTTAATAATATAATGTTTTATATAAAAAAATTAAGTATTTTGTTAGAATTCAATGATTATTTTATATATTTTAATGACATTTAGAAAAAATAACCAATTAGATATTTAATAATATAATTAAAACAAATTTATAATAATATAATATATTAAATAATATTGATACATGGAAATGTCTACATAAAAGGAAGGTCATGTAAATACCAAATTGGTGGGTGTTAGAAGCCTGCAGTAGTAATATGTATCTTGTGCTTTGATACTTGTAAATTAAAAGATTTTTAAAATCTTGCATAAAATGATGGTATCTTGTGCCTAATAATTTGTATTTAAGAGTTTTTTATCCGTGCTTTATAATATAGTATAGATATAGATAGATTAAACTAGAAGCCAATATTTTTAAGTTTAAAAATAAAGTTTTTTGAAATAAAATTCCTAAATTACAATTTTGGTCTCTCGTCGCTGTTTTATCGTGTTCGTTCGTATAATTCATAAAATACACTTGTCCCGTTAACGTTCTTAGAAAAATTTCTTTTAAGTGCATCATTTTGCCCTTTTCAACTTAAGTTATACATACACACACACATATATATATATATATATATATAGAGAGAGAGAGAGAGAGAGAGAGGTGGATATATATATAGGGTCAGGTTCACGTGAGACCAAGCTGTTTCCGTGAGACTGCGTGAGACCAAGCATTAAAACATGAAACTTTACACTGAAACACTGTGAAGGTAAAAAACATTCAAACCTTCATAATGTAATCACACTATGAAGGTAAAAAAAACCTAAACCAATTTAAAAAAAATCAAACCTTCAAAGATAAAAGACTGTGAAGGTATATCCGAACCTTCACAGTGAAGACGCTGTGAGGTAAAAAAAACGAACATTCACAGCGAAAAACACCGTGAACGTAACATTTACGGTGTTTCCCTATGAAAAGTTCGATTTTTTTTACATTCACAGTTTTTTGGTGTGAAGTTTCATACTTTAAAGTTTGGTCTCACCGGTCTCACGGAAACTGTTTGGTCTCACGTGAACTTAAGTCTCTCTCTCTCTCTCTCTCTCTATATATATATATATATAGAGAGAGAGAGAGAGAGAGAGAGAGAGAAAGGAATAATCATTTGGAAACCTTCTAAAGATTACAAACTTTACAAACCCATCTAGGCCATTCAAATTTTTGATCAACGGTTGAGAAATTTTAGGACTTAAATTAATTAAAAAAATAGAGAGAAAATAAGGAAAGGGTAGTTTAGGAATAGTTTTAGGTATTTTAAATTTAAATTTTATTAATTAATTTGAATTATCTAATTATGGTTACAAGATATCCTTAATTTTCTCCATATTTAACTCAATCTCTCTCTCCTCCTATCTAAAAAAAATCCGGCCACCACCACCATCATCTCCATCGTCATCACTCCATCCGACGACTGTCATGCGCCGCCGCCATCTGCCAGGAGCCTCATTCGCCACCCCACGTATCGTGACCTCCCCCGAATCTCCGACGAGTTTATGAAATTTCAAGTTCATACAATGTTTGTTCGAGTTTAATAAACTGTTTTTTTTTTAATTTTCTAGTTTTATAAACGGTTTCATATATTTTTCTCTCATATGAATAATCATATTTTAAAGTTTCATATATTTTTCTCTCATATGATTATTCAGATTTTTTTCAAAATAATCATGTTTTTTTTAAGTTTCATATATTTTGTTTCTTATATGAATAATAAGATTTTTAAGTTTCATACATTTATCCAATATGAATAATCAGATGATGATACTTGAAATTTTCAAAAAATCATTTTATGAAACCAAAAAAACTTGAAACTTTCGAAAAAAACAATTTATATATGAAAGTCGAAAAATTTATGAAACTCGCCGGAAATGGGGAGGTCGCCGGAGTGGGAGGAGGTCACCGGAAGTGGGAGAACGTCACCGAAAGTTGATGGTGATGGTGGATCGTGAGTGTGTGTATGTGTGTGTGTGTGTGAGCGAGAGAGAGAGAGAACTGGAGAGATAATTAAGAAAGTTAATTTTTTTCCTAAAATTACGAAATTTATAAAAAAACATAAATGTCCTGGTTTGTATTGTTTGTAACCTTTAGAAGGTTTGCAAATAAAGGTGCATATATATATATATATATATATATATATATATATAGAGAGAGAGAGAGAGAGAGAGAGAGAGAGCGAGAGCAAAGATCATTTGTTAACCACTTATTTCTTGTTAACTTCATGAACCTTACTCAACCAATAGAAATGTAATGTTGGTTATTGTTTAATTTGTATATATATTTAATGTAAAATGGTAGAAACGTCATTTTGTAAGTAACCAATATTTCATTAATTTTATTGGGGGTTACAAAAATGAAGCTTCCATAATTATATTGTATGTTACGATTGCATTATTTTTTTCCATTTTCAACATATTTTTGAAATCATATCAATATTACCAAAGTTTTCCGGTTCATATGTTTGTTAAAATCGTATAGTCGTTGTTTTCAAAAAATTTATTCGGTATTCATTTTAATTAAGGAAACACATGAACATCCCTGAAATGAACGTAACAACGATGAACATGAATAGAGATGAACACAAATGTTCATCAATAGAGATGAATATCCTTGAAATGAACGGAACATCCCTGAAATTTATTCGTTATTGATCATTTTAATTTTATAGAGATGAACACATATGTTCATCAACATTTATAGATGGGAACATTGATGAACACTTTACAAACATTGATAGATGGGAAATATTGCATAAAACACATATGTTCATCTTTAATTTTGAAATTCTACCCTTCCACCCTGAATGTTTATCGGTTACAAATTGTGGTGTAAGGAAACATTAATGAGCCTATTTAATGGGTTTTAAAAGAATGAATGTTTTAATCCCCAAACTACCCTTAACCACAAGTGTTCACATATGTATTTAATAAATAAAACCTATTTTATTAATTAAAAATCTAGTTTTAATCTCAACCATCCATTGTTAAGATTGATGGTTTAGCTTAGTTCATATAGTTATATATATATATATATATATATATATATATATATATATATATATATATACTAGCCATTCATACAGTCAAGATCGGATTTGACAAATCAAATATTGCGGCTTTGACCGGTCAAAAGTTGCGGCTTTGACTGGTCAAAGGTTGCGGCTATCCCAAAAATAGAAGGACAATTTCGTAAATTTTACAAAACACACGGGCTGTGTTCATGTAACACCCTAAAAATAGGGATAACAAAAATCCGAAAAACGGACATGCGGTATTTAAAATTGCCAAAGCAAGAGCCTCCCAAAAATGGAAAAAATACACAAAACTGTTTAAATACAATCGTAATTAAACAGATAACTAATAACAATCAACTAATCTAATTTCTATAACCAGAAAAGAGATTACAATCAAGGGTGTCATTTATAGACCCAAAGGATTCTCTACCAATAGTAAGTCCAAAAACGATATTCCCAAATCTCTCACCTAAGCACTACGCCAGCTTAGGACCGATGCCGCTAAAACCTGAGATACACATCGACACCAAACAAGTGTTAGGCCAAAAAGCCTAGTGAGTTGAACAATAGTAAGCATGCATGAACAGTCACATTTCTTATCAGCAGTTAACCATAGTTCAACAAATGTGGAGTCAATAGGGGAGACCCATAGCACCAATCAAGTCCCACCCAAGAGTCGATATACCTTGATGCCCTTAACAAGGAACACCCCAAAGGCCCGACACACCCGAAGACTATCGCTAAGAAAATTCCCCGAATGGCGGAGGTCTAGGCACATACCATCACAGTGGCGCCCAAGACTATATCCTCCTAGTGTACTGACTTGGTTCGTCCACATAACATTTATAAGGGGTCCTTTAGGTATATTTCAACCCACATAATTCAATACCAACTACGGGTATAATATTACCACCTTATCCTCGTGATGTCTAACAAAAGACCCAATGTAAATCATGTTCATCATGCATATAAACATATCACCAAAATGGTGTTCCAACTAGAATCATCATAATACCCATATATGCATACATTTAACATATCAAGGTACCCACATTATGTATCTATGAGACAAATCCCAAATAATGATACATATAACAATAATCATGGCACATCACCAATATACACATTTCCAACTATTTTCACCAAGAAAACCCAAATACTTGAAGAAACTTGGTTCTTCAAACCAAATCTTCCAATACCTAGATCCACAAGGTTCCAACCATAAATATACATAATCAAACACAACGAATCATTTCCCAAACCATATACATGAATACCTCAACTAATACCGAAACCCTAACTTCCATAACCGAAGAGAATAGAATATTACCTTAACCCAAACTTGAATCCACCAATCAAAACACCTCTAGTTCACCAAAATGATTACAAACCTTCAATCTATGAAAGGGAGAACAAAGGGTGGATGAAACCCTAGAAAACTTTGGTGAAGAAGATGAATAGGGAGAGATGAGAAGCTTACCACCACCAAATACTCTAGTATACTTCAATAGACTTCCAATCTCTTTCCATAACCTTGAAAAGCTCTCAAAAACGAAACCGTAGCAACTTGAATCACCCAAATCGGAGCTACGATGAGAAAGATATGAAGAAATGAAGTTTGGGGCTAAAAATCGCGATTTTAAGACCCTGAAACACCCAGGCGATTGTGCCAGGCTATAGTGACCATGTCACAATCGCCGGGCACAATCGCTGAGATTGTACCGAGAGTTTTCGGGCTCCGGCGACCTTGACAGGCAATTGTGACACTGTCACAATCGCCGGGCACTATAGCCTAGCGCGTACCGAAACTGTTTTGGCCATAACTTCTTCGTTATAGCTCCGTTTTCGCTCCGGAAAGAACCGTTGGTCTCGTAATTGAATCATTTATCCATCAAGACTATAAAACCAATGATTCAAGCCCAAAATCAAATATCTTATTTTTCTTTAATATATCGGTTTCTGTATAAACTTCAAATGATACCTTTCGAAAATCGGGGCGTTACAATCCTCCCAACCTTAAAAGAGATTTCGTCCTCGAAATCTAGCACCAACCAATCACCCAATATCTCCCTTGGCGAGGTCAAATGATTCCCTGTCCAAAAGGAATACCTTCACTAAACCTTACCTCATATACGAACTCGATTACATCCCCGTTGAGGTTATCGCTGTGTTCCTTATAACGAACCATCGCCAACTCAACCTCAACTTTCCATATAACTCACCCAAAGCAGGATAAACGTTAAGTTCTAGCTTAATTACATTCTTAACATTAAATCTCGGTCGCCTCCCAACCTTATGTTGCTCATATTACCTTAAGAGTAACTTACGACGTTATTCAGTCATTTCCATCAAAAATACCCCAAAGTAAACTTTTCCCTTAGGTACCTCTAAATACGACGCATCAAGGTCTCTTCAATAATAGATTTGTACTTAAAGTCTACCTCAACATTCTCCCCAAATGTCTCCAATAAACATTACCACTAAACTCCCACCATGAACGCAAGCATCGATTTCCAAATCAGCGAAAGTCTTGATAATTATCAAAATACCAATGATTGATTTCTTAATTATCAACGTCTAATTTCCTTAAGATTACTACTCGTCCTACAGACGCACCAGATCTAACGGAAATACATTGAAGCACACCAACAATCGTTGTCCTCAAAATAGAGTGTCGACACCTATCATCGGAATAACCATTCTGCAAACGTGGGTATACTACCAAATATTTCATTCCCGATTAACCATGTCGATTCAAAGTTGACACCTACTCTTGGAAGTAGTCACCCAAATCCAACATCCTTACCAGTCAACCATAACCATCATTATTCACGAATAATCAACAAAATAGTACACCACCGACAAATAGCACACCGTCGTACCAAATTCCCACAATTCCAACACCAACCATACCCAAACAACTGAACACAATATTAATCCATAGGTTTAACGAAGCATAAAGGTCGTTACTTAACTAACTGGGAGAAAGCACATGTCTAACGCCTCAAACTCCGGGGACTCTTTTAATCCTGAATATCGACTTCTAACACGAGGGGGCTTACACCTATAGTCCAATGAGTTCAAGGTTTTTCACATTACTATGCCAATTTGAAATTTATAAAACTCTCAAATACATAAGTTTTATAACAATTAAACGTGCGGTGAAAATATACTATCGTGCATTCGATAGGTTTCAAAATTGATCACCGATGCCACACATATAAACCATTTTCAAAAATCATTTGATCATTACTTACACTAATACAACGATAACGAAAGATGCGTAGCAAAATTTTAAAATGGACTACCAGGGTCTTAGTATGCATCAATTTATGCTATGCGTATGAAAATAAATTTCCGTTCCATAACATGTGCAATAAAAGTTTGTACAACTCCCAAAAGAGGATTTCACAACTTCAACTTTAAAATCTTTTACTTTGACACAAAACGTCGGAAGATAAAATTTCCAACAAGACCTATATACGTCCGATTATTTCCCAAATATAGTAACACAGTAGGAAAATAAATATATATATATATATATATATATATATATATATTATTCGCGGTTCAAATTTGGGCCGCACCGATAAAACGTACTTACCTAAATTGTAAATACAACGACAAGTAAACCGGAAATTCACAAAATCGAGCCTCAAAATTTCTGCAATTAACCATGAAATGTCATGAAATAAAGCCTCCCATCGTGACTCGCATACATCTGTTTATTCCCCAAAATTTAGTAAAGACATATGCATGCGATTAGAGCACTTGTAAGAGTGATTTAGTTTAATTCCAAACTGTATAAATAAAATGTTTGCAAAACCCAAGACCACATGCTCATAATATTGAGCTCTTAAAGTTTTCTCTCTTTTAGTCACAATGCGACATGAAATAAGATTTCACAACAAAACTTGCATGTGACCGTTTGTTTCACAAAGCTAGAAGATTGATATGCGTATGCACCCGGTTAAAACATGAAATAATTTATGTCTTTTTTGAGTTCAAAGCCAAATATAAACATGCTCTCATCGTTCTAAAACATTGACTGAAATGCCATGACGGAAATTTCCAATAAAATATGCATACATGATATGTGCAACTGAACTGCTCCCACTAAACTCAAAGGGGAAATAATACCACTGGACGCCAATAAAATTTCCACTACTGTTTTTAAACCGGACAAATGTCCTCAAGATTCCATTTAGTCAAAACCGAGCCAACGACCCAAAAGTATAAATAAATAAAATCTCATCGTTGGTTGAGACAAACCATTTTCCCAAATGAACTCATACTCTTATGTTTTCAAAATTCCTCATAACACAATAATATGCATTTATGAAAAAGTTCATAAAATTAAATACACAAAATGACCCTTACGTTAATTGAACTCCAATTATATATGTAAAATCATCAAAGAAACATTTCAACATCATTTATTTACTAAAATGTCCAAAGATCCCCAAAATGGGTGTCTCAACATGTTCATAAAACTAAACATTTCAAAATAACAAAAACTTCTCATTGGTTGAAACAAAATGTTTTCCAAATGAACTCTTTCTGTTCATGTTGCCAAAATGACTCATAGTTCAATGATATACATTTTCCACCGGTGTATAAAATCGTATGCACCAAATGGACAATTATATAAAATGACTTCCATTTATATATTACATCGTAAAAGAAATATATCAAAATGATTTATTTATCAAAATGCCCAAGAATCACGAAGACGTGTGTTACATAAGTTTATAAAGTTAAATATATCCAAATAACCCAAAACTTATCAGCAGTTAACAATTTAATGTAAAACACAAACACTTTAAAATAAGTAACTTATAAATAATAGCCCATTTTCTTTTTAAATAACAAAGACCGACTCATATACATATGAATCCACTACATTACAGTCTAAACAGTACATGGCTCCAATTGAATGACCAACGCACTCAAAACATGTACTTCTCAAATGATGCGCATTAACCGCCATCATACTTGGTATTTCACAATTGAGCTATTAAACCAGACCGAAGTCCTAAAGACTCATTTATTTTCAAATATGCATTTCCAAGTGTAACTGCCGGTAAGAATAGAAATCATAAAATGGGACTATATACATACTTTCAAATACATCACATAAATATGCATGTAATGCTTCATAAAACATTCCATTTCATGAATGATGCATGAAAACTGACAACCATTCAAAAGTATATTTCTTTGACCAAAGATCGTTTTATGTAATAAAACGTTAAAACACATTGATTTGTGACTCTTTATCAAAACGTCCAAAAATCCCAAATGTGGTGTTACACAAAGTTTATAAAGGTAAATACTTCAAATAATCAAAGATTACCAACTAACCCAACATTTGATAATTTCATGTAAAACACATAAACACCTTAAAACGGATATTTTGGCATGTACACCGTTTTCACAAATCAACTTGAACTCACGCTCCTCGATTTTCCCTAGTTATACTATCGTCATTCAGATGCTCAACATCTTAAGGCAAAACCACGGACTTCATAGGTTCACCTTACCATTTCTCCTTGGATACATCGATTCAAAAAGTCTATGGTTCTAATCCAACCAATTAATCGGACTCGAAACTGTCCACTTAATGCAATCACCATACTTATCGTCACTCCAAGTAACGAATAATAAAACATTAACCTTTTCTAATAGTTACCCATTCGGAAACTTTCTTACCACCCCAACAGTCGACATACCAAGGCAGTTCATGCAAGCACGAGAATGAATAAGGAGGAAATTAACAAAATTGAACATGAAGGAAACATACTACTATGTCTACCAAATAACATAACGTTAGTAAACCAAGCACAAGAGAACGTACCACTACATTACCAATTGTCACAGTAACGACACTTCAAGCACCATCACGTATAAATATCCTCATAATAACATTAGCTAGGTGAGATTATGAACATATAATACATAAAGGTTCTCTTTACCATCGCCACAACGCTTGATAACCATAGTTTCCGTCGACTCTAAGACTAACCCATCTTAAAAATTTATACCCATCTCACAAATCATTGCCTAACGTACTTAGTCTAAGTCTAGACATCTTACATTCATGCCTAGTTCACTTAAACTAGAGCTTTGATACCAACTAGTAACACCCTAAAAATAGGGATAACAAAAATCCGAAAAACGGACATGCGGTATTTAAAATTGCCAAAGCAAGAGCCTCCCAAAAATGGGGAAAATACACAAACCTGTTTAAATACAATCGTAATTAAACGGATAATTAATAACAACCAACTAATCTAATTTCTATAACCAGAAAAGAGATTACAATCAAGGGTGTCATTTATAGACCCAAAGGATTCTCTACCAATAGTAAGTCCAAAAGCGATATTCCCAAATCTCTCACCTAAGCACTACGCCAGCTTAGGACCGATGCCGCTAAAACCTGAGATACACATCGACACCAAACAAGTGTTAGGCCAAAAAGCCTAGTGATTTGAACAATAGTAAGCATGCATGAACAGTCACATTTCTTATCAGCAGTTAACCATAGTTCAACAAATGTGGAGTCAATAGGGGAGACCCATAGCACCAATCAAGTCCCACCCAAGAGTCGATATACCTTGATGCCCTTAACAAGGAACACCCAAAAGGCCCGACACACCCGAAGACTATCGCTAAGAAAATTCCCCGAATGGCGGAGGTCTAGGCACATACCATCACAGTGGCGCCCAAGACTATATCCTCCTAGTGTACTGACTTGGTTCGTCCACATAACATTTATAAGGGGTCCTTTAGGTATATTTCAACCCACATAATTCAATACCAACTACGGGTATAATATTACCACCTTATCCTCGTGATGTCTAACAAAAGACCCAATGTAAATCATGCTCATCATGCATATAAACATATCACCAAAATGGTGTTCCAACTAGAATCATCATAATACCCATATATGCATACATTTAACATATCAAGGTACCCACATTATGTATCTATGAGACAAATCCCAAATAATGATACATATAACAATAATCATGGCACATCACCAATATACACATTTCCAACTATTTTCACCAAGAAAACCCAAATACTTGAACACATAAAGATAAGATAACAAATAGAAGATTATGATGTGTATCTAGTTTTAACAAAGATTTAGTAAACTCACCTTGCTAGATTTAGACTAAATCTAGATTTTACCCACTTAGAGCTTTCCTTGAAGAAACTTGGTTCTTCAAACCAAATCTTCCAATACCTAGATCCACAAGGTTCCAACCATAAATATACATAATCAAACACAACGAATCATTTCCCAAACCATATACATGAATACCTCAACTAATACCGAAACCCTAACTTCCATAACCGAAGAGAATAGAATATTACCTTAACCCAAACTTGAATCCACCAATCAAAACACCTCTACTTCACCAAAATGGTTACAAACCTTCAATCTATGAAAGGGAGAACAAAGGGTGGATGAAACCCTAGAAAACTTTGGTGAAGAAGATGAATAGGGAGAGATGAGAAGCTTACCACCACCAAATACTCTAGTATACTTCAATAGACTTCCAATATATTTCCATAACCTTGAAAAGCTCTCAAAAACAAAACCGTAGCAACTTGAATCACCCAAATCGGAGCTACGATGAGAAAGATATGAAGAAATGAAGTTTGGGGCTGAAAATCGCGATTTTAAGACCCTGAAACACCCAGGCGATTGTGCCAGGCTATAGTGACCATGTCACAATCGCCGGGCACAATCTCTGAGATTGTACCGAGAGTTTTCGGTCTCCGGCGACCTTGACAGGCGATTGTGACACTGTCACAATCGTCGGGCACTATAGCCTAGCGCGTACCGAAACTGTTTTGGCCATAACTTCTTCGTTATAGCTCCGTTTTCGCTCCGAAAAGAACCGTTGGTCTCGTAATTGAATCATTTATCCATCAAGACTATAAAACCAAGGATTCAAGCCCAAAATCAAATATCTTATTTTTCCTTAATATATCGGTTTCTGTATAAACTTCAAATGATACCTTTCGAAAATCGGGGTGTTACAGTTCATATATGAACATGTATAATTCGCATATGAACTATATGTTCATATATAAACCAGTGCAATTCACAACTGAACTCTTTTAACTGATTCATATATGAACCTTTGTGATTCATATATGAATCAGTTGAACTAACTAACAGATTCATATATGAACCTTTGTGATTCATATATGAATTTGTATGAATCACAAAGATAATTTGTATGAATCACAAAGATTCATATATGAATCAGTTGAACTCATTAACAGATTCATATATGAATCTTTGTGATTCATACAAATTCATATATGAACTCATCCCGTGTATTTTACGAGATTACCCCTCTACCTTCTATAGACCACACAAGAAATTATCCGGTGTTTCGCGGTCAAAGCCGCAAATGTTGACCAGATGAATGGCTAAGATTACTTCTATATTTCTCATATATTTAACATTTCTCAAATGAACCTCTCCCTATATATATATATATATATATATATATATATATATATATATATATATATCCAGATTGATACATTAACTTGATTCTCAAGAATCCACAAATGATTCTAAGTTATTTTGGAATTCGATGATCTTGCTTCATAATTATCTTACAGCTGAAACCGATTTATAACACTTATATTTCGGAAAAGAAAATATATTATTTTACCTTGTAAGAGTCCTGTAAGGTAACAACCCAAAAACTTAACATAACAATTTAGACAAACTCCATTCCTAAAACCGGGTCCCAATACAAAGTTTTAAAGTAAAAAGATCAACATGGTTCAACATCGTTTTATACAGCCGAGAAACTAAAAAAAACTGCAACTATGCCGCAACTAAGGTCCTCTCTCCTGCTTGCTAGCTCCTAAAGTTTCTCCTTTCCCTTGGATGATCTAGGAGCAACTCTGTTACCTGAAAATGGGTTTTAAGAAAAGTGGAAATGAGGATTAGACCGGGAGGTCTAGTGAATTCCCAACCTCGTCCATTTTATAACGTTAGGAAACACAGACAAAATTTACAAAATCAAGTCACAAACTTTGCATCATAGGTAATGATTTGTTCCACGTCGACAAACCTCCATCAAGAGACAGGACCATTCGTCCTCGGGGGCCCCTAGTAGATCCCCATACGACCCCCTAGTCGATGTCGTTACCGTGTGTAAGGAAACGAATTCCAAACACGTAGTTCAACCATCCCCGATGATTGAAAATGAGCCATGGCGCGCAGTTCATAAAACAACACCAAATTTTCATATAATAGAAAAAAAATACTCAAGCATTGTAATGAAATAGATCCACTCCTTCACAATCCAAAGTTATAATTACTGGACAACGGTAAACACAATAAACATCATTAATAAATGCCATTTCCAGTTTTACAAGTTTTAGAAAAGGAAGTCGATATTTGGTGCGATTGTCGGGGAATTGAGACAGTTTAATTTGACAGGGGAACCCACCTCGTGTTTGGCTTTAAGGCACATTCGAACGCTAACCCCAATTAGAACAAATTTCCTACAATCCGAGTTTAGCAACCATTAAATCTCTCGTTCCTAATCCCTAGAGGTTTTCTGACCAAGGTCCAATTAACAAAACACCCTAGATTGAACATGGCACTAAAGCCCCCGGTCGAAGACCCTCGGGCTTTGACACCGGTCCATGGACTCCCGGGGAACCCCAGGCTCTAATCCCCCAGGTAACCCCGGTCGAAGATCCACCCGTGCGACCCCGGTCGTATGCTCATCCGGGTGACCCCGGTCAACAAGCATCGGGTAGCCCCGGTCGATGGAGTACCGGGCCACCCCGGTCAACAAGACACCGGGAAGCCCCGGTCGAGATGGTATCGGGCCACCCCGGTCGAAAGGGATCAGTCACAGGAACTGGGTATGAAACCCTTCACAACCCATCGACGAATCCCAGAAATCAATCACCCTAAATCTTAACATTCTCTTAATTCGATTTAATAACATACACAAGATAAAAGTAAATGCATCGAGTCCTTAATCAGTACATTAAACTCCCTAACCCCAAACCCAGTGTCGATTCCATCGAATCGACACCGATTTCTTCCCTATATCAAATCGCTGCAATCTAGAACAAAAAAATGGAGTCCAAGGTTTTGATTATATTACTTACCTCTTGAAGACAATCCACACAATGCTCTGATTCCTCTCCAAAACCCTGAATCGCTATAGTTTTCCTGATTGCTTTCTCTTCCACAGCGCCGCACAACACACACACACGTACTGATTTCTTTTCCCAAATGAGAAAGGGTTAAGGGTTTTAGACCCCTTTTTTGCCAATATTTGCAACCAAGCCCCTCCACTTCTTTATTTTCACCCCTTCCCCGATTTATTAAATTTATTTAATCTTCAAGGATTTTCAATTGTTACATGTAACTATCTATGTGTTATTGATCCAAGAACGAAAATCCTTCAACAAAATCAAAACTAGTTGAAGTGAGGCCAAGATCGTCACCAAAGTAGATTGGTTATCTAACCGAAAGAATATCATTACAAGATAAAGTTAAATAGTAGTGTAACAAATACTAATACTGACAAATCGGGTTTTGGAGTGCAAACTAGCAAAATTTGGCTCAACAACTCTCGTAACTTTCATCCTAGTATGGGAACATGCCATACATATCAACCAAAGTAAGTTCCAGAGCACTATTTTGTTAGTGTCGTGTTTTCTTTATCGTTCCCTCTATATACCAAAAAGATGGGACGGGTTAACAAATGTCTACATCAACTTCAAAGGCTAAAATGAAGAGTACAAGCATGCATTGATCAACAAATTTGGTGAAGCCATGTGTTAAAGTTGAATAGTAACATTTAACGCAATGGTGGCTATAAAAGGTCACCCTTGTCATTAGTTGTTACTCACCCATTTTGAAAGAACTTATGAGTGATAGTTTTTAAGGTAGAACTGATGTCACCATCTAAAGAACTACCTTAATACTTCATATCTAAAAGAGTACCTTTTGCTTTACTCTTTTCAGTGCTAGCAAAGTTGTTACCGGTCAGATCACATCTTACTTTCCTAGTTTTTGCAAGAAATTTTAATTCTTCGTTATAATACAAAATATAGAATAAAAAGTGAAAATTTGGTGTGTTTGTATTCGACCCCCTTCTACAAACACATTATGTGATAGTCATTACATTCTAGGACCAACAAGTGGTATTAGAGTGGTTTGTTTAAGGCATCGTTTGGCAAAAATAAGCTAGCTTATTTTCTGGATATATGTTTGGATGAACATAAGTTAGTTTTTTGATAAGCTACTTGGAGTAGCTTATGAGGAGCTTTTTGTGATTATTCTAATTATGCCATAATTATATTCATTATTATATATAATTATTAATTATAAATAAATATTAATTATTAAAATTTATATTATTATTAATTAATAAATATTAATTAATATTATCTGAAAATTATAACATAAATTTAATTATATATTGATATTAATTTTTAATTATTTAAAATTATTGATAATTATATCGATTTTTTAATAGTGATCAATATATTTTAGTTATCAATTATTATTATTTTTGTAATTATTGTTTGATTATTTTTTTCATATTATATGTAACGGTTATTTAAAATCATAAATCAATATAGATTTTTTTTAAAATTTGGTTTAAAATTTATAATATATAATATAATAAATTTAAAATTCTTTTAATTAACATATTATATTATTTACCACCTTATTTGTATTAATTATTATATTGTATTACTATAAACTTGTTTTAATCATATTATTAAATATTGCAATTGATTATTTTTTCTAGATGTCTTTTTTGGTAATTTTACATGCTTATAAGATAGCTTTTTGCCAAATGTGACTTTTTCATCAACTAGCTTATCAGCTATCAGCTAACTTATCAGTCACCGGAAGCTTATTAGCTATCAGCTAGTTTATCAGTTATCAGCTAGCTTGCCAAACATAGCCTAACTCTCGTAAAGAAGATCCAAATGACTTCTACAGCCAATGACAATGGCTCTCTATCCAAACCACGTTGTTTTTAAAAAGATAACATTTCTCTTTAGAAATATCGGATGTTACTCTTTCTTGAAGGGGTTGATAATCAAATCCTAAGCGTTATCATAATTGGTTTATATGTTTCTATCATCTTTCTTCTTTATGTCAATATTGAAAGCAACTACAGAAAGATGAATGTAGAACACAAAGAATTGCAGGAATATCTCTTATTATAACAAAGAAAATAACTCAAAACTTTGTTACAATATCTTCCTCTCGTGATACCCTAAACTCGATATCAGCCTAGCTATATATACTGAACGTATGTATGTGGATAACCACAGAACTAGGACTTTTAAACCTATTCAAATACCAACTCGTATTAACAGATTTTATCCCTTTATAATAGGAAATTACCAACATTCACCCCTCTAATTTCCGAATGTAAATTGAGAGATTCTCCACCCCAAGAAGCTTGCGCATTTCAACAAACTTGATCTTAGCAAGTGCCTTCGTTAGAATATCAGCACGTTGTTCCTTCCCACTAATATACTTCACCAAGATTTCCTTCTCCTCAACTCGTTCACGAATGTAGTGCGAGCGAGACTTTATGTGCTTACTTCGGGCATGAAAGACTGGTTTTTGACCAGTGCGATGGCAGATGTATTATCAACTTTAATTACTACCTCTTGCATTTTAGACCCGGTTATTTCTCCAAGTAAATCACATAACCATATTGCTTGGCAACTTGCAGCACATGCAACCATGTATTCTGCTTCACACGAGGATAACGCCACTGTCTCTTGTTTTTGTGAACACCGGTCACCGGTGACTTTCCAAGATAGAAGATATGCCCAGTTGTACTCCTCCCATCATCTTGATCTATATTGTGACTACTATCACTATATCCGACCAATTCCATGGGTTCTCCACGTGCATATCTAATCCCAAATCCCAAAGTTCCTTTTACGTACCTTAAAATTTGTTTTATTGCCACCATGTGAGACTTCTTCGGGGTTTGCATGTACCGACTTGTAATGCCTACCGCATATGAGAGATCGGGTCTTGTTTGTAGTAAGTATCTTAGTCTTCCCACTAGACTTCGATACTCCGTGGCATCCACATCCTCCTCCTTTTCGTCCTTCGAGAATTTTACATTTGAATCCATAGGTATTAAGGTAGGATTGCAGTCATACATACCTGCATCTTTAAGTACTTTCTTCGCATAGCCTTCTTGTGTGATAATAATGTCATCTTTCTGTTGATACACCTCAATTCCTAAATAGTATCTGAGTACACCCAAATCAGTCATATCAAAATTTGAAGCCATAACTTGCTTAAACTTGGATATGATATTTATGCTGGATCCCGTAACCACCAGATCATCGACATAAACTCCGACAAGAATTAGATCAACTCCAATACGCCTTCGATACACAGCTTGTTCTTGCATACACCTTTGAAATTTCATATCTTTCAAGATTCCGTCCAGTTTTATATTCCAAGTGTGCGGTGCTTGTCGCAAGCCATACAGCGCTTTTATCAATTTATAAACTGAACCTTCTCTTCCTTTCTTTACAAAACCTTCTGGTTGGTGAACGAACACTTCTTCTTGTAATTCACCATGCAAGAAAGCAGATTTCACATCGAGGTGGTGTAGTTCCCACCCTTTGGAGGCTGCAAGGGCGATTAGAATTCTTACCGTTTTGGAGATAGCCTTTCGCCACAACTCTAGCCTTGTACCTGCTTATAGAGCCGTTTGCGTCTCTCTTTACCTTGAACACCCACTTCAATCCAATGATGGTGGCATTGTTTGGTCGCTCAACGAGCTCCCATGTGCCTTTTTTTCAATAGAGTCAATCTCCTCTGTCATTGCTTTTACCCACATTGGATTGTTCTTAGCTTCATGGTAGTTTGATGGTTCATCATCATTAAGAGATAGCAAGAGTTGGAATTCCTCGACATAGAAATTCAACTCGAAGTCTTCATATCGTCGTGGCAGTTGTGAAGGTCGATTTGATCTTCGTAATTGAGGTGGTTGTTCCGCCCCACCCCCATCTTGAGGTGGCGGTTGCTCCGCCCCACCCCCATCACTACCCTCGGTGTTTACTACTTCCGCTATCGGTCCATCTCCTGTGTCAATGAGACTTGGCCAGTGAACCCAAAACATATCGGGTTTGTGTGAAGGGTCAGGCGCTTCATCCCACTTCCAACTTGAATTTTCATTAAAAATCACGTCTCTAGATACAATGAATTTTTGGCTTTTTGGGTCGAATAGACGGTAGGCTTTTGATCCTGGTTCTGATCCGAGATGAACAGTTTTTCTGGAGCGGTCGTCAAGTTTTTTTAAAATCGGTCCAACCATTTTGGCGTAGGCAATGCACCTGAACACTCGCATGTGTTCAATATTCGGCTTACGACCGTAATAAAGCTGGTACGGTTTTGCTTCTTTTAATGCTCTTGTTGGAATTCGATTTATGATATACGTTGAGTGATTTACTGCTTCACCCCAAAGGTAGTTAGGAACTTGCTTTGCTTTCAAAATACTTCGCGTCATCTCGAGAAGGGTCCGATTTCGTCTTTCCACTACACCGTTCTGTTGTGGTGTATATGGAGATGTGAGGTGTTTTATCATCCTATGTTCCTCACATAGTTTATTGAACTCATGTGAGGTAAATTCGCCTCCTCTATCTGTTCGAAAAACTCGAATTGAGTTGTTGGTCTCGCTTTCCACCCTGACTTTAAACTTACGGAAATAGGTAATAGTGTCGCTCTTTTCTTTCATGAGATAACACCACATGAATCATGAGTAGTCGTCAATTAGAACAAAAATATATCTATTTCCGGCAATAGTTGATGGTGATATCGGTCCGCACAAATCTCCATGAACTAGTTCCAAAGTGCCTTTTGCTTGATACATCGATTTCTTGGAAAAGGATCTTCGAGTTTGCTTTCCAACCAGGCATGACTCGCACAGTTGGTTTGTACCTGTGATGGTTGGTAAGCCGGTGACTAGGTCCTTCTTTGACATGTTTGAAATTGTGTCAAAATTTGCGTGATCGAGCCTTGCATGCCACAACCACTCTTGATCTCCAAGGCGACTATGCAAGCAGATAGGTTTTCCAACTGAGATCCTTGCTTTGTAGAGTCTATTTATCGAGCGTTTAACTTTGAATATAAGGGTTTTCCGACTGTCATATAGGTGTAGAAACTCATCTTTCATCAATATTTCACACCCAGTTTATGTTGCTTGACCCAGGCTAATTATGTTGGCTTTGAGATTAGGGATATAGTAGATGTCGGTTAGCAACTTCTGACCTCCACCTATCCCTTCAAATAAGATCTACCCTTTGCCATGTATCTCGACAACAGAGTCGTCTCCAAACTTTACTCACCCTCCAATGCGCCTGTTGAGTTCGGTAAAGAACGAAAGATTGCCCGTCATATGGTTACTTGCACCGTTGTTCAAGTACCATATGTTGTTTTCGTCTTTTCCGGTCTCGTACTTGTTTGGTATCACCTTTTCTTCATTCAAGAAAATTGTCTCGTAGAGAGTCTTGACCATAAACAACTGTGGATCTTGATCTTCTGTTTCAGCTATATGAGATTCTTCTTGTCTAGCTTCCCGGTCCGGGCATTGAGATGCAAAGTGACCAAATTTATCGCACCGATAACATTGGATTTTAGAACGATCCTTCTTGGTCTTGGATTTAGTATCGGTCTCATCATTCGAACTAGATGAGGCCCGATTCTGATTCTGGGATTGACGTCCTCCCCCACGTCCACTTCGCCCTCCTCCCCTACCGCAATCTGAATTGCGAGTGGTGTTTGCTGTTTTGTGAAGCAGCAATTTCCCTTGGTCATTTGTTGAGTCATCATCACGAATACGTTCTTCATACGCCTTCAAACGCCCAACCACATCTTCAAAACCAACTGTCTTTAGATCAAGGAGTTGTTCAATTGATGCCACTATGTGAATGAATTTTCTTGGCAAGCTGGTAAGAAACTTCTTGACTAATTTCTTTTCATCGAGAGTTTCTCCAAGCGAGGCCGACTTCGATGCGATCCCCGACAACTGGCTCGCATATTCATCAATAGTGCTTGATTCCTTCATCTTCAAGTTATCAAATTCCGTGATGAGGGTCTGTAGACGGGCCTCCCTCACCCTGCTGCTCCCAGATTCCGAGTTTTAATTGCTTCCCAGATTGCTTTCGATGTGCTCATCGTGCCGACTTGCAAGATGAGATCTTTCGGAATCGCTTGGAACAAGACGGCTATTGCTACATTGTTTTTCTTCTGGCCGTTTGAGCCTGGATCAATGGTGTCCCATACCTGATGGACGTTGAGAATGACTTTCATACGAATTGCCCACACCGTACGTGTAGTTTGTCCCATTTAGCATTGGAACATGGAACGAAAATGATGATCCCTCCTTCGATGATGAAGCAACAGCCTCTGCCATGATTCGAGGCCCTCAATATTGGCTTTGATACCAATTATTGAAAGCAACTACAGAAAGATGAATGTAGAACACAAAGAATTGCAGGAATATCTCTTATTATAACAAAGAAAATAACTCAAAACTTTGTTACAATCTCTTCCTCTCGTGATACCCTAAACTCGATATCAGTCTAGCTATATATACTGAACGTATGTATGTGGATAACCACAGAACCAGGACTTTTAAACCTATTCAAATACCAACTCGTATTAACAGATTTTATCCCTTAATAATTGGAAATTACCAACAGTCAAAGATAAAAATGACAATCTCATCGGATCTGAAAGGTCAATCATTAAATTCTTTGATTAGTAGACAAAAGATGATGTAAAGCAAGTTGCAAAAGTCATCAATACAGAACGTTTTACTCAGGTTTTACTCCCTGATGATGTCTACAACACGTTTTACTCTCTCCTCAGTACCTCCGTAATATATGATGAAGATTTTGATAAGTAAAATTTTTTGAACAATCTTATGGGCTGTTCTCAAACTCTTGGAAAAATATAACTAATTGTTTAAAAGCTTTTAAGGATCTACATGTTTTGCTCCTCACATCCCAGTATGAAACTTCATATGACCAGCAAATTAAACAAATGGTTTTTAGGGGAAAAAAATCTTTCAAGATGACAAGAGTGCAAATAGTGTCTTATCATTATCTGAGTTAGAATTTGTACCTTTTACAACATGTTGTAAAGTTGTAAAATCAAATCCTTTCTTTTCTTTAGAAGCTTCTATTGTCTCTCACTCTTTTGATAAGAACTTAATAGATCATAATCTAAGTAAAAAACTCAAAAGAAAGAAATCAAGAAATCCCTTAAGAAAAGAAAAAAATGATGACAGAAGGATATGTTTGGATGGATCTCAAAAGATTTTCAGAAAAGAGGTCGGAAGAAGAGACAAATACGTCTTTTATGGCTCATCTCGTTGCACTGAGTGATTTAGATGAAATAAATCCATAGGAAATATTTTAAACATTCAAACATAGGTATACTTAGGATTTTTTTCTGGGGTGAAGCCACCGGAAGACAATACCATTATGTGGATTAAATGGGATAAAGTGATGACGGACAAACATAATGGGGGCCTTGGAGTTGGTAGTCTATAGCCTTAAATCATTCCCTTTTGGCGAAATGGATATGGAGATTTCATTCGGAAGAAAACGCTATGTGGCCTAAAGTGATTATTGACATTCATGGGAAAGAGGGGGTTCTAAAGGATGATTCATTTAAATGGGTGCATGCTTGTACATGGAAATCGATTATCGCAACATCTAATGATTTAAAAAAAACTTAGTATTGATATTTGTGCCAGATTACTTAAAAAGTCTAGTGATGGGAAACAAACCAACTTTATGTGGGACAGATGGTGTGATGGTGAGCTTAGATTCCCTAGATTATTTGCCACCGAAACCTGCAAAGATAAATTGGAAGATAAATTGGCAAGCCTGTTGCATGCTGCTAGAATTGTTCTAGGCAAAGACCAATTCAAGATGAGTGAGTGAGTGAGAGAGAGAGAGAGAGAGAGAGAGAGATGAGCTGGAAAGTCTTCTTGGCACTATTGAAAATGTGGTTCTTGCTGAAAATAACGATCGATGGGTGTGGAAGGACTCCACTGATGGAAAATTTCATACAACGGATATTAGCGTATTAATTGATTATAAAACTCTTTATAGTAGCACAAACAAAACCCTAGGATAAATTATTTATGCAATTGAGATTAAAAAACCATTTATGCAGTGAAGAACATGTCTAGATTGGAATTTGTATGGATATTTGGATTTTGATCGAGAGGAAGCAAGAGTCAGCCGTTCCAGATGAATATTTCATATTTGAATGTTGAACGTCTGAGAAAGAGACAGATGGAGAGAGAAGCGGGAATTTGAAATAAATTTCAGGGAAGAGAAGCGAGAATAAGTCTGAAACAAATTTGAAGGAAGAGTGAAAACTTGTACATATTGCTTCATAATTTGTAATTAAGAACATTTCAAATTCAATGCATAAAATGGTAGTACATGGTGCTTAAAGCATTGTACTTAAGATTTTTTTTGCTAAAATGCATATTGATGTAGTGTAGATTAGTGCATGGTGGAAAACTGAAAGTATAAGTTGCACCCCTTGGTGAGTTATGGTTTTTCCAGCGAGCTCAAAGGAATGGGCATATCCATGTAAGTGTGTAACAATCTGCTTCGTAAAATCAATTGCATTTACATGGTCTCACGCAGTTATAGGTCAATTTATTTATTGGTTTGCTTTTGATAGGATTGTTGAAGATGGTGGATATAGAAATCATAATCTTATACTGCCATTTGATGTGAGCACCGGAGAATTCCAGATAGTTTGGCTCGCCTGCCCTTTATAAGTTTCTCCATCTCTAGGCTAAGGGAGTCTCTTGATTTAATTTGCTTGAGTTCACTGAATATATAACACAGGGAAACAAGTTTGTGTTGCATGGATGATGGAGCATTGTGATCCAAAATCTTTTACAAAGTTATACACCATTAAGGCACCACATGTTGCATCAATACATACAACTTCTGGGGTTTAGGAAGAGTGACGAACCTATAACTGATATTATACTTCATTGTTATTGTTCAACACATGTTGTTTATGAACCTTTTCTCAGAGCACTACAAGGATCTTAGGATTCTTGCAAACATTGGCGGATGCACCCTTGGTTGGTAGGGGTCCTAGACCCCCAACAAAACCAACTATATTTTTTTAAAAGGCCATAAAAATTTGTTTTTTTAGTAAGTTTTCTTACTAGGCCCCCAACAAGAAGAAAACAAGGGTCCCAAACCTGATATCTTGATCCTAAAATTTAATCGGTCAATTTGATGTACATATATATAGGATCGTATACGAGTCAAGTTTCTAACCAACTACTCGAGTTCGAACTCATTTATCTCGAGTTTGGTCTTATTAATTATCTAGCTTGAGTCGATCTCGAACACAAAATAAAACTCGTTTAACTTAACAAGTCGAACTTCATAAAACCGATGCTCGTTTCGGCTCGTTCGTAATATAAAATGTAAAAACTATAAATCTCAAGTTAATCGATCGTGCGAGCCCGTAAACAGCGAGCTCGAACTTGGTAAATCAAAAAATATTCAAGCTTGAGTCCTACATGAAAAAATTATTCGAACTCAAGTTTAGTATAAATTTTTTCGAGCGGAGCTCGAAAAACCTTCTACTCCTTAAGTTATCTTTATGCGGTAAAAAATCAACTGAAAATCGAACCAAATGAGTTATCTTTATTTGGTAATTGAACCCTTTAAGCCGAAAACGAAAACCCGAAACCGTCTTGGTCTAGATGAATTATTCAGTTTTGAATTTTTTTTTGCACCGTTAAGTGTGCCCCCAACCATAAAAACTTCTGGATCCGCCACTGATGTATATTCTCTGTGAATTCCTACACATGATCGCTGCTTCTGCTAATTGAGGAATATGATAGATTGATGCTTAAGTTTAGTATTTAATGATATACCTTTAAGGTATTCATATACATGCAGAAATATTGTTAGTATTCATGGTTTGGAATTTATATCCATCTGTGAGTTCATCTGGTCTCCAAAGCTTGATAAATGTTTGGATGTATCAACAGTGCCGTTCTTTAGGGTGTGCGGAGTGGTCCTATCGGGCCTCCGATCGTCGGGGGCCTCAGAATTTTTTTAATTTTTTTATAATATAAATCACTATATAAATATATAATGCAAATGTTCAAAACAAAAAGCAGCTTCAGCATAGTGGCAAGAGAGCGTTTGCATTGTGTGTATGCGTGACTTTCACCCGAGTTCGAATCCTATACGTTGCAATTTTATTTTATTTCTCAATTAATCTTGTTTTTATTAAAAAGAAAAAAAAACTTTTTTTGGTATATAAACTGTTCAACCATTTTTTTACTTTAAAATTTTCTTTTTTAAAGATGACTTAAATATACCATTTTCTATTACTCTTTTTACTATGATAATTAAGTTAATAATATGATTGTTTTAAAAGTGTTTTCTATACAATTTATCCTCCAAAATTCAAATTTAAAGTTCTTAATTTATATCTTAACTTTTAGTTTTCTATAATGTTTTTTTAAAATGTTTTGAGATAATAAACTTATAAAATATTTTAATAATATAAATAATGTTGAAATCGTAAAAATAAAATATTTATCGGTGTTGAATGTAATTTTCTTAGAGACATTAAATTTAGATCGTCTATTTTAGAAAAAATTATAAAATAGTTGATAGAAATACTCTGAATAACGTTAGTTGTTTAGTTTTTTTTAATGATACATCTTATATTTTTTTTTGAATATTTAATAGATTTATATTTTTTAGTATTTGTCGATTTTTTCCGTATGATTTTTGGCACACTTTTAATTTTTAATATATTGATTTTTAATGATGATACGTTCTTGTTGTTATGGGTTTTGTAATTACCGATAATGATTGATCAATTTTATACAAGGACAATTGTTATTCATATCTCCTTCATATCATTGTATTTCACATCTCCTACCTCCTCACAGGCCCCTTATTGGAGGAGTTAAGTTATGAAAGTTAAAACATTAACATTAATTAAAAGTTAAAGAATTAATTACCAATTCTGAATCCACACTAACATAATAACATTACAAATAAAATTTAGTGTCAAAAGAGAATAAAAAATGGACAATTTAATCAAATTCAAAAGTAAGTTATCGATAAATTTATTATAAGATAAATATAATAAAAAATAATTTAATAAAGAATATAAAAAAATTAAAATATATTTAGTTTTTCGTACAGGGTCTCCAAAATATCAGGAACGACCCTGTGTTTCAAAGTAACGTTTATGATTCATGCCTTAATATTGAAACATATTCAGTGGATAATATTGGGACACATCCGATACTTTCCATCTGAAAATTTGCCAATTTCTAGAAATTATGCAAATCTGGCCTTATTTCCTTATATTATCTTTACTTGACCAAAAATCGGAGATTAAATTTGATCATTGCATATTGTATGCTAACAAGAACAACCTCTAATTTTTGCTGTTGTCTCGGGTATGCTACATAAATCTTTTGTTATATTCATAGTTCTCAGAGGAAATCTTCAAATATCTTGCCCATAAACACAAACCGGTGTTCATTGTCACTTATTAACACCATGGGATACCAAACAACACTCGGGTAGAGAATGATGTCGTAAGTGAGAGTGGTGATTCTTACCGATAAGCTTTTACCTATTAAGCGTTTAGTAAACAACCCCTTAGACATGTAGTTTACAACTATGAAGCATTTTTTGATTTGTTCCTTGGGATATCAATTTATTGAAGGTTTGATTAGAACTTATGCCATTTGGGGTGTCTACAAAGTGCCATCAATTTTCATATGGCCTGTAGTTTGTGAAGCATAAAACCAAACCAAATCAAAGGAACCAATAAACCCCAAAGATAAGGTCTACGACATGGGGTAGGATGTAAGCAGATTTTTTCCTAAACGTTCTACGCTATCGAGTATTTAAGGATGTAGTGTCCTAGTTGTCAATAACCAAAGCAAAGCAAGGATACGTCGGGATTCTCACGAAAACAGCTCGTCTACTCTTTGATTTAGAAGATATATTTGCATACATACCTAGAGCCTACTTCCGATTGTGACATACTTGATGTTTTGGTTCAAATAGGTTTACTTATGTTAGCGTTTATAAGTTGCGGTTTTCACAATTATGCCCTTAAAGTTAGATATATGGTATGTGTACACCATGCCTTTCATGGACCCTATCTTCTATTGGGAGTGGGAGTGGGATATCTAATTATATTGATATCCCAAAGCAAAATCTGATCAAAAAGTACCCAGATATCTAATTATATCGATCATTTTGGAGTTTGAAAATAATTTTTATGCATTGATTACCAATTTTGAGAAGTTGGCCATGGCTTTTGTTTCACCAAAACAAATCACAAATGATCTTGAGTACCCAAACAACCAACATCATCTAAGGAGGTGTTTGGTTTGACGTAATCTTTTCGACTTTGAGACCATAAAAAGAAAAAAAGAAGAATGGATGATTTTCATTGATAATAATTGTTTCTTATCTTCTTTGCCTTTAGTCATATATAAATGGAGCATTTCAATAATGATAGGTATAGCCGGAACAAACATTTTAATTTGTTGGAGGAAAGTTTCATCATCGACAAAAGAAACATTTTTTCTCCATTTTCTCTTCGTACCTTGTAGGAAAATTTTGTGATTGAGTATGCTAATATTGTAACCATCAATAAATTCCTAGCTATCAATCAATGACTTTCATGTTATGCACACAATTGAATCAATGATTTGATAGGATGCCTTTTGATGATTTCCAATTGGATCTCGAAAGCTAAGGAAGGTGAGATTTTGATTTTGGGGAGTTTGAATTTATTTCTAGGGTTTATAAGGGAAGTTCCTATTGGAAAAAGGAAGATTTGGGAAGTTCCTTGTGTGAAAAGAGAGATTAGCGAAGTTACTAGTGTGAAGAGAGATTTGGTGATGCCACTTTTGGACAACTGGAGCGGAGCGATGCAACATTTGGCACGTGGGGGTTATACAATTTGTCGTCTTCCGTCTAAGTTTTTTGATTCTTTTTCCTACTAAAACCGTTGAAAAGCAAAGTTACCTTATGAGATTCCATTACGAGCTTCGGATAAGTGCTCTAAATATGATGTCGTGTCTAACTTAATTAAATTAGTTCAATATTGTTTAAATATAAAATTGCATTAAAACGAAACCAATTATGGGTAGATTCTTGTTTTGGATATTTAACTTTTCAACATCTTCATTTTTGGGTTTGAAGCAAAACCTTCATATTACTTGTTTAGTACTAAACCGGTTACCTAAAAATAATGTGGAAAAAATATTACATGGATATTAAAACAACCATTCCACTGCAGCAATATAGTAGGAGACTAGCAACAACTACGGACAATGGTGGAAAGGAGACACCCTTGAATGATACGGTCATCCCATAGGAAATGAACGTTTGAAAGGTTTATAGAACAAATAAGAGGTCATTAAATTCTTTCCAAACAGCAGCTACCTCTATTGTATGGATGATGAAAGATGGTGATCAAAAATTGTTTACAAAGCTATTCACCATTAAAGCACAAAGATGCAGCTGCAAGGATAAAGAGGACTATGGATTTACCCAAAGTGATGAACCTATAATAGAAAAGGAATATGTTTTTGGCGGTCATTTTTATTTACAGGCTACACTTGTTGGTTATGAACCTTGCACAAACCACATCAAGGATCTTAAGATTTTCGCAAGAAAATTCTGTGTTTGTGAATTCTTACATAGAATCGCTGCTTCACTCCATGAGGAAGATGATTGTATTTATATTATGTAGATTGAGGAAGATGATGGCCATATTTATTGTTTCAGTGCGCTCATAATGTGATTTCATTATGTTCATTATGTATAACCTTTTTATTGTTTCTGTACGTTCATATTTGAAATATTATTGTTTTAATGTGTTCAATTTGTGTACATAACCTGATGGCTTCTCACGGGAGAGATGGGGGAGGTGAGAAAAAAGATGAGGACCGTTAAAGAACAATTTTTAATTTTTAAATAGAAATTTTGATAAAACAACAAAAAAACTAAAATATCTCTTACCTTAAGTGACTATTTTAATAGAGTTAGTGATAAGGATTCAAGTCGTTGTAAAATGACAACTATAGAAATACAATCTGTTAAAATTTTAGAAAAAAAAAAGATAAGAATTGTAAAGAGCATATAACCACAAGCATTAATTAAACATGTAATTTACCCTAAAATCTATTTGTTTTTCAAACAATTACAAATCTTCCGTCTCACACAACGATCTTTCCTTATAAACCCTAGAAACAAATTCATATCCCCATACTCACACTGTCAACCCACATACCGTATATACAACTACTAATCATCGAAAGGCTTCGTGTCATATAATTGATTCGATTAAGATCCTTGTGCAAAACATGGAAGTCATTCATCGATTGCTCCAAAATTGTTGCCGGTTAGAGAGTCCTCCCCACTCGGTCGCACCATCTACTTATAAGGTATGAAGTCGGAGATCGACAATAACCTGAGGTAAAATCTGAGATAATGCCCTTTACTTTAACCGGCTATCTTAAAAGAGTTAGGGGTTGTTTACCAAATCTTTTATTAAGTCATGTATGTGTTAAGTTGTCTGTCTGGATAAATTTGTCTGTTTTGATAAAAATGTGATATTGTTTACTTTTTTTTCCTGAATCAATGGTCTGAATGACATAAATGATCATTTTACCCCTGAGTAAGAAATAAACATCTTTTGATATTTTAAATGAAAAAAGCTACTTAAATATAAAAATTTGAACACAAAATTTTACAATCTAAGAAATGATTAACTTAAAAGAGAGAACAAATTGTTTATAATCTCCACCAAACCTAATTCCACTTTTATCATATATCAAGAGTACCAATTTACATACTATTTTAAATTTACCCAAATAAAATATTGTGAATCATCTTAAGCAAAAAACCATTATATCACACATATTAAAATTTACCCTAAAAATAAAGTCTGACCGATGGTGGCGGTGGAAAAAGCTCGTCGGAAATTGAAATGGTGGTGGCGAGTGAATCACCAAACGACATGGTGGTGGAATAGGAATCACAAAAAGCAGGGTAGAATAAGGTGGGTAAATCCAAATAGGATGCTAGCTAAACAAAGAAAAAATATACAAACAAAAAGAGCATTGGAATAATTTAGGTGTGGAGAAAAAAGCTCCACCAGGGAAAGGGAAGCTATCAGTGAGGAAGAAGATAGTTTAACAGGGATGTTTTTAGAGGCGTGTCTTTTCACAGAAGGGCAGGTGAAGTAATTTTTTTGTCTTGATGGGGACAAGAGCCCTTCCTTGACTGTGCGAATAAGTCAAGAGATTTTCTATTAAGCCACAAGTAAACAGATCTATATAGCTGTGCGAATAAGCCCAATGAGCTATTAAGCCCATTAAGCCAGAAGTAAACAGCCCGTTAGTAATGGAGACCTAAGTTGTAAGAATACAACCATGGGCATACGTATCGTTGAATTTTTTAAAGAAGGAATTAAGGAATGTTAAGAATATATAAGTAGAGGGACGAAACATGTAATTTACTCTAATAACTTATTTGTTTTTCAAATGGTTTTCGTGAGGAGGAAGAAATACAAATCTTCCGGTTCACGACTTCCCTCCTTATAAACCCTAAAAATACTCTAGATTCAATTTCTATATTCCCAAAATGAAAATGGAAATGTCACCCCACTTGAGTTTCGATATCCAAGTGGAGATCATCAAAAAGCTTCCCGTCAAATCATTGATTCAATTCAGATCGGTTTGCAAAGCATGGAAGTCATTGATCGATAGCTCTTACACAACTCAGTCGCAACATCTGGTTATAAGCTACCAACTCGATTATGGGGAAGAAAGTGAGGTAAAATATGTTCGTTTTATCGATGATGATACTTTCCCCCAACAAAACTTTGCCCTAACTGTTCCTCCTCTCTTTCATGAAACAACAATATTCGGTAGCTCTCATGGCTTGTTGTTCTTGACCGATTCTTTTATAGAGCCAGACGATTACTGTTCCACCTCTGATACGGACATTGCTGTTCTTTGGAATCCTACAATTAGAAAATCTATCGCTATTGCTGTGCCTAATGTGGTACATCAGCCGTGTTCTTGGTTTTGGGGTTTGTCCTGACACCAAAGACCCTAAACTTGTGAAGATTACATGTATTGATGATTACAGGAATATGGAAAGTATAAGTTGCATCCCCTACCAAGTTATGGTTTTCACATTGAGCTCAGGGGAATGGACATGTTTATCTAGCAATCTCCCTCGTAAATCAATTGGATTTACATGGTCTCAGGCAGTTATAGGTCGGTTTATTTATTGGTTTGCATATGATCAGATTAATGTGGATGGTGGATCTCCTAATCTGATTATGTCGTTTGATATGACCACTGAAGAGTTTAGAGAGGTAGACCTACCAGACTATTAGGCTGAACAACCGGCCTCAGATTTGTCTATCTTTAGGCTAAGGGAGTCTCTTGCTGTGGTTGAGTACGTTACAGGCTATCCCTCGGAGCGAGCTTGTTTTGTATGGATGATGGAGCATGGTAATTCAAACGCGTTTACAAAGCTATTCACCATTAATGCACCAAATGCATTAGTTTCATCGGTTCTGGAATTTAGGAAGAGTGGCGAACCTATAGTTGCAATGGAAGGTGATAATCATATTTTTATACACTTGTTGTTTATGAACCTTTCTCGGAGCACATCAAGGATCTTGGGATTTGTGGAAACAGTTGTTTATGCTTTGGGAGTTCCTACACAGAATCACTGCTTCTGCTCGATCATGATGATGGCCACATTGTAGGGCGTGGATCTATGAAGAAGTGACTTCTAGAACAGGCTAGCAAGGTATAGTGACTGAAGTGCAATTATCCTACATATAGATTGATGATAGCTCTTGTTAGCTGTGAGATCAATGTTACTAAAAAATTTCCCTTTATGAGTCATGTTTTTTTGTGAAGGCTTGTAGTTATACTGAAGCTTTTTTGTTCGAAGTAAAGCTGTTGCGACACATGCAAAGTGCTTTGAGCATTTGGGTTCTCAACTGATCTTGATTAAAGAACTTGGTGTATTTCAATTGTATGCTTTGCACATTATAGTTGTTTTAACGCTCATACATGCCTAATAGTAGTAGTGTTTAATGACGACATACCTTTTAGGTATTAGTATCCAACAAAGAGGATGAATGGACAACAATTGCTTGTTATCTCTTATATTTTGCTTCCATCGCTTGTAAATGTTTACCATGTATAACTTGAATGAAAGATATAAGCTGAACATTGCACTTCTAAACAACATTGTTAAATGACTTCAACTAGAGTTTTTCCATCTTTCTTTCCATATCTAAACTGTGTAATGTGTATATGTTAAAAAGAAATTAGGTGTCAGAACTTGTAACCAAATCTGCATAGATTGCTTGTATTGATCTACCTTGACTTGATTATCAATTAATATTCTAATTTAAACAATCTCCAACTTCTATATTATCCAATAAAAACATACGTAAAACATAACCCATCTTAAAGTTGTATCTTTGGAACAAGAACGGAGATGAGGAAGTATATTTTGGTAAAATAAATATCCTTATGTTGTCTTCGACGGTTGGTTCCATTCTAGAGTTGAGAAGAAGGTTGTTGATTGTCTGCTTGGATGGTTTCATGTAGCTCTGAATTGCATAGGGGTTGTATGCACACCAAGTTTGGTAAGGCTTCTTTACAAGCCATATTGTATACTTGGTTTAGTAGATTTTTATCAAGAACTATTTAACTTTGAACTTGGGGATTCAGAGTAGATTCCTTGGTATATTTTGAGCATTAAAGCTTGCAATTTAATATTCTTTTCACTTCTAAACAATGGATTAGTCTAATGAACCTACTTTTTACGCTAGTTTGTGCATGAAAAGGGTTGAAACCGGCAATCCACAGACCCGCACACACCGTCCTGCCCCGCCCCAAGGGCATGACGTGAGAGACAAATCAGGTACACAACAACCCCATAGGTGGTTGGCTTAATCGGATATAGGAATTGTAACTCACACAATGTGGTTGTCATACTCAAACCCTTGCTTAATTGTTTGTGCAAGTATACCACCAGGAACCAACTATGCTACGCCATAGGGACATTATAGGCTAGTTTCCATGGCAATTGAGTCTCTACGTGTCTTGTTTTTTGCAAGTATTTATCTTGATGCTTATATAACAAGTTTTATTCTAAAGAATATGTCGTGTTTGAAGCTTTTATCGAAATGTCCACACACTATCTAACTGTTTGTTGGCATTGATGATTTTGTCTCATACTTCAATTTGATAATATTTTAGGATTACCTTTTAGTTTCAATGGATATTGGTTTGCAGTTCCTCTGAGGAAGAGAATCAGAAGTATGTTGAAAATTTATTTTCATTTAAACTAAAGATGGGGATCCTGGTATTTATAGTATTAATCATGAATATTACATATTGGAGTAAGCTAAAATTAGAACTTTGAAGCAACATTTTGAAACCAATTTCAACTTGGTTTTGTATCTAATCAAATCCAACTCAACTAAAGAGTTATTTATTGGCATATACTACAATGCTATTAAAAGATTTCTATCTTACAAGCTACAAAGCACCTGCCAAATAATTGCATATATAAACATAGGGACAACTTTGGTTGAGAACCACATTTCAGTTATGAACCGGGGCTGAGGGTGTGTCATGTGTTCGGGACATTCATCATAGATGTTTGTAGAAAATTCACGTATCTTATTCATGATGAATGTAAACACATGGCACACATGCATACATAGGTGTGCGCAACCGGTTATGGAAACCTTGGAAAGTCGTCGATAAACACTCGCTTCTTCGTTGGTAAAGAGTCGTGTCATGTTATTGCTTTTTAAATTATCCATGTAATTTTGACGGTTTACCGACAGTGTTCCGTCGATAGAAAAGAAAAATTTGTCAGTAAAACTATCCTAGTTTTACGGACCCACTTTTTCCTGGGCGGTTGTTTGTCGTTAAGAAGTCTTCGATAAATGTCGTTTCCGACGGTTCGACCATCGTTGGTGCCTTGGTTTTTAGCAGCAACAATTTAAAAAAACCTCCGTAAAAGTCATTCCCAGTCATCCAACTTCATCATTTTCTCTGTGATTGCATATAACCAATGTTTTAAAAATTGGGTCGACCCGGTCGAACCAGGAACCGGTGAAGAGACCGGGTCAATTGCGACCGGGTTGATGCCATTTTATGACCCGGATTGAACCGGCCGGTTCTATCAAAAAACCGGTTGAACCGGTCATAACGAACCGGTTAACCTGGTAACAAAAGTTAAAAACCAATCGTCCAATAGGTAATACGTATTAGTGATTTAGGCATTTAGCGGCTAGGGTTTGGTACATTGGTTTCTTAGTTCGATTTCTGCATCCTGCCATCCTCTGTCTTCGATTTCCGGCGATCCTCATTCTTCTCTCATCTGTCTTCGATTTCGAGGGTTTGGGTTTCAAACTTTTGAATTTTCTACTACAGGTACATTGATTCTCTACAGGTACATCTCCATAACCATTTGCGTAACCCCAAATTAAACTAACAACACAGAACAAGATTATCAGGAACGGATACAAAAAATGAAATAGGTGCAGTGAGAAATTTGAAAAGGATAAACCTCCACGACACGTGTCTTTCATAAACCTTCCTACTTCCGATCACCAACGATCATGAAGGCTGTAGTAATCACAACTCCGGGAGGTCCAGAAGTTCTGAAACTACAAGAAGTCGAAGAACCAAAACTCAAAGACGACGACGTATTGATCAGAGTGGAAGCCACCGCTCTTAACATAGCCGATATGCTTCAACGCCAAGGGAAGTACCCTCCCCCAAACGGCGAGAGTGAGTATCCCGGACTAGAATGTTCTGGAACCATCGAAGCAGTGCTTCGGCAACGTCTCCCACTGGAAAGTTGGGGACCAGGTGAGTTAGGGCTCAACCGATTCTTTTATGAATATGCTCAATCAACTTAAAATTTTTATTTGTTGTAAGGAGATTTGCAATGATTGAAATCATTATTAGGGTTTAAATTTTAAGATTCAGGAATATTATACCGATACTAGCTGATATGTATGAAAAATACATAGAAATTCTTGAAACCGGGTTGACCCGGTGGTTGAACCGTGACCCGGTCACCACACCGGGTCAACCAAAAAACCGGTTTTTAAAACATTGCATATAACAATAAAAAAACGGTGTCTTGCTTTGAATGATCCTTGAATTCTCTCTGGTGATATGCAAACGTCTCTCAAATACGTAATTTTCCATTTTGTCATGTAAGCCATGTCTAAAGAGTTCCCTGTTTCATAAAAAAATTGAGCATGTAAAAATTAGAAAAGGAGATAATGCAATATTTTTACTAATTATTTTTCTTTAGAAAACTAGTGTTGGGCCCGTGCATTGCACGGGAGGATAAATTGTTTGTTGGAATATTGAACCGAGTTAAAATGAAACGTAATTTCTTTGTTAACAGTTAATGAAATACAATATGAAAAACGAATGTATTTTCATAAGAGTTAACTTGCATATATTCTTAATCGTTTGTTGTTATGAGTTTGTGCAATAATATTGGTAATAGTTTTGTATTATATTATTTAAAACTCAAACGACATGTCTCACAACATATTTATCTGACTATTGACTTCAAGACCTCATAATATTAGTCGATAAAAATAAATATATGTATATATATATATATATATATCTTATTCCCCTACTTCGAAAAATATGATTGTGGGTTTTGAAAAATATAAACAAATTCTCAGTAAATAAAATAAAATATAAAAAAAATAGTTTTTCAAAGAAACAAAAATATAGTGGAATATCTTTTGTTCAGTTGCAAGTTCCGTCATTGACACCCGACCGTTCGTCTTCTTCTTGTACTCGAATGATACATAGAGAAACTATATATATTTATAGTGAATGTAGAGAATATTTTAAAATCTTTTTATTTTTATTTTCGATTTTACATTTAAATGTAAATATATTAAAAATATGGAAAAATATTTTTATATCTACATCGTTTCTATTTTATTTTCATTACACTTGGTTAATTTGGAAAGTATTGCGGAATATTTTTATTTAAAAAAACGATAATTTATTAGTGTATCTCGTTATTTTTTATTTTTAATTCATATCAACATTTTTTTATACTTTTAATGCTCGTGAAAAAAAAATACGTGTAGATTTTATATTATCAAAAAAAAATACGTGTAGATTTTATATTATGCTAATATAAAATACGTATAGATTTTATAAAATAAAATAGATTTTATATTATAAAAAAAAATACGAAAGAAAAAAGAGTTTATATTACATCTCATTATGTAAAAAGATTTTATAAAATAAAATACGAAAAAAGATTTTACAAAATAAAATATGGAAAAATCATTATGAGATGTAATATAAAAAAATACGGAAGAAAAAAGATTTTATATTACATCTCATTAATATAGATTTAAATGTAAAATCTACATTTAAAATAGATTATGCTAATATAAAATCTATAAATGAGTATCAATTCCACAAATAGATGATTATGTGAGATACTGTGCTTGGAAAGGTTGTACCAAAACATTAAGAAATTGTAAATTAAGTAATTGACTTTAATTAGTTGTAACTTGTGCTTAAAATATTGTAATTAAGAGTTTTTATGTCGTTTTTATAATATAGTATAGATATGAAAGAAACACATGTTGATGAGCGCATATTTGATGTATTATCTATATCTATACTATATTATAAAACACGTATAAAAAAACTCTTAAGTATAAATTATTAAGCACAAGGTACCATCATTTTATGCAGATTTTGAAAATCTTTTAATTACATGTATCAAAGCACAAGGTACATATTATTACTTCAGACTTCTAACACCTACTAATTTGGTATGTGCAAGATCTTCTTTTTATGCAGACGTTTTCATGTATCACTATTAATTAATATATTATATTACTATAAATTTGTTTTAATTATATTATTAAATATGTAATTGGTTATTTTTTTGAGATGTCATTAAAATATATAAGATAATTATTGAGTTCTAACAAAATACTTAATTTTTTTATATAAAAACATTATATTATTAAGCCTAAATTAAACAAATTTATAACAAAAAAATATTATCACTTTCTCAAAACCATTCAAAATCGTACTGTAAATCGATAAAAAAACAAAAAATAAAATGAAATATTAAAATCGTGATATATCTCGTTGCATTGCGCGAGTACGCTTCTAGTTATTCTATAATTTTTGAGTGATTGGGTTATTGATTTCTAGGAGTTGATATTCAATTCTAAAATATACAATATTTACTTTCCTAATGCTAACGATTTATTCTAAAATAGTTTTAGAATGATTCTAATGATATTTTAAGTTTTTTTCTTATATAAAATATCATATATTTTTAAAGATGTTGAATGTTGGGTTCTCGTATATAGTATATATTGATACATATTCAGTTTTAACCCAATTTTATAAAAATTTCAATCATGACTATATTCATATAACATTTCTATCATATTCAGCTTTGAGCATTTTTGTTCTCAGACTCCGATTAAAAAACATGGTGTATTTCAGTTTTATGTTTTCACTTCATACATGCCTAATATTACTAGTATTTAATGATGACATGCCTTTTTAGGTATAAACTTACAGCAAAGAGTATGAGTGGACAATACTTGTTTGTTATCTTCTTCGCCTTTATCTTGCTTCTGTCATTTATAAATTTTTACCATATATATATATATATATATATATATATATATATATATATATATATATATATATATATATATATATATATATACCAGAAGCGTACTCGCGCAATACAGCAAGATACATCACGATTTTAATGTTTATTTTTATTTTTTGTTTTTTTATTGATATACAACACGGTTTTGGATGATTTTTATTGAGTGATAATGATTTTTTTATATATAAATTTGTTTAATTTAGGCTTAACAATATAATATTTTTTATATAAAAAAAATTAAGTAGTTTGTTAAAAATCATTAATTATCTTATATATTTTAAATTTTTTATATTTAAATTGAGATTTTTATCCTGTTTTGATTATGTTTATCAGAATTCAAATTTCATAATTTTAGGATTTGGGGATTAGAGATAAGGATTTTGGGGGATAAGGATGAAATTTATTAATTAGGGTTAAAAACATTTAAAAGTAGTACATATTGCTTCATTAATTGTTTTTTAAGAGATTTTAAGTAGATTAACATTAAATAATAGTACATAATGCTTAATACATCACGATTTTAATGTTTATTTTTTGTTTTTTATTGATTTACAGTACGATTTTGGATGGTTTTTATTGAGTGATAATGATTTTTTATATATAAATTTGTTTAATTTAGACTTAACAATATAATGTTTTTTATATAAAAAAAATTAAGTAGTTTATTAAAATTCATTAATTATCTTATATATTTTAAATTTTTTATATTTAAATTGATATGTTTATCATGTTTTGATTATGTTTATCAGAAGAATTCAAATTTCATAATTTTAGGGTTTGGGGATTAGAGATAAGGATTTTGGGGGATAATGATGAAATATATTAATTAGGGTTAAAAGCTTTACAGGTAGTACATTATGCTTTAGTAGTTATTTTTAAGAGATTTTAAGTAGATAGCTTTAAATGATAGTACATAAAGCTTAATGAGTTGTAATTAAGAGTTTTTTATGTCATTTTTATAATATAGTATATAATATATATATATATATATATATATATATATATATATATATAGGGGTGGGTTAATATAGAACCCTTTATAAAAGTTGCAACCCTTGCAACCTATTTACCAACCATTGATCAAAAAACAAACGGTTGAGATCATCAGATGCTTTTTAAATTAAAAAAATTGATTTTCCTTTTTTTTTAATTGGAAATTAAAGCCGCTTAAGGGCAAAATTGGAATAACAAGAAAAAAATGGGATGAATCGTGTGTATCAAAAAAGGAAATCGCGATTACTGATACAGTTTCTTCCCAACCGCTTCGGAAAAATCTTGAAAAACCATCAACAAAAGCATCTACAATGTCGGAGAGGATTCGAGGTTAGTATATCTTGAACATGATTCTGACTTCATTGTTCATCAATTAGAAACTAAAAAGAGTTTCTGTTATCTGGAAGGAATGTGTGTACATGAAAGTATATACATGGATTGGAATTCCTGTTTATTTGTTAACATTTTCAGCACATGAAAGCATATTCATGATGACTACATCAACCCTTTGGGTAAAAAATTCGAATTCCCAACACTTATCCATAGCCTAATCACAGATTATCATATTTGCTAGGCGAATGATTCCTGTGATTTGTGAAGAAGGTAATGAACGGTTCATCAACTTTAAACAACATGAAAATATCATTCATGCAAAGCAGTGCATGCAACAAACATAATTTTTGTATAACAATTTAATTGAAGGAAAACAATATTCATCATTACAAACCTAGCAACAAATTACAGCAACATTCAAATGAAAATCAAATCTCTTTCCCAAAATTTACTTCGAATATACATGAATCACATTCTGGTATGAATTTTTTTTTTTTAACAATTGCCCAACCTTCATCTCCATCGTCTTCATCCGGGACAAAACAACTGTCAACTTGATAAAACTCGACTAATTTCGAACCTCCTTCGGCTACTTCGATGGAGTCGCATTGCAGTGAATCAAACGCCATTACAACGTCTCTACTATTAGTCAGCAAATCAGGCGTCGATTCAACTTCCCCGACAACACCGCCGGCTGAAACTTCAGATGGTATATTATCGTTGGTCGAGGTGCCGCCGGCGTGTTGTAGTGCTTCTCCTTCGGCACAGTCCCCGTCCTCATGAGCATCTATATTCATTGTAAAAATCAGAATTGCAGGAAAAAAACTATCCGAGGAAGAAACACTACCAACGGCTAATCATCGTACAATATATAAAAGTCATGAAAATCGAATTCAAGATTGAACCTCATCGACAATATTCATCTGCATCAATTACAGTTTTGAGATATTCATCTACAAATAACCGCTATAATTATGGAAGGGATAATGCTTGCTGAAAATTATCCCAATTATTAAAAGAAAATCGGATTTTGTAAATGACTAAACCACCCCTATCGCATCAATTTTAATTAAATGAAAATGAATTTAAATCCAGATGAGATCGACGGCTATGATGTGGGTTGCAAAGGTTGCAACCTTTTTATGGGTTGCAAATTAACCATCCTCTATATATATATATATATATATATATATATATATATATATATAACTAGAATTCATATCATACATACTCGTATATGTTTTATGCTCTCTATGTTTTACAGAGCAGAAAATAGCCATCAATTGATCACACCATTATGCTCAAGTAAGCCAGATAAAAAACATGTTCGATGCATACATGAAAAGTGACTGCTTTGAGGATTTAGGTTTTCAGACTGATCTTGATTAAAAACTTGGGTGTATTTCAATTGTATGTTTTGCACGTTATAGTTGTTTTCACTTCATGCATGCCTAATAGTTGTAGTATTTAGGTATTAGTATACAACAAAGACTATGAATGGACAATAATTGCTTCTTATCTCCTTCTCCCTCATATTGCTTCTATTGTTTATAAATGTTTACCATATATAACTTGAATGAAAGATATTGCACAGTTAAAACACTTAGCTTTGACCATCATGTAATGCGGATTTTATTTGAGTAACCGTGGGTATCCGTGCCAACTATTTTGGTACAATCTTGCAACTATTTTGATACACTCTTGCAGCTACTTAGGTAACTTGAGTCTCAAAACTTGTTACCTGATAATTAGTTGGACATGCTTATATGTATAAGTTAGCAAAGTGTTGATGATTCTCCTTTTTAATGACCTCCTCTTATTGATCAAAGTTACATCCAGCTTACTGTATGTATATTAAATTATGTATAGTTTAATTTTTTAAGCAATTCGTACACTTGTACTCTAACGTTTAAGCATTCCTGCAGTTTAGATGATACAACCAAAGGAGTCCAGGGACTGAGAACTATTGGTCTACCTTGGCTTAATTATCAAGCATCTTATTTAAACAATCTCCAACAACTATATTATCCAAGAAAAAAAAACATATAAATAGAGAACCCATTTTAAAGTCTCGTATTTGGTTTTCAGAACAAGAACGGACACGAGTAAGTATAAGTATATTTTGGTAAAATAATATCCTCTTGTTGTCTCGTCACTATATAAAGACCAAGTTTGGTAAGGTTTCTTAACATTGTTGAAAAAGCCACGGTGCTCATATTTGGCTGTTAAGTTTCTCTCCAACGGGAAAAATGGATTGACCAACCCACCTCTTAAATATCCTGCATCTAAAAGGTCTTATTTGATACAGAAAGACTTTTAGGCATCCAACCACTTCACCTGCCCCCAACCCTTTCTCGTACCTCTATTGAAACAGAATGGTTTCATGTTCTTTCATCGGGCCATGAGATTCTTTCAAAAGTATTGCAAAAGAGAGGGCCTAAGGAATTCAATTTCTACTAATTGGTATTTTTATTTATGCATCAATGACGATAGATGCATTCGCCATAGTTTTAGCATTACGGCAAAACCGTGTCAAATATATACCGGATTAATTTGGGCGCTCTAGCCGAAATATGTATTGTATTATTTCAACTATGAATTCGGGGATTCAAAGTAGGTTCCTAAGTTGGTATATTTTTTAGCACTCGAGCTTGAAATTTAAAGTTCTTTTGAGCTCTCAACGATGGATTAGCCTAACGAATCTCCTCCTTATCTAGTTTGTGCACAAAAAGGTTTTAAACCAGAAATTCCCAAGCCCGTATGCATCGTCCCACCCTGCCCCAAGAGCTTGATGTTTAAGGCAAATAAGGTACACAACAACCTGCTAAGTGGTTGGCTTAAGAGACTAGTACCTCATCGGAGCTCAATTTTTAAAGGAATTGTGTGGTTGTCATATTGGAATCCTCGTCTGGTTGTGCAAATATACAACCCAAAACCAACTATGCTACACCCTAGGGACATTTTACGCTAGTTCCCATGTTAGTCGAGTCTTTCCGTGTCTTTTTTTTTTTTTTTTTTTTTGCAAGTATTACCTTTATGCTTATATATCAAAGAGTTATTTCGAAAGAATTTCTCGTGTTTTAAGCAATATCAAAAATGTTGATACGCTATTTAACAACTATTAGTTGGCAAAGATAATTCGATGTCATACCATGGGTTGATATTATTTTAGGGTATATAACCTTTTAGTTTGAGTTTATGACTTGATGACTTACTACAAGTGCTTCAATGGATATTGTTTTCCTAATCCTTTCAAGAAGAGAATCAGAAGTATGTCGAATATGAAATATTGGAGTAGCTAAAATTAGAAGTTAGATGCAAATTTGAAACCAGCTTCTAACTTAGTTTTGGATCTAAATAAAATCCAATGCAGCTGAAAGAGTTATTTGTTGGCATACACTACAATGCTATTAAAGACTTGTATATTACAAGCTACAAAGCACCTGCCAAATAATTGCATATCTAAACATAGGGGTAATTTCGGTTGAGAATCGTATTTTCATTGCAAATTGTGGATTTACTGAGAGCGTGTCATGTGTTCGGGACATTCATCATAGATGTGTATAGATATTCATGTATGTTATTCATAATGACTATAGACCGTCATGAACTTTTTCCTATTTAAATACTCCTATATCTTTATATTCAATACGTAGAATCGTTTATTAATATTAAATTTATGTATGCATTTAAGTGTGTAAGATCTCATTTATAGGTGTAGTTAAAATTTGTAATTTTACATTTTCAAATTCAATAATTAAGGAAAATGTCTACAGAATTTTAATGTGACCTAAAGATTTAGGGATTGTTTGGTAGTTCCTGAATGGTTTGGTGTAAAATGATTAAGCGGTTAGAATGGTTAAGAGGTTCTTTGTTTACCTCTTAATGGTTCCATTAAGAGGCAACATCTGAATCGTTAAGAGGTGAATCATGTTTGGCAAAAAAAGAGTTTGCCTCTTAATGGTTCCAAAACCCTCTGAATGATTTTGTATCATGGGTCTCCCTTAACCATTAAGCGCCCTGATTTCATTCTGAATAATTACCAAACAATCACATTTCATTTAGGATTATATCATAGGAATCTCTTAATCATTCTGACCACTTAATCATTTTGCACTAAACCATTCAACAATTGTCAAACAACCCCTAAGAGTCTCTAATGATATAGTACAAAATGAAATATGGTTGATTGGTAATTGCTTAAAATGAAATTAGGGCGCTGAAAATAGGTAATAGTTATCTAAAAGATTTATTATATATATATATATATATATATATATATATATATATATATATATGGTTTACTATGAATGAAAAGGATCAAGTTTAAGCATCCCATAATTTGTCATTTTGTGAGTTTATAAGTAAAAAAAGTTTCATATTGTTAATTTATATATATATATATATATGGTTTACTATGAATGAAAAGGATCAAGTTTAAGCATCCCATAATTTGTCATTTTGTGAGTTTATAAGTAAAAAAAGTTTCATATTGTTAATTTACCCTTAACATATTATAAAGAGTAAACTACAAATTTCGTCCTTGTGGTTATATGAAAATTATGGATTGAGTCCCCCCAAATGAAATAATTACAAGTATAATCATTGTGATTTCATTTTTGTTATGGATTAGGTCCTTTGCCACTGTTAGCTTTAACACCCTTAAGTTGAGGGTAATTTAGTCATTTGATTGTTTCCTTTTAAATAAATAAATATAAGAGTAAACTACGATTTTAGTCCCTATGGTTTGATGTTTATAACGGTTTTCGTCCCTGGTTTTTCAAAACTGTTTTTTTAATCCTTGTGGTTTTTATTTGCTTCTATTTTCATCCCTCCCTCCAATTTTATTAGTATTAAATGTTAATTCATTTAAAAATTAAATAAACAAATTACATATTTGGTCCTTATAGTATATAAACTTTTATATTTTTATCCTAATTTATATTTTTTTACTATTTCTTTATTTATTGTATTTCATCAAGACATTTATTTTTCTATTAATTATATTGTATATTTTCATAATTATTATAACTTTAATTATAAAAAAATCAAATAATTTCATTAAAAATATTGATAAATACATGATATTTTTTTCAAAGTTTTAGGTTTAAATCTCCTAAAATTAATATTTTTTTTATCTATTGATTTATTAAATCTATTTCTTATTTTAAATTATCATTGAAAAAAAATTTAATAAAATTCGAGAAAAAATAGTGTTATTTTATAACAACCGGTTGTTTTTTTATTAAATGCAATTTACTATTTACTCCACTATTCTAAATTCTCATTTAATCTTTATTTTTTATTAATTAATTAAATTTGTTTATATTTAAATAAGACATACACACATAAACACACACACACACCATTTTAAATTAGGTTATATATTAAAAACAAAAAATAAAAGAATAAGAAGATTTCAATATGTTGTTATAAAAATCATGCAATAGGTTATGACGTGCCTCAAAATTAACATGACGTCAAACACAGACATTATTTTAAACCTTGATATATATATATATATATATATATATATATATATATATATATATATATATATATATATATATATATATATATATATATACAGAGAGAGAGTGAGAGAGAGAGGATCAAACGAGAACGGTACATATTTAAAATGAACACGGCAACGACAAATCACATACAAAATATAAGTGATTTTACATGTGATTTCTGCGACCTTAAGACGCGGCAAAAGTCGTCCGCATACTGTGATTTTGTACGACTTCCTCGCTAATGTAAAATCACTTATGATTTTGTATGTGATTTGTCGTTCTCATGTTCTTTTAAATAGGTATCGTTCTCGTTTGAACCCGATTCTCTCTCTCTCTCTCTCTATATATATATATATATATATATATATATGTGTGTGTGTGTGTGTTTATTTTAAATATTAACAAATTTAATTAATTATTAAAAATAAAGTTTAAATGAAAATATGAAATAATGGAAGTAAAGTGAATTTACCAATAAACAACCGGTTGTTATAAAATAAGATTTTTTTTCTCGAAATTTATTAAACTTTCTTTCAATGATAATTTAAAATAAATAAAAAGTTTTAATAAATCAACTATAAAAAAATATTAATTTTAAGAGATCTAAATCTAAAGCTTTGAAAAAAAAGCATGTATTTATTAGTATTTTTAATGAAATTATTTGATTATTTTTATAATTAAAGTAATAATAATTATGAAAATATACAATATAATTAATAGAAAAATAAATATCTTGATGAAATACAATAAATAAAGAAAAAGTAAAAAAATGTAAATTAACATAAAAATGTAAAATTTTATATACCATAAGAACCAAATATGTAATTTGTTTATTTAATTCTTAAATGAATTAACATTTAATATTAATAAAATTGGAGGGAGGGATGAAAATAGAAGCAAATAGAAACCACAAGGACTAAAAAAGCAGTTTTGAAAGACCAGGAACGAAAATCGTTATAAACATCAAACCATAGGGACTAAAATCGTAGTTTACTCTAAATATAAAATATATTCTATCTATACTATATTATAAAGCACGGATAAAAAAAACTTTTAAATACCAATTATTAGGCACAAGGTACCATCATTTTATGCAAAATTTTAAAAATCTCTTAATTTACAAGTATCGAAGCACAATATACATATTACTATTGCAGGCTTCTAACACCCACCAATTTGGTATGTACAGGATTTTTCCTTTTATGCAGACCTTTTCATGTATCATTATTAATTAATATATTATATTATTATAAATTTGTTTTAATTATATTATTAAATATGTAATTGGTTATTTTTCTAGATGTCATTAAAATATATAAGATAATCATTGAATTCTAACAAAATACTTAAATTTTTTTATATAAAAAACATTATATTATAAGCTTAAATTAAAAAAAAATTAAAAAAAAAAACATTATCACTTTCTCAAAATCATCCAAAATCATACTGTAAATCGACAAAAAAACAAAAAATAAAATGAAACATTAAAATCGTGATATATATATATATATATATATATATATATATATATATATATCGAGTGTACTAAGAAACCGACCATAACCCTCTAATCCAAGTGCTTCCTTCTACCTCTTGCAAACCCACATAGTTCCGGCTTCCATCTCTGCCTAAACCCTATCCGGCCCTAACTCTGGCCTCCATTTCCGGCAAACTCCACCACACCCATCGGACCCTCTCTTTCTCCCACTATATAAATCGAACCATCTCTTTTATGGTGCCCACTTTCCTCCCACACGTCCGGTCATCATGAGGGATCTGGAAGCATTTCGATTGAAGAAATTTTGCAGCGTTGAAAACTTAACTCGTTTCCGTAGGGTATTGAGTTTTTCACAGATCGACTAGAAAGAGGCCTCTACTTAACATCTACATCGTAGCATAAGATGGTTTTCATAAGTCAGCAGTGGGGTCCAGAAACTTAGGTGATGTAGGTAAGGTATAAAAAAATCTGAAACCGAATAACTCAAACGATTTCGGGTTATTCAAACTGTTCGGTTAACCAAATAAGGTAAATTTCAATTTCGATTTTTTTCCATATCAATTAACCAGCAAAGTATACTATTATGTAATTTATATAATTTTCTTCTAGATGAATTGGTTTGAACGTATATAAAACTAAAAGAACAAGATTTTGAGATATATTTAATAAAGTCATCAATCAATTCTATCATTGTAGCATGATTTCAAGAACTAGCGGTAACAATATACGGATAAAACAATTGTCAAAAAAGAGTGTGATGGTTTCGTTAAAACGGACTAGGCCATTGGGGGGGAATCGTGAAAAATGACTGGGGGAACTAAAAGAGTAAAAAAAACAAAATTTTACCTACAAAATTTCAAAAAATTTACATATGAGTGGAGACCTTTCCCCCACCTTTATCAAGCTAAGTCCGCCACTTTAAAAAACGAGGTTTATCGTATAAGCCAGCGATGCGTATTTATATGAATCTATATGTATATATTCCTCCTCCTCCTCTCTCTCTCTCTCTCTCTCTCTCTCTCTCTCTCTCCCTCCCTCCCTCACACACAGAAAGATCCTTTGTGTGTGTGGATGTGAATGCTTCAAAAATTCAATAAAGTGACGAGGAATTATTCAAATTAAGGTGGCATGTGTTTTTTAAAAGGTACTGAAGTCTGAATTCTGAATTCACTTCTGATTTTTAAGAGGTGATGTTGTAGTCTGAATCAATTAGACCTTTTTTTTGTAAACTGTCAAATGTCTGGATATGTATATTTGTTTATTTCATTCCTTAGAAATCAGAATGTTATATTGTTGAATTTATAAAAACATCAATTCATTTTAATGAAAATATATTACCATTCACGTTTTCTTCTTCTCATCCATAATCATAAACCCAATGGCAATTTGGCTTATGACCATTGCATAATCAAACCCAAACAACACCAAAAACCAACTTAGGGAAACATGACCACTTTTGGATGAGAGTACTGCTAGAAAGGGAAATAACAATGCAAATGAGATCCTTATGGGTGGGTTCTTTTGGGGGGGGGGGGGGTTGCTTTGGGAAACACTTAGGCATAAATGGGGGGAGGGGTTATACCATTCTTTCATTCTATTGTTACTTTGTGAAGGTACTTTTACACTTATCTGGTCATCCAATGGGGTTTTGGGGTTGAAGGAATAAGGGGGTACAGGGTAGATGAGACATGTATTTTGAAATTGTTTGGGAGTTATATGGAAGTCCATTTGGAGGATTGTATGGAGTCATTCAATTATGGTGTATGGGGGCTTTATTTTTTATCTATGTTTTCTTGTGAATATGGGGGGAGGGTTATTTTATTTCTTGCTTCATCCAAGTCTGTATTAGAACAATTTTTTGGTTCTTTATGGACTTTGGAATTCTTTATTTGGTATTGGATTCTTCTTTGGAAAAATTCTTGGTTTTAGAATTTGTGGATTTCAGCTTTATTATTTCCTCTAATCTGATCCACAAGCTGTATTGGTGTTTGATGTACACTTATCAGTTTCATGTTTTCCGGATTTGGAGTCAAAAGGTGTACAGTTGGATCTGGATGAATAAGGGTGGCTTTTTATTGTCATTGGATGGGATTTGGTTTGAACATGCCAATGACCTTTGGCCAAATTAGTTTCTCTTTCTGGTTCTACACTGATAACAATTGGTATATATATATACTCATTTGGCTAAATTTCTTCTTGGATATTATACCATATTCATCTTTTGGCTTTTTTGGATCCTAGATTCTTTGTTTGGCCATCTATCCCAATCTGCTTTCTCCCATTATGTTGAGTACCACATTGGTTACTCTTTTATTTCTTATCTTTTTTATTGGTCTTATTACTTGGGTCCCTTTATTGGAATACTCCATATGGCTTCTACTATCAATTTGAATATGACTATATGAGAAGTTCTTTGATTTGGCTATTTTTGCAACTTCTAGACTCATTTAATTTGGGTTCTTGGTTAATGGTGAAAATTGGAGGAGGAGGAAGATGATCTTGAAGCTTGAAATCCTTGGTTGAAATCTTGGGTTGAGGATGCTTGATTCTTGCAATAAATGGGGTGGATGGTGGTTGGGATGGAGCTAGGTTCGATATTGGGGAGTATTGAATGAAGAGAGAGTTTGTAAGAAAGAGAGGTTTGAGAAATGAAGAGAATGGGGGCTGAAAACCTAATAAAAATCGTCAGGAGGCCAGCGCGGCTTGTGGCGCGGCCTAACCCGCGCCATCCACTGGTCCTTCACGCGGACAGTGCTCCGCGTGGCTTGTGTCGCGACCCAACCCGCAAGGCAACCAGCGCGGGGCACTGTTTCTTGCAGGTTTCCTTAAACCAAATTTTAGAGTGTTACAATCCTCCCCACCTAATAAGGATTTCGTCCCCGAAATCACTAACATTCAAATAGACGAGGGTATCTCCTCTTCATATCCTCCTCCGACTCCCATGTCACGTTTGTTCCCCGATGATGCTTCCATTGGACCTTCAACATAGTCACATCCTTATGCCACAGTTGCTTTGTCTTCGACTCTAGTATAGCTTCTGGTTCCTCTACACACCGATTACTATTGTCCACCCGAATTTCCGTCAACAGAATAACACTTTCCTCTTCGGCTAAGCACTTGCGAAGGTAGCAAACATGAAATGTGGGGTGGATTCCGTCCATTTCCGGCGGCAAGTCCAAGCGATAAGCTTGAAGTCCCACCTTCTCCAATATAGTGAAAGGCCCAAAGAAAAGGGGGTTGAGTTTTTTGCGCTTCCCGAAACGAATGATTCCCTTCCAAGGCGACACCTTCAACATAACCCGCTCCCCCACTTGGAACACAACCGGTCTTCGCCTTTTGTCCGCATAACTCTTTTGCCGGTCTTGAGCCGCTTTCAACCGCTCTCGGATACCTTTTACCTTATCCGTCGTTGCTTGTGCAATTTCTGGTCCCGCAAATTGCTTTTCTCCTGCCTCTAGCCAACACACCGGTGTTCTGCATTTCCGCCCATAAAGTGCCTCGAACGGTGCCATCCCGATGCTCGAGTGGTAACTATTATTGTAGGCGAATTCTACTAGAGGTAAGTGTGAATCCCAATTTCCCTCGAAGTCTATCACACACGACCTTAGCATGTCTTCGAGCGTTTGGATCTTCCTCTCACTTTGCCCGTCGGTTTGAGGATGATACGTCGTGCTCAACTTGACCTTCGTGCCCAACTCACTTTGTAACCCATCCCAAAACTTGGAAGTAAACCGGCTATCCCTATCCGAGACTATGGATAGCGGAACACCGTGACGTGATACCACTTCATCGATATAAAGTTTAGCAAGTTTGTCCATCGGTAGCGTCTCCCTCATCGCCAAGAAATGCGCACTCTTGGTAAGCCTATCCACTACCACCCAAATAGTGTCATGTCCTCTCAAGGTCTTCGGTAGTTTAGTGATGAAGTCCATCGTGATGTGATCCCACTTTCACTCCGGAATGGTTAACGGTTGCAAGCTCTCGTAAGGTCTTTGATGCTCCGCTTTAACTTGAAGGCATGTGACGCACCTTTCCACATAATTGGCCACATCGAGTTTCATCACCGGCCACCAATAGTGCAACTTTAAATATCTATACATCTTAGTGCTACCGGGATGTATAGAGTACTTGGACTTATGTGCCTCCGCTAAAAGCAACTCACGGTTCCCCAATCTTCGACACCCAAATTCTCCCTTGATACTTTCCCCCAACAAAAGTTTGCCCTAACTGTTCCTCCTCTCGTTCAACTAACACCAACAATAGTCGGTAGCTCTCATGGCTTGTTGTGCTTGATCGGTTATTTTGGAGATAAAACACCAATGGTTGTTCTGTGGAATCCTGCAATTAGAAAATCTATTGCTGTTGCTGTACCTAATGTGGTAGGTCGGCCGTTTAATTATGTTCTTGGTTTTGGAGTTTGTCCTGACACCAAAGACCCTAAGCTTGTGAAGATTACATTTAGTGCTGGTTACAGCAAAATGGAAAGCATCCCCTGCCAAGTTATGGTTTTCACATTGAGCTAAGGGGAATGGACATGTTTAAGTAGCAATCAGCTGCCTCGTAAATCAATTGGATTTACATGGTCTCAGGCAGTTATAGGTCAGTTTATTTATTGGCTTGCATACAATTGGATTAATGTGAATGGTAGACCTCGTAATCTGATAATGTCATTTGATATGACCACTCAAGAGTTTAGAGAGGTAGACCTACCAGACTATTTGGCTAAAAAGCTGAACTCTTTTGATTTGTCTATCTTTAGGCTAAGGGAGTCTCTTGCTGTGGTTGAGTATGGATGGAAAGGATTTTGTACTGTATGGATGATGGAGCATGGTGATTCAAAAGCCTTTACAAAGCTATTCACCATTAATGTACCAAATGCATCAGTTTCGCGGACTCTGGGATTTAGGAAGAGTGGCGAACCTATATATGAAATAGTGCAAGGTGATAATGAAGACATTTGTACACTTGTTGTTTATGAACCTTGCTCGAAGCACATCATGGATCTTGGGATTCACGGAAACAGATATTCATCCATTGCGAGTTTCTATACAGAATCGCTGCTTCTGCTCGATTATGATGAGGGCCACATTGTAAGGTGTGGAACTATGAAGACGTGATTTTTAGAACATGCTAGCTAGCAATGTATAGTAATCCAAGTGAAATTATGGTGGATATATATTCGTTTAAGTTCATAGAAAGTTTAATGCACTTGTGTTACCTGTGAGATCAATGTTTATGACATTAATGATGATGAATCTCACGTTTTTGTGAATGTTAAAAAAATTCCCTTTACAAGTCATGTTTTTTTGGGTGCAGGCTTGTAGTTATACTGATGCTTTTTTGTTCAAAGTATGAGAACCCAAATGCTCAAAGCTGACACTTGCAAAGTGACAGCTTTGAGCATTTGGGTTCTCATACTCGATTAAAAAACTTGGTGTATTTCGATTGTATGTTTTGCACATTGTAGCTGTTTTCACTTCATACATTCCTAATAGTTGTGGTATTTAATGATGAAATACCTTTTAGGTATTGATATACAACAAAGAGTATGAATAGACAATAATTGCTTGCTATCTTCTTCTCCATCATCTTGCCTCCATCGTTTCTAAATGTTTACGATATATAACATGAATGAAAGATATTTCACAGTTAAAATGCTTAACTTTGACCATCATGCAATGTGACTTTTTCTTTTTTTTGGATAACCATGGTATCCGGACCAGCTATTTTGGTACAATCTTTCAGCTACTTGTGACCTGATAATTATTTTGATACAATCTATAATAGCATTGTACTGTATAAGTTAGCAAAGTGCTGATGATTCACATTTTTAATGGCCGTCTCTTATTGATCAAGTTATATCCAGTTTACTGTATGTATATATAATTATGTATATTCAATTTTGGAAGCAATTCATACACTTGTAGTCTAAAGTTCAAGCAATCCTGCGTTTTAGACGACATAACCAAATGAATCAAGGGAATGTGAACCGGAGGACATCTGCATAGATTGCTTCTATTGATCTATCTTGGCTTAATTATCAAGCTTCTTATTTAAACAATCTCGAACAACTATTTTATCCAAGTAAAAACAGAATCTATCTTAAAGTTTCATCTAAGAACAAGAATGGAGATGAGGAAAATAACATTCTCTTGTAGTCTTCTGACAGGTGGTTCCATTTTAAAGTTGAGAAGAAGATTGTTGAGTCTGCTTGGATGGTTTCATCATGTAGGTATTGTTGCTCTGAATTGCATAGGGGTTGTAATTGTATGCACACAAAGTTTGGTAAGGTTTGTTTGTTTACACTGTTGAATTACTTCTTATGTGTTTTCTTCGATCTATATAATATGCAAGCCATTGATTGTATTGTATGGTTCAGTTAATTTTCACTAACAACACTTGTTTGAACTTGGGGATTCAAAGTAGGTTCCTAAGTTGGTATATTTTGAGCATTTAGGCTTTGCAATTTAAAGTTCTTTTGAGCTCTTAATGATGGATTAGTTTAGCGATTCTCCTTCTTACGCTAGTTTGTGCATAAAAAGGGTTGAAACCAGCAATCGCCGAGCCCGTACACACCACCTTGCCCAGCCATAAGGGCATGAGACAAATCAGGTACACAACATCCCCCTAGGTGGTTGGCTTAAGATTCATGGTAGACTGTGGAATCACCGAGAGCGTGTTATGTGTCCGGGACATTCATCATAGATGCGTGTTCATATCTGTTATTCATGATAAATGTGACATGTGGTATATGTTGCGTTTTTTAGTTAAAACTTTTTCCTATCTAAATATGTTTTTATATTCAATACGTAAATTCGTTTATTAATGTTAAACTTTCGTATGCATTGTTGTGTTGTCGAGTCCTCTTTTACGAAGGAAAGGGAGATAAAGGGAAGAAAAAAAAGGAGGGAAGAAAAATCTCGTGTTCCTGAGTTTTTTTAAGAGGGAAAAGAAATGAAATGGAATTGAAGTAAAATAAGATTGATTTTTTTCTCAAAACTTTCGTCCCAAATGTAGGAACGGGAAGTAAAAGAAAAGTATTTATAAAATTAACATCAATTGGTCATTTATCAAATTCTTACTGGGAAAGCGCTTATCGGCAAGAGATTTATCTTCATTTACCTTATTGTGTTATATCCTTGGTCATGAAAAATGGATTGGTGGTAAGCATTTTAAACCCGGTAAGTGTTTACCGGGTAAGTGTCATTTCAAAATAAAACTAACCGATAAACATGTTTAAGTAAAAGATAAACATTGAGCCATATTAATATAACAAAATACTTGAACAAGAAAAATGAGAGAAGATCGGAGCAAAATACCCTTATGTTAACGTATTATTTTTAAAGGTGTTAATGGGAGGTACCAAAATCAATCAAAAATTCATATCATAAGGGTTTTATTGTAAAAAAGAAAATTAACCAAGTAAGTAAATTGAACACAAATCAAATCCTTAAATGTTTTTGTTATTCGTATCTTCTTTCTCTAAATTTCACGCTACGAACTTCCGTATAAACCCTAGAGAAAGGAAACAGATTGATTGATTCATATCCCCGAAATCAAATCAAATCAAAATGTTAGCTTTCGATATCCAACTGGAAATCATCAAAAGGCTTCCTGTGAAATCATTGATTCGATTCAGATCCGTCTTCAAAGCATGGAAGTCATTCATCGATTTCTCTCAGTTCATTACTGGTTACAGAAATCAGTCGCAACATCTGATGATAAGGTACACAGTACTCGGACATGGGGAAGAACCTCCTGAGGTAAAATTTGTTCATTTTGTGGATGATGATACTCTCCCCCAACAAAAGTTTGCTCCAACTGTTCCTCCAATCCTTCAATTACTTGATCAATCCAGAATAATCGATAGCTCTTGTGGCTTGTTGTGCTTTGATGGTCTTTTAGAACCAGACAGTTCTACAACGGATATGGTTGTTCTTTGGAATCCTACAATTAGAAAATCGATTGCTGTTGCTGTGCCTAATGTGGCACATCCTCTCTTTGATTTTGTTATTGGTTTTGGGGTTTGTCCTTACACCAACGACCCTAAGCTTGTCAAGATTACATATATTCATGATATTACGAAAATTGAAAGTATAAGTTGCATCCCTTGCCAAGTTATGGTTTTCACATTGAGCTCAGGGGAATGGACATGTTTATGTAGCGATCAGCTGCCTTGTAAATCAATTCAATTTACATGGTCTTCGACAGTTATAGGTCAGTTTATTTATTGGCGTGCATACGATTGGATTGATGTGGATGGTGAACCTCATAATTTGATAATGTCATTTGATATGAGCTCTCAAGAGTTTAGAGAGATAGACCTCCCAGATTGTTTGGCTGAGGGGCATATGTCCGTTTCTAGGCTAAGGGAGTCTCTTGTTTTGCTCAAGTACAATATAAATTTCACAACCATTATACAAGTTTGTGATGTATGGATGATGGAGCATGGTGATTCAAAAGCCTTTACAAAGCTATTCACCATTAATCCACCAAATGCATCAGTTTTGCAGACTCTGGGATTTAGGAAGAGTGGCGAACCTATAGTTGAAATGCGAGATGATAATCAAGATTTTGATACACCCTGTGCACTTGTAGTTTATGAACCGTGCTCGGAGCACATCAGGGATCTTGGGATTCACGGAAACAGATTTTCATTCTTTGGGTGTTCCTATACAGAATCGCTGCTTCTGGTCAATCATGATGATGGCCGGATTGTAAAGTGTGGAGCTGTGAAAAGGTGACTCTTGGAACAGGAAATCAAGGAATAGTGATTGAAGTGAAATTATGGTGCATATTAGTTTAAGTTGATAATTGCATCACATATATAGATTGATGTTTTTGACATTAATCATGATGAATGTTTACGTTTTTGTGAATATTTTTTTTTTTTTCCTATATAGGTCATCTTATTTTTGGTGCAGCAAGGTGTATTGTTTTTGGTTTCAAGTGGTCTGAAACAGGTGCCATAACATTCCTTAGAAAGAAATTAGGAAATAATCTGAGCCAAGTCTCGGTAGCTACAGCTCTGTCGAGCTTTTCCTGGACTTCATTCGGTTTCCCTTTGTGACGAATCCAAGTAAAAGGGTATCCCTCATTGGAAAATCAAACAACCACAATCTACTAAGGTATCTCGCTGGTGATCATAGTAACCCCCAAATTCCTCTGTAAATTTAGAAAGTGATTAGGATCTGAAATTTTAGCCTTATTTCCATCCACGACCAAGCTTTCCTTGTTAACCGCTTGTTGGCTCTCTACCGCCAGGCCCAAGTGGCTTGTAGTTATACTCATGCTTTTATGTTCAATGCTGTTACAACACATGCAAAGTGACATATTTGAGCATTTGGGTTCTTAGACTTGAATTAAAAAACCGTCCCGTCCCAAGATCCCAAGAGCACCATGTGAGAGGCAAATCAGGTACACAACAACCCACTAGGTGGTTGAGACTAGTGCCACAATAGAGCTCCATTTCTAAAGGAATTGTAACTCCCATACTCGAACCCTCACCTAGTTGTGCAAGGATCCCGAAACTAACCATGCCATGCCCTAGGGGCATTCTACACTAGTTCCCATGGCAACTGTCTTGTTTTTTTTCCAAGTATTTACCTTGATGCTTGTATATCAAAAGTGTTATTCTAAAGAATTTGTCGTGTTTGAAGCTTTTATGCTTTCATGGATTGCATTATCGAAATGTTCACACACTATCTAACTGTTAGTTGGCAAGGATGATTCGGTCTCATACTTAGAATCGATAATATTTTAGGACAACCTTTTAGTTTGAAGAAGAGAATCAGAACTATGTTGCAAGCATTATTTCCAAGTAAACACCGGGATCCTCGTATTTATATATTGAATATGAGATATGAGATATTGGAGTAAGGGGTTCTGTACCAAACTATTACCGTTCTGTACCAAACTATTACCGTATAACTGCTTATCAAGCATCACTTATTCACTTACCTTACCGAGTTACCTTGGAAATGACTGAGAACCTTTGCCGGTAAGAAGCACCTGATGAGTGAGTGAGAAAACTCTTACCTGATAAGCGAATAGTGTGTAAATTATGCTTACCACCCTTGGATGCACATTAGGATGAGATGGTCGAGATGCACCAGATCAATTCCTTAATCAAGCGCGATTCATGGGGTAGGGGTGAGTTTAAAAGTGATCGGGGTCCAGATTCCTTCTTACCTTCTTACTTTAACTCTTCTTTTCACATGATACTTCGTGTGTATATATATATATATATATATTACATTAAAAAGCATTTAAACAAAATTCTTAATTACAATATGCAATGCATGATGTACGAATGTTAAATGTATATCTTTGAATGCTGAAGGTTTCAGCTTTATCAGACCCATGATGCACAAATCTCTTAATTACAATAAGCAGTAAGGCGTCCCCTTTTTCAATGAAGGCTCAAATACCATCGTCCTGTTCCTTCGGCTTTGTTTTCTCTAGGCTTGTTCTTAATAAATAGAGTCATTAATAATATTTATTGTTTTAAAGAAAATATGTTTATTCCTTTTCATTCTTGAAACTCATGGAGCACAACTGTGTAATTTTGTTGTCCCAAACAATTTTTTTGTCAGTGACACATGCCCACAATGTTGTAATGTAGTATCTGATACCCCATAATTACTTGGGTATTTAATTATTTGATCGGGTAAAGATTTGTATAGTCAACCACACGGGTTATGGCGTACTGGCTAAGACCCTGGGGGATGTGGTAGAATATTCCACTATCCAGGGTTTGAATCTAGGCGTACACAACAATTGAGGCCACTAAGCTTTAATCAGGGCTGATGTCTTACCGTCATAATTTGTCAAGGGATTAGTTTAGGCATAACCTAGGATAGCCTTAACAAACAAAAAAATAATATTATGTAGTCTCTTATTATCCGCACTATATAGTTTGTTTCATGTGTTGGTGCTTTTTCTCCCTTGCAGCAGCGTATAGGGTACTTTATTCAAAAGATTTAAAGATTGTTTTTGTATTACAAATTATGGACTTCGTTGAAGTGTTGGATTATTACTTGACAAATCTAAATAGATGTAACAAATCCATGGTTTTAAAAAACGTAGGAGGCACACGCCTTGAGGCGCTCCTCATGGCGAGGCGTCCAAAAAACATTTATGAGGCGGCGCCTCTTAGGGGCTGTCGGAAAGCCATTGATAAACACTCGCTTCTTCGTTGGTAAACAGTCGTGCCATGTTATTTTTTTTTAAAATTATCCATGTAATTTTGATGGTTTACCGACAACTTTCCGTCGATAAAATAGAAAAATTCGTCGGTAAAACTGTCAGGATAGTTTACGGACCCACTTTTTCCCGGCGGTTGTTTCTCGTTAAAAAGCCTTCGATAAATGCCGTTTCCGACGGTTTCCACCATCGGTGGTACCTTGGTTTTTAGCACCAACAATTTAAAAAAGTCACTCCCTGTCACCCGTTCTCTCTATGATTGCATATAACCCCAAAAAAACGGTGTCGTGCTCTGAATGATCCTTGAATTCTCTCTGGTGATATGCAAACGTCTCTCAAATACGTAATTTTCCATTTTGTCGTGTAAGCCATATCTAAAGAGTTCCCCGTTTCATAAAGAACTCATGCATGTAAAAATTAGAGAATGAGATAATGCAAGATTCTTACTAATTATTTTTCTTTGGAAAATATGAAGAAACACATGTTGATGAATGCATAATTGATGTGTTATTATTCTATAATTTTTGAGTGATTGGGGAATGAAGTTATTGATTTGTAGGAGTGGATTATTCAAGATTTACTTCTAAAACAGTTTTTAGATGCTGACAATTTATTTCAAAATAGTATCAAAATGATTCTAATGATATTTTAAGCTTTTCTTTTTGGTATAAAATATCATATATCTTCAAAGATGTTGAATGTTGAGTTTGTGTAGATGGTACATATTATCGTGTGAGAAGTTGAGTTGACGGTGAAAACTGAAAAGCGTGAGAAGTGGATCTGAACCGTTGATCTCTTTTAATCTCAAGCTCTCCTATGAATTGCGGATTATAAGAGAATTGATCTGGTGCATCTCGGTGCATTTTATCTCGATGCATCTCATCTTAATGTGCGTCAATTTCTCATCTAACGGTTGATAACCACTTCTCACGTTTCTCACCGTTAACTCAACTTCACCGAACCCAACCCTTGATATATATTCTTGTCAATTTTTAGCCCGATTTTATGAAAAATTCCAATCACGAGTATATTCATATAACATTTATTTCTATTATAGAACATCTAACACTAATTACTACATATGTACAACTTGTTAATGGATTTGAACTTTATAAAGCTAATCGATAAAAATGTTCAAATAAAAGATAAAATGTTGAGCCCTATTAATACAACAAAATACTTAAATAAGAATAATGAGAGAAGATCGGAGCAAAATGCCATTCCGTTAACATATTATTTTTAACGGTGTTAATGGAAGGTACCAAAGTCGATCAAAAAATCATATAATAAGGGTTTTTTTGTTATAAAATTCTTTTAACGACCTAAATTGGAAATACATCAAAAACTAGAGGACCAAATCCTTAAAAGTTACTATTTGTTTTTCAAAAGGAAAGGAATTAATTACGTATCTTCCGTATAAACCCTATAGAAACAGATTCTTTCATATCCCCGAAATCAAATCAAATCAAAATGTTAGCTTTCGATATCCAACTGGAAATCATCAAAAGGCTTCCTGTCAAATCATTGATTCAATTCAGATCCGTCTGCAAAGCATGGAAATCATTCATCGATTCCTCTCAGTTCATTACTGGTTACAGCGTCCCCCACACTTTGTCGCAACATCTGGTTATAAGCTACGAAATCGGAGATCGGCCAGAAACTGAGGTAAAATATGTTTCTATTGTCTATGATGATGATGATACTTTCCCTCAACAAAAGTTTGCCCTACCTGTTCCTCCTCTCGTTCAACTAACAACAACAATCGATAGCTCTCATGGCTTGTTGGGCTTGATCGGTTATGCTCCAGAGCCAAACGATTCCTATCCCACCTCTAAAACACAAATTGCTGTTCTTTGGAATCCCACAATTAGAAAATCGGTTGCTGTTGCTGTGCCTAATGTGGTACGTGGGCCGTTTGATTCTGTTGTTGGTTTTGGGGTTTGTCCTCACACCAAGGACCCCAAGCTTGTCAAGATTACGTATATTGATGATCCCAGGAAAATGGAAAGTATAAGTTGCATCCCCTGCCCAGTTATGGTTTTCACATTGAGCTCAGGGAAATGGACATGTTTATCTAGCAATCAGCAGCTGCCTCGTAAATCAATTCAATTTACATGGTTTCAGGCAGTTATAGGTCAGTTTATTTATTGGCTTGCATATGATGGTGAATCTGGTAATTTGATTATGTCATTTGATATGAGCTCTCAAGAGTTTAGAGAGATAGACCTCCCTGATAGTTTGGGTGACATGTTTGAATCAGATTTGTCCATTTCTAGGCTAAGGGAGTCTCTTGTTTTGCTCAAGTACAGTAGAAAAACAACCAATAAACAAGTTTGTGATGTATGGATGATGGAGCATGCTGATTCAAAAGCCTTTACAAAGCTATTCACCATTAATGCACCTAATGCATCAGTTTCGCGGACTCTGGGATTTAGGAAGAGTGGCGAACCTATAGTTGAAATGCATGACAATTATCGAGATTTTGTTACACCCTGTGCACTTGTAGTTTATGAACCGTGCTCGGAGCACATCAGGGATCTTGGGATTCGTGGAAACAGATTTTCATTCGTTGTGAGTTCCTATACGGAATCGTTGCTTCTGCTCAATCAAAAAAAGGGTATCCCTTTTGTGAATATTTAAATTTTGACATTAATCATGATGAACTTTTACAATTTTGTGAATATTTAAATTTTTTCTTATATAGGTCATGTTATTTTTGACATTAATCATGATGAACTTCTACAATTCTGTGAATATTAAAATTTTTTCTTATATAGGTCATGTTATTTTTGGTGCAACAAGGTGTAATGTTTTTGGTTTCAAGTGGTCTGAAAACAGGTGCCATGAAATTAGGAAATAATCTGAGCCAAGCCTCGGTAGCTACAGCTCTGTTGAGCTTTTCCTGGACTTCATTCCGTTTCCCTTTGTGACGTATCCAAGTAAAGGGTATCCCTTCATTGGAAAATAAAAAAACCCACAATCTACTCTAGAAGCACAAACTAAAGCTGCGAAAAGAAAGATAACATCCGGATTGTGAGCCCGTAGCTCACGGATAACAGGAACTGCCCTAGGGTTAGCCAACCTCGACAGTTCCAGCTTAGGTTTCCCATTTCTGCCTTCGTGCCGTTTTTTGGATCGGATTCCATCAAGTCCTCTGTCGTATTGTCTTTTGGGTAGTAATTTTTTCCATTCTCCCTCATCTTTTTGGATTCATCAACATCCATAACATTGGACTCCTTATGCAGGCCTTTCTCCGCAATTACATTCTAACCTGCCACATGGGAATCTCCCCTCCTTCGTTTCCTTTCCTCCGTTATTTCCAAACTTGTAAAATAGGAGATGATTGATTGTGTCCAGCTGGTATCTCACTGGTGATCATAGTTACCCCTAAATTCCTCTGTAAATCTAGAAAGTGATTAGGATCCGAAATTTTAGCCTTATTTCCATCCACGACCAAGCTTTCCTTGTTAACCGAGTACATAGATGATGCTATTGATGATTATATATCTTCCAACGATGCCGAATCTTGCTGCAAAAAGCTGGAGAATGCCCTATTGAATGGATTCCATTATGAACGACTCGTAATAAGGTTACATCCCCAACACCATCTGTCTTTAAATTGCTACACGACTCTCGCGTCTGCATATAAGGTCCGTGCAATGGATGAAAATCGTTTATATGCTTTAAAGATGAACCGATTAATTGCTGCATACTCCTTGCTACTTGCAGTTCTAACCCATCATCTCTTTCTTTCTGAATCTTCATTAATTAAGTCGGTTTCATATATATTGTTGGGTCGGGGCTGGTGAAGCTGTACTAAATCTTACTAGAAGCTTAGTATCTGATTCTGGTTCAAGTTGTAAATGCTCATGGTGTGGTTTGATTGATATGTTCAAACCTAATTTTGATCATGGTCATTGTTTGTTATATGGAGGGATATTGGCGAACATTAGTGGCGGTGGGCATGATTCGGATTTGAGTTGTTTTGTTCGACGACTTGTGTATGATGGAGATGGAAAACAAGGAGGGAGCTGAAGAGGGGTCGTAACTTGTTGTGGCTTTCGAAAACAGTGGGTAAAGCCCGGTGAATGGTTGCATATGTAAGGTTAGTTTTACTTGCAATACATAGATTAAAAGAGTTTGGTTGTTTTTATATACAAGTTAGTCACAAAAGTGAAAATGTGAATATATATGGCAAGTATTTGTTTGTATATTTCTTGCATTTTTCTGTCAGAATTGTAACACCATAACTGTATGTGGGAAACTAGCAGAATGTTAAAAAATATTCTGTATGATTCTAATCTCCTGAACTCGACTCGCTATTGAATTCATCATCTATTTAAGGTAAGGTTTGGTATGCAGACAGGCTTGGAAAGGACTAGACGAGAAATGGGATGGGCTGGACAAGTTGCCCGTAAATATTGTTTAATGATTTTATATGATGGTTACCGGTGGTGATGGCAGAGGAGGTAGTGATTGTGGCGGAGACGGAGACGGAGGTGGTCGGCGATGGTGGTGGTGATAGTGGTGGAGGTAGAGGCGGTGGTGACCAGTGATTGTCGAGGACGTGGAGATGGTGGATGGTGGCGGCCAACAGTGATGGATGTGTAGGTAGCTGATGGTGGTGGAGGTGGCAGAGATGGGCAGTGTCCATGGTGGTGGTTGTGGAGGACGTGGAGATGGTGAATAGTGGCAGAAGCAAAAAATGGTGAATATGGAGAATGGAGGTAGACCTGGTAGTGGTATAGCGGTAGTTGGTGGTGGTTGGAGGTGGTTGCCGCCGGTGGTGGTGGCAATGGACGGTTGAGGTCGTTGAACCAAATACCAATTTTGGGGTTATCATCAAACGAGGGTAATTTTGTAATTTTTTAGTTTTCCATTATTTTCCATCTTGTTTCACCTACTTTGGTGGAATAAAAAAAGTTTTTTATTCCTTCCGGTCCAACAACCGGTCCCTCCCCTAAACATGGAACAATGAGTTTTTGTTTTGTTCCATGTCTTGCCAAACATGGAATAAATTGTCTTGTCCAGTCTCATGTGCCAAATGCATCCTAATAGATGACACTTTTTTTGTTAAACAAAAATCACCATAAAAGTCTCTTATTTGTTAAGAGGCAATATGAGGTTAGTAACCGGTCCTTAAACATAACTAAGTGCAAAAATGACTAGTGGTTTTTCGAATCAGATATATCCTTAAGTCGTTTTTAAGATTAATCAAACATGATGTCCCCAAGATAATTGATTCTAGTATTTTTCTTTCAACTCCGTCAAGTAGGGTGGTTCAAAAAAAATTGGACCACTTAAACCAACCGAATCAAGTTAAATTGGATTGTATTTTTATTTTTGCAGTTTAACGGTCTTGTCCAATTTGAAAAATAGTCAAATGGCTTGGTCAGGTCCAATATGTGGTTTGAACGTTTCAAATAAACATATTAATTATATATATTTTTCATGTTGTAGGCTCAACTTTTCTTGGACACAAATAGAAACTTTTGCTCTTAAGTTCAAAAACAACATAAATTGATCGATTTCATGTTCCCTGAATTGATAATAATGGCTACTATTCACGCATGAAGAATGAGCTAATGAGTTGGGTAAACATCAGGTGCAATTTGGTCCAAAATCACTCAGAACATCTACTTAAGATTTAGTGACAAATAAATCATGGTGGACAAAAGAACAGCTTCTTGATTTTTTTTTTTTTTGAATGGCAAGTTAACACACGCACACATTCTCAGGTTATCCGGGCTCCCACTTAAGGGTGCCACCCGACTAATCCCCGTCGACCACAACCCATCCCAATTAAGGGTACCACTATGTGGCAGGCCCATGATCATGAATGTCACAGGATGCTCACCACGGGGTTCGAACCTGGGTAGTCAGGGATACCATCCAATGACCCCCCAGGATGTTACCTTACCACTGGGCTACAACATGACGGACACCAGCTTCTTGAAATTTAGTGACAAATAAACCATGATGGATCAAATAACGCCTTCTAGAAATTTAGTGACAAATAACGGCTTCTTGAAGTTTAAAGAACTGATGAGTTGGGAAATTTTGCGACAGTTACACCATGATGGACTAAATAACGACTTCTTGAAATTTAGTGACAAATAAACCATGATGAACCAAATAACGGCTAATTGAAATTTAAAGAACCGGTGAGTTGGGAAAACATCAGGTACAATGTCATCCAATATTAGTAGTTCAAAATCACTCTGACTTTGCAAAACAAAAGACAATAATTTATCTTGATCCAATAATATTTAATTTCATCTTTGTTTCTACATTTGACGCCTAATGTAAGGTATATATTGGATATGACATACAAAATAACAACTAACAAGCACCTTTGATTGCGGTCAAAAAGTGACATATTAAAGAAAAGTTACGAAGAAAAAAGTTGAGTCTATCATGCTCGTTAAAAAATTATGTGGTGAAACATCAAAAATTATGTCGGTCACCTATGAATACTCAACTCATATGAGAGTAAAAAGTCAATAGCAAACATACCAAAAGTAAGCTTGTGTATTTGAATGATGTCCTAAAAAGAGCAAGTAGCAAACGACAATAATGTATTTGGATTTGAATGAATTTATATTCTGAATTCAAACAAATGGGAGAAAAAACCTAAAACTGGAGAGAAGACTCGTCAGTCCAATAAAATCTTATATGAATTCACAAAATTTCATCTCTTCAGATTCAACCCAGAAACCTAAATTCAAACAAAACCAAAACTTAAATGGAATGGAAGAGACCGGAAAATTTGAGAGAAAACCTACCTAAAAGTCTTCAACGGAGAGAAAATTAGAGATGTATGAGAGGATTGATTGGCTCTATGACCAAGCAGGTCTATAATCGCCATCTTGGACTACGAATCGTCACCTCGAGAAAGAGGAGGAGAAGACCGATAGATTGGAACCGGCGTGAGTTAAAGCTCTTTGGGACTATAAACCATCACGTTTATACAAGGAGTTTGGCATTAATAAGTTGTACATCATGCCTTTAGTGTTGTAATTAAGATATTTTAAGACGTCGTGTATAAAAAAGGTTGTACCTTATGCATTTGGGTTGTTTTTAAGACTTTGTGCATAAAAAAAGTAGTACTTTATGCAGTTTAGGTTGTTTTTAAGACTTAATCTGTTTTATAAGGTAGTATATAGATGTTCATAATGTGATTTTAGTGTGTTCATATTTGAAACCTTATTGTTCTATATGTCCACTTTGTGCACATAACCCGATAGTTAGAGTGATAGTTTCTCACGGGAGAGATGGGACAGGTGAGAACAAAAAAGGTTGAGGACCGTTAAAAATACAAAAAAAAAATTAATTTTTGAATGGAAATTATGATGAAACAATAAAAAGACTAAAATATCTCTTAGCTTAATTGACTATTTTAAGAGAGTCAATAATAAAGATACAAGTCGGTATAAAATGACAACTATAGAAACACAATCCGTTAAAATTTTAGAAAGAGGATAAGAACCATAAAAGCATATAGCCACAAGTATTAAAAATGTAATTTACCCTAAAAGCTATTGAAATCAGAATGTAGACATACGATCTAATACCATGAAATCAGAATGTTTTACCATAATCCTTCCAATCACAATAGCAATTAGGAAACCATAAATAGGAGATGGGCTAGACTACAAAATGGGCCAAGCTATACAATAAACAATATACACACTAAGAAATATATACATTAATAGCTATTTGTTTTTCAAACGGTTTTCATAAGGAAGATGAGTTACAAATCTTCCGTTTTACATAACGATCTTCCCTTATAAACCCTAGAAACAAATTCATATCCACATAATCAAAATGTCAACCCAAAACCCTTTCAATATCCCAATACAAATCATCGAAAGACTTGTTGTCAAATCATTGATTTAATTAATATTAGTGTGCAAAGCATGGGAGTCATTCATCAATTGCTCTGAGTTTGTTGTCGGTTACAGAGTCCTCCCCACTCGGTCACACCATCTACTTATAAGGTATGAAGTCGAAGATGGACAAGAACATGAGGTAAAATCTAAGATAGTGTCGTTTGCTTTAATGGGCTATTTTAAAAGAGTTAGTGATAGGGACCCAAGTCGTTGTAAGAATATAACCACAGGGATACGATTCATTGAATTTTTTAAATGTTTAAGGAACGTAAGTACAGGGACGAAACATGCAATTTACTCGGTTTTCTTGAGGAGGAGGAAATACCAATCTTCCGGTTCACGACTTCCTTTATAAACCCTAAAAACAAATTCAATTCATATTCCCAAGATCAAAATGTCACCCGATTTGTGTTCGAACTTCGCTACTTTGTGTTTGAACTAGGAATTTTAAGTACTTTATGAATTTATGTTTTGATTTTTGGATAATATCAATGAATTTATGAATATATGGCTTAAAAAATAAACAACAATTTATAAAACAACTTATAGTTCATATTCAGGGGTAAATCGGTTATTTATATTATTCAGACTGTTTATTCAGATAACAAAGTAAAGAACAATATCAATTTATCCAGACAGACAAATTTATCCATGCACGACTTAATAAAAAATTTAGTAAACAACCCCTTAATGCATTAAAAATGTTTTTTAAGAGCTTTTCCTACATGTTTTATAATATAGTATAGACAAATGTTAATTAATATGTTAAATATTAACCTTTAAATAAATAAAAAAAATCTTATATAGAACAATATTTTAAAAAAATGTGAAATCCCCATACCAACCTGAAATTAGTTACTTTGATTACGCCGCATCAGCACCAACACCCTACATAGAAGCCTCGTATCATATTTGAATAAATGCAAAAACCAATCACAAATCCTCGGTTACAAACCATATAATTTTTTATTATAAAGTTAAACAATAAAAACATATTATATTAATTTAATTAATAAATATTGAGATATTATTCAAAATCTTATTAAATAAAAATGCACCAAGAATATCTATACTCCCTTATAAACCAAATTTCACAAAAGTAATAAAAACAACCTTTCAAACATAGAGTACAACACTTTTAAGCATTAAAGTCTTAAACACAACTTAGACGGCACAATTGTACAACCTTTGAAAGCATAAAGCCTTAAAATGTCTTAATTACAACTAAAATAGCACTATATACAACTTATTAATACAAAGTCTTGTACTACACCACACTTTCCCAGGACCCAATGTGTCATTCCATGCTCCCAATGAGCCTTTTCAAATTTCAAACATCACTACCTCAAATTTCAAATTTCAGCCGCTTAAAAAGACAATCTTCCCCCAAAATGTCCATTTACACTAATCCATCTTTTCTTGATTCTACAATTTTTTCTTCAAAGATTTCGCTTTCTTTTTTTTATTAACAGGTACGATTTGAGTTTCTTTGTTTATGTAAGATTTGAGTATTAGTTGTTTTCTTCTCGATTTGTTGCTTTCGTCGATTTCTTTTTGCTACTGTTGTCATTCTTCTCAGTTTGCTGTTATTGTCGATTTTTTGGTACCGATTTGCTACTATTGGAATTTGATTGTCAGAGTGTTTATTGTGGGGGATCTTATAGATGCAAACAGAGGGAACATAAGGAGCTATTGGGAGTTTTTAACAGGATCGATCAAGTGGTTGTTGGAGTTTCTTACAGTTGGAAAACAAAGGACGAAAACAACAGCAAAAGCAATGTGTAACACCCCGACTTTCGAAAGGTATCATTTCAGGTTGATACAGAAACTGTTATATCAAGGAAAAATAAGATATTTAATCTTGAACTTGAATCCTAGATTTTATAGTCTAGATGGATGAAAGATTCAATTACGAGTCCAACGGTTCTTTCCGGAGCGAAAACGGAGCTATAACGAAGAAGTTATGGACAAAACAGTATCGAGGAGAAAACCAGGGGAAGCGGACCCAAGGTCGCGAGACAAGTCGCGAAACTCTCTGGATGAGCTTAAAACCGATTTTCAGCACCCAAACTTCATTTCTTCATATCTCCTTCATCCTAACTCCGATTTGGGTGATTCAAAGTACTACGGTTTCGTTTTTGAGAGCTCTTCAAGGATCTAGCAAGAGATTGGAGGTCTATTGGAGTATACAAGAGTATTTTGTGGTGGTAAGCTCCTCATCTCTCCCATTTCATCTTCTTCACCAAGTTTTCTAGGGTTTCATCCACCCTTTGTGCTTCCTTTCATAGATTGGAGATTTGTGGTTATTTTGGTGAACTAGAAGTGTTTTAGTTGGTGGATTCAAGCTTGGGTTAAGGTAATCTTCTATTCTCTTCGGTTATGGAAGTTAGGGTTTTGGTATTAGTTGAGGTATTGATGTTTATGGTTTGGGAAACGATTCTTTGTGGTTGATTATGTTTATTTGCGGTTGAATATGTATGGATTTAGGTTTTGGAAGTTTTGTCTTGAGAATCCAAGTGTTCTTCAAAGGAGCTCTAGTTGGGGGGAAAATCTAGATTTAGCCTAAATCTAGCAAGGTGAGTTCAAGTTGATTTGTGAAAACGGTGTACATGCCAAAATGGTTATTTTAAAGTGTTTTATACGAAATGGTTAACTGCTGATAAGTTTGGAATATTTTGAAGTAAATTATGTTTTACTTGGTTATTTGTCAAAGGGTGAGTATTTTGATAAGTTTTCATATTTGGTGAACTTGGGTTGTGTTAACCTCATAAAATGCTCATATTTGGTTTTTGAATGTTCTAACGAGTAAATAGCATGGTTTTCACATTCATGGCGATTTTGTACAAATGAACTCTATTTCATGTTATACGTATTTCGGGTACATTTGCATTCATAAAGCCTTTGGAAAACCTTTGGTCCCATTATGTGTTGAGTTTTGGGTTAATCTCGTCTTTGAGGTATGTGTCTTCGTAAACGTTGTTTCCAGACATTTTATTACTCGGGGAACCGATAATTATTTGATCAAATGGATTTTGAGCATTTTAGCTCGGTGTTGGCTTAAAAGAGTCTTGTGGACAATTGTCCGGATTTAATAGCTCGATGTAGAGTCCCATTTCATGGCTTACATCTAAATGCATTTTTATCGTATATTTATAATTATAGGCTCGAGTGCTGTTGTCATTCAGGTACAGTCGTGTAATCTTAGACTGTGTTGCATTGGATCCATAGGCACACGAGTCAGTATTATTTGATGGTCATTTAGGTGGTACGGGGTTGGACTCCGGGACACATGTTTTATGACCTTGTCCGTTCAAGGAGTACACTAGGAGGACTGAGTCCGGGTGGTGCTATCATGGCGTGGAGTAGCCATTGGATGGACGTTTTGGACCTCCGCGCAGGTGGGGCAATGCCTTGGTTGTATCCCCCTTGGGCCGGGCCTTGGAGCGGTATTCTCGTTGTTATATCACTAAGGTCAGTTGACTCTTTGGTGTAGCTTGAAGGGAGTCGTAGGGACACTTAGGCTTGTGTGTTGTGAAGTGTCATACGATTAACGTTGTATGAGTGGCATACTTTTGTGTTCCTCCACTCTCAATGGATACGGGAAGCCCCCGTCGTATTTTGGATATTTAATTGTCCATGTTTTAATATTGGGATTTCATTCTACTTTATGGTCGCGTGAGTATTAAATTGGGTTACATGTTTTCAATGACGTACCATATTATTTAAGAATCGTTTTCCTTTACTTAAGGGTCGAGTATTATGTTTCCCCCGTGTTTTGGGTATTTTGGGTTATAAGGTATTATTTACATTTCCATGAATTGGAATGTCGAACTATGATCCCATCTTGGGTGAGTTCCGGGTTGCATCATTTTATATGAAACGTATGTTTGGGAGCATTGTCTTTAAATGTGCATATTTTGGGAAAATGTGTCGTTTCCATGTTAAAGTATATTATTTCGAAGGATCTCGCTTTAAACTGGTTTCCTTGCTTTTAAAGATTTATTCATACATGCTAAAACTCTTGAGCTCACTAGGCGTTAAGCCTAACCCTTTTTATTTGTCGGCATGTGCATCAGGTCTTAGTTTGGAGATAGTGGCTATGCATGGGCATTAAGTCCTCCGCATGATTGAAGATAATATTTGTTATTGGGTTTAGTAACACCCGTCCTTGATATGCGTTCATTTTATTACTTAAATGCTCTATTTTTAAACGCATATCTCAACTTTTTGCAAGCGAATATTTAATTAATCAAAACCCTTTGAGCAAAACTCATATCTTTATTACTTGGGCATTGAATCATTGATTTTATATTGTTTTTGTCGCTTGCAGATTGGCTTCTAGACGTTTTTGTTGGGAGATATCGTGTGCCGAAAAACAGAGGGACAACAGCTTGCTGTAGCTTGATGCCATCTCGGGATTTTTGGAATATTCCTAGAATATTCCTCCAACTTTGCATTAGCTGGTGGAAATCTTGGAGATATTTGTTAGAAAATCTTTTCTTTTATCCTTTGGACAATGTCTTGATCCACCCTTTTGTTGGCTATAAAAAGCCTAGCTCATATGTTGTAAAGACACACCAATTTCTCCCATCACTCCTCAAAATACTCTCTAAATGTTCTCTTATTCTCCAATCATTGGGAGAAAATTTGGAAGACTAGTCTATTTTTAATTAAAGCATTTAACTTTCAGTATTTCTTATCTGCTTTATTACGTCTCTTTTAATTATTGCACTTTAATATTACGTTTCTTTTAATTATTGCACTTTAATTTTACGTCTTTATTTTATTGCATTTTAATTTTACGTCTTTATTTTATCGCATTTTAATTGTTCGCCTTATTATGTCATCGTTATTTATAATTTTTGTTACCTTTAATCTACCATCGTTCTTTTCATTTAATCTTCGTAATCTACAATAGTTTTTATTTTTAGTCGTATTCTCTTCTTTTTAAAAATGCAAGGACCCCAAGCGATGATAGACTAACAACCTTAGCTTGGGTGTGGGGTAAAGTTAAGATTAAAACCAATTTTTGATGGTGGAAATTAGTAGTTAATAATTATTTCCAATCATTCATTCAAGGTTATTTTTATAAAATTCATTTTCTAACAAATTGATCGTTGTTGAAAATGATTAAAGTGTGACGGACTTAGAGATAAGCCGTCGTGACATCGCAACTTGAATGATATGGAGATATACTCGAGAGAGTTATTTAGATACGAGGAGACTCGTTTTCATTCCATATAGCTTATACAAGGAATAGATTGTGCCATTGCCTAGACTTTTTTCTATTTTGGAAACATTAGAATCAAGCCTATGGATGCGAGCCTTTCTCAATCTCGAAAGAGTGCCTTAGAAAAGCTAATGGTTGGATATTTATTAATTACGACGTTTCACTTGATTTAATTGTCAAAAATCTTAACAGATCCCTACACCCTTGCTCCTTTTTAAAGTAATTAATTTCTGTCAAATTAGTTGTTAAAAATCACCCAACAATATTTCTTCAAATTCGTCATCTGAAATCATTTCTTTTATTAAACTTTTATTAAGCTTTTACACATTTCCCTGTGGATCGATACTCGGTATTTTACCGTTTTATTACTTGTAAAAGACGACAACGGATTGATAAGTGTATACTTGCACTATTCACCGTTAGATAACAGTCAAAGAGATTAAGTTCATATAAATCTCGTAACAGTCCTGTTCATAGAATGTATGTATAAGGTGAATGAGAATATTGAGGTTGATTCTCAATTTATGTTTGTAGTTCAAGGTATTAGTTGATGTATTTAGAAATTTTAATTAAGTTGCTATTTTCAGATTTGAGGGTGTTACACAATGATCTTGGGGCCCCATTGGGGGTGCTTACAGCAGTAAAAATGTCGACAAGGTAGGTTGTTGCTGATTTAAAGTTTCTTCTTTGATTTGGGTTCTATTGATTCTGGTTCGATTTATCTCCTTTTAGCTTTGCATTCTAATTCGGACAGAAAATGTTTGTGACTGTTACAAAGAAACAAAATTTTAAATACCAAATCTGGATTTAAAGATTTCTTGAAAATAAAACAAACCCAAAAAAAAATATTAGAGAAAAAACAAGAACGTTAAAATGTTAAAATGCATAAATTATGGTTAAAACTTAAAACGTAAAAAACACTATTTGGAAGGATTTTCTTAGGGGTGTTCATCTAAACCGCCAAACCGCACAAACCGCACAAACCACCCACACCGCACTACAAAGCACGGTTTAGAACGTCCGCGGTGCGGTTTGCGGTTTGCATTTTTTACCAAACCGCACTATGCGGTGCGGTTTGCGGTTTTGAGTTATCAAATCGCGCTTCAAACCGCACCGCACCGCACATTATATATATGTATATATTTTTAATTTTATATACTAAACACACATATATGTATATATAGAATAATTGCAATATTTATATAATATGTATTTTAGAATCGGACGTATTGAATATTTTTATTTTTAGGGACTACGATCACGTTATCGTTGATTTTAAAATGAAGTTTTGATCTTATAATTATTGAATTGTAGGTGTAAAATGCGTAAGGTACAAACCGCATAAACCGCACCGCATTTTGCGGTGCGGTTTGGTACGGTTTGAGGTATATGCGGTGCGGTTTGCGGTTTGGAAAAATGCTCAAACCGCATATGCGGTGCAGTTTGCGGTTTTACCCCAAACCACACCAAACCGCACTGCGAACACCCCTAGATTTTCTTACCCTTCAACAAATGTACTTTTGACCAATACATTTTAGTTTTGCTATTGTCTTGACAATGTTCTTCTGGGGATGTCATTATTCAACTCAACTGATGCTGTTGTGATGAATTCTCAAATGTTGTTGTATAAAGATGGGGTTGGATTCAAAGTAACTTTCTTGATATATTTGATGGCAATATCATATATAAGATTGAAGGAATTTTGGCACAAGCCCTGGTGCATACAAATATTAATTTCATATACAAGATTGAAGAAATTTTGGCCCAAGGCCTGAATGCATACAAATATTAATTTAATGTACTTGGATCAAAACCACGTAAAAGATTCACACAATTTACTTATGTCGATATATTCAATTTTTTGTTTGATCTCTAATTTGAGTTGTTATTACTTTTTATATTTGATATTCTCCTTTGTTATCAACTTTTATCTTTAATATGATTCTTTAATTTCCAATCTATCAAACAAACAAAATGTTTATATTTCATCGAGGCAAATGGGGTTTTCAAACTGATAGTGGGAAATTTGATTGGTCAAAAAGATATTGTTAAGGTATACATTTTTAAGAGCATGTAATTATTATAATTGTAAAGGTAGACAAAGATTTTTTTTCCCATTTCACAATTAAAAATCGAATGTAAAAAAAGACATTTATTTTTAAAAATTGGACACAAAATACCTTTTGACTAATTCTAAAACATATGAAATGATACAAACATTTTATCATGATTTTTAAAACTGGTGTACAATAATTGAATCATATATAAGGAATATATTTTACATATTAAAAGTTTATTGGTAAAAATAATTAAACATCCCTCTACAATTTTTGCTTAGTATGGCTTTATCAAGTATTAATCCCTGGTTATATAAGATGCATTTTTGGAGTAAAATCTTAATGCATTGGTCTTTTTTTGTGGGACCAACAACATCAAATTACATAGTTTGTCTTAAATTGTGTCTTTTTAATGAATTATAATTATTATTATTGTATATTAGCTATATATTTGTGCTACAAAAACATGAGATATAAAATTTTATTGTAAATCGAAAATAGCTATATATTTCTACCTTCGACTTATATATGTGATCCTTTGTTTTTTTCTGAATCTCTTTATGAATCCACATCTTTTTTCTGGAGTGATTTATAGTTAAAATTGCCTGATTGCCTATTATTATTGCTACAAACAACTTAATCTTAATGTTCTACAAAATTTAAGGTATTAGAAAGTGGTTAATTAGTAGACTTTGTTTACCTATGACAATCAATAAAGCTCAAGGGCAAACAATTCATGTGGTAGATGTTTATCTACCAGAACCGGTATTCTTGCATGGGCAACTTTATGTGGCATTGTCGAGAGGTATATCACGTGACACTACAAATGTATTAATGAAGCCTACCAAGAAGTTCAAATCGGACGAAGTTTACACATCAAATGTAGTTTACCGAGAAGAAATGAGTGATGATTGTATATATGATTAAAGCATTATTGTAATTTCTATTTTGTTTAAACATAACTTTTAGACTTTTTGGATAAGAAATTGCATTAAGTTTTCATTTTCTAATTTACGATACATCCCGTCGCATCGTGTAAAACTCTTAATACAACATGCGGACCACCAAATATTTTGCAAAATTTGATGTTTAATACTTAAATGTATCTTGATAGAACTTTAACATCGCCGCATTGCGCGGGTATTCAACTAGTCATCTAAGATATAAGAGTAAATTACGATTTTTTTTCTTTATGGTTTGGTTTATAACTATTTCTGTCTTTGATCTTTAAAATTTATTTTTACAGTCATTGTGGTTTCCATTCCGTTTCACTTGTCATCCCTAACACTAACTTCTTTAAAAAAATCCGTTAAACTAAGGATAATTTAAGTTCCTTTTTTATTATCTTAAAGCATTTACAAAAAGTAAAAAACAAAACTTAACCCCCTACCCACCCCAGTCCCACCCCACCCCACCCCACCCATGTTCCTAAATCCTAATCTTTTTATCTTCTGCCTTTAGTCGTCAACCTGCAACGTTTTTCTTCTCCCTCCTTTTTTTTTCCAGTAACCCTTTCTAAAAATCCTCTTTTTCCCCATTTTCCAAATCAAACTCAAAGCAAAACCGAATCGAAACTGAACTCATTAATAGAGGAAGACAAAGACGTAAATTCAAATTTTCTTGACGTTGTATTGAAAAGGTGGGAGGATAGCTACAATAAAGTTCAGGCGTTGAAGCAGAACCAATCGAAGTAGTGGGTTCGACGGAATATGTGGTGGTGTGTGTGGTTTTCATCGGAGGATGTGTGGTGCTTAGGGGAATCGTTGGTGGTACTCAACAAGAAGAAGTTGTAAAAGGCCATTGGAGGGAATGGAGAATGGTGAATGTTGTCTACGGGTTTTATATGTATAATATAAATTATTATATATAATATTTAATAAGATATTATATAATATAAATAATCTAATAATTACTTTTTGTAATAAGTTTTTTTAAAAAAGTATATAAAATGACCAAATTGTCCATGACTTAATGAACTTATTTAACAGAGTTAGTTTGAGGGACAAAAAACGAAACGAAATAGAAACCATAGAGATGATAAAAGTAACTTTTAAAAACCAGAGACTAAAATAATTATAAACACCAAACCGAAGGGACTAAAATTGTAGTTTACTCAAGATATAATACAACGAGTTAAAAAAAGAATTAATTAATATTTACATTATTTTTTACATTAAAATAAAGTAAAAAATAAAAAAATATAATTGGTTGGAATTTGGAAATGATACGAGTTACAAAAAGAAATTAGTTTGGAAAGTATATTCATCCGAATTCTGCCATGAACATCGATCGATCCATATTATAAACCCTAGCTAGAAACAAATTATAATTCATCTCCCCAAAATCAAAATGTTACCTTTCGATATCCAAGTGCAAATCATCGAAAAGCTTCCTATCAAATCATTGATTCGATTCAGATCCTTGTGCAAACCATGGAAGTCATTCATCGATAGCTCTCAGTTCATTGCTGGTTACAGAACTCAGTCGCAACATCTGATGATAAGGTATGAAGTCGGACATGGGGAAGAAAATGAGGTAACATATGTTTCTTATGTGGATGATGATACTTTCCCCCAACAAAACTTTGCCCTAACTGTTCCTCCTCTCCTTCAACTAACAACAACAATAGTCGGTAGCTCTCATGGCTTGTTGTGTTTGACGACTGGTTATTTTGGAGATAATACACAAATGGCTGTTCTTTGGAATCCTGCAATTAGAAAATCGATTGCTGTTGCTTTACCTAATGCGGTACGTCGGCCGTTTAATTCTGTTCTTGGTTTTGGAGTTTGTCCTGACACCAAAGACCCTAAGCTTGTGAAGATTACATATATTGCTGATTACAGCATCCCCTACCAAGTTATGGTTTTCACATTGAGCTCAGGGGAATGGACATGTTTAAGTAGCAATCAGCAGCTGCCTCGTAAATCAATTGCATTTACATGGTATCAGGCAGTTATAGGTCAATTCATTTATTGGTTTGCATATGATCGGATTAATGTGAATGGTGGATCTCGTAATCTGATTATGTCATTTGATATGACCACTCAAGAGTTTAGAGAGGTAGACCTACCAGACTATTTGGCTGAAATGCCGGACTCTCTAGATTTGTCTATCTTTAGGCTAAGGGAGTCTCTTGCTGTGGTTGAGTATGGATGGAACGGATTTTGTACTGTATGGATGATGGAGCATGGTGATTCAAAAGCCTTTACAAAGCTATTCACCTTTAGGTAGCGTTTGGTACGCATGGAGCATGGTGATTCAAAAGCCTTTACAAAGCTATTCACCTTTAGGTAGCGTTTGGTACGCAGACAAGATTGGACGGGACTGGACAGGACTGGACAGGACAAGAGGCTAGGACAGGACTGAACAGGACAAAACTGGACAAGACAAATGGTTGTCTTGTGTTTGGTACGACTAGGACTGAATAGGACAGGACAGAACAAGTTTTCCTAAAAGTTGTTTGATAATTTTATATGTCATATAATAGTTATAAATAACACAAATAAAGTATATCTTTAAATAATTTAATTAAAAAACATTATTAATTTTTTTACACAATTTTCATACATATAAATACATACAAAAACAATAGTAGGAAATTTGAATGAAGAATTTGAAATAATTGATGGTAGTTCGAAAAAATCCGATTCATATAAAAAAACATAATAGTTGATTCAATTTGGAAGATCTTAATGAATTGGTGGATGCATAGTTGCAGCGACGAGTAAAGATAAAAGACGATGGGTGGCCGGTGAAAGATGATAGTTGTGAAGAAGGTGAAAGATAGTAATAGAGGTAGTGGTGGTGGCGGTGCACAGTGGTAATAGAGGTTATTGTAGTGGAGGAAGAGACAGAGGTTACCAACGATGGTTGGCGGTGAGCGTCGGTGACGGCGACGACAATGGGTGGTGGTGATTGGTGGAGGTGGCGATGGGCGGTGGTTGTAGAGGTGGTGGAGGAAGTTGTTGTAGTAGTGAAGGAAGAGGTGGAAGTGGTCGACGATGGTTGGTGGTAGCTACCGGTGGTCGTCGATGGTGGTGGCGACAATAGGTGGTGGTGATCGGTGTTAGTGGAGGTGGTCGATGATGGTAGTGGTGGTGACGATGACCGATGGTTGTGGAGGTGGTGGAGGAGGTTGTTATGGTGGAGAAATAGGTAGAGGTAGCCGCCGATGGTGGTAGTAGCGACGATGGGTAGTGGTGACCCTTAAGACTAATACCATATTAGGATTATATATCAAATGGCGGTAAATCAGTGATTTTTAGTTTCTGTCTCATTTCTGTCCCATGTTGTTCCATCTATTTTGGTGGAACAAGAAAATGCCCCTTTTTGTCCCATCTTGTCCCACCCTGTCTAGTCTTTGTCCCTGTCCCATGTCGCGCCAAACATGGGACAGTTAACTTTTGTCCTGTCCCATGTCATGCCAAACATGGGACAGTGAATTTTTGTCCCGTCCTGTCCCACCCAGTCTGCAAACCAAACGCACCCTTAGTGAACCAAATGCATCGACGCTGGTATTTAGGAAGAGTGACGAACCTATAGTTGAAATATTGCAAGGTGATAATAAAGATTTCTATAAACTCTGTGCAATTGTTGTTGTTGAACCTTGCTCGGAGCACATCAAGGATCTTGGAATTCGCGGAAACAGATATTCATCCTTAGCGACTTCCTACATGGAATCGCTGCTTCTGCTCGATTATGATGAGGGCCACATTGTAAGGTGTGGAGCTATGAAGAGGTGATTTTTAGAACAGGCTAGCTAGCAAGGTACAGTGATCGAAGTGAAATTATGGTGCATATTCGTTTAAGTTGATAGAAAGTTTAATGCATCATATATATATATATAGATCGATGCTAGCTTGTGTTAGCTGTGAGATCAATGTTTCTGACACTAATGATTATGAATCTCACGTTTTTGTGAATGTTAAAAAAATTCCCTTTATAAGTCATTTTTTTTGGGTGCAGGCTTGTAGTTATACTGATGTTTTTTTGTTCAAAGCTGTTGCGACACTTGCAAAGTGACAGCTTTGAGCATTTGGGTTCTCATACTCGATTAAAAAACTTGGTGTATTTCGATTGTATGTTTTGCACATTATAGCTGTTTTCACTTCATACATTCCTAATAGTTGTGGTATTTAATGATGAAATACCTTTTAGGTATTGATATACAACAAAGAGTATGAATAGACAATAATCGCTTGCTATCTTCTTCTCCATCATCTTGCCTCGATCTTTTATAAATGTTTACGATATATAACATGAATGAAAGATAATACGCAGTTAAAATGCTTAACTTTGACCATCATGCAACGTGGCCTTTTCTTTTTTTGGATAACCGTGGATACGTATCCGGACCAGCTATTTTGGTACAATTTTGCAGCTACTTGTGACCTGATAATTATTTTGATACAATCTATAATAGCATTGTACTGTATAAGTTAGCAAAGTGCTGATGATTCTCATTTTTTAATGGCCTTCTCTTATTGATCAAGTTATATCTAGTTTACTGTATGTATATATACTTATGTATATTCAATTTTGGAAGCAATTCATACACTTGTACTCTAAAGTTGAAGCAATCCTGCGTTTTAGACGAGATAACCAAAGGAATCAAGGGAATGTGAACCGGAGGAAATCTGCATAGATTGCTTGTATTAATCTACCTTGGCTTAATTATCAAGCTTCTTATTTAAACAAACTCCAACAGCTATTTAATCCAAGTAAAAACATAATCTATCTTAAAGTTTTATCTAAGAACAAAAATGGAGATGAGGAAAATAACATTCTTTTGTAGTCTTCTGACAGGTGGTTCCATTTTAAAGTTTAGAAGAAGATTGTTGAGTCTGCTTGGATGGTTTCATGTAGGTATTGTTGCTCTGAATTGCATAGGGGTTGTATGCACACAAAGTTTGGTAAGGTTTGTTTGTTTACACTGTTGAATTACTTCTTGTGTGATTTCTTCGGTCTATATAATATGCAAGCCATTAATTGTATTGTATGGTTCCGTTAATTTTCACTAACAACACTTGTTTGAACTTGGGGATTCAAAGTAGGTTCCTAAGTTGGTATATTTTGAGCATTTAGACTTGCAATTTAAAGTTCTTTTGAGCTCTTAATGATGGATTAGTCTAGCGAATCTCCTTACGCTAGTCTATGCATAAAAAGGGTTGAAACCAGCACTCGCCAAGCCCGCACACACCACCCTGCCCCGCCCCAAGGGCATGATACAAATCAGGTACACAACATCCCCCTAGGTGGTTGTCTTAAGAGACTAGTGCCTCAACGGGTAAAGGAATTGTAACTCCCACAATGTGGTTGTCATGCTCGAACCCTTGCTTGTTTGTGCAAGTATACCACCTAGAACTAACTATGTTACGCCATAGGGACATTATATGCTAGTTGCCATGGCAATTGAGTCCTTCTATGTCTTGTTTTTTTTCAAGTATTTACCTTTATGCTTGTATATCAAAAGTGTTGCTCTAAAGAATTTGTCGTGTTTGAAACTTTTATCGGAATGTCCACACACTATATAACTGTTGGTTGGCAAAGATGATTTGGTCTTGTACATGGGATCGATAATATTTTAGGATAACCTTTTAGTTTGAATTTCTCACTTGATTACTTAGGGGCCTTTTTACTAAATATTTACCCGGGTAAGCGCTTACCGTATCACTTACCTTACGGTCCTTACCTATTGAGCATGGAATCTACCTACAATCTTATCCGGAAAGAGCCATAACAAGGACCTAGAGTTTTACCCGGTAAGTGAGAGAAATGACTCTTACCCAGTAAGCGCGGGTCTAAGATGTTTACCAACAATCAATTTTGATGGTCTATAATGTTATACGATAAGGTAAGTGAGGGTAATGTCCTTGCCGGTAAGCATTTTGGCATGCGATAGCTTTTTGATGGACTACTATCTTACCCGATAAAGTAAGTTAGAGTGTCGATTTTTACCGGGTAAGCTTTTGCGTAAACGGCCCCTTAGTTTAGTACGAAGGAAATCAACTACATTCATGCCGGAAATCTACTACATTCATGCACCATTATGTCTCTGTTTTTTTTCTATTTTTGGAAGTGTTTCATTCTGGATTATTTGATTGCTCCAGCCTATGTTATTTTTCCTTCTTTTTTTCTTTTAATGTTGCCCCATTATAGGGCCTGTTACAGATAAGTTTGGTGTGTATATATATATATATATATATATATATATATATATATATATATATATAGAGAGAGAGAGAGAGAGAGAGAGGATCATTTGTTAACCACACAATTCTTGTTAACTTTATGAACCTTGCTCAACCAATAAAAATGTAAGATTTTTTGTTGTTTAATTTGTTTATTTATTTAATGCAAAAGGGTAGAAACGTCATTTAGTAATTAATTAATATTTCATTTATCTTTGTGGGAGTTACACAAATAAATCATCCATAATTATAGTGGAGGTTACAATTTCATAATTTTTTCCATTTTCAACATAATTTTGAAATCATATGAATATTATCAAAGTCATCCAACAACGTGATCCAATCCTTGCTAATTCTTTGATTTCAAAATATTTTCTATAATCAATTGCTAAAATCGTATGAACATCACATGAAGTCTAATAGCTAGTTGTTTCAATTCAAATCTTTTGTCCACCGATTAAAGATGATGATTTCTGCAAATCCAAGTATGATTATCCCTTTAAACCACTCAGACGAAACTATGTGAATATAAAAATCATAAAGCACCGTGTTTTTGTCAAAAGTTCAACTTTTAAAAGAAATAATGTTCATGTTTGTTCATTACTTCACCGTTGGGCATATGAACAAAAACTTGTTAACGAGTCACATTAACAGTAAGGTGGTGGTTCATTCATGTTCATATTTCATCATATGAATATGATATTTGAAATTAATATTGTTCATATTTCTTCATATGAATATTAAATTTAAAAGTAATATTGTTCATATTTCTTCATATGAATATGATATTTAAAAGTAATAATGTTCATATTTTTTCATATGAACACGCATGAACCGGGGGTTACAATTCTTTTGAAAGGAACATTAATTAAGAGAGAATAAAGACATAATGTTTCATTTATTTTTTTCCCCAAAATACCCTTATTACTATAGTTCACTCCTAATTTTGCATTAATTGTACATTTATTAAGACTTTTAAAAGATATTCAATCTCAACCATTGATTTCCATGATCAAGGGCTTATAATGGTTCATAAAGTTAACACAAAATATGCGGTTAACAAATGAACCTGACCCTATAGCAAGGATCATTTGTTAACCACACAATTCTTGTTAACTTTATGAACCTTGCTCAACCAATAAAAATGCAAGATTTTTTGTTGTTTAATTTGTTTATTTATTTAATGCAAAAGGGTAGAAATGTCATTTAGTAATTAATTAATATTTCATTTATCTTCGTGGGGGTTACACAAATAAATCATCCAAATTATAGTGGAGGTTACAATTTCATATTTTTTTTTTTCATTTTCAACATAATTTTGAAATCATATGAATATTATCAAAGTCATCCAACAACGTGATCCAATCCTTGCTAATTCTTTGATTTCAAAATATTTTCTATAATTAATTGCTAAAATCGTATGAACATCACATGAAGTCTAGTAGCTAGTTGTTTCAATTCAAATCTTTTGTCCACCGATTAAAGATGATGATTTCTGCAAATCCAAGTATGATTGTCCCTTTAAACCACTCAGACGAAACTATGTGAATATAAAATCATAAAACACCGTGTTTTTGTCAAAATTTTCAACTTTTAAAAGAAATAACGTTCATGTTTGTTCATTACTTCACCATTGGGCATATGAACAAAAACTTGTTAACGAGTCACATGAACAGTAAGATGGTGGTTCATTCATGTTCATATTTTATCATATGAATATGATATTTGAAATTAATATTGTTCATATTTCTTCATATGAATATGATATTTGAAAGTAATATTGTTCATATTTCTTCATATGAATATTAAATTTAAAAGTAATATTGTCCATATTTATTCATATGAATATGATATTTAAAAGTAATAATGTTCATATTTCTTCATATGAACACGCATGAACCGGGGGTTACAATTCTTTTGAAAGGAACATTAATTAAGAGAGAATAAAAACATAATGTTTCATTTATTTTTTCCCCAAAATACCCTTATCACTATAGTTCACTTCTAATTTTTCATTAATTGTACATTTATTAAGACTTTTAAAAGATATTCAATCTCAACCATTGATTTCCATGATCAAGGGCTTATAATGGTTCATAAAGTTAACACAAAAAATTCGGTTAACAAATGAATCTGACCCTATATATATATATATAGTGGAAGGATATTTTGCAACCCTTAAAAAGGTTGCAACCCTTGCAACCCACATCTTAACCGTCGGATTCATGATCGGCGGTTATTTTATTTTTCTTTTGGGAATTTAATTAAAATACCCTTTTTTGAAAAATCAGTACCCAAAATGCCCCAAATCTTGTTATTTTTGCCAAAATACCCCCTAGGTCCGCGTTTTTCACTGTTACACGCGGACCTGGTCTGCGTTTTGTCCGCGTTCACTATTACACGCGGACTTGGGCCGCGTTTCGAGAGTTACACGCGGACCTGGTACGCGTTTGGCTTCAATGCACGGGGACGAGTTTGGTCCGCGTTTGGTCCGCGTTTTTCACTGTTACACGCGGGTTGGGGCCGCGTTTTTTGTTAAAAAAACGAGGGTTAGGTCCGCGTTTAATAGTGTAAAGCGTATTAGGGTTTGGAAAATTAGGGTTTCAGGCCTATGATTTCATGTGTGGTCAACTGTTTGTGACGTATTTTTTGAATGATTTTACTGTTTTTTTCCACATTTTAGTCTGATTCTCATACTATAAGTGTACCATTGTCATTGAATATGTGGTTCACATTCATTTTCTCCATTCAATTTTTCCTATAAAGATTAGTAAGATTAGATGCAAAATCGTTCATCACATCCACTTGAATTGCTTCATTTTTCATACTACTGAAAAAATGAGTTCATCTGTTCAAAAAACTAGAGTCTTATTATGTTTCGATGGTCAATGGGTGCAAAACAACAATGGGTGGGATTATATTGGCTACACAAAGCGTGGTGTATATATTCCAATAATGGTTTCGTATAAGACGTTTATCGATTACGTCGTGGGAAAGTGTGGAATCGGAGATTCTGCTGCTTGCAAGTTGGTGTTCAGACGTGCAGATGGCTCACTGATGGAGATAACCAACGATGACGAAATCCTTGGTTTTATGCTACTTGCAGCCGATTCAGAAATACCTCCACAACTTTTTGTGTATGTCGCACCATTGATGGGCGATGACGAAGATGATGACGAAGATGATGACGAAGATCATGACGAAATCCATGTCGGTGGTAGTCAACTGGAGCCTGACTCTCAATTTCAGGCATCCTACGACACCACACTTTATTCTGATCATGCATATCGTCCTAACGAATCTTATCCCGAAGTTGTTCCGGAGACGCAACTAGAAGAAGAAGAAGAAGAAGAAGAAGCAGAAGACCCAAAAAGACGGTTTGTTGGAGTTGCTGATGACGAAACACATGTTTTCACAACTGGTATATCTGATCTGGACAGATCAGATACCGATAATGACGAGGATGAAGAAACATATACCCCTAGCAATAAATCATTTGGTGCGTTAAACGATTATTTTGGTATGCCCCCTTCTCTTCCTAACCCGGAGACCCATAAACCAACCTACCAACCCGCACCTTACAATCGTAGTACAACTATACATGAAGGTCAAATATTTCATACGAAGGAGGAAATGACCGTACAGTTGGGAATGAAGTTCTTGCGAGAGGGTTTCGTGTTTAGAGCGAAGAAATCCGACAAACGCAGATACAAGGCTGTCTGTGACCAACAAAATTGTGAATGGAGTATGTCCGCGAAGTCCGCGGGCCCTAAAGGAGGGTTGTTTGTCGTTAGAAAGCTGAACGACGTACACACATGTTCGAGGACACAACTAAATGCCAGCCACCGGCAGGCCAACAAAAGGACTTTGGGCCACATACTGAAAGACAAGTTTCTTGACGCTAGCAGGTCATTTCGGCCGAAGGACATCGTCAACGATATAAATCAGCAGTACGGGATCAACATTGGTTACCACCAAGGATGGCGTGCGCGATGCAAGGCACTACTAATGGTGAGAGGCACTCCCGAGGAGTCGTACGAACGACTCCCTGCGTATTTATATAACTTGGAGCTGAAGAATCCGGGTACACGCACCAGAATAAGGACGGATTCAAACGGACGTTTCGAATTGTGTTTCGCTGCACTTGGATGTGCGGTAAGTATATTAAATCGTCGTAGCTTTACATATTATGAATTTTAACATTTACAAATAATAACCACGTACGTTTATTGCAGATCCGGACGTTTTTGACAAATCTGCGTCCTGTCCTTGTAATAGACGCTGCCCATTTAAAGGGGCATTACCTGGGTATGATGTTCTTGGCGGTTGCCATGGACGAAAATAACAACATTGTGCCCTTGGCTTTCGGAGTAGGAAAGTCCGAGACGGGGGAGGAGTGGGGTTGGTTTCTGAACATGTTGCGGGAATGTATCGGAGCCCCGGAAGGGTTGGTGTTTATGTCCGACAGGGCTCCTTCCATAAGCGCGACAATTTTTGCCGTATACCCCTCCACCCCTCACGCCCTATGTTGTCGACATTTGGAGATGAACGTGAAAAGCGCGGACAAACGTATCACAACAAACAAGACCACCTACTGGAAGGCGTGCAAAGCATATACTATTAGGGAGTTCGAGACCTACATGAATGCACTACGATATGAAGTACCTCGTGGAGCACAAGTTATGGACGAGGCTGGTAAAGAGAGGTGGTCAAGGGCCCATTTCCCTGCACAACGGTATAACATAATGACCTCTAATAGTGTAGAGTCGGTGAATGCACTGTCCCGTTTTGCACGCAGGTTACCCATTGTCGGCCTTATAGAGTACTTCCGAGATTTTCAATAAGAGTGGTACCAACTTCGACGACGAAAGGGAGGTTGATAAACTCTAAAATCTTTAACTTATATGTTTGTTGCATTTTTCGTCTTCCGTATAAATCGTAACACAATTAACACATATTTGTAGATGAAATGCGTAATCATCTCACACCAATGGCGGAGGAGATAATTAGCAGAAGGTCGGGAAAGTCTACGACATGGAGGGTAAGTCAGATTGGACATGGTAAGTTCAACGTTCGGGATATCCGTTATCACGCGACTGTCGATATGGTCAACGGTGTTTGTGAATGTAACCAATGGCAATATTCTGGTTTACCGTGCGGTCATGCCATCGCTGCTGCAAGGTCAATGAATCGTAGAGATTGCAGCGATCTGGCTATATCTTACTACACGTCCAGTACTTACCGGTCAACATATCATGAGCTGATCTATCCTGTTGGACCCCCTCAATCATGGGTTTTGCCACACGTCCCCCTTCCGCCATGCTATCCACCGTTAATAACCAAGAGACGTGCGGGGAGACCAAGAAAGAACGATCGGCGTCCATCTCGTGGTGAGGATCCGATACAGAGAACGTGTACTAGGTGTGGAGCAGTAGGACATACTCGTGGTGAATGTCCAACTCCTGCCCCTTTAACCGTGCCCAGGAGAGCTTCTACTAGCCAAAGATTTCGCTCTCAAGGGTCATCGGACCTAGAACCACATGGAACTTTAAGGCATGATAGCATTGACCTTAACATTGACTTCCCTTGATTGTAACCACCTCATCTTCTATGCTAAGTGATATTGTTATTATGTTAATTGTTGATTTTATCTACCTTATCGTGATTGTGAAATTATATTATGTGTAAATAAAAGATAAAACATAAAAGCATCGTTTTATTGAAATTAAAGAAAACGAAATGGTGCATCCGTACAACATTCAAGCATCGATAAAGTAAAAATTAATGCATAAAATAAAACTTAGGTTAAACGTTAAAGTGCATCCATACAACAACCACCCTTTGAGAAACCTACTACGGGTAGATTTCTCGGCACTTCGTAACCCAGCCAGCCTTTGCCTTCATATGCTCCTCCATGACGGTGTAGTTTTCTTTTATGTCTACCAGTTCATCTTCTAACTTTCTAATCTCCTTTTGTTTCTCCCTGACATCGCGCTTCATATTCTCCAGGAGCTCCTTCTGCTCCGCAATAGTTGCTTCTTTCTCCTTCTGAAGTTCCATGTTTTGTAGCCACGTCCTGCCTGTATTTCGTATCTCTTCATTTGCCTCATCACAGGACCTTTTCAACCTGGTAGGCAGTACCTGAGACATTGGTAGACCTGGCCCCTGGTTGGATTGATACGTAGGAGGGGGCATTCCTCCATGAGCAGCGTAGTATGCGGCTTGGGCATTGTTAAACTGCTCCCACTCCTGAGGCGTGATCGGTTCATCGTAAGCAGTTAACCCAAACTGTGCCCAATCCTCCGTTGTATCTGGTGCATTCCAGTCAATCCTTGAAGCTCCATCATTTAATTGGCCGATGTCCACGGAGCGTGAAGTGTCAGCCCCATTCGCTGACCTTTTCCCCCTACCACGTGAACCTCCAGCCATCAAGTAATGAAAATGTAGATAATGTATAGAATGTAGATAATATTTGTAAATGAAAGTGAGGGTAGAAAGGATAGATATGAAGTTGTGAAATACTACTTCACCGGAGCATCTACTTATAGTCCATGCGAAGATCGGTTCATGATAGTTTCAAAGACATGGTCAAACGATTCCTCTGCAAAGCCTCAAATGATTTGTTTTTTGTGCCATGGTCAAACGATTCCCCTGCAAAGCCTGAAACGCGGACTAACCCCGCGTTACACCACTAAAACGCGGACTAACCCCGCGTTACACCACTAAAACGCGGACTAACCCCGCGTTACACCACTAAAACGCGGACTAACCCCGCGTTTTGTTACCATATGCGGAGATAGGTTTGTAACCATGGTCAAACGATTCTTCTGCAAAGACTAAAATGATTCTTCTGCAAAGCCTGAAATGATTCCTCTGCAAATACTGAAATGATTCATCTGCAAATACTGAAACGATTCATTTTTTTTAAACAATTGTTCCTACAATTCTTTTATAAAATGAGCGCAATCCCTAAAACAAGTCCAATCTCTACAATTTTTTTATACAAAAAAAAACGCAATCTCTAAGATTAACGCAATCTCTACAATAATTTTATACAATGAACGCAACCCCTAAAACAAGCCCAATCTCTACAGTTTTTTATACAAAAAAAAACGCAATCTCTAAGATTAACGCAATCTCTACAATTATTTTATGAAATTAGCGCAATCCTAAAATTAACGCAATCTCTAAAATCAACGTAATATGTAAAACTAAAATTAACGTAACCTCTAACATATTATCAACATAAACGCAACACTCTAAAATTGTAGAAATAATCACTAAAATAAATATAAAATTAAAACGCGGTTAAAGAAAACTTACCGAAGAAAGTGGTCGACTCATATCCGACTTTTATAAATGCTAACCAACCGAGCCGAGATCCGAGCGTGTGTAATACACGATATATTTGAGAGAGTGAAATAGATGGGATCCCTTTGAAAGTGATGGTGGTGGGGTTATGGGTGGGGGACCTCACTTATTTATAGGAGCCAAACCCTAACAAATGAAACAATCCACACCGTTGATCTTACTAAACCCTAAACAATGCTATGGGCCGGCCCCCAAGTACGCGTTCCACAGTAAAAAAACGCGGCTCAGATACGCGTTTCACAGTGGATGTCGTTTCTCGGTTAATGGAAGCCAAACGCGGACCAAATACTCGTTTATAGGGTGAAACACGGACCAAACGCGTACCAAGTCCGTGTGTAACTCTCGAACGCGGACAAAACGCGGCCCGAGTCTGCGTGTAATAGTGAACGCGGACCAGGTCCGCGTGTAACAGTGAAAAACGCGGACCTAGGGGGTATTTTGGTAAAAATAACAAGATTTGGGGCATATTGGGTACTGATTTTTCAACTTAGGGCATTTTAATTAAATTCCCTTTTCTTTTTCTATTTTTTTAATTAAAAATATTGGGCCCCTTAAAAGGGGTTGTTTTATTTGCAACCCTTAAAAAGGTTACAAACTTTGCAACCCACATCTTAACCGTCGGATTCATGATCGGCGGTTACAATAGATATGGGGCTCAATATTTTTAATTAAAAAAAACAGAAAAATAAAAATAAAATAACCGTCGATCATGAATCCAACGGTTAAGATGTGGGTTGCAAAGGTTGCAACCTTTTTCAGGGTTGCAAAATATCCTTCCACTATATATATATATATATATAGGCGTAATCAAATGAGAACTAGATACTTTGTGATAACTGTGAGATCCAACGTGAGTCACTCATTTAATATAGTTACTATTGTATTTAAAATAAAAGAAAAGGATAATTTGGTAAATTGACAATTTGGATTTTTTTAATAAATAAATTCCTTATTTTACTCATTCCAATTATATTATACGGTTACCTAATATAATTAATTTAATATATCATAATTTATAATTTTGAAATACCTTATAGTTGAAAAATCTTGTGGTATCACAGTGTGATTCATTGTTGGTTTGTGTCTTACAGTTAGAAAATATTTTGGTATCATAGTGTGATTCATTGTTGGTTGCGTCTTACGGTTACAAAATCTTTTGGTATCACAGTGTGATTCATTGTTTGTTTGTGCCTTACGGTTAGAAAATCTTTTGGTATCACAGTGTGATTCATTGTTGGTTGCACCTTATGGTTACAAAATTTTTTGATATCACAGTGTGATTCATTGTTTGTTTGTTTGTGTCTTACAATTAGAAAATCTTTTGATATCACAGTGTGATTCATTGATGATTTATGTCTTATGGTTAAAAATTATTGGGTATCACAATGGTGTATCACGTTGTATTTTGCCGGAATTATGTTCAGAGGAGAGAAGAGAGAGGATAGAGGAAATTTTCAAAATACCTAACATGCCCTTCAATTAAAATTTTAAATCAAAATTACCAAATTTATAAATTTTCTAAATTATTCTTTAGTTTGTGATTGAGAATGGATCTCACAGTTACCAGTTACCACAAACAAATGAGTTCTCTCTTGAATGACCCCTCTATATATATATATATATATATATATATATGGTTGGTTGGTTGGTTGCCTTTCATCAATCATCATCATATATGCAAAACCCATTCATTTCTTTGTGTGTGTTCAACTTCTTCATAGTATATTTGTTTTCAAGTTTAAGAGTAATCACATCCTGGGAGTTATGCTGTTTGGAGAACAACAGAAAAAGAAGTTGAAAAAAAAACAAAAGTTTAAGACTAATCAATACCTTCTTAGGTATAAACACAAAAACAAAAGTAGTAGACGAACACGAAGAAAATGAAAACGGTATTATGGTGGTGGTGGTGAACATTGGAGTGGATTATGTTGGTGAGGCGTCTGGTTGGGGAGGGCAGACGATGGGAATGAGCAACCGATGACGTTTTCCACCGACATAAACAACAAGGGTGTCCGCATAGGTGCGGCGGCACCATCGTTGCACCACTTTTTTTAGGCCAGCGATCTGGATGATCTTGTTGCAGAAGATGATAGCCGGAGACGATAAAGGGCTCCGGCGGGGGACGATGCTCGATGGGTGTAGGAGTCGAGACTTAAACAACGTGTGTATATATATGGAAATATATTGTATTATATTTTATTTTTTAAAAGAAAATCAGTCAAAAGACCAAAATACCCTCAATTTAACTAAGTTTAGGTTAACTAAGTTAGGTCAAGGGATCCAATCCATAATGAAAATGAAACCATAATGACCATGTCTGTAATTATTTCTTCTAAGGGACTCGATCCAAAATTTCATATAACCACAAGAACTAAACATGTAATTTACTCTATATTGAATATGAGATATTGGAGTAACCTAAAATTAGAGCTTCGAAACATCATTTTGAAGCCAATTTCAACTTAGTTTTGTATCCAATCAAATCCAACTCAACTGAAAGAGTTATTTATTGACATATATAAATATAGGGTTGTTTTGATTGTGATCTAGCATTTTCATGGCGAACTGTGGAATTACCAAGAGCGTGTCATGTATCCGGGACATTCATCATAGATGTGTGTGTACATGTTGCGTGTTTTTTTTTTACTTGAACTTTTTCCTATATTAATATGTTTTTTATATTCAATACACAAATTCGTTAAAATTGTTAATATTTTGTATGCATTGATGTGTTCTCGATTCCTCTTTTACGAAGGAAAGGGAGGTAAAAGGAAGGAAAAAAGGAGGGAAGAAAAATAAAAAATGTCATGTTCTTAGAGTTTTTTTTGGAGGGAAAAGAAATGAAAAGGAAGTAAAATAAGATTGTTTTTTTCTCAAAACTTTATTTCCAAATGTAGGAAGAAAGGGAAGTGAAGGAAAGAAAGAAATAATAAATATTTATAAAGTTAACATCTATCCATCAATTTCAACCTGTTCTAAAATAATTAAGGTGGCGTTTAGTTCGTAGAATGTTTTTGGATGAAATGAAATATGTCAAAAGAATTTTATTTTGAATGAATTGGAATGGAATGTTGTCAGGTTTAAACACCTGTTTGTAACGGTGGTCGGCGGTGGTTCAGATCGGTGGTGGTCGACAGTGGATCAGATCGGCGGTGGTTAGCGGTGTATTAGATCAGCGGTGGTCGACGGTAATTCAGATCGGCGGTGATCAGTGGCGGTTTAGGTGGTTCAGATCGATGGTGGTCGGCGATGGTTCATATTGGCGGTGGTCGACGGTGGTTTATATCGGCGGTGGTCGATGGTGGTTTGGAGAAGGAACCGTTGGAGGTGTGGTTTAATCAGATAGGTTTTATATATGTTATTAGGTTATATTGGATCAAGGCATATGTAGTATTATGAAATAAAATAATTTCATTCCATCAAAATACCTCGTAGTTGCTAAGGAATGTTAAATTCTCTCATTTGTAGAATTTGATGGAATTTAGAGATTTCTTATGTGAAGAAAAAAAAACGAACCAAACAAAAGAATGAAATTTATTCAATGGAATTCAACATTTCAATTTCATTAGATTCCTTCAGAATTTACGAATCAAACGCCACCTAAGAGTATAGTTGTATGAATGACATATTTTTTTTTCCCTCTTGTTCTAAAGAACATAAAGTTTTGTTTTGTTTCTTCCTGATTCCTATACCTTCCTTCCTAAAATCATGAATAAAGAGGTTTCTTATCTTTCATTTCTTTCCTTTTTCTTTTTCAATATCCTTCTTTTTTTAATTCAATAACACATCGTAAGTGTGTGAAATCTCATTTATAGGTGGAATGCGGAATTATTGAAATTTGTTATTAAAAAAATAAAAACGCACTTCCTTTTGTTTTTAGTATTTCAAATTAGTACATTTATTAACTTTTTTTTAGTAAAGATTTGTGTTTTAAATTAAATTATTCTAATGCATTTAGTTTACATAACTTATTCTAAAGATGCTTCGTATACTTCATCTTAGTGTTATATATTTGTCAATCACTAAAACACAAGAAACTAACAACAATTGATTGATGTTGAGCTTTTAAAGTACTATGACTTGTTTGAATAAGGGCAATGCTATTGGCACCCCTTTTAATGTCAGAATCAGGTCACATCATGTATTGTAAATGTAAAAAGTGGGCTTTGATGTTGATGTATGTGAGGAGAAAATCATTTGATAAAGGTGTCATTCACAATGTATAGGGGTACCATTGGCCTCTCCGTTGAATAAACAATCAACTCAAAGAGCTAGTTATACTCGAGCAAAATTTGCTTAAAGTACCACAAGGATGATCATATGACCATTTTGCCAATTTGCATCCTAAAGAAAGTCAAAAACAATAAAAAAATCATTTTAACAGCAAATACATATGGTCAGTGACGGACCCGGGAATTATCTTGAGCGGGTGCACCTTTGAGGTAAATCAAAGTGTTGTAAAGTTGTGGGTTCGCTCGTAGGGAAAAGTTGACACGGTTTGACCCAAGGGAAAAAGTCAATTATGTCGATTTCAATAATAATACATTTTCGCAAATTGAATCGACCTTGATTTTTTGAGCAAAACACAAGACTACATCTTATGTCCGATGTGTTTTTGCTGAATTCTACCGTTATGGGGAACTTTTTTGCTTTTTTTGGTTGATTTCATAAAATTTTCCACCTTTTAGTATTTGATATTGATCGTCTCCGTTCTTTTACGTGTTTTAAATTTCGTTTCCTTGTGCATATAAAACTCCTAGTATTAAGTACGATGTTTTCCAAATCAAAAATTAATATACATCTTATTTTGTTTTCTTATGCATCTAGAACTTCGAGTAACAATAATCACATCAATGACTAAGAGAAAATTAAAAAATATAAACAAACTAAGAAGAAAAACTTGTACTAAAATACGGTTAATCAACAAAAAGTGGGAACAAATTTGAAAATGGAGATGAAATTAATACGTGTATTCAATGTTATTTTTTTTATTTAGAATTGTAAAAGATAAGAGAGGTTATTTTTGTATTTACAATTGAAAAAGATAAGAAAAGTTATTCGCCTTCTAGTTTTCAGTAAAAAATCAAATAATTGATGGAGGTAAGAATTGATAGATCCCTAGACCTCCTACTTATAAAGGCCGTTAACACAAAGACCACAAATCATTCCGGCAGTCGGCAAATGCTAATTTGTGTCAAAACTATTTTTAGAGCACTCTCAAAAATCAGCGGGTGCACCATCAATACGTCGACTTTTTTTTTCCCTTTACGATGATCAAGTGAGCGGGTGCATGGTACCCCCCGTGTCCTTAGTAGGTCCGCCCATGCATATGGTTCGGTTAATTCACAAGATTAATATTTTTCATTAAGTTTGAAAGTAGATTTTTGTTGATCTAAACCCCTATTCTAGATCTAATCTTTTCACTCATATGTAAAATATACCCACTTTCAAATTAATGTGCATCTGAAAATATAAAGCTACAATCTTCCGAATTTCTCAAATCAAGTAGACCACAAGTATCTTTCTCACTATTTCTTTCTACCTCATTCATACAATTCAAAGACATTATTGTTTTTCTTCATGTTTCCACATACACCTTTTATTTTAGACTTTTAGGTAATTTTCGAGTTTTGTTGTCTATATATGTCTGGACTTGCACGATTTGATTATGGAGTATACAAAAAAATCATGTTTTGCTCACCTTTTGACATGTTTCTAGTGATTGAATCTAACTCACATTTTTTTTTCTATCGTGATAATTAATGACACTTGTTTTTCACCCGCAACACACATTTAGCTTTGTTTTTAATGGGTTTAAGACATCAACGGTTCAAAAGAGAATTTTATATAGGGAGTTTTGACATGCAAAACAAGTATATAAGCATAAAGAACATCTACAAGTATATACAATTCTAAATATGTTTATATAAGTTATACAAAAATTAAAGTTTTACTTATTTTGTTTTATAGACTATAAAACTGTGTAAAATGATTTCAATAAATATTTAATTTAATTATTAATTATATTTTTTGAAAAATCATAAATTAATAAGGATAAGTGAGGTTGACCAATTTTATTTTTATTCATATTATTAATGGTTATTTAAAATTATAAATTAATGTACATTTTTTCTAAAATTTGTTATAATAAAATTCAAATTTTATAGTATATATGTAATAATCAGTTTTAAATTCTTTTAAGTAACATAATATATTATTTAATTTTTCTTCATTATTTTGTTTTTATTAGTTAATGTATTATATTATTAGAAATTTGTTTTAATTATTTTGTGAAATATTGTAATTACTATTTTTTCAAGATGTATTTTTTGGTTATTTTACATGTTTATCACGTAGTTTTGTAAAAAATAATTTGTTCATCAGTTAACTTATCAGTAATCAACTAACTTATCAGTCATTAACTAGTTTATTAGCTAGTTTGCTAAACATAACCTTAATAGTTAATGCTATTACTTTTAGGGGTGTCAATTTTGTACCGATACAAACCAACCAATTTATGTACCAACCGTACCAATTTAGTTGGTACCAATATAATTGGTTGGTATACCGTACCAACTATCTAAACTTGGTTGGTACGTGGTATTAGAAGTCGTGTACCACGGTAATACCGTACCGTACCGACTTTTTTTTTAATTATTTACTAATTAAAGTTTAGTTAATATAGTATAACTAATTTTGATTTTTAAATTTTAAATTATTATATTTTAAATTTTGCTAAATTGTAATATGGATGGATATACTAAACTTGGTTGAATTCATTTGCGTAACTCTTTCAACCTTATTACCTTCTCTACACCTTCACAATCCATCATCACTACTCAATGATCGCTACTATTAAACTACTAGTGATTGTTTGTATTACATGAAAGTTATTTGAATGTTTGTATATGTAGGAATAAATTGTACAACACTTATCCACATGTTATCTGAATGCTCAATAGTTTTAGTGAAAAATGTCAATATAAATAAATTTGTAACTTCAACTTTTACGATGTTGGTACAAAACCGTACCAACCGAAAAAAGTTGGTACCAATTTAGTTGGTACCATGTATAGTTGGTTGGTACATGGTATAAAATTTTATATACCAAAAAAAATGGAAAAAAAAGCTTCCAAATAGCAAAGTTTTTAACATGTTAGATGCTTATCAACTAACTTATTACAAATTCAATGATTTTTTTTTCAATAAACTAGTTTATGGGTGCTAAACATGCATATAATTGACGGTTTGGAATTGCGGTGGGGATAAAGCTCCAAGGCCCGATGGCTTCGCTTTCTTTAGAAGGTTTTGGGATATTATCGACAGTGATGTTTTCCGGGCGGTCAAGCATTTCAAGAGGTACTCAATTATCAATTGTGGTTGTAATACCTCTTTTATCACTCTTATCCCAAAAGATCGAGACCCTTTGTCCCTTGACGAATGTGTTAGCAAAATTATCTCCAAAGTTCTTGTGGAAAAATTGAAGTCGGTTATTGGCTCGGTCATTAGCTTAGAGCAATCGGCTTTTGTTAGTGGGCGTAATGTTATTGACGGACCTTTGATGAACAATGAGATCATTTCTTGGGCTAAGAGAATTAAAAAGAAGTTGCTTGTTTTCAAAGTTGATTTCGATAAGGCGTTCGACAAACTCAACTGGGGATTTTTGATGGATGTGCTCGAGCAAATGGGCTTTGGCCCCGTGTAGAGGGGGTGGGTTTTGGGTTGTATTTCGGTTCTTGTTAACGGGTCCCCTATAGGGGAATTTAAGATGGAAAAAGGGGTTGGAGACCTGTTGTCTCCTTACCTCTTTATTATCACTGCAGAAGGGTTGATTATCGCTTTGAAGGAAAGCCTTGGACAAAGGCATTTTTAGGGGTGTGAAGCTTCCTAATAACGCCCCTGCATCGCCAATCTTCATTATGCGGATGATGCACTTTTTCTGGGGGAGTGGTCTAGTTCAAATGCCACTAACTAACCTTATGAGAATATTGAGGTGCTTTCATCTAGCCTCAAGTCTTAAGGTTAACTTGGAGAAAAGTAAGGTTTCGGGTATTGGAGTTTCTTCTTTGGAGGTGGAATACACGGCTAGATGTATGGGTTGTAACGAAAGGAAATGTCTTTTAGGTGTTAAATGGATAATCAAATTTGAGATAATGTGATGCTTGCACATTAATAACACCAGAGTAACCTAGCCTAGAACTAGTCTAGGTGTACGCAACCGTTGGTTATGGAAACCTCGGAAAGTCGTCGATAAACAATCGCTTCTTCATCGGTAAAGAGTCGTGCCATGTAATTTTTTTAAAATTATCCATGTAATTTGACGGCCTACCGACAACATTCTGTCGGTAAAAAGGAAAAAAATGCGACGGTAAAACTATGAAATAGTTTTTCCGACCCATTTTTTCCCGGCAGTTGTTTCTCGTTGAAAAGTCTTTGATAAGTGTCGTCCAAAGGTTTCTGCCATCGGTGATACCTTGGTTTTTAGCACTAACAGTTTAAGAAAAATCTCCCTAAAATCACTCCCTCTCACCAACTTCATCCTGGTGATTGCATATAACCAAAAAAAAGGTATCCGACTTTGAATGATAAATTCTCTCAGGTGATATCCAAACGTCTCTCAAATACGTAATTTTCCATTTTGTCGTGTAAGCCATGTCTAAAGAGTTCCCCGTTTCATAAAAAATTTGAGCATGTAAAAATTAGAAAAGGAGATAATGCAAGATTCTTACTAGTTATTTTTCTTTGGAAAATATGAAGAAACACATGTTGATGAGCGCATATTTGATGTATTATTCTATAACTTTTGAGTGATTGGGGAATTGATTTCTAGGAGTTGATATTCAATTCTAAAATATACACGATTTACTTCCAAAACAGTTTTCTAATGCTGACAATTTATTCTAAAATAGTTTCAGAATGACTAATGATATTTTAAGTTTTTTTTTGGTATAAAATGTCATATATATCTTCAAAGATGTTGAATGTTGGGTTCTATATTCATATAACATTTCTATTATAATACATTTAACATTGATTAGTACATATATACAACTTGTTAATAGATTTAAACTTTATAAAACTAGGGTTAAATCAAATGAGAACCACAAATATGTTACAAACATGTGACAACCGATATAAAATATTTTTTTACATGATATATTTTCATCAAAAACTTGGATTTATGATATTGCTTCACATATATTTATTTCATAACTAGAAGCGTACTCGTGCAATGCAACGAGATACATCACGGTTTTAATGTTTCATTTTATTTTTTGTTTTTTTGTCGATTTACAGTACGATTTTTGGATGGTTTTGAGAAAATGATAATGTTTTTTTTATAAATTTGTTTAATTTAGGTTTAATAATATAATGTTTTTTATATAAAAAAATTAAGTATTTTGTTAGAATTCAATGATTATCTTATATATTTTAATGACATCTAGAAAAAATAACCAATTACATATTTAATAATATAATTAAAACAAATTTATAGTAATATAATATATTAATTAATAGTGATACATGGAAAGGTCTACATAAAAGAAAGACCTTGCATATACCAAATTAGTGGGTGTTAGAAGTCTGCAGTAGTAATATGTATATTGTGCTTTGATACTTGTAAATTAAGAGATTTTTAAAATCTTGCATAAAATGATGGTACCTTGTGCTTAATAATTTGTATTTGAAGAGTTTTTTATCTGTGTTTTATAATATAATATAGATATGATAGTTTCACATGTATTTGTTTCACCATGTGAATATTTTTTACGTGCATTTTTCATTACACTAGGTGAATAATTTTTTTTCCACGTGTAATCTTTTCACAAGGTGAACAAAAAAAATATGTAAAACAATATCTTAAATTATAGGTTTTGATGAAAAAAAATAATGTAACAAACATTTTTATATTGGTTTTCACGTGTTTGTAACATATTTCTGATTCTCATTTGATTATTGGCCTATAAAACTAACCAATAAACATGTCTAAATAAAAGATAAAGATTGAGCCATATTAATATAAGAAAATACTTAAACAAGAAAAATGAGAGAAGATCGGAGCAAAATACCCTTCCATTAACGTATTATTTTTAAAGGTGTTAATGGAAGGTACCAAAATCAATAAAAAAAAATCATATAATAAGGGTTTTTTTGTAAAAAAAAAATTAACCAAGTAAGTAAATTGAACACACATCAAAAACCAGAGGACCAAATCCTTAAATGTGTTTGTTATTCATATCTTCTTACGAACTTGCATTATATATGAACCCTAGAAAGGAAACAGATTGATTGATTCATATCCCCGAAATCAAATCAAATCAAAATGTTAGGTTTGGATATCCAACTGGAAATCATCAAAAGGCTTCCTGTCAAATCATTGATTCAATTCAGATCCGACTGCAAAGCATGGAAGTCATTCATCGATTCCTCTCAGTTCATTACTGGTTACAGCGCCCCCCACACTCAGCCTCAACATCTGCTTATCAAGTACGAAGTCCGAGATGGGCGAGAACCTCCTGAGGTAAAATTTGTTCATTTTTTCGATGATGATACTTTCCCCCAACAAAAGTTTGCTCCAACTGTTCCTCCAAGCCTTCAATTACTTGATCGATCCAGAATATTCGATAGCTCTTGTGGCTTGTTGTGCTTAAATGGTATTTTCCGAGAACCAGACAGTACTACAACGGATATGGTTATTCTTTGGAATCCTACAATTAGAAAATCGATTGCTGTTGTTGTGCCTAATGTGGTACATCCTCTCTTTGATTTTGTTATTGGTTTTGGGGTTTGTCCTTACACCAAGGACCCTAAGGGGCTGTTTACCAAATCTTTTATTAAGTCCTGTATGTATGTGTGTTAAGTTGTCTGTCGGGATAAATTTGTCTGTTTTGATAAAAATGTGAACACAAAATTTTACAATCTAAGAAATGATTAACTTAAAAGAGAGAACAAATTGTCTATAATCTCCACCAAACCTAATTCCACTTTTATCATATATCAAGAGAACTAATTTACATACTATTTTAAATTTACCCAAATAAAATATTGTGAATCATCTTGAGCAAAAAACCATTATATCATGCATATTAAAATTTACCCTAAAAATAAAGTCTGACCGATGGTGGCGGTGGAAAAAGCTCGTCGGAAATTGAAATGGTGGTGGCGAGTGAATCACCAAACGACATGGTGGTGGAATAGGAATCACAAAAAGCAGGGTAGAATAAGGTGGGTAAATCCAAATAGGATGCTAGCTAAACAAAGAAAAAATATACAAACAAAAAGAGCATTGGAATAATTTAGGTGTGGAGAAAAAAGCTCCACCAGGAAAGGGAAGCTGTGCAACAGGGTGTTCCAAGCGGTGCCGTCGCACAGGGCCTCCGATTTTTAATCTTTTTTATATATATAATAATTAGAATATAAGAAACAAAAGCGAAAAATTACACAAGTTGCCTTGCAGCCTAATTGGTAAGTGCATGCTATTCTTTAGTGTAAGCCTTGGGTTCAAATCCAATAATGCATGTTTAAGTTTTCAATTTTTTTAATTAAAAAAAACACAACTTGATCATATAAAAAGTTTGTGATTTTTATAATAATTAAACTATATCAATATTTTTAATGATTCATCTAATTTTTTTTTTAATTTTATTTATTTGTCGATACCAAAACATCAAGTTTCCTTATTTGTTTTTATTTTTATTTTTATATTTAAATAGTCAAATCACGCTTCCTTATTTCTTTGTTTTTGTCATTTATTTTTTGTATATAATATTTTTATTAATATGAAATCTCTAGTTAAAACCTTATAATCAAAACCTCATATCTATATTGGACTTCATTTTCTAAATTATCCTCTAGAAGGCCAAAATCCCATTTTTTTCGTTTTTATTTTATTGTCGTCACCATAAATTTATAATATTTGTCTTCGGCTCTTTTCTTTTCAAGATATATATGTCAGTCTATAATTTAGTGACATTCTTTATTTTTTAATTTTTCAATTATTTTCTTCTATTAACTTTGTTTGATTATTTAATGAATATCAAAACTTTCATTGACCGTTATTGATTATTTTTATATTTCTTTAATCATTTTTCAAAACTTTTGAAATCTTATCGGTAATCGATTATATCTCAAAAGAGATTAAATGTTTTGCTTTGATATAGATTGAAAATAAATTTCTAGCAAATCTATGAAAGTATGATTAGATGATTTTGTTTCAAAAAGTGTTAGGAGATCTATGTTAGAAAATATTAATGCCTAATTGTTTGTGTTCTTCTCGAAATATGTATATTGTAGTGTTAGTTTATTATTGAAGAATGAATAACTTTTTATGTTCAAATAAACTGTACATTATACTTATTATGAGATTGTTTTTAATTTTCTTACTAATTAATTTTAATTTATTCTTATCAACAAATTAGTCAAATAAGAATTGCGATCATTAATTTAAGATATAAAGATTAGTTTGATTTCTATTTGAATCTTGTTTATGATTATTTGTACTTCAACATATATTTTAATATAAGCAAAATTATTTTTGAATTAAATAATAAATTTTAATAAATAATATAACTAGAAAAATATAAAATCACATTTAGATTTTTGCACAGGGCCTCCCAAATGCCAGGAACGGCTGTCAGTGGGGAAGAAGAGAGTTTAACAGGGATGTTTTTGGAGGCGTGTCTTTTCACAGAAGGGCAGGTGAAGTAATTTTTTTGTCTTAATGGGGACAAGAGCCCTTCCTTGACTGTGCGAATAAGTCAAGAGATTTTCTATTAAGCCACAAGTAAACAGATCTATATAGCTGTGCGAATAAGCCTAATGAGCTATTAAGCCCATTAAGCCAGAAGTAAACAACCCCTAAGCTTGTCAAGATTACATATATTCATAATATTACGAAAATTAAAAGTAGAAGTTGCATCCCCTGCCAAGTTATGGTTTTCACATTGAGCTCAGGGGATTGGACATGTTTATGTAGCCATCAGCTTCCTCGTAAATCAATTGTATTTAGATGGTTTCAGGCAGTTATAGGTCAGTTTATATATTGGCTTACATATGATTGGATTGGTGGTGTCGATTGTAAATCTCATAATTTGATTATGTCATTTGATATGAGCTCTGAAGAGTTTAGAGAGATACACCTCCCAAATAGTACGTTTGGCTGGCGTGCCTAGATTAGATATGTCCATTTCTAGGCTAAGGGAGTCTCTTGTTTTGCTGGAGTAGAGTAGAAATTTCACAACCAATAAACAAGTTTGTGATGTATGGATGATGGAGCATGGTGATTCAAAAGTCTTTACAAAGCTCTTCAGCGTTAAGGCACCTAATGCATCAGTTTCGGAGACTCTGGGATTTAGGAAGAGTGGCGAACCTATAGTTGAAGTGCTTGATGATGATGATGAAGATGAAGGCTTTGTTAACCCTTGCTCAGTTGTAGTTTATGAACCTTGCTCGGAGCACGTCAAGGATCTTGAGATTTGTGGAAGGAGATTCTCTATGTATTCCTACACGGAATTGCTGCTTCTGCTGGATCACGATGATGGCCACATTGTAAGGTGTGGAGATGTGAAGAGGTGACTTCCTTTTGGAACACACAATCAAATGTTTATATATATAGATCGAGGTTGAAGTGAAATTATCATGCATATTAGTTGATAAAAAGTGACAACTTTGAGCATTTTTGTTCTCAGACTCCGATTAAAAAACTTTGTGTATTTCACTTTTATGTTTTCACTTCATACATGCCTAATATTACTAGTATTTATTATTTAATGATGGCATGCCTTTTTAGGTATTAACATACAACAAAGAATATGAATGGTCGATATTTGCTTGTTATCTTCTTTTCCTTTATCTTGCTTCCGCATTTATAAATGTTTATAATATATAACTTGAATGCATACATACATATATTACTAGTATTTACGCTCTCTATGTTTTACAGAGCAGAAAATAGCCATCAATTGATCACACCATTATGCTCAAGTAAGCCAGATAAAAAACACGTTCGATGCATGGAACCCCAACAGAATGTTTGTATTTACAACATTGCCTTGTCAAAAATACGCATGAAAGCATCAGTTGCAAGCTTCTTTCTGCAAAATTTGTGCAGCAACCATGCACTTATAGATACCTTGGTCACAAATCACAATCAATTGCTGCACTTTGACCATATTTCTTTCGTCACTAAAAAATTTATTAGTAGGATGTAGCTGCAAAGTAGAACGAACTATTCAATAACCTCATTGACTTGCTTATTATAATATTCATAAATTGTTTAATTTGCCATCTTGCACATGGTTTTAAAAATGGCTCTGTTAGAAGATGAATAAGATTGAAGAACACGATGAATGTTCTGAAGGTTTGAAACCTCGATATATTGATTGAGAGTAAACTTACAATATGAAAGTGAAAATTATGAAAGAGAGATTATTCAACCTAAACTACAATACAACAAAGAGAGATTATTCAACCTAAACTACAATACAACAATTATATACGTAGGCTAGATGGGCTTGGGCCCCAACATGGGCCTGGGCCTCTATATACATTAACATCCCTCCTCAAACTCAATCGGGAGAAGAATGCGCCAGATGGAGTTTGGAAACTAGATCGCGAAACCGGCCTGGTAAATGGGCTTTAGTGAAAATATCAGCCGGTTGATCAAGAGTCGAAATAGGAAGAAGCTGAATAGTCTTACGTGTCACATGTTGACGAACAAAATGACAGTCAATTTCAATATGCTTCGTTCGCTCGTGGAAGACATCATTGTGAGCAATCTGAATAGCACTATTGTTGTCACACCACAATGGAGTTGGAGATTGTTGAGGAGCCCCCATGTCAGAGAGAAACCAGCGTAATCACACAAGTTCTTGAGCTGTATCAGCTAACGCTCGATATTCAGCTTCAGTACTGGATCGAGCTGTGAGAGATTGTTTCTTGCTTCGCCAGGATATAAGGGAGTCGCCAAGAAAGAAACAGTAGCCAGTAGTGGAGAGTCGATCAGTCATGTCACTGTCCCAATCAGCATCAGAAAAACCTCGCAAAGTCAACGATGAGGTGGATGAAAAATGAAGACCATGAAACATGGTCCCTTTTAAATATCGAAGAATGCGCAGAACAGCAGCATAGTGATCAGAACAAGGTGCAGACATGAACTGACTAACAGTATGAACAACATAGGCAATATCAGGTCGAGTCACTGTCAGATAGACAAGTGACCCGACTAACTGACGATATAAAGTAGGATCACGTAGAGGTGGACCAGCATTTGGAGCCAGATGAAGTTTGTGTTCAAGAGGAGTGGATGTTGTTTTGTTGTCAGTAATCCCAGCTTTCGACAAGAGATCTGAGGTATACTTGGCTTGACACAGATAAAGACCCGATGGATCAGAGAGCACCTCAAGACCAAGAAAATAGTGTAAAGAACCAAGATCCTTCATCTCAAAACAGGAGCTGAGAGATGACTTCAGATTGGCGATGCCTGTAGAGTTACTGTCAGTAATAATCATGGCATCCACATACAGGAGAAGTAAGATTGTGCCAGCTTCAGTTGTCCGAGTAAACAACCCTGAATCATAGTTGCTGGGTGAGAAGCTCAAAGAGGTGACAGTGGTACTGAATTTTTCAAACCAAGCTCGCGGAGCTTGCTTTAGACCATAAAGATCCTTTCGAAGGCGACAAACATGACCGTGTGGAAGACGAACGCCTGGAGGAGGTGTCATGTAGACTTCCTCAGATAAGTGACCGTTCAAAAAGGCATTCTTAACATCCATCTGAAAAAGAGGCAATTGTTTGGTAGCAGCAATAGCAAGAAGACTGCGAACAGATGTGACGCGAGCAACAGGTGCAAAAGTCTCCTCATAATCAATACCATACTCTTGATTGAAACCCTTGGCCACAAGCCGAGCTTTGTACCGATCAATAGAACCATCCGATTTGGTTTTGATTTTGAACACCCATTTGGAGCCAATGGGTTTCTTGCCTGGTGGAAGAGGGACAGAATCCCAAGTTTGAGCTTTGTCAAGTGCCTGAAGTTCCTCATCCATGGCTTTCTGCCAATCAGAGTTAGAAGAGGCTTCCTTGTAGGAAGTAGGTTCGTGATTTGATAGCAGAGTAGCATAAACATGATAATCACGAAGATGAGAAGGAACTTGTCTTACCCGTTCTGATCGTCTAACATTCTGAGATTGGGAAGTTTCAGGAGCCAAAGACTCAGCAGGTACCTCAGATGTTGGCCGTGCGGAAGGAGCAGATGATTGATGATGATCAGGAAAGCTAGGAGAGGCTGACTCAGAAGGAGTTGGAACAATAGGTGGAGGTGGTATAATGTCAGATTGGAGTGAGTCCAATGAGACAGAAGCATCAGTGAAAAACGGAGGTGTGAGATTAGGAGACTCACGAAACTTGGATATAGAAGAGAAAGGAACATGTTCCCAGAAGGTAACATGTCGAGAAATACGAAGACGCTGGGAGATAGGATCCCAGCAGTGATAGCCCTTGTGCTCAATACCATATCCAAGAAAGCAGCACAGTCTGGAGCGAGGTTCAAGTTTGGTATGTTCATGAGATTGCAGTTGAACAAAGCAAGGACTACCCCAAACTTTTAGAAGTTCATAGGCAGGAGTGACTTCATAAAGAGCCTCATAAGGAGACTTATTATGAAGGATGGGAGTAGGGTGACGATTGATAGTATAAACGGCAGTAAAAGAAACTTCACCCCAAAAGCGTTCTGGATATTTCGCAGAGATGAGAAGAGTGCGAACTGTATCAAGAATATGACGGTGTTTGCGTTCAGCACGACCATTTTGAGGAGAAGTGCGAGTACTGAGAGAGAGTCCCCTTAGAGTGAAGAAAGGAGAGAAGAGATGACTCTTTGTATTCCATAGCATTATCAGCTCGAAGAATCTTTATAGATTTTGATAACTGAGTGTGAATCATCCGAGCAAACATAATATAGATTTGAGGTAATTCCGAACGATGTTTCATAAGATATATCCATGTGAAACGAGTGTGGTCATCAATAAAAATAACAAAATATCGAGCACCACCCATAGATGGATGTGGTGTTGGTCCCCATACATCAGAATGAATAATATCAAAAGAAGAAGCAGAATTAGATTCATTCAATTCAAAAGGTAAAGCATGATGTTTGCCAAGTTTGCAAGATAAACAAGAAAGATTGTCAGTTGATACACAATTTCCTAACACACCTAAATGAGCTAATGACTTTATGTTGGCTAGAGATAAGTGACCCAGTCGGGCATGCCACAGCTCAATGGAAGAAGTGCTAGAAACCGAGGCAACAAAACTTGAAGAGGGTAAAGGAAGACGCAGGTAGACCACTTCAATCATCCGTCCAACTTTACGGCCGAGTCTAAGAATCTGCTTGGTCTTTGGATCCTGTACAACACAACCAGAAGAATGAAATAAAATGATCAAATTAGATTCAAGAAGTTGAGCAATCGAAACTAAGCTCAGAGATAGCTTTGGAACATTTATAACATCCGGTAATTGTATAAGAGGAGTGGAAACATTTCCACTAAAGGATACCGGTAGACCAGTGTTGTCAGCAGTTCTTACTGACGTAAATTGCTGAGGTGGTTTCTTAGAAGCAAAACCATCAGGGCAAGGTGTCATATGATTGCAACACCCAGAATCAAAAAGCCATACGTTACCTGATGCAGCTGAGTGTGGAGAGTTCATACCCATAGCACCAGACATGATTTGTTCTATAAGTTCCTGATTGCGACGCATCAGTTCCATTAGATCAGGTGAAGAGGCTGTAGAAGCCTCAGTATCAACAATAGTAGGCCCAGCAACAGCATGAGTCCGATTCTGAGAACTAGTGTGCTTTGAGTTCTTCGGACAGTCAGTCTCATAGTGACGCGGATGCGTGATGCCACACTTACGGCACTTACGGATAGGACAATCAAGAAGAAGATGAGCAGGAGAATGACAGAAGGCACACTCGTATGTGTTCGTCTTGCTCACAGATCTGGAATGATTGTTATTGGTCCATTTGCCTTTTGGCTTGGAATGAGACGTGTAGAGAACACTATAAGTAGCAGGCACTGGTGACCGCATGTGAAGACGAGTTTCTTCACTTAGCAATTCTGAGATTGTTTCTTCAAGAGTAGGTAAAGGTTGCTTATGAAGAAGTGAGGCACGAACATTCTCAAATTTATCAGTCAAGCCCATCAAAATGGTGATCAGATGCAGTTGGTTGAAGTAAGCAGTGAACTGTTGAGCGGTTTCATCAAAAATTTGAGGTGCGCCAAGACTTATATGATCTCTGAGAGACTGCATTTCAGAGATATAAGAGTTGATGGATTGATCAGGGAGTTGACGTTTGCTCTGAAAAGTGGTCCACAGTTGATACTGATGAGATAGGCCAGATGATGTATACCGCTTGGCGAGAAAATCCCATAGACTTTTGGCGATAATATAACCAAGGAACTGTATGTTGATCTCAGGAGTAGTGGAGGCATTAATGAAGCCCAAGATGCGAGCATTATTAATGTCCCACTCGTTCATTCGTTTTGCAAAGTCAACAGTATTCTCAGTATTCTCAGTTGTTTCTTGAACTGGAGCTTTGGATGCACCAGTAACATAGGTGTAAAGACCATAAGACTTTAACAGGATTGTCATATGGTGATGCCAAAGAATGTAATTGTTGCCGTTGAAAACAACGGAGATGGGATTGGAATGATTGAAATTAGTAGCCATGAAATAACAGAGTTCGACCGATAGATTGATTTGACCGAAGGTAGATTTGACCGAAGGTTGTTCGACCGAGTGGTTGTTCGACCGAAGGTTGATTCGACCGAGTGGTTGATTCGACCGAAGGTTGATTCGACCGAAGGTTGTTCGACCGAGTGATTGTTCGACCGAAGGTTGATATGACCGAGTGGTTGTTCGACCGAAGGTGCGGTAAGGGTTTCAGAATAACAGCGGCGGCGGCAAATAAAAAAAACACAGATCGAGAATAATAAAAAGAAACGATTCAAACCAAAAACGATTTGGAGGCGATGGCAATACCAAGATCAGTAATCAAGATGATGAACAGAGATGACGAAGAATAAACCTAGAGCTCTGATACCATGTTAGAAGATGAATAAGATTGAAGAACACGATGAATGTGCTGAAGGTTTGAAACCTCGATATATTGATTGAGAGTAAACTTACAATATGAAAGTGAAAATTATGAAAGAGAGATTATTCAACCTAAACTACAATACAACAAAGAGAGATTATTCAACCTAAACTACAATACAACAATTATATACGTAGGCTAGATGGGCTTGGGCCCAACATGGGCCTGGGCCTCTATATACATTAAGAGGCTCAAGGAGTAGGTCTTTTAGAACTAGAAGCACAAAGAAGTAGTAACCGTAAAGCATGGAACAACGTAACGAGTGTTGTCTTCACTTATAACCGTAAGTCTTCATGTCTATCAAAGAAATATGCATGGGATGCGGTTTGTGAGACCTACATGGACGTGGAGATTTTGATCATGCATCACTTCTGTTTCTTCGATCGTCATCTCAAATCTCGTTAATGGGGGATTTTGATCATGTAGTATGATCTCCTATCGTATGTGTTGACTGTTATCTGGATTTTTTTTTCTTTTTCTGCGAATTGGTATAGGTAAACCTTAAATGTCAGCTAAATTTGTATATATGAGACTCTGTTTATGCGGATTTTGTGATTCTCTATCTTAAACGCGCACTAGTTCTGACCTGCTTTGATGCTTTTTGTATCCTGATTGTTTCAAATGTTGATGTTTGTGACTATATATGTATACTTGATTTATTTCATTTCTTCTTGTGGAGTTCCTTCAGATTTATTGAAGTTCAGTACTAAGATGAAAAGTAATATCCTAATCACTTTTGGGCGCCTGAAATATTGCATCACTTGGTTTTGAGTTGAATGGTTCGAGAAGTTTTTTTTTTTTTTTTTTGAATCAGTGTGAATATTGGGGTTCAGTGAATGGTTGTGTAGTAATGGCCTAATGGGGATCCATATATTGTTTTAACCACTCTAAGCTAAGGAGTCGACACTATGGGCAATCTGGACTCGTCTAGCACCCTCGCCTGTATAGCCCCCTCTCGACACTCGGGGACAATTTGTGTCCATCTAGCATCCGTTGGAAGGAGGTGTTGGAGTCCCTCATCAGCTAGACTTGGACCATTTTATCTCAATATATGTTGGAATCTCCTTTATCTCGTTTAGAACTCTTTGTGAAATTATTTTTGATATTAAATTAAAAATATGTATATATACATGTACTTTTCCATCTTCCTTCTCTACTTCCGTTTGGTGAATAAATGTGAATAAAAACTGGTTATTGCCTTTGTTATTTTTAACCTTTTCGTTATAGGACTTCTCTTTTAACTAAGGATATGGACAAGTTCATAGCACAAAGGATTGCATTATAAAATTGTATTATAAAGACTATATGTTGTAATTAGTTAAATATGTTGAATACACATTGAATTTTCCTGAATATATGTTTGGAAAACAAGAAATGAAATTTAAGTTTGTGTGGTGCACGTAGTAATTATTAAACGGATTTATGATCAGTTAGCTGGTAATTACTTACAAATTAATGCTTGCATTCAACTTCATTTTCATTACAGCTTTGTGCATTGCATATAGCCAGATAAAAAAAAGACAATGTGAGTATATATATATATATATATATAGGGGTAGTTTAATTTGCAACCCATGAAAATCTTACAACCCATGCAACCCACTTCTTAACCGTTGGATTAATTATCGACGGTTACAATACATGTGGGTCCAATATTTTCAATTAAAAAAATCAAAAAAATCAAAACAAAATAACCGTTTTTCATAAATCCAACGGTTAAGATGTGGGTTGCAAGGGTTGCAACCTTTTTAAGGGTTGCAAAATATCCTTCCACTATATATATATATATATATATATATATATATATATATATATATATATATATATATATATATCAGTATTTATCAAATCTGTTCCTATCTAACGGAACACTATTGGATCAAATGACAAAGCCCTCCGTCACCCCATAATGAAAGGGATGATCTCGTAGTTCTTGGTCTGTGAAGATGCGTTGTTAGGTGCTCCATTTTATTTTTCCATTGAAGCCGAACCTAAACATGTTATATATATATATATATATATATAATATTAAGGGGTGGAACACAAGCTTTCTAACTGCAGGGGCATATCTAATTAGGCTACAAACATGAGATGAGAACTCCGTCTAGTATATTCGGCTCGCTGTAATGTACCGATTTGATCGAGACCTCTACGAGTCTCCAATTTATCAACAAAAATCAACTATGCAATTTGCTCGACTTGTGCATCTCGTAGTTGATCGGTGTTGGAGGAAGCACTAACAAGATTGAAGAAATTCTACATGTAGATTGGGTTTTCATCTTCATCTACATGTGAAACAAATTTGAACAAATTTTATTTTTTGTAAGTTAGAAATCATTTTAGCTTTGATTTCCTTTCTAATCGTTTGAATAGCAAAAAGTGGTTTTGGATTTTCATAGAGTATTAATCTTTGTTAAAAAGCTTTAAAGATGGTAATGGATAGGTTGTTCATGTTTGTTAGTCTCGGAAAAATCTGAGTTTTTTAAATTATGAGTTTTGTATGAAATAAGGTTTGATTTTGAGTTGGGTTGGAAATTTCAGGCGAAAAACAGAGTTTTGTATTGAAATTATATCAAGCTAAAATCTGATTTTCTGTGTGTGTCTACGGCTGTGTGGTTGTTGGTCTTAGAGAGACTAAAGAAATTGTTATTGGACTTGGAACAAAGAAGTGGAGGGGCCCAAACAATTTTTTTTATTATTTATACTTGAGACCTGCATAAACTTTAGCTTTCTATTATATATATAGGGGTTGTTTTGCAACCCACATCTTAACCGTCGGATTCATGATCGGCGGTTACAATAGATATGGGGCCCAATATTTTTAATTAAAAAAAAAGAAAAATAAAATAACCGTCGATCATGAATCCAACGGTTAAGATGTGGGTTGCAAGGGTTGCAACCTTTTTAAGGGTTGCAAAATATCCTTCCACTATACATATATATATATATATATATATATAGTGTTTGGTTCATTTGAGAAAATGATAAATATATGAGAAATAGAGAAGTAATCATAGCCATTCATATGGTTAAGATCGGATTTGACCGGTCAAAAGTTGCGGCTTTGACTGGTCAAAAGTTGCGGCTATCCCAAAAATAGAAGGACAATTTTGTAAATTTTACAAAACACACGGGTTGTATGTGTTCATATATGAACATGTATAATTCACATATAAACTATATGTTCATATATGAACCAGTGCAATTCACAACTGAACTTTTTTAACTGATTCATATATGAATCAGTTGAACTAACTAACAGATTCATATATGAACCTTTGTGATTCATATATGAATCTGTATGAATCACAAAGATTCATATATGAACTTTTGTGAATCACAAATATTTATATATGAATCTTTGTAAATCACAAAGATTCATATATGAATCAGTTGAACTAATTAACAGATTCATATATGAATCTTTGTGATTCATATAGATTCATATATGAACTCATCCCGTGTATTTTACGAAATTACCCCTCTACCTTCTATAGACCACACAAGAAATTATCCTATGCTTCGCGGTCAAAGCCGCAAATGTTGACCAGATGAATGTCTAAGATTACTTCTCTATTTCTCATATATTTACCATTTCTCAAATGAACCTCTCCCTATATATATATATATATATATATATATATATATATATATATATATATATATATATATATATATATATATATATATATATAGGGAGAGAGAGAGATAGGTTCATATGAGAATGATAACGATTTAAAGGAATAAAGGGACAATTCTGGACCAATCATAATTAAGAAATTAATAATTTTTTATTTTAATAAAAAATGGTATAAATATCATTTTTCCTTAGTAATAGTTTATTTTAAGAAATTGGTAATATCCCGTCCTAAATTAATGGGATTCTCAATTTCATCCCAATCCATATCACTCTCAACCTTTCAATCTCTTCACTTGCTCCTCCATCAAATATACCATCCCCGCCCTAGATGGGTTTTCGAGCGGACGGCTTCCAATCGGCTTCCAATCACCTGCTCCTCCATCAAATCTGACAGCCCCACCGTAGACGGCTTCCACCGCAGACGGATTCCAATTAGGCATGGAAATGGGGCGGGGATGGGGTGGGGACCTTAATCCCCATCCCCGTCCCCAATCCCTCATCTTCATCCCCGTCCCCGTCGGGGAATATGATCACATCCCCATCCCCATCCCCAACGGGGAACGGGGATCCCCAACGGGGAAACGGGGATTTTTTTCCGTTTATGTAAGCTATTTAAATCAAATATATGAGACACCGCGCTTATTTAAATATCACATATTTTCAATAAACCTAAAATCGAAAGAAATTTAATTTAGTATAAAAAAATCACAACATCATATAATAACTAGAAGCGTACTCGTGCAATGCATCGAGATACATCACGATTTTAATGTTTATTTTTATTTTTTGTTTTTTATTGATTTACAGTACGATTTTGGATGGTTTTTATTGAGTGATAATGGTTTTTTTATATATAAATTTGTTTAATTTAGGCTTAACAATATAATGTTTTTTATATAAAAAAAATTAAGTAGTTTGTTAAAATTCATTAATTATCTTATATATTTTAAATTTTTTATATTTAAATCGAGATGTTTATCCTGTTTTGATTATGTTTATCAGAATTTAAATTTCATAATTTTAGGATTTGGGGATTAGAGATAAGAATTTTGGGGGATAAGGATAAAATATATTAATAAGTGTTAAAAGCTTTACAAGTAGTACATTAGGCTTTAGTAGTTATTTTTAAGAGATTTTAAGTAGATAGCTTTAAATGATAGTACATAAAACTTAGTGAGTTGTAATTAAGAGTTTTTTATGTCATCTTTATAATATAGTATAGATATAGATTAATAACTTAAAAACAAAAGAAATTCAATCGAATTCGAAAAAAAAAAAAACTTAACTTCACACGTACCAAAAGATATCTAGTAATATTCAAAACCATATCGAGTAATTGTATTTTGATTGACATCCAAAAAATAACAATTTTATATTATAAACCTAGTTAAGAAATAGGAAATTATGAATTACCGATTTAGTTTAAATAAATAATATATATTAAATATTAATTAAAATATATAACGGGGACGGGGCGGGGCGGGGCGGGGCGGGGCGGGGAGTGCGATACCCGTCCCCGTCCCCATCCCCGGTTTGAGACAAACGGGGATCCCCGTCCCCATCCCCATCCCCGGTTTAGCGGGGAATCCCCATCCCCGATCGGGGCGGGTGGACCGGGTTCCCCAACGGGTCGGGGCCCATTTCCATGCCTAATTCCAATCGCAGACGGCTTCCAATCGCCCCACCGCATACGGCTTCCAATCGCAGACGGCTTCCAATCCCCCCAAATGAGGTGTTCATCGGAGGTAGTCACCGGAAATCTATGAGTCGAGGAAGGAAGACGATGGGGAAGCAAGATAAAGGAGAAAACAAGGAGATTCTAAAGATGCATTCCATGGATGTGAAATCCAGTGATTAATCATGGTGATTTTTGTTTTCGTTTGGATCATTTATGATCTTAAATGGATGAGCATATATGATTTAAAGTTGCAAAATTAGTAAAAACATTCTGCCCAAATTAGTTAGAACAAAATCACATATGATTTTGGTTTTAAGAATTATAGATAAGCATTTTGTTAATTCATTTATAGTCTAATCACACATGATTTTGGTGTTAATCATATGTGATTTTTGGGTTGTATATTATTTATGGTATAATCATATATGATTTTGGGTTGTATAATATTATTTATGGTATAATCATATAATCATCTGTGATTATATGTGATTTTTGGGTTGTATAATATTATTTATTGTATAATCATATGTGATTTTGGGTTGTATAATATTCATATGAAAAATATTATTTATGGTATAATCATATGTGATTTTGGGTTGTATATTATATCTTCAACTTATTTATCATACAATCATCTGTGATTTGGGGTGCAAATTCAGGATTTTTTTGAAAAAACAAACAGAACAAGATTAATTACCAATATGGATTTTACTAGATTTGTATGAATAAAGGAAAAATATGGTATATTGTAATCCCTAATTTTTAAGAAGTCAATATTATCCTAAATTAATTCATATTATAATATGACCTTAATACCCTTTTAAGGTTTATTTCGGAAAGTTCTATTTTGGGAATTATTTTTAAAAATGATTGGCTGAGAGTCGTCCCTTTATTCTTTTAAACGGCCCCCATTCTCGTTTGAACTCACCCCTATATATATATATAGCAAGGATCATTTGTTAACCATCAATTTCCTGTTAACTTTATAAACCTTGCTCAACTAATAGAAATGCAAGGATGATTATTGTTTAAATTGTGTAAATATTTAATGTAAAAGGGTAGAAACGTCATTTTGTAAGTAACCAATTTTTCATTAATTTTATTGGGAGTTACAAAATGAAGATTCTATAATTATATTGTAGGTTATGATTGTATTATTTTGTCCATTTTCATCATATTTTTTAAATCATATCAATATTACTAAAGTCTTCTGGTTCATATGTTTGATAAAATCGTATAGTCGTTTTTTTCAAGAAATTTTTCCGGTAGTCATCTTAATTCAGAAAACACATGAACATCCTTCAAATTTCTGCAACAATGACATCCAATGAACGTTGAACATCCTTGAAATTTCTGCAACAATGACATCCAATGAACGTTGATGTCCTTTTGTTACGAACACAATAAAATTAACAAATAATCAAACATTGTTTATAATATCTATGATATTTATATTATTTTTTTTAAACATTAACGATGAACAAACATCTTCATTTTTAACATTAATGATCATTGTAAATAATATCTATGATTTTTATTTTTTTTTTCTCATCTGAAATATATTCAAGCACATAATGCACATTAATCGTATATGTCATTCTGAATCGTTTGGTAAAGACTACAACTTTTAGTAAAACATTTCGATTATCGTATGTGGCAACATGAAGAAATATCCCGAATTTATGTAGTGAAAATGAATGAACAGTGTAACGAAAATATATGTTCATATTTATAATGTTCAGCAACATTCATTGTTTATAATGTTCATCAATGTTCAAATATATGTAGTGAAAATGAATGAACAGTGTAACGAAAAATATTTATCAATGTTCAGCAACGTTCATTGTTTATAATATACCATATATGTAGTAAAAATGAATGAACAGTGTAAAGAAAAATATTTTTCAATGTTCATATTTATAATGTTCAGCAACGTTCATTGTTTATAATGTTCATCAATGTCCAAATATATGTAGTGAAAATTAATGAACAATGTAACGAAAAAGTGTAAATGTGCACTTTGATTCACCTTGATGCACATGAATGGACATGAACATTGTATACGTGATATTCATATATATTATCATTATAGATGTGCAAAACATATAATGAAGAGGATTTGATAAGTGAATCCTAATTGTTGGCGATATATGAACATTAGTAAATGATGAACTAATTAACAATCTCAATTTCAAAATAATGAATCGTAGAGGAATCATCGGTTACGATTGTGGTTTAACTTTTAAGGGAAAATTAATGAGCCATTAAATGGGGGTTTAAAGGAATGATCATTTGATTCCCCAAATTACCCCTAACCACATATGTTCACATGTACATTTAATAAATAAAACCTATTTTATTAATTACAAAATTAGTTTTAATCTCAACCATCCAATATTAAGATGGATGCTTGAGATTAGTTAATAAAGTTAACAACAAAACAAGGGTTACAAAATTACCTAACCCTATATATATATATATATATATATATATATATGGGTGAGTTCAAATGAAAACTCATTTTTCATTGTGCACATGAGGACAAATCTCAACCATTGATCAAAACTTAGAAAACTAATCAATGGTTATTACATAATAAGATTAATTGGGAAGTGATTAAGAACAAAATTGTAATTTTGAATCAACGCCTACCTTCTTTGACTTTTTATTTTTATTTTTAATTAAAAAAATTACCCCCTTAAACTTTAAAATAATTTATCTTAAAAATTACTAATATTTTAATCAAACAAATTACATCAAAAAAACGAGAATTTCGTGCTCTTCGATATGACATACATCTCGATATAGTTTTTTCTCGATTTAACTGTTTTTTACGTGAAATTCTATATACGTGTTATATTCATTATGAATATGCATGCACGTCCCCGAATGTCCATATTCAATCTGAATAACAAAGGTGAACGTTCATTCATTATTCATGATGAATAATACATTATTCAGGATAAATAATACAACATTCAGGATGAATAATACACGAATTCATGATTCATGTATTATTTATCACAAATCGTATAGAATTTTACGTGAATTTCTATATATGTGTTATATTCATTATGAATAGTCATGCACGTCCTTGGGTGTACACATTCAGTATGAATAACAAATGTGAACGTTCATTCACTATTCATGATGAATAATACAATATTCAGGATGAATAATACACGAATCCATGTTTCATGTATTATTTATCATGAATCATGTATTATTCACCCATGTTCTATTATTCATCCTGAATGATACATTATTCATGATGAATAATATATGAATGACCCATGAATGTGTAGACACATGGCGCACTCTCTCTTGATTCCCAATTCACAACCGAAATTTGGTTTAATTCATTATGAATATGTATATGCATCGCCGGATGTCCCACATTCAGTATGAATAACAATTGTGAACGTTCATTCATTATTCATGATGAATAATATAGTATTCAAGATGAATTACACAACATTCATGACGAATAATACATGAATTCATGAATCGCGAATTATTCACCCTGATTGTTGTATTATTCATCCTGAATGTTATTCAGGATGAATAACACATGAATGACCTGTGAAGATTTGGAGACGTAACGCGCTCTCTTTTGTTCCCCGATTCACAACAGAATTAGTCGATAGGTTTTCGATTCGTCTTGATGGGTGTTGGGTTACGGTGCTGAAGAAACGTGATGTCTTACGACGTTGAAGAAAGTGTTGAAGAAGGTGATGTCGAGTTACATACTTACGGTGTCGAGGCATTGTACAAACTTGAACGTACATAAATATTCATAATGAATATAACATGTAACATCCCGCCTGCCTCGACAACAATATTGTCCGCTTTGCCCCTGGATTTAACCAACGTGTAGCGCACGGATTTGTTTCTGGCGACCTGGTGAGAAACTTCCCAGGGGGTCACCCATCCTGGGACTACTCCCACCCAAGCACGCTTAACCTCAGAGTTCCCAAAACCTGACGTGCTTGTGGCCCCAAAACGCGTTGTTGTTAGGAAGGCCAAGAAATTACTTATAACACCCAGCATCACTCCTGTCCACGGCCGATATGGGATATGCCTAAGGTGTTACAAACACCCCCCCTTGGGACTCATCGTCCTCGATGAGGTTTGCCCCATATCCCGAACGGCACAGGAGTGGCTCTGATACAATCTGTAACATCCCGCCTGCCTCGACAACAATATTGTCCGCTTTGCCCCTGGATTTAACCAACGTGTAGCGCACGGATTTGTTTTTGGCGACCTGGTGAGAAACTTCCCAGGGGGTCACCCATCCTGGGACTACTCCCACCCAAGCACGCTTAACCTCAGAGTTCCCAAAACCTGACGTGCTTGTGGCCCCAAAACGCGTTGTTGTTAGGAAGGCCAAGAAATTACTTATAACACCCAGCATCACTCCTGTCCACGGCCGATATGGGATATGCCTAAGGTGTTACATAACACATATATAGCATTTCACATAAAAAACGGTTAAAACGACAAAAAAAAACTATATCGAGATGAATGTCATATCAAAGAGTACGAAATTCTCGTTTTTTTGATGTAATTTGTTTGATTAAAATATTAGTAATTTTTAAGATAATTTATTTTAAACTTTAATTGGGTAAAAAGTTTTTAATTAAAAAAGAAAATAAAAATTCAAATATGGTAGGCGTATGTTTAAATTTTTCTTCCATTTTTACCCTAAGCAATTTATAATTAAAAACTCTATTTAATATTAGTTGTTGGATCAAAAGAGATCGAGTGACTGAGATTTGTCCTCACGTGCATAATGAAAAATGAGTTTTCATTTGAACTTTCCTCTCTCTCTCTCTCTCTCTCTATATATATATATATATATATAGAGAGAGAGAGAGAGAGAGATAGGTTCATACAAGAATGGTAACGATTTAAAGGAATAAAGGGACAATTCTGGACCAATCATAATTACTAAATTAATAATTGTTTATTTTAATAAAAAAGGGTATAAATGTCATTTTTCATTAGTAATTGTTTATCTTAAGAAATTAGTAATATTGATTAAGTTTAAAAGAAAAGGAAAAAAAAACAAAAAGAACCCTAATCCTATTTACCTCTCCCTCGTCTCTCCCTTTTCTTTCAGTCACCATCCCCATCGCCACCATCCCCATCGCCATCACTCCACTCTCTTTCTCAACCGGCGACCACTACCACCATCGATCACCACCCTCATCAGCCTCTCGATCTGCAGCCACCGTGAGCCACACCACCACTACCATTGCTTCTCAATTTCATCCCAATCCATATTTCACTCTCAACCCTTCAATCAAATCCGCCAGCCACCGTGAAGATATTCACCTGCTCCTCCATCAAATCCGCCAGCCCCGCCCCAGGTCGCCGCAATGAATCGACGAAACGAAACACCGCAGACGGCTTCCAATCGGTGACCCAAAGGTAGGCGTTTTCGAGCGGGGTGAGCCAAATGGGTTGTGATTTTTGCGATTAGGGTTTCGTAATCGGAGATTCAAAAGATGATGGGGTAGGCAGAGATGGATTCATCGGAGGTAGTCACCGGAGATCTATGAGTCGAGGAAGGATATTTAAAAGATGCATTCCATGGATGTGAAATCCAGTGATTAATCATGGTGATTTTTGTTTTCGTTTGGATCATTTATGATCTTAAATGGATGAGCACATATGATTTAAAGTCGCAAAGTTAGTAAAAACATTCTGCCCAAATTAGTTAGAACAAAATCACATATGATTTTGGTTTTAAGAATTATAGATAAGCATTTTGTTAATTCATTTATAGTCTAATCACACATGATTTTGGATATAATCATATGTGATTTTGTTAATTCATTTATCTGTCCAATTTATTTATGGTATAATCATATGTGATTTTGGGTTGTATATTATACCTTCAACTTATTTATCATATAATCATCTATGACTTGGGTTGCAAATTCAGGATTTTTTTGAAAAAACAAACAGAACAAGATTAATTACCAATATGGATTTTACCAGATTTGCATGAATAAAGGAAAAAGATGGTATATTGTAATCCCTAATTTTTAGGAAGTTAATAATATCCTAAATTAATTCATATTATAATATGACCTTAATACCTTTTTAAGGTTCATTTCGAAAAGTTCTATTTTGGGAATTATTTTTAAAAATGATTGACTGAGATTCGTCCTTTTATTCTTTTAAACAACTCTCATTCTCGTTTGAACTCACCCCTATATATATATATATATAGGGAGAGAGAGAGAGAGAATGGATCAATTGGAAACCAACATTACACTGGAAACTTTGGAAACCAATATTTGACCAATCAATTAATTTCTCTTTTTTATTTTTTTAATTGATAAGGGTATTTTAGTCTTTTACCTAATTTCGTAATATATATTGTAATTATTATTATTATGATATTAATTAATATGGTATTATTGATGCTATATATAGTATCTAGATGGTTTCCAAAGTTTCCAATATAATATGGTTTTCAATTGAACCCACCCCTATATATATATATATATATATATATATATATATATATATATATATATATATATAGGGGGAGTTTCTTTTGCAACCCATATATTTTGTACAAACTTTGTAAACTATCTCCAACCAATCAGAATTCACGGTTTAATTATAATTGTAATTAATTAATTATAATTCTATAGGGGTATTCATGTAAATCTGTATATATTAAATTAGTAAACATTTTTTTAATATTTTTTAATTATGGAAGTGCATATATTAAATTAGTAAACATTTTTTTAATATTTTTTAATTATGGAAGTGCATATATTAAATTAATAAACATTTTTTAATATTTTTTTAACATTTTCTAACCAATTTCTTGATTTTCTATGATTATGTATCTTCCTCATCTCATATTCCATTAACGGTGATTTGCAAAAAATCCGATTAACAGTGTTTAACAAATGGAGCGACAAGGGTTTACAATGGATGGTTGTTACCCGATGAATGAAACATATGTCAGTGAATTGGATGGTTCACCGCATTTGTTTCAAATGCATGAAGGTGTCGGCAGCGATGAGAACGACGTTGGTTCGTCACGACATTTCTTACAGATGAATGAAGGTGTCGCCGGAGATGAAAACGGCGGTGGTTCGTCTGGGAACCCGTGTTCCGACGACGAAGAGGATGTTAACTCCGATCATGAAATCGATGATAGTGGTATGGTTTTAATAATTTGATTCCTTTTGTTTGTAAAATCGAATATGAACACTTAATCATGAACATAACACTTGACAAGAACCAATACTTTTATGAATTGAACGATACGTATTCATGAAATGGTTAAATTAAAATGTATGAAACACTTACATTTTAAAAATGGCACATGACAAGAACCAACATTTTCATGAATTGAACAATACGAATTCATGAATACTTATTCATTATCAATGTTCTTATTCATGATTACTTAGCTATGACCACAATATGAAACCAAAGGAGTTAATATATATTAGGGTCACAACATCAACAAAATAATCTCCAAATCTAAACTACTACCTAGTTTCATGAAAACTTACTCATGTTTACTTAATCATCAACACAAAATTGTAAACGTGGACAACAAATCGTGGACCCAAAATCAAAAAAAAAATTGAAAAATTATTCTTGAATAAGCAAGCATTAACAAATTATTAATGAAGATATGGGAAATATATGGGAAGATATTAATTACGGAATATCTTTTTAATTTTGGGAAAGATGATTCATTAATTTTTTTTTCCAAAATTACCCTTATTTGCTTAATAATTAAAAAGAAAAAATTAAAATAATTTCATTGTTTCCTAATCAAGGCCATTGATGAAAAGAATGGATGGTAGAGATTAGCTTGTATAGGTTGTACAAATTAGTAGGATTGTAAAAGAAACCAACCATATATATATATATATATATATATATATGTATATATATATATATAGTGGAAGGATATTTTGCAACCCACATCTTAACCGTTGAATTCATGATCGACGGTTATTTTATTTTTATTTTTCTATTGTTTAATTAAAAATATTGGGCCCCATATCTATTGTAACCGCCGATCATGAATCCGACGGTTAAGATGTGGGTTGCAAGGTTTGCAACCTTTTTAAGGGTTGCAAATTAGACAACCCCTATATATATATATATATATATATATATATATATATATATATATAGGAGTTTAATCAAATGAGAACTAGGTAGTTTGTGGTAACTGTGAGATCCAATATTAGCCACACATTTAGAATAATTAATATTAATTTTAAATAAATAGAAAATGATATTTTAGTAAATTTGTTTAATTCCTAAAATATAACCTAATTCCTAAATTTTCTTTTTTCCTTTTACAAAAGGGTACAGTGTGCTATCATGTATTTTTGATGTTTACAAAAGGGTATCATAGTGTACTATCATGTATTTTTGATCTTTACAAAGTGTATCATAGTGTGCATCACTTATTTTCGATGTTTTTTGATCTTTACAGAGTGTATCACGGTGCGCTATCACGTGTTTTCGATGTTTACAAAAGGGTATCATAGTGTTATCATGTATTTTCGATCGTTACAAAGTGTATCACAATGTGCATCACGTATTTTCGATGTTTATAAAGTGTATCATAGTGGGCATCATATATTCGCCGGAATAATATTTGATGAAAAGATGAGAGAGAAGAGAAGGGAAGAGAAGAGAGAGGAGATCTCAAAAATACCTAAAAGACCTTTAATTAAATTTTTTAATTAAAATTACAAAAATTATTGATTTCCTAATTTATCTTCTGATTTGTGGTTAAGATTGGATCTCACGGCTACCACAGATAACTTAGTTCTCCCTTGAATGACCCCCTATATATATATATATATAGAGAGAGAGAGAGAGAGAGAGAGAGATAGCCTTAGGTTCATTTGATAAATGATAAATATATGAGAAATAGAAAAGTAATCTTAGTCATTCATATGGTCAAAATCGGATTTGACTGGTCAAAGATGACCGGTCAAAAGTTGCAGCTTTGACTAGTCAAAAGTTGCGGCTATTCCAAAAATAGGACACTTTCGTAATTTTTGCAAAATACACGGGTTGTGTTCATATGTGAACCAGTGTAATTCACAACTGAACTCTTTTAACTGATTCATATATGAACCTTTGTGATTCATATAAGAACTAATTAATTGATTCACATGTGAACTAATTAACTGTAGGTTCATATATGAATCAGTTGAACTAATTAACAGATTCATATATGAACCTTTGTGATTCATATATGAATTAATTAACTGATTCACATATGAACTATACGTTCATATGTGAATCATACATGTTCATATATGAACTCATCTCGCGTATTTTACGAAACTACCCCTCTCCCTTCTATAGACCATGCAAGGAATTATCCGGTGTTTCACGGTCAAAGCCGCAAATGTTGACCAGATGAATGGCTAAGATCATTTCTCTATTTCTCATACATTTACTATTTCTCAAATGAACCTCATAGGTAAATATTATATACACATAGTGGAAAGGTGTAAGAGTGTGTGTTTATCCATTTCTATATATCAGAAGGTTTCAATCACTTGCAATTGGAAGTTGTCCTTAGATGTCATCGTATTCCTATTTTAACTTCTGTTCTTAATGGTGTTATTTATGTAATTCATAGATATTTATGCAGAATGAATTACTAAGTGAGGAAGTTGCATCTTCTTGTTCACCGGCAGAAATTTGTTTGAAAATGTTGCATCGTATTCGGGGATATATAAAGGAACGTGCCGCTTCGACAAAACATGTTTTAGCCACAGAAAATCTGCGAATAGAGTTGGAATTAGAAAAGAACAAATCACATGCTTTAGAGGAAGAAGTTAAGAATTAAAGAAGAACAATTGGAAGTTCAAGAGAAGCAATTGAAATTTAAAGAGGAGCAACTGAAATTTCAAAAGTAGCAAAACCAAATGAAGGACAAAATGAACCTCATAATGGCACAATTGTTAAAATTATCTGCATCGGGATTTCAAAACTAAGAATTCTATATTCTATTTTTGTTAGTAATTAAGTAATTTAGCGATAATAAATTGAGATGACATTGACATGCTTGTTTAGATCAAGAATTATACTTTTTGTAAATAAAATTAATTTTAAATTTCTATCTTTACAAATTAGCAGGTTTTAGTTATATTGTAATAACAATTACAATATAAATTTATGACAATTTCTTTTATTCATTTTTATAATTAGTAACCACATTTTTTAGTCGCTAATGAAAGTTAACGGACGTTAACCGAGCCGTTATCTTGACACTTGGTGACGACTTTTAACAGCTTAGTGACAAAATTTTGTGACAAATTTAGTCGTCACAAGCATGGTGACCACTTTAATTTTGTCACTAGTTAGTAACTATTTTTGTATTTGGTCACTATTGTAAATTAGTGGCGGACCCATAGTGACGAAAAGCGACGACCAAAATTTTGGCCACTAAACGACCTTAGTGACCAATTTTATATTGTTAGTGACCATTTTTTTGTCACTAATTACCATTTTTCTTGTAGTGCCTACATGGAATAATATGTTTGTAAGAACTTGATAAAGATCCATCTAAATCTTCCTCAATGAGAAAAACGTGCCTTGGCAAAAACACATAGGTCTCCTTATTATGTTCTTTCAGAACCTTTTTCTCTTGTGCATAGCGATATTTTGGAAAACGATGGTTTGTTGCATTTATAGAGGATCACACACCAATAAGTTGGGTCTATTTAATGGACATAAATTTAAGATGGAAAATATTTTCAGAACCTCTACAACATGGTCCATGATCAATTTGGGACTAAGATTAAGGTTTTGAGAAGGGATAATGGTCATGACTATTTCACAAACAACTTGCACAATTTCTTCTCACAAGGAATATTTCAACAGAGAGTTCTAGTGTTGGAACACCACAACAAAATGGTATTGTTGAAAGAAAATATAGGCATCTTTTGGATCTTGCTAGAGCATAAGGTCCTGAAAGAGCTCTAAAGGGATGTAGTTTTAACTGCATTGTTTTTGATTAATCAGATGCATGCCCTCAAAAGTTTTAAACTTTGCACCCCCTTACAAAAAGTTTCAGAAAATTTGTCACACTTGAGACATAAATCTTCCTTGCCAATCAAATCAAAAGGGATATAAGTACGTGTTATGAGACTGAAGAAGAAAACATTGTTACCTTCAATGTTGAGTTTTGTAAGAATCATTCCTGTTCTTTTAGTGCCATCTTCAGGGGGAGAAGGAACATGTAGATCCGGCTATAGGGAAAAAAGAACATTGATATCATTTTGCAAGTCTTTTCAGGAAGAGAATTAGAACTATTTTGAAAAAGAAAACATTCCCATATTTAAAGATCGCAAGAGTAAGAGAGCCAATGTCATATATATATATATATATAGAGAGAGAGAGAGAGAGAGAGAGAGAGACTTGGGATCAGGACTATTTTGAAAAAATATATATATTCCCATTTATAAAGATTGCAATAGTAAGAGAGCCAATGAGATATATCTATATATGTATATATAGGGGCAGGTTCAAACGAGAAGCTAAATATTTTATGAAAAGGCAATAAGTGTGATATCATATATGATACACAAGCTTAATTATATATGATTTTACACCCCCACAAGTCGTGGAATTATATATGATATCACACTTCTCGCCTTCTCGTAAAATGTTTAACTTTTCGCATGGTCCTTCGTCTCTCTCTCTCTCTCTCTCTCTATATATATATATATATATATAAACCTATAGAGGTGGGTTCATACGAGAACGGTATCTATTTAAGAAAACAAGAAAAAAGTCGAGTATGTACAAAATCACATGTGATTCCTCGCGACTTTGCACGAAACTTGAAGTTGCTTGAAAAGTTGCCCGTGTCCCTTTTTTTCCGAATTAATGTCGAATCACATGTGATTTTATACATGATTTGTTGTTTTTCTTGTTTTCTTAAATAGTTAGCGTTCTCGTTTGAACCTTCCTCTAAACCTGTATGTTCACAAATGATGAGTTCCTCATAAGTAGCATTAAGTGATAGATTCTTGAGGACAGTCTCTGGCATGGTGAGATCCATGACCATAGCTAGTTGGTAGGATGTGCAGAGGCGAAGAAGAGATCCGTCAACATATTTGAACTAGTCATGACCCTCAAGACAGATATTGGTATGGGTGAAGGTAAATAGTTTTGTTCTATTTTTGGGAAAAGGGGATATAACCCCCGGAAAAACATTATTCAAAACATAATGAAGGCCTAACACAAGCTTAGGAAAAAGCCATAAACGAATACAAGCCCAAACACAAATAAAAATCCAACAAAATAAAGAACAATCCAAAAAATTCACCTTCAACTCAAAGCATCCCACCTTAAAAAGATACGGCCCAAATTAAATCTTGAGTGAGTAGAAATCCATCAAACCACTTTAACCCAATTCAAGTAAGCCCAAATCATAATCCAAGTTTAAAAAATCAGAATAAAACGCAAATAAGTAGTCCAAGTAGGAAGGAAGAGAATGAGAGTCCAACTCATAAAGATATATTTTCATGATACTGAAAGAATCCATTAATTAATTCAGAATTGTCCCAACGAACAAATGACCCAAAACGAAAACATAAGAAGCAAATAAATATTGAGAATTAAACCATTATGGTACTCAATAACAAGCAGATTGAGACAAAAATACATATCCAAAAACTCCAACAAAACACTTTGGCAGTAACAGTATAACTATATTCTGATGTGAAAAAGCATATGTGATCCTGATAAAGCTGGAAACTGCCAATGCAAGCAGTAATCAAATTCTTCGAATCCAAGAATTCAAAAGACCATCCTTATACCTGCAATCCAGAGACCAGAATATTAGCATAACATATCAAAACTCTAGAATATTGCCTCTTCACATCTTCATACCTTACAATGTGGCCATGATCATCATGATCGAGGAGAAGCAGCGATTCCGTGTAGGAATTCCCAAAGATTGAATAGTCGTTTCCACAAATCCCAAGATCCTTGATGTGCTCTAAGCAATGTTCATAAACACCAAGTTCAGAGGTTGTATCATTTTCTAGATCCTCTTGCATTTCAATTATAGGTTCGCCACTCTTCCTAAATACCAGCGTCGACAAAACTGATGCATTTGGTGCATTAATGGTGAAAAGCTTTGTAAAGGCTTTTGAATCACCATGCTCCATCATCCATACATCACAAACTTGTCTATTATAGGTTGGTTCTCTATAATCAAGCAAAACAAGAGACTCCCTAACCCTAGAAACGGCCAAATCTGATTTATGCACGTTATCTGGGATATCTACCTCTCTAAACTCTTCAGTGCTCAAATCAAATGACATTAGCAGATAGTTGGATTTACCATCAAAAGCAATCCAATCAAAAGCAACCCAATAAATAAACTGACCTATAACTGCCTGAGACGATGTAAATCCTATTGATTTACGAGGCAGATTGCTAGATAAACATGTCCATTCCCCTGAGCTCAATGTGAAAACCATAACTTGGCAAGGGATGCAACGTATACTTTCAACTCTCGTTTCATCACGAATATATGTAATGTTGACAAGCTTAGGGTCCTTAGTGTCAGGACAAACCCCAAAACCAAGAACAGAATCAAACGGCCGAAGTACCACATTAGGCACATCAACAACAATTGATTTTCTAATTGCAGGATTCCAAAGAACAGCCATTTGTTGTTTAGAATTGGTCAAGCACAACAAGCCATGAGAGCTATCGATTATTACTGGTGTTAGTTGAACGAGAGGAGGAACAGTTGGCGCAAAGGTTTGTTGGGGGAACGTATCATCATCGACATAACAAACATATTTTATCTCATGTTCTTCCCAACTTCCGACTCCGTAGCTTATAACCAGATGTTGCGACTGATGAGTTGTGTAACCAGCAATGAAGTGAGAGCTATCGATCAATGACTTCCAAGCTTTGCAAACCGATCTTAATTGAATCAATAATTTGATAGGAAGCCTTTCCATGATTTCCATTTGGATATCCAAACTCAACTGGGTTAACATTTTGACAATCGATGGGACTGAACCAAGACAATTTTCTGCAATTAATCGACGAAATCAATACCATTTATAGAGAAATCGAACCTCGGAACCAATCGATGGACCGAACCAAGAAAATTTTCTGCAATTGATGGGAACCAATGGACGAAATCAGTAACGTTATAGATGAAATCAATACCATTTATAGAGAAATCGTACCTACAGTCAACGGAACGGTGACGGGAACAAATCACGTTGAGCCATTGAACCACTGGAAGAAACGATTTTAGATAAGGAAATAGAAGTGTACAGACGAAGGTTTAATAGAGAAATCGAAGTCGGCGATTTCATCCAGCGATTCATGGAGAAGAATGAAGTCCAGGATGGATATAATATACTTTCCAAACAACTTCCATATCATTTCTAAATTCCAACCAATTATATTTATGTTTATTTTAATGTAATGTAAATATTAATTAATTCTTAAGTAAATTACACCATTGGTCCTTGTCGTTTACATAAAATTGCATTGTGCGTCTCTACTTTGAAATAACTATAGAAATAATCACTGTGGTTTACAATTTCACACCCCTTTGGCCCCTGAACCTAAGGATGTCCCAAATCAGACTGTGAAGCACATCACATGCCTGATGGGCAAAATCATCTTTTAACCTAATTTCTTCTTTTTATAGGGACTAAAAACGTAATTCACTATTTAAAAACCACATGGACCCGCCACAACATCACAAAAGCCACGCTCCTTGCGTTGAGAAACCCACCCTCCTTTTCTGTCTTCATCACTTGCCTCCCCCTTTTGTCTCCATCGCCCACATCCATTGCTCGCCACCACCAATATTGTGAAACCCATGGTCGTCACTGTTACTTCACCCCCAATTTTCCAATTCATCTCCATAAACTACCAAACCCCAACCACAAGGGCTGTGGTGTGGTGGTAAAGGCTTGGGGAGTTCATAGCGCTCAACCCGGGTTCGAGCCCCACTAGCAGCACTTGTGGCCACTGAGGATAAACTCAGGGCTGCACGCTTTAGCAACTAGGCCAAAGGCCCTAATTGCCAGGGATTAGTCTGGGCCATAGGCCCAGGATACCCTTTCCAAAAAAAAACTACCAAACCCCCCACTGTGACTCCATCATTACTCCACCCCCTTTCCTATTATCCCCACTCGAGTTCTGGGTTTTTGAGTTCTAAGGGGGTGTTTGGTTCGCTGGATTCCACCGGAATCTGATGGAATTGGAATGGTCAATTCCATTGACCAAATTCCATCCTACTATTTGGTTACCAATGGAATGGAATTGAATTCCATAAATTCCTTAAATCATGGATTTGGTCATTCCTTCTTAAAATGGATGGAATTGAATTTCATTCCATCAAATTTTCTCAAAATGACATAAATACCCTCTTAACAAAATTAAAACCCATCAGATGTGGATTTGGTCTCCTCTCTCTCTCTTCTCTCCTCTCTCTCTCTCTCTTCTCTCTATCTCTCTCCCTCTCTTCTCTCTCTCCTCTCTTTCTCCTCTCTCTCTCTCTCCTAACTCTCTCCTATCTCCTCTCTCTCCTCTCTCTATCTCTCTCCCTTCTCTCTCGCCTCTCTCTCCCCCGTCTCTCTCGACATTTAAAAAAATTAAAATAAAAAAATTAAAATAAAAGAAAGGGTATTTTTGTCATTTTTCAGAATTTCATTCCAATTCCTTTGCAAACCAAACAGACAGATTCCAATTAATTTGACTGATTACATTCCATTCATGCCAATCAAACACTTGATCAAACCTGATAACATTCCATTCCAATTCCTTAGACATATTTCATTCTTTCATAAATCATTTTGCGAACCAAACGCCCCCTAAGTTTTTAAAGACATAGGTTTTGAAGCTCTGGTTTCAAAGCAAACTAAAGTTATGGGTTTTTGAAAGATCTAGTTTTTAAACCCATGTTTTTATATTGAGATATGAGTTAATGAAAATCTGGTTCTTGAGGATTGATTCAAGATTGATTGGTTTAAAGATCGACTGGTTTCTGGTTTTTGAACGACATATTTGGGGATTTTGTATAAACTTTGAACTACATATTTGTATGGATTCTAGTATTTGATCTGAAGACTTGGTGATTATGAACATCTAGTTTTTGAAGCCCTGTTTTTGTGTACTGAGATCTGAGTTTATATTTTCTGATTTTAGGGAGCAAGTCTTGATTTTTTTTTCTTCATTTAGAGTTCTGATTTCAAGTATCTATGATTGATTTATGGTTTTGATTATGTATAGTTTTGTATTATAAATATTTTGAATGAGTTTACATAAATTTGCCATTAATGTTCGTCTTCTTAATTTGTTCTCTAGATTAATGTTTTTCTTCTATCTTCATTCATGAATATTTTGTTCTTAATTTTGATTCAACAAAAGCTAAAAGTAAACAAGTTCCAATATAGGCTATACTAAGCATATTGATAATGTGTTCTTAATTCGGCCAAAGTTGGTTGCCGAAGATGTTTCAACAGTTAAAATGCTCAACTTAATTAGACCATATATCATACAATATTTTGATACAATCTTCCTGCATGCTACTTATAAACAAAATTTTATGATTGTTCCACATCTACACATCTAGCATATTAAAATGATTTCAACTAGAGGCTTTTTTTTTCCTTTGAGAAGTGAAAGATTTGAGAACCGAAAAAGTTCCGTATGACCTGTTAGAAGATCAATAAGATTGAAGACGACGATAAATATGTTGAAGGTTTGAAACCTCGATATATTGATTGAGAGAAAACGTACACAGTGTAAAGTAAATAATGAAAAGTAATCTCACCTAGACTACAAGATACAACATATTTATACTTAGACTAAATGGGCTTGAGCCCTATACTGACATGGGCCTGGGCCCTCTATATACATTAACATCCCCCCTCAAACTCAATCGGGAGAATAATGAGCCAGATGGAGTTTGGAAACTAGATCACGAAACTGTCCTGGTAGATGAGCTTTAGTAAAAATGTCGGCCGGTTGATCAAGAGTTGAAATAGGAAGAAGTTGACTAGTCTTACGAGTCACATGTTGACGAACAAAGTGACAGTCAATTTCAATATGCTTTGTTCGCTCGTGGAAGACATCATTGTGAGCAATCTGAATTGCACTGTTGTTGTCACACCACAATGGAGTAGGAGATTGTTGAGGAGCCCCCATGTCAGAGAGTAGCCAGCGTAACCACACAAGTTCTTGAGTCGTGTCCGCTAGTGCTCGATACTTAGCTTCAGTACTGGATCGAGCTATGAGAGATTGTTTCTTGCTTCGCCAAGATATAAGGGAGTCGCCAAGAAAGAAACAGTAGCCGGTAGTGGAGCGACGATCAGTCATGTCACTGTCCCAATCAGCATCAGAAAAACCTCGCAAAGTCAATGATGAGGTGGATGGAAAATGAAGGCCATGAAACATGGTCCCTTTTAAATATCGAAGAATGCGCAGGACAACAGCGTAGTGATCAGAACAGGGTGCAGACATGAATTGACTGACAGTATGAACATCATAGGCAATATCAGGTCGAGTCACTGTCAGATAGACAAGTGACCCTACTAACTAACTGGCGATATAAAGTAGGATCACGCAAAGGAGGTCCAGCATTTGGAGCCAAATGAAGGTTGTGCTCAAGAGGAGTGGATGCCGTTTTGTTGTCAGTAATCCCAGCTTTTGACAAAAGATCTGAGGTATATTTGGCTTAACAAAGATAAATTCCCGATGGATCTGAGAGCACCTCAAGACCAAGAAAATAGTGTAAAGAGCCAAGATCCTTCATCTCAAAACAGGAGCTGAGAGAGGACTTCAGATTTGTTATGCCTGTAGAGTCACTGCCAGTAATAATCATATCATCCACATACAGGAGAAGTAAGATTGTGCCAGCCTCAGTGGTCCGAGTAAACAGTCCTGAATCATAATTGCTGGGTGAGAAGCCGAGAGAGGTGACTGTGGAACTGAATTTCTCAAACCAAGCTCGCGGAGATTGCTTGAGTCCATAAAGAGCCTTCCGAAGACCACAAACATGACCTTGTGGAAGTCGAACGCCTGGAGGAGGTGTCATATAGACTTCCTCAGATAAGTCACCATTCAAGAAGGCATTCTTAACATCCATCTGAAAGAGAGGCCATTGTTTGGTAGCTGCAATGGCTAGGAGACTGCGAACAGAGGTGACTCGAGCAACAACAGGTGCAAATGTCTCCTCATAATCAATATCGTACTCTTGATTGAAGCCCTTGGCCACAAGACGAGCTTTGTACCGATCTATAGAGCCATCGGATTTTGTCTTGATTTTAAACACCCATTTGGAGCCAATGGGTGACTTTCCTGGTGGAAGATGGACAGATTCCCATGTCTGAGCTTTGTCAAGAGCATGAAGTTCCTCATCCATAGCTTTCTGCCAAATAGGGTTAGATGAGGTTTCCTTGTAGGAAGTAGGTTCGTGATTGGACAGCAGAGTAGCATAAACATGATAATCACGGAGATGAGAAGGAACTTGTCTTACCCGATCTGATCGTCTAACATTCTGAGAATGAGAAGTTCCAGGAGCCAGAGACTCAGCAGGCACCTCAGATGTTGGCTGTGCGAATGGAGCAGATGATTGATGTTGATCAGGAATACTAGTAGAGGCAGGCTGTGTAGGGGTAGTAGACTCTGAAGGAGAGACAGACTCATAAGGAATTGGAACAACAGGTGAAGTTGATATGATGTCAGACTGAAGTGAGTCCAATGAGACAGAGGCATCAGTGAAGAACGGAGTGGTGAAGTTAGGAGACTCACGAACTTGGATATAGAAGAAAAAGGAACATGTTCCCAGAAGGTAACATGACGAGATATACGAAGACGCTGGGAGATAGGATCCCAGCAGCGATAACCCTTGTGTTCAATACCATATCCAAGGAAGCAGCAAAGTCTGGAGCGAGGTTCAAGTTTGGTATGTTCATGAGATTGTAATTGAACAAAACAAGCACTACCCCAAACTTTTAGAAGTTCATAGGCAGGGGTGACCTCATAAAGAGCCTCATAAGGAGACTTATTATTAATGATCGGAGTAGGGTGACGATTAATAGTATAAACTGCAGTGAAAGCAGCTTCACCCCCAAAAACGTTCTGGACATTTAGCAGAGATGAGAATAGTGCGAACCGTATCAAGAATATGACGGTGTTTGCGTTCGGCACGACCATTTTGAGATGTGCCGGGACAGGAGTACTGAGAGAGAGTCCCCTGAGATTGAAGAAAGGAGAGAAGAAATGACTCTTTGTATTCCATAGCATTGTCAGCTCTAAGAATCTTTATGGATTTTGAGAACTGGGTGTGAATCATCCTGGCAAACATAATATAAATTTTGGGTAGTTCCGAGCGATGTTTCATTAGATATATCCATGTGAAACGTGTATGGTCATCAATAAAAATAACAAAATATCGAGCACCCCCCATGGATGGATGTGGTGCTGGTCCCCATACATCAGAATGAATAAGATCAAAATAAGAAGTAGAACTAAATTCATTCAATTCAAAAGGTAAAGCATGATGTTTGCCAAGTTTGCATGATAAACAAGAAATATTGTCAGTTGATACATAATTTCCTAACAATCCTAAATGAGCTAATGATTTTATTCTGGCTAGAGACAAGTGACCCAGTCGGGCATGCCACAACTCAAAAGAAGAAGTGCTGGAAACGGAAGCAACAAGACTTTAAGAGGGTAATGGAAGACGAAGATAGACTATTTCAATCATCCGTCCAACTTTACGGCCGAGTCCAAGGATTTGCTTGGTCTTTGGATCCTGTACAACACAACCAGAAGAATGAAATAAAATGATCAAATTAGATTCAAGAAGTTGCGCAATCGAAACTAAGCTCAGAGATAGTTTCGGAACATTTAGAACACCCGGTAATTGTATATGAGGAGTGGAAACATTTCCACTAAAGGATACCGGTAGGCCAGTGTTGTCAGCAGTTTTGACTGACGTAAATTGCTGAGGTGGTTTCTTATAAATGAAACCATCAGTGCACGGTGTCATAAGATTGCAACACCCTGAGTCAAAAATCCATACGTTACCTGATGCAGCTGAGTGTGGAGAATTCATACCCATAGCACCAGACATGATCTGCTCCATGAGTTCCTGATTGCGACGCATCAGTTCCATTAGGTTAGGTGAGGAGGCTGGAGAGACCTCAGTATCAACAATAGTAGACCCAACAATTGCGTGAGCCCGGTTCTGAGAACCAATGTGCTTTGAGTTCTTCGGGCAGTCAGACTCATAATGACGCGGATGAGTGATACCACACCGTCGGCACTTACGGATAGGGCAATCAAGGAGAAGGTGAGTAGTAGAATGGCAAAAAGCACACTCAGATGTGTTCGTCTTTCCCACAGATTTGGAATGATTGTTGTTAGTCCATTTGCCTTTGGACTTGGGATGAGACGTGTAGAGAACACTATCAGCAGCGGGCATCGGTGATCGCATGTGAAGACGAGTTTCTTCACTTATCAATTTTGATATTGCTTCTTCAAGAGTAGGTAATGGTTGCCTATGAAGAAGAGAAACATGAACATTCTCAAATTTGTCAATAAGACCCATCAGAATAGTAATCAAATGTAGCTGGTGGAAGTAGGCGGTGAATTGTTGAGCTGTGTCATCAAAAATCTGTGGTGCTCCAAGACTTATATGATCTCTGAGAGACTGCATTTCAGAGATATAAGAGTTTATGGATTGATCAGGAAGCTGACGTTTGCTCTGAAAAGTGGTCCACGGTTGATACTGATGAGATAGGCCCGATGACGTGTACCGCTTGGCGAGAAAATCCCAGAGACTTTTGGCGGTAAGGTAACCAAGAAACTGTTGGTTGATCTCAGGAGTAGTGGAGGCATTAATGAAGCCCAAAATACGAGCATTATTGATGTCCCACTCATTCATGCGTTTTGCAAAGTCAACAACATTCTCAGTTGGTTCCTGAACTGGAACTTTGGATGCACCAGTAACATAGGTGTAAAGGTCATGGGATTTTAGTAGAATTGTCATATGATGATGTCAAATAATGTAGTTGCTACCATTGAAAACAACTGAGATGGGATTTGAGTGACTGAAATTGGTAGCCATGAATTGAGGAACAGATACTGAGAAATAGTATTAATGACCGGTATTAACGACCGGTAGGGTTCGACCGGGAGGGTGTTCGACCGGGAGATGTTCGACCGATAGGGTTTCGACCGATAGGGTGATGACCGGGAGGTGTTAGACCGGTAGGGTGATGTTCGACCGATAGGGTTTCGACCGATAGGATTCGACCGGTAGAATGCTTCGACCGATAGGAGTTCGACCGGTAAAGGATTCGACCGATGAAAGGAGTTCGACCGATAAGGGTTTCAGAAAACAACAGCGGCGGCGACAATTAAGATCGATAGGGTTTCAGATCGATCGATGTCGACAATTAAGAAAAACAATTCAAAAGGTGATGGCAAGCGATCGATTCAAAACAGAATCGATTCAAAGGCGATGGCAAGCAATCGATTAAAAAAAATCGATTCAATTTTCGTTCGGATGAACAGTGATGATGAATAGTAAACCGATGAATAGTGAAATCGAAGAATAAACCTACAGCTCTGATACCATGTTAGAAGATGAATAAGATTGAAGACGACGATAAATATGCTGAAGGTTTGAAACCTCGATATATTGATTGAGAGAAAACGTACAGAGTGTAAAGTAAATAATGAAAAGTAATCTCACCTAGACTACAAGATACAACATATTTATACTTAGACTAAATGGGCTTGAGACCTATACTGACATGGGCCTGGGCCCTCTATATACATTAACATGACCCAACTAATTAACCCAGAAGAGGTGCCACCACAGGTTCGCTTTTTGCACCGCCTCGAAGCCTACACCTTAAGCGATTTCTAAAGCCATGTGTGTAGCTCAGTTGGTAATGGGTGGGGGCATGTTTGTCCAAATAGCGAATGGTCTCGGGTTCGAGCCCGAAGCACCCCTATAGCCACAACCACTGAGTGAGTCAGGTATCCCCCCACATAATGGAAATGGCAATAGATGTGGGCCGGTTGGGGTTGTCGGGTTTCAACCTTTTGTCCAAAAAGAGGACAAATTAAACAATTTTGAACTATGAATTTTACAATAAGCAAGTCAATGGATGTATTGAATTTGTAGCTACATCTTTAATAAATTTCTTAGTGACAAAAGAAATATGGTCAGAATGCAACTGATGCTTTCATGCGTATTTTTGACAAGGCAATGTTAAACAAAGTAAATACAAGCATCCTGTTGGTGTTTATTGCTTTACTCCAGCATAATGGTGATCAGTTTATGGCTATGTTCTGCTCTGTAAAACACACACACACACACACACACACATATATATATATGTATATATATTAGTTATATACCCGTGTGTCATGCGGCGCGAAGCATCTTGATCTCTTTTCTCTTATCTCCAACCGTGATAGCCTCACTGCTGCAAATATGAGCGAGTCAATTATATAGTGACTTCCTTAGCTAAGATAACAGAAAAAGTATAGGGTTCTTTTTTTATGTAGAACACATACCAAAAGAGCACAATACAATATAAATTAAAATTCCAAAAAACTTCAAAACCCGATAGTCGAGTCTGACAAAGATGTCCAAAATATCTTTAAAAGATAACAAACACTCTAGTCGTAAACAAGATTGATGATTCACTGCCTAACATACTTAATTATCTATATCTTTGCCTTGTCGCTAACAAAATTACCATTAAGAAACTTACGAATATCCCTGTTCTTCACATGGCATTTCTGCACATTAAAAAACACATCCAAGCATCATGTTCAGATCAAACCCAACATATATACCAAAGACAAATCATATTGATGATATGAGCTAAAGACTAAAATGTATAAAAGATAACTGGTTGATTAGCGCACATGATCGAGAAGCAAGATCAATGCCATTTCCATCCAGCACCAATTCATCCTTGACCTTCTCGAATCTGACAACAGTCATATCAACCTTCCTCGCATGTTTAATGAAAATTGAAAAGATTATACAAGAAGTAAAATGGTTACAAATGTTAATGATTAAATAGAATGAAACCATAAACCGTTATGATATTGCACAAAATTTTGAATGTTAAGACCCAACTCTCGATGCCAACAACTAAAGATAGCATCAAACCATTGAAAAGCAAATGTATTTTAAATTGCTATCAATAAGATTTGTTGATCTACGTAACACATACAGACCCTCAAAATCACAACAACAATACCTAAGAAGGTTTCAGTGAAACAAAAAGAGACATGGTTATATTTCCAAATGTCTATATTGGACATATTGTATCTCTTACATACACCTGACTTGATAACACAAAGGCAACCATATAAACATAAAAAACCTACACTTTTATAATTGACCCTGTTCATGTAAGAAAAACAACATTCATGTAGGAGTCCAAGACATCCAAGACCAATAAGGAGTAAAAAAAATTCTATAGCAGATAACCAATGTTTCTAATTAATTAAAGACCAAACCTTTCATCATTAGATTCATCAATCTCAGCATCTGAATAAGCAGATATAATTTGTAACATCGGGTTTAAGTCGAGACCAAGTATCCCTCAGATGAATGTTGTCATGCCTGCTTAATTCTGCTCAGCTTAAACCCGATGTTACAAATTATATCTGTTGATTCTCTATAGTGTATACACAAAACATGGAATGAATGTCACTATGTCAAGAAAATCAAGAAAGAAACTCTTCTTATCACAAGCAAAACTAAATAAAATCTCATGTTGGGAAATACTCTAAAACTATACTCGAATACCATGAGTGTAATTCAAAATGCCATCACCATGGCAACTGCCATGATTCAGACAAAGACTCCAAACAGAACAATAGCTTAGATTAGACAACACCCTCAAATAAAAAACTTAAATGTCTAAAATGACATCACCATGGGCACTGCCAGGATACAAAGAAACTCCAAACAAAACATTACCAAAAATTTGCAACTGCATATGGAATGAAATATACATAACAGTAGTAAAATTTGATAATTCTTAGAACTCAAATCAGAATGAACTAAAATGAAGAAGAGGGGGGGGGGGTTGATAATTCTTAGAACTCAACGGGTTACAAGGTTTTATGAAAATTGTACATATGTAGCTTAGATTGTCATTCTACTTTAAGTTTTGCAAAAAATATACTTATCTGACTTCTATTAATCTTCATGTATAAAAGGATTGACATTAAAGTATCTCCAAACACTTCTCTATAATTCTTAAAAATAGAAATGCAAAAGTCTAAATATCCGGAAAAAAAGATCTTGTAAACCAAGAATTGAAACCAGGTATGATGATTATATCTTTTAAATTAAACAAAACCCAAAAATCAAATTGAATAAAAACAACTACATAATAGAAAAGGCAAATTCATCAATTCCTCACCCATCAAACACAAATTTGTAGATCCCTCACCCATCAAACACAAATTGTGTCGGTCTATTGGAGGGGTTATGTTAGGGTGTCATATCGGCTAAGACTTTGACTATTTCTTCTCGATAGACTAATCTAACGGAGTTCCACATATTCTCTAAGTACGAAAACACCATCATGTAATATTTCAGGTCAAAGGGTCTAGAAACTGGTCACGAATGTGGGCTTACTTATTTTTGGCGAGTAGGTGATCCTTTAAATACTTGATGGAAGCAGCATCGTTCACGAATGAGACCGCGATAAAATCAACGCCTTCAGATGTTCCGAACTTGATATCAGACCAATCCTATCGATCATACACCATGAATTAAAATCCTATCAGACCAATCCTATCGATCGTACCAATCCTATAGAACAGTCGTTATAACAAACAATATTTTTGAATCAAATACACCTTAAGATCATCAAGTTTCCTAAGAATTCGATCTAAGAGTTCTAACCTTTGCAGATACGGTCAGGAGCTCATGATGTTTGTCGACAAGTTTCCCGTTTCGCCATAAGCTTAGTTTAGCTCGAGGTAAAAGTAAGCAGGCGTCCGTGCACTTGTATCATAAGTCATTTCAGATCCTTTCTATGACTTCAAACGTCACCATTCCTCCATCAACAACAAGCTCATCACCCTCCATTATTCCTGATATCAAAAGTATATAAACTTCAATTACATTCAAATTCAATAAACAAAAAAAAGAAAAGAAAACGAAACCGAAACCGAAACCGAATCCAGATTAGTCAAGAAACCTTCATAAAGCCTTCATTCAATCTTTATACTGTTTTAGACCTTTAATCCCTTTGAAGAATATAAAAAAGGACAATAAAAAGATAGAAAAATTCAAAGAGAATTGACCTCTGCTTTGACAGAGGAAGGAGTTCCATGATCAACAACATGAATTTGACTGCCTTCTGTATCAATCATCACAGAAATACAAAACCCTTTTTCTTGATTCAATTTCTTGATCTTCTAATCACATCTTAAACTAATGGATGTTCCAACGTAAATCTTCAAGATGCCATCAAACTTTTCTGTACTATAACAAAGTTCACCAGCAAGCATTCCTGATTGCATGAAGGGAAAGTATAGGTAATTACTTGAAGCATACAAAATACATAAATAAAAGATCGATAAATAAGAAGGTACCATTTGTTCGATGAAACACAACACACAAAAACCAAATGGGATTTCATATTTTTTTTTAAATGCTAACGTGAAGCTTTACGGTGAACAACAATACCCGTTAAGAAGCAGCAACAAAGAAAAGAAATCAGGCTTATGACTTCAAACCACAAAGCAGCCGCAACCAAGGAATGACTCAAGCTGAAAACCAGATTAAAAGAAAAAGTTTAAATTTTACTCGATTCAGTGAAGAAGCATAGACAACCAGAATTAAAAGTCTTCGATTTGTGCTCGATATTGAGAAATGATGGTGCAGAGCAAAACCCTTCTCCGACTTTTGTAGTCGAACATTTTCTAATTGGAAACTTTAATCTAATACTTTAACATAAAAAGTCAAAGAAATCAAACAAAGAAGTAAGGAAATCAAAGAAGTTTACATGAATGGAAGAAATATAAGTAAAGGAATAACAGGTTCGGAAGAACATACACTCCCAAATAGAAAATATGTATTCGATGAAACCAAACATACATATCCCAAATGCGATTTCATATTATTTGAAGATCCTAACCTGATTTTGCTTGAGGAAGCCAAAATTGAAAAACCAGTTGAATCAATATCAGAAATTAAGTTGGGAAACAATTGAACATGGAGCCTAGTGGGAGCGCGAGATCTACATCCCATACCTTTTCTTTGATTTGAAATTGAATTCGGTTGAACTTGAGGAACGTGGGGCGCATGAAGAGGGGTGTGGGTAGAGGGAGAAGGGAGAAGGGAAAATGGGGAAGGAGAAAATCAGGGGAACGTGGGGAAGAGGAGAAAGAGGCGGAACTTTCAAAACAACCGTGTAACCGTAATAGAATTTTAATTAATTAGTATAGATAATGAGTGCTAGATTCATCTCTCCATACATTGGTACCCTACAAGAGTAGTTGATGTCTACTCCAAAGAGTAGAGTGGTTGTTTCCATGAAACCCACCAGCTTCCGAAAGAAAGTGTGAATTTTTTTAAGGAAGGTTTTAAAAAACCGGGTATGACGGTTCAAAGTTTCAATCAGTCAAAGAGAACATGTTACAACTTTAATGGGACAAAAAGGATACAATTATGAAACTTTAATGTGAAAGATGCAAAAAGATACATTTTGCATGTTTTTTTTTTTCAGGTTAAAGCACTCTCGCCACATCGCATTGTGGTTAAAAATGCAATATTTTTTTAACATAAATATGATACAAACAACTCTAAACTGAATAGATATATAGAAACAGCCAACCTTATATCTTATATTTCAAGTGTCTGAATAGAGATATAGAGGTTGTTTGGTTGTTGTTTTTTGATATGTTCTGTATGGATTAGGATTGATGATTTGATTAGAGCATTATTCCATGATCAAAAGTCAAAAAAGGAAGAAAAAAACCAAATTGTGTAATGTTCTTTTCTTTGTGATTTCTAAGAACGAAGATGATGGAGTTTGATTTAACAAATAACAAAAAACTTATGGTATTAATGATTGAATTAAAGCAGCATAGAAATGCAATTAAAAGATGAACACTAATAGAAATTGGAAAAGAGTTGGGGTTTGTTTTACATTTAGCAAGTTGATGGAGTTCCCTAGAGAGTGGAGAAGAATCAAAGAGGTGTTTGATTCTGCAAAGAAGTAACGCAGCTTTTCTTTTCAGTCAATTTAGACACCAATGTTCTTGTACTCGAGCTTCTTTTCTCATTTGGTGAGTCTAGTGGTGATCACCGAATACTTTTTCTTTCTTTCACAGGTGTACTTTGATCAAACTTCAAAGGGCATGGCTTTATAGCCATAGGTGATGCACAAACCCCATTATGTTCTCTTCTATGAGCAGGAAATATTGGGACCGGATTCAGATTCATCAAGGACTTATTTTTCGTATGGCTTTAAAGTAATTGGTGATCCATGTTCTACTTCTCCCTTTTGGCCTGTATCCCAAGAACCCCTTTTTGGAGCAAACGATTTCGAATTCGAATTCGAAACATGATCCAGAATCGGAATCCCCATCAACCCAAGCAATGGTTAAGGCATTTCAACAAACGGGTGGCGGCCTGGAAGCAGTTTCACCCCTTTGGCTATAGGAACAGGGGAACCAAGATGTATTCTATATGGAAAAGATGGCTTTATTTTAAGTAAAATATAAACATGAATGGAACCAGATATATATTTTCTAGGGGAGGTGCAGTGATTGTAAGAGTAGAAGATATCAGGAACAAGTGATGTTATTCACAATCTGTAAGGAGCAAAATAAACAGGTAAAAACAGGAAAGGAGAATGAAACTAAAAAAAAAACATTTACGATGTCATTTGCTTTAATTTTTCTACCTGTGATGAAGTGAAGCAAACTGCCATGATATATTTGTTGATCATTAAGGAAAAGGAGGTAAGCCATATGGCCACTGAAGCCTCTATACAGCTTAAACCAAAAGAAAAGGGATCAACAACGTGATTGGATTAAGAGATATGCAACAGAAGCCATGTGGATGTACTTGATCGGATGCTAGCAAACCAGGTGCTATTATCCTTGAAACCTCACAGAAGCTTAATTTTGACTTCCAAGTTCCAAGGGGTTCTCATAACTTTTATAACCATAATTTTACCAACACATTCTTTGATCAACAAGCATGCAAATACGATTAACTTTGTCATGTTACCAGAATTTTGACTTCATAGGCTTTTCCTACTCTCAACAGTGGATTGCATCTATTCTTATCCTACATCATAATAAAACCCTGTCTTATTACTACTTTAGAACTAACTAGCACACACCAACCTGAAAATCTTATTTTTCATACTCCTATGCAGGAAAGATACTAAAATTATGGGTGATTGATGTATCAAAGTTCTTAGGATCAACTATTTTGTATGGGACATATCCAATAGGTTGTTTTGATATTTCACTTGTGTTTATAACCATCATAGCTATTCAGGAGTAAAATCTGCATTTCCTTGTTCCAATTTTCATTGGTTAGGGAGATATTAGTTGTGCTTAATAACAGCAGCAGCAGCATCAGACGTATAAGAAGAATTTACAAATACTGACAACAGTTACAATCTCGTCGTGAACTTTGAAATGAATGATACTAAACATCTTTTCTCTCAATTTTTCCTTTCTATTCATTCCCCCCTGTGTGGCTGGCTAACACACCTTATAATCAACAAAATAAACATATAAAACAAACATCTGACAAAATGAAAAATATAAGTGTCAAAATCTGTAGTCAGACAAAACATAAAGAGCTCCAATTGTGATTAGGTAACAGAATAGCTACAATTACATGCAGATTTGAGTATCATGTTTCCCAACTAGTGGCCTGTTACACAGCGAGTGGTTGAAATTACAGTCATTATCACTAATCATCATTGGACACGACCTGGAACATATGTGAGGCAATTACAAGTTCCCACATCTCTGTTTTTAAACTTAAACTTTAGAGCATACATCGGGTGACCAAAATTATAAAATAACATACCAACTTTCAACAATGGGGTTCATATAGTGACAGTAAACAATTTGGAAAACTTTTTATATAAACCCCTCTTCTGTATAATCTGAGCAGGTTTTTATACTTTCAGTTTTTACATAGTCTGTTTCAACAAAGCCCCAACAGTAACATGTACAATGGAAAGTAAGGGCCCTTGCTGCAAAAAAAAAACAATATAAACCCCTCTTCTGTATAATCTTATAACATGGAACGATAAGAAACTAAGCATCCATAATTGATCCACTGTCATCAGAATTTGTCGTACACGTCACAATATTTTACATCCAATCAAGCTATGTATGTTATAGAATCCCAAAACACATACCCATCAAATAGAAAACAGGGTAGAAAAAGCGTATCCATGATTCCATGTATGAAGATTAAGACGTCTATCTAAGTTCAACTTTTCCTTTTAGGTTATATTAGAAAACCCACTTGTATACGCCTATAAGCTGAGAAGCAGGGAATGCGTGCAGATATCGTGTGTGAGATAGATATCAGGTACATGGGGTTGGTATTTAACAGGGGTGTGGTACACATACGTATTTACATATATATACAGAACAACGCACACACATACCAAAATGAACGAAATAACTTAACAGAAAAACATCATCAATATATATATATATATGAACTCATGCCGAAATAATTCATCAAAATACATGTTTACGACACTCTATCTGGATGATTATCCTACAAACAAATAAACAAATTCAGGATTGTTGAGAAAATTGACCAAAAAAATATCCAATGGACACTAGTAGATGGGACTAGGATGTATAATTGAGAGAAGTAGAAAATGACATGTCAAAACTCAAATTATTGGTATACTCGGTGGGTATACGGTTTATGGTTTTACACCATATTAAAAAGATGTCCAAATATTTGAAGTGACTCCTTTTCCTTTTTAGCCCTGAAGGATTAAAAACAAATGAGCCAGACCCTTTAAAAACAAATCAAGCCACATCTACCTGCACCCAAGACGCACCAGTGTTAATGATTATGTTTTGGCAAATGGGTGTGTGCTATCTGGCTGCACTCAAGCCAACCCACACAATTTGCACCCGTTGTGGACACAGCACCCTAACTCAATTATTGGTGCTTCGCAACTTATAAGCTTTATTATGGCTCTACCGACTACCACACCATATGAAGATGGTTAGAAATTTAAATGGCCATCAGATGTTAACTTGAAGCTTAAATGGTCAACAAAATCAAATCATCCACGACCATACCCAAATGAAGCGACCAAATCGTGATCAATCTAATTGTATTAATTATAATCCACCACCGCCATATAACACTTAAGCTATAAACTAATAAATCAACCCAAGCAATGGTTCACTTAAATAAAGTGAGATGAGTCTGAAACTTTTACGTAAAACCCATGTTTTGGCAATAGATCTTTCTCATCAAGATCAGCTGGCACAATATCTATAACTTGTGAAAGTGAACTCTTGTGTTCACTTGTAGAATTCACTCCTGAATTCATCCCATCTAATAACTTCAATAACACCCCTGGTATCAATGTCGCCATATCACAAAACTCGCAAATTAATATTTTTATTAAAAAAAAACAGAAAAATTGGGATTTGGGGGTGGAATGAAAATAATCAAACAAATGAGTGCATCTCATCAATAACATGATCGAATTTCATTAAAAGCATGTGGGTATCAGGATTATAACGGGAATATTGATGAATTAGAAGATTTCACTCCCAATTTTTCAAATTTTTTCAAATTGAAAACAGAGAACTGAACATCTTATTCAAATGGAACCTAATTGTTTGATTGAACAGTGATCAGGGATTTATGATGATTCGATGAGGATGATTTGTGAGAATTTGGGGTTTAATGGATCGATTTTCGTTTTGAAATGAGAGCGGGTTTTGGAACGTTAAAAGAATGAAGGGAAAGGAGATCATACGAAGTGGTAGAAATGAGTGTGTTGTTTTATGCAATCAAAATGGCCAGATTACCATGAATGATGTTTTCATCCGGACCGACTACTACCATGAACTTGATCGTACATTGTCATGAAACCAAAATCTTCAAAATCCTTCAGACATTGTCACCACGAACTTCATTTGGGGATGGAAGTCGTGGGCCGCAAAAGTTGGCTTTTCAAGAAACTGATAAACTGAATTAGAATTTTAATAATATAGTAGATATATATATATATATGCATTCAAGTTATATGTTATAAACATTTATAAATGACGGAAGCAAGATAAAGGAAAAGAAGATAACAAGCAAGTATCGTCCATTCATACTCTTTGTTGTATATTAATAAATACCTAAAAGGCATATCATCATTAAAAACTACAACTATTAGGCATGTATGAAGTGAAAACATAAAAACGAAATGCACCAAGTTTTTTAATTCGAGTCTGAGAACAAAAATGCTAAAAACTCACTTTTTATCAACTAATATGCATGATAACTTCACTTCAACCTTGATCTATATATACCTTGATTGCCTCTTCACATCTTCACACCTTACAATGTGGCCATGATCATCATGATCGAGGAGAAGCAGCGATTCCGTGTAGGAACTCCCAAAGAATGAATAGTTGCTTCCACAAATCCCAAGATCCTTGATGTGCTCTAAGCAACGTTCATAAACACCAAGTTCAGAGGTTGTATCAATATCTAGATCCTCTTTCATTTCAATTATAGGTTCACCACTCTCCCTAAATACCAGCGTCATCAAAACTGATGCATTTGGTGCATTAATGGTGAAAAGCTTTGTAAAGGCTTTTGAATCACCATGCTCCATCATCCATACATCACAAACTCGTTGATTGGTTGGTTCTCTATAATCAAGCAAAACAAGAGACTCCCTAACCCTAGAAACGGACAAATATGATTTAAGCAAACTATCTGGGAGGTCTATCTCTCTAAACTCTTCAGTGCTCAAATCAAATGACATTATCAGATTATGTAACCTGAATTCACCATCAAAAGCAATGCAATCATAAGCAAACCAATAACTAAACTGATCTATAACTGTCTGATAATCTGAAAATTGAATTGATTTACGAGGCAGCTGCTGATTGCTACGTGGAGTTTTCCATTCCCCTGAGCTCAATGTGAAAACCATAACTTGGCCAGGGATGCAACGTATACTTCCAATTCTCTTGGTATCATCAATATATGTAATCTTGACAAGCTTAGGGTCCTTAGTGTCAGGACAAACCCCAAAACCAAGAACAGAATCAAGCGGCCAAAGTACCACATTAGGCACAGCAACAAGAATTGATTTTCTAATTGCAGGATTCCAAAGAACAGCCATTTGCTTTTCAGAATTGGTCAAGCACAACAAGCCATGAGAGCTACCGATTATTATTGGTGTTAGTTGAAGGAGAGGAGGAACGGTTAGCGCAAAGGTTTGTTGGGGGAACGTATCATCATCGACATAACAAACATATCTTACCTCTTGTCCGACTTCGTAGCTTATAACCAGATGTTGCGACTGATGAGTTCTGTAACCATCAATGAAGTGAGAGCTATCGATCAATGACTTCCACGCTTTGCAAACCGATCTTAATTGAATCAATAATTTGATAGGAAGCCTTTCCATGATTTCCATTTGGATATCTAAACTCAACTGGGTTAACATTTTGATTTTGGGGATACGAATTTGTTTCTAGGGTTTATAATCTCTGGATCGATGTTCATGGGATGGATATATATATATATATATATTATACTAATTAATTCTTTTTTTAACTCGTATCATTTCCAAATTCCAATCAATTATATTTATTTATTTTTTATTTTATTTTAATGTAGAAAATAATGTAAATCTTTTTCAATGTTACATTTTTTACCCTTACACTTACTTATTTAATTTACTTTATATTTCTTATTTTTTTTCATTTTTCATTTTACACCATTATCATATTAACACAAATAATTGTCTATGAAAAAATACGTTTTTTTATAAATTATATTATTATAATTGTCTCGTCAATACCTTCAAAACAAGCTCAATATTGAATATTTTTTAATTTAACCGTACTATTAAATATCATGAATATCTACGAATTAATTTGTTTTTTATCCATACGTTTTATTTTTTTCCACCGTTAGCACATTAAAAATACATAATTGTAAAATATATTAAAAATACGTTTCATTCTTATTATAAATTATATCATTATAACTTTTTTCGTTAATAATTGTAATATAAACTAATTATTGAATATCTTTATGGGTTTAGGGTTTCATAAGTTGTGATTCTTAGGTCATGGTTATTGTTGATGACATGTCTATAAAGAAATAGCATTAATTGTTCGTTCTTTACTTACATTCCGCTGCATCGCACGAGTATATGACTAGTATTAATTAATTCGTTTTTTAACTCGTATCATTTTCAAATTCCAACCAACTATATTTATTTTTAATTTATTTTAATGTAAAAAATAATATAATTATTAATTAATTCTTTTTTTAATAAGCTAGATGTTCATCCAAATATGTACAGGAAAAAAAGCTAGCTTGTAAGCTAAGTTTTTTGCCCAAACATAGCCCAACTCTTTATACTATATCTTGAGTAAACTACATTTTTTGTCCCTATGGTTTGGTGTCTATAACTATTTTAGTCCCTAGTTTTAAAAAATTTGCTTTTATCGTCTCTAAGGTTTCTATTTTAAGCATTGTTTGGCAAACTGGCTTATAAGCTAGCTGGTAGTTGATAAACTAGTTTTTCAAAACGCTACTATGAGTAACTTTTTAATAAGCTATTTTATGGTCATCTAAACATGTACCAGGAAAAAAAGCTAACTTATATCAGCTAGCTTTTTTTTTGTCAAACATAGCCCAACTCTTTATACTATATCTGGAGTAAACTACAATTTTTGTCCCTGTGGTTTAGTGTCTATAACTATTTTAGTCCCTAGTTTTAAAAAATTTGCTTTTATCGTCTCTAAGGTTTCTATTTCATTTTGTTTTTCGTCCCTCAAACTAACTTTGTTAAATAAATTCTTTTAAGTCTTGGACAATTTGGACATTTTATATTTTTTAAAAAAATTTATTACAAAAAGTAAATATCAGATTATTTATATTAAGGGAGTTCAAAGGAAAACCTAAAAAAAAAAAACTAAAGAACACTCTAGTAGCCCCTCATATGGACTTATGCAGTACATTATGTTGTTTTTTTGGTTTTTATGCACAAGTACATACCGTCCAGATGAGATGAAGGTTATCAGGGTGTTCTTCAGTTTTCCGTTTTTTTTAGGTTTCCCCTAAACCTGACCCTATTTATATTATATGTTATCTTATTTGTAACACCCCGAATTTCGTTGTTTTGCGAAGATGTTGGAGGAAAATGAGGTTTCTGTTTCTGTCTACACCCGTGCGCCCTCCTTCAGAGAAAACGCACGGGTCGTGCGCATGATTCAGTGTGCGAGGCAGTGACTTTCGCACGGGTCGTGCGCCATCCCCCTTTGAAAACGCACGGGCCGTGCGCTGTGTTGGGAAGTGTGAAATGCCTTGCCTAAATATCTCATTTTGTTGGTTTACTGAGTTTTACCTCAAAACTCAGATTTCTCTCTCTCTCTCCTCCTTTTCTCTCTTTTTCTCTTTCGATCTTCAAAGGCTAGTTTAGTTGCTAGTTTTCGGTGTTTCAAGCAAGGGGTCGGTGTTTTAAGCTTCACCTCTACGTCGTGATCGTTATCTGGTTTTCCGGGTTTTATTCTGAAAACCTACCGGTGAGTTCCTACTACCATTTTACAAACTTTATACATGTCAAAACTCTTATTTGCGAAATCCGAAGTATTTCTACGGTATGATTTCATGTTCTCTACATTTTGATATAAATGAAGGTTTTGGTGATTTTCGGGGTTCCCGATCAGTTTTGACTAAAATGACGGGTTCCGCCTTATCAGAAGTAAAATGATGTTTTACTTGCCCATGTTGGTGGCTTATTGAAAGAATGTATATAAACTGATTTTATGATTATCTTTCTTACCAGCAGTTGGTATGGGAAATGGCATTTCGAAATATAAATGTGTTGATAGCTATTTATCTAGCTTTGTTGGTCACATGAAATATTGTGACAAGTAATGACTATACTAGTGGATCCCTAGGTATCGAGTCGACTTATGGCTGGGAAGGATATGTCCCTTCCGTTGTAGTTAGTTACATTTGATCTTCGGGGGCAACTTAGGTATGGTTATGTGAGACCGGATCCTAGCCATGGGTCAAATGTAGTCTAATGAACGAGTATGACATGGTTCCTTGGGGGCCCTCCCTCACATCGTAGTACGGACCGAAGAGTTCGTGGCCATGGTTCCATGTATTTAGCTCATAACTCGGATTTGTGGCTTACTCTGTGTTCCACTATATTCCTTGGTAAATCGGGTAATCCCCGTCATCGAAAGATGTGTTTTGGACCGGTTGTCCATTTATTATCAAAGAACTGTATTTTGCATAATTAAACCTTTGAAAAGATTTACTTGATGCATTTGATTATATCTTTTGAGTTTTATAAACTGTATGTTCTCACCAGGCTTTAAGTCTGACACTTTTTCTCAAATGATGTGTATAACAGGTTTCCCTTAGCGGTGGGTTGTCGGGGTTTTGAGAGACGGGTTTCGTCTCGAGGCATTCTGAGATGACTAGTATTGTTTCAGGGCATTTGTTAAGTCCCATTCTTTTGGTACATTATGGATTGTCAACTGATGTAATCTTGATATAGGTGTCTAGATTACTTTGTTGACAAACTCTACATCGATACAGGTTTTTGTAAAGTCTTAAGGACTGATCCCCTTCTTGGGAGGTTATTGTCAATACGAATGTCATGTTGCCAGGTTTTCCAGGTTTTAATTCACTCTTATTTTTAGGGCGTTACAGGTTGGTATCAGAGCCCTAGTTTAAGCGAACTAGGCATGAATGTAAGATGTCTAGACTTAGACTGAGTATGCTAAGAATTGATCTGCGAGATTTGGGTAGAGCTTCTAAGATGGGTTAGTCTTAGAGTCAACGTAAAGTACGTTTATCAGACGTTGTGGTGATCGTGACGAGAACTTTTATGTGTTATATGTTCATAATCTCACTTAGCTAATGTTATTATGAGGATATCGTACGTAAGCGTGCTTGAATTTCTATTGCTATAACGATTGGTAATGTGGTAGTACGTTTCCTTTGTGTTTATTCAATCGCTCTCTTATCTCTTCTCTGTTCTGTGAAGCAGTTCAGTATGGTGAATACGCGTGGTAGACCGCGTACGCGTGTTGACGGTCTGGAAGCGACAGCCTCCACCGCTGATCAGCCGGAAGGAGTTGAGGTTGCCGTGCGTCCACCAGTTCAACAAATACTAGGTGGGGGGCCAGAGGTCATTCCGCGTGTAGACCTGGCTTCGTCCCACCTAGTAATCAGGGATGCTAGTTCCCCGTCTGAGTTGATGGCCAGCATGATGTTGGCAATGAGGGAAGAGATGGCAAAACAACAAGAGTTTCTGCTGAAAGTGATTGAGGACCGCGATGTGAACAATCGTAGAAGTGAGACGGATGTGGAAAACATCGTAGCAGGTTCTGGAGGCGTTGGTACAGGGGTCAGGGCTGAGGAAAACAGGATTGTTGGTGCTCCGGGAAATAAGAAGAGTTGTTCCTACAAATCCTCCTTGGGTTGCGGACCGCCATAATTCTTTGGTTCTGATGACCCGGCCGTGTGTGTAAAGTGGATCCGAGCGGTTGAGCAAGCTTTTGGCTCTTCCGAGTGCGGAGATGATCAAAGGGTGCGGTTCGGTACCCAACTGCTGAGGGATACTGTACTCATTTGGTGGAATGTCATCCAATCCACCCTAACTCCTGCAGTGTTGGCTCAGTTGTCTTGGCCCGAGTTCAAGAAGAAGTTGTTAGAAGAATTCTGCAACGAAAGAACAATGGACCGAATTGAGAAAGAATTCTGGTCTCTGGAAAAGGGAAGCCTGACGGTGAGGGAGTATACCCGTCAGTTCATGGAAAAGCTTGGTCTGGTGGGGCACGCTGCCCCAACGGAGAAAGACAAGATGAAAGCATATCTCAATGGCTTACCAGCGGACATGCAATCTATGGTCCACAATTCCAAAGCTTCCAACCTCCGAGAGATGGTCGAGGAAGCTCAGTACATGGAAGAAATGTTCGCGAAAAGAAAATCTGAGAAAGCAGTGGTGGTGTCCGATAAGAGAAAGTGGGAGAGCAGTTCAGTACCTCCCAAGCGGGCCTGACCTTTTGTCGGAAACCGCAACTTCAACAGTTATCAGGAAGCAAAGTGGTGCCCGAAGTGTCGAACCAAGCACCATGGTAACTGTAACTCTACTTCTAAATTCTGCTACAAGTGTGGTAAGAATGATCACACCACCCGCAACTGTTCTGTCGTGGGGATGGTCTGCTTCGAGTGTAAGGCACCGGGGCATGTGAAGAGAGATTGCCCGAAGCTCAAGTTGGGTAGTGCGGCGGCAAGGAAGGAGAACCCTCTGAGGGTTCCGGGTCGAGCTTTTCAGATGACGGCCGAAGAGGCCAGGGCATCCGCTGATGTGGTATCGGGTACTTTTCTCATAAACTCTGTACCTGCTCGTATTTTATTCGATATGGGTGCTAGTTTCTCTTTCGTATCTGAATTGTTCCGTCAGAAAATTTCTATGCCCACTACTAGTCTTGAGGATGCATTAGTGGTAGAAATAGCCGATGGTAGTCAAGTTCTGATCCACGTGGTCCTGAAGCAGTGTACACTTAGTATCGAGGGGAGAGAATTCTCAATCGATCTATTGCCGATGTTAATCGGGGGTTTCGATGTTGTGGTCGGCATGGATTGGTTGTCAAACAATCATGCCGAGATCGTATGTTCTAAGAAGTTGATTCGACTTCCCAACCACTCTGGCGAAGTCGTTGTCATCTATGGTGAAAAGAGGAAGGGTGAAGTGGCAATAATCACAATGGCAAAGGCACGTAAGTGCTTAGTAAAGGGATGTTCGTCTTTCCTAGCCTATGTGATCGATGCCAAGTTAAAGAAATCAAAGCTGGAAGATGTGAAGATCGTGCGTGAGTTCCTAGATGTCTTTCCGGACGACTTGCCCGGGTTACCACCCGATCGTCAAGTAGAGTTTCGGATTAATCTTGTGTCTGGAGCAAACACCAATCGCTAAAGCACCTTACCGTTTAGCGCCGTCAGAGATGCAAGAAATGATGGCACAACTCCAAGAGCTTCTGGAGAAGGGCTTCATAAGACCAAGTTCGTCACCCTGGGGAGCTCCGGTCTTGTTTGTAAAGAAGAAAGATGGCACAATGAGAATGTGCATCGACTATCGTGAGTTGAATAAAGCTACAGTAAAGAACAGATATCCGCTTCCGAGAATAGACGACTTGTTCGATCAACTTCAAGGAGCGGGTTGTTTTTCCAAAATCGACTTACGTTCGGGTTATCACCAAGTGAAGGTAAGAGAAGATGATGTTCCGAAGACAGCTTTCAGAACGCGTTACGGCCATTACGAGTTTCTTGTAATGCCTTTTGGTCTAACGAACGCACCAACTGTGTTTATGGACTTAATGAATAGAGTGTGCCGACCATTCCTCGATAAGTCGGTCATTGTATTCATTGATGACATACTCGTGTACTCCAAGAGTGAGTCAGAGCACGAACAACATTTACGTGAAGTTCTAGAGGTGTTGAGAAAAGAAAGGTTGTACGCCAAGTTTTCCAAGTGCGAATTTTGGCTTAAAGAAGTACAGTTTCTGGGTCACGTAGTCACTCGGGTTGGAGTGAAGGTTGACCCCTCCAAGATTGAAGCTATGATGAATTGGGAGCCTCCTAAGAGTTCGTCCGATATCCGAAGTTTCTTGGGTCTGGCGGGATACTACAGGAGATTTATCCAAGACTTTTCAAAGATCGCTTTTTCCTTGACAGTTCTAACTCGGAAGAATGTGAAGTTTGAATGGACTGAAGCCCAAGAGAAGGCGTTCCGGATCCTTCAAAATAAGTTGTGTGAAGCTCCGATCTTGACGTTACCTGAAGGGTCGGAAGATTTCGTGGTATAAAGCGACACTTCAAAGATGGGACTGGGATGTGTGTTGATGCAACGAGGCAAGGTGATCGCTTATTCCTCGAGGCAGCTTAAGATACACTAGCAGAATTATCCAACCCATGATCTAGAGTTAGCGGCGGTGGTGTTCGCTTTGAAACTTTGGCGACATTACCTCTACGGCACGAAATGCACTCTATACACGGATCACAAGAGCCTGAAGTATGTCTTTGATCAGAAAGAGCTGAACATGAGGCAAAGGCGGTGGCTCGAGTTGCTTAAAGATTATGACTGTGAATTACTTTACCATCCCGGTAAGGCGAACGTGGTGGCCGATGCGTTAAGTCGAAAGGACTATAGCGGAAGTATTCGAGCTACCCATTCGAGGATCGAGCTAGTGTCTAGTCTTGTTGAGAATATCAAGACATCACAGATGGGAGCACTGTTAGAAGAGAATCTAAAAGATGAAGTCATGACGAAGCAACGTTTACTCTTAACGGAAGATAGTCGTGGAGTAAAACTGTTCAGCGGTCGTGTGTGGGTACCCAAGATTGGGGGTAACCGTGATCTGTTGCTAGAGGATGCTCATAAGTCCAAGTATTCCATTCATCCGGGGAGTACAAAGATGTACAGGGACTTGAAGCTTCACTATTGGTGGCCGGTAATGAAACTTGATGTGGCGCGTTACGTTGAGCGTTGTGTGACGTGTTCGCAAGTTAAGGCCGACCATCAGCGACCATATGGGAGTCTACAGTCTTTAGAGATTCCCGAATGAAAGTGGGAGCATATCACCATGGACTTCGTGACGAAGTTGCCTAAAACTCTTCGAGGTCACGATACCGTTTGGGTGATAGTTGACAGATTGACAAAGAGCGCTCACTTCTTGCCTATGCGCGAGACTTTACCGATGGATAAGTTGGCGAAGCTTTATATCGATGAGGTGGTCTCGAGGCATGGGATACCATTGTCGATCGTGTCAGATCGTGACAGTCGGTTCACTTCAAACTTCTGGGATGGGTTTAAGAAAGAACTTGGTACTCGAGTGAAGTTGAGTACTGCTTACCATCCGCAAACCGACGGGCAGAGCGAGCGAACAATCCAAACCTTGGAAGACATGTTGAGGTCTTGTGTCATCGATTTCGGGGGTAGCTGGGACTCTCACCTGCCTTTGGTGGAGTTTGCTTACAACAATAGCTACCACTCGAGTATCGGAATGACACCCTTTGAGGTTTTGTATGGGCGAAAGTGTCGGACTCCCGTGTGTTGGCTTGAAGCGGGAGAAAAGCAGTTCGCCGGACCTGAGATCGTGCAAGAGACTGCCGATAAAGTCAAGTGCATTCGTGAAAGAATGAAAGCGGCTCAGGATCGTCAGAAAAGTTATGCAGATAAGAAGAAGCGACCGATGGAATTCCAAGTGGGCGACCGCGTTATGCTTAAGGTGTCGCCGTGGGAAGTTGAGTCCCCGTTTCCTCGGACCTTTCAAAGTGCTTAAGCGGGTGGGTTTGCAAGCCTACCAGTTGGAACTGCCACCGGAGTTGAGCAGAATACACAACACGTTTCATGTTTGCTACCTCCGGAAATGTTTGGCGGTAGAAGACAACGTCATTCCCCTTTCAGAGTTAAGGGTAGACGAAGGTAACCATTGTGTGGAGGAACCTGACGCCATCTTAGAGAGAAAGTCTAAGAAGTTGCGTCACAAAGAGGTCACTCTGGTCAAGGTACAGTGGAAGCATCACCGGGGAGCAAATGTGACGTGGGAAGCCAAGGAGGATATGAAGCGAAGATATCCTCACCTTTTTGAGTAGTTGGGATTTCGGGGACGAAATCATTCCCAAGTTGGGGAGGATTGTAACACCTCGAATTTCGTTGTTTTGCGAAGATGTTGGAGGAAAATGAAGTTTCTGTTTCTGTCTACAGGGCGCACGGGTCGTACGCCCTCCTTCTGAGAAAACGCACGGGTCATGCGCATGATTCAGTGTGCGAGGCAGTGACTTTCGCACGGGCCGTGTGCCATCCCCCTTTGAAAACGCACGGGTCGTGCGCTGTGTTGGGAAGTGTGAGATGCCTTGCCTAAATATCTCATTTTGTTGGTTTACTGAGTTTTACCTCAAAACTCAGATTTCTCTCTCTCCCTCCTCCTTTTCTATTTTTTTCTCTTTCGATCTTCAAAGGCTAGTTTAGTTGCTAGTTTTCGGTGTTTCAAGCAAGGGGTCGGTGTTTTAAGCTTCACCTCTACGTCGTGATCGTTATCTGGTTTTCCGGGTTTTATTCTGAAAACCTATCGGTGAGTTCCTACTACCATTTTACAAACTTTATACATGTCAAAACTCTTATTTGCGAAATCCGAAGTATTTCTACGGTATGATTTCATGTTCTCTACATTTTGATATAAATGAAGGTTTTGGTGATTTTCGGGGTTCCCGATCAGTTTTGACTAAAATGACGGGTTCCGCCTTATCAGAAGTAAAATGATGTTTTACTTGCCCATGTTGGTGGCTTATTGAAAGAATGTATATAAACTGATTTTATGATTATCTTTCTTACCAGCAGTTGGTATGGGAAATGGCATTTCGAAATATAAATGTGTTGATAGCTATTTATCTAGCTTTGTTGGTCACATGAAATATTGTGACAAGTAATGACTATACTAGTGGATCCCTAGGTATCGAGTCGACTTATGGCTGGGAAGGATATGCCCCTTCCGTTGTAGTTAGTTACATTTGATCCTCGGGGGCAACTTAGGTATGGTTATGTGAGACCGGATCCTAGCCATGGGTCAAATGTAGTCTAATGAACGAGTATGACATGGTTCCTTGGGGGCCCTCCCTCACATCGTAGTACGGACCGAAGAGTTCGTGGCCATGGTTCCATGTATTTAGCTCATAACTCGGATTTGTGGCTTACTCTGTGTTCCACTATATTCCTTGGTAAATCGGGTAATCCCCGTCATCGAAAGATGTGTTTTGGACCGGTTGTCCATTTATTATCAAAGAACTGTATTTTGCATAATTAAACCTTTGAAAAGATTTACTTGATGCATTTGATTATATCTTTTGAGCTTTATAAACTGTATGTTCTCACCAGGCTTTAAGTCTGACACTTTTTCTCAAATGATATGTATAACAGGTTTCCCTTAGCGGTGGGTTGTCGGGGTTTTGAGAGACGGGTTTGGTCTCGAGGCATTCTGAGATGACTAGTATTGTTTCAGGGCATTTGTTAAGTCCCATTCTTTTGGTACATTATGGATTGTCAACTGATGTAATCTTGATATAGGTGTCTAGATTAGTTTGTTGACAAACTCTATATCGATACAGGTTTTTGTAAAGTCTTAAGGATTGATCCCCTTCTTGGGAGGTTATTGTCAATACGAATGTCATGTTGCCAGGTTTTCCAGGTTTTAATTCACTCTGATTTTTAGGGCGTTGCATTATTAAATATTATTATAATATAATAATTTATATTATATTATATATAAAACTTGTAAACAACATTCACCATCATCCGTTCCCTCCAATCGCCTTTCTCCTCCTTTTTTCTTCGCCACCGCAAGTCCACGTTGCCCTCTACAACTTCTTCCTTACCACAGATTCCACTAAGCACCACGCATTCTCTAATAAAAACTACACACACCACCATATATTCCGTCGAGCCCACACTACTTCGATTGGTTCTGCTTCGAGGCTTGTATCTATATTGTTTCGGAACTTTATCATAACTCTCCTCTCACCTTCTTCTCTAGTACACCGTCAAGAAGTTTGGATTTACGTCTTTACATTCCATGAATGAGTTCAGTTTGGATTTAGTTTAGATTTGAATTTTGATTTGTAAAATGGGAAAAAAGAAGTAAGTTTAGAAAGGGTTATCGGGAAAAAAAAGGGGGGGGGGGAGGAAAAACGTTGCAGGTTGACAACTAAAAAGGGAGAAGACAGGGAGATTAGGATTTTGGAAGATGGGTGGGGGTGGGTAGAGGGTTCACGTGGGTGTGGGCTTAGCAGGGTTAAGTTTTGTTTTTCACTTTTTGTAAATTAGGGGTGAGCACCAAAAGCGGGTACTCGTCTTTGGAAACCGGAACCGCTTTGGAACTGCCGGTTTCAGAACCGGAACCGATATGATTGGTTCCGGTTCCTAAAATATGAAACCGATTGAGATCGGTTCCGGTTCTCATTTTTTTTGGAACCGTTACCCGCTGGGTACCCACCGGGACCGGTTCCAGGAACAGGTACCCGGTCCTGCTGGGTACCCAGAACCGGAACCGACGAATACCCACTATTATTCAATAAAATATATTTTATTTATTTATAAACATTTACTAAACTACCTTTTAGTGAAACATCGTTTGTAGTATTTAACAACATCAACTAATTTTAATGACGTGAAGTGTTTTGGAAGCACCGTTTGTATTATTTATTTGTTTTGTAAGCACCGTTTGTAATATTTATTTGTTTTGTAAGCATCGTTTGTAGTTTATTTATTAATTTTTAGTTTTTATCTTATTATTTTTCACGTTTGTGGTATTTATTTCTTTACGTTTGGACTTTGTAATATAATTAATATTTACCTTTTTATAATATGAATGACAATTTTTTTTTAAATTAGACAGTGGGTACCCGGTACCGAAAACAGAACCGACGGTTCCGGTTCCCAAATATAAAGAACCGATGTAACCGGTTTCGGTTCCTTCATTCCAGGAACCGCCGGTTCTGGTTCCGATTCCGAGAATTTTAGGTGGGTACCCACATTTGCTCACCCCTACTGTACATGCTTTAATATAATTAAAAAAACTAAATTATCTTAAATTTTATAGATTTTATAGATTTTTTTTAAAGAAGTTAGTGTTAGGGATGAAAAGTGAAATTGAATTAAAATCATAATGATTAAAAAAGTAAATTTAAAAAATTAAGGACAAAAATAGTTATATATAGAGATGAAAATTAGTTTACTCTTATATTTTAGATCATATTTTTGGCGTATTTTTATTTAACAAGATGTTAAATAAATTAATAGAATATGTTTATACTTTTTAATAAAAATTCTAGGGTTTGTAACCGAGGATTTTCGCATTTGTGAGATTAAAATATAATATGAGGCTTCTGTGCATAAGGTGTTGGTGCAAAGGCGGGGTTATGGGGATAATTGTGACATTTTTTTATTTTGAAATATTGTTTTATATAAGTTTTTTTTAACATTTAAAGGTTAATATTTAATATATTAATTAACATTTATCTATACAATATTATAAAACATTTAAGAAAAATTTTTAAAAAATATTTTTAGTAAATTAAGTATTGTTTATTGGTCATGTTACTTAAAATTCAAGATTACAAATAAATAGTGTATAGGTACAACTTTTTAAAGCTACATATTTAAATTCATATAACTAACGGATAAACATAATTAAATACATAATAAACATCTCATTTTAAATATAAAAATTTATAAAGATATAATTAGGATAACCATTGAGCTCTTACGAATATTTAATTATTATTTATATATATCTATACTATATTATAAAGCATTTAAAAAAAACTCTTAAAAACAATTGTCAAAGTTTTAGTGTACCGTTATTTAATGTTAAGTACTTAAAATCTATTAAAAACAACCATTAAAGATTTATGTACTACATTTAATATTATTTATTAAATTTCAATCAATATCTCTAACCCCATTAACTCCCCTAAAGTTACTCTCCACTTCAACTCCCCTAAAATCATTCTCCATATAATTAAATACATAATAAAAATTAAATTTTAAATATAAAAAATCTAAACTATAATCAAGAAAATCTAGCATAATATTTAATGTTTATTTTATAAGAAAAAACATTATATTCCTAAAACTAAAATAAATTATATTATTATTAAACTATCGAACAAACTCTTAAAAACAAACTTTTATGTATTACGTAATTTCTAAATTTATATGTTTGAATTCATAACTAACTGATAAACATAATCAAAACAGGATAAATATTTCAAAATATATAAGATAATCATTGAATTCTAATAAAATACTTAATTTTTTTATATTTAAAAGATTATATTATTAAGCGTAAATTAAATAAATTAAAAAAAAACATTATCACTATCTCAAAATTATCCAAAATCGTACTGTAAATCGACAAAAAACAAAAAATAAAAGGAAACATTAAAATCGTGATGTATCTCACTGCATTGCGCGAGTACGATTCTAGTAATAAAGAATTTAGGAAAAATTCATTTCAGTTTTTATGCATCAAGTATTGTTTATTGATCCGCATTACTTAGAAATTCAAGATTACAAGTAAATAATGTATAAGTATAACTTTGTTGCATAGTTAAATTTAAATTAACAAACAAGTAAACATAATCAAATACAGAATAAACATCTCATTTTAAATATATAAAATTTATAAAAATAAAATTAGGATAAGAGTAAATTACACCGTTGGTCATATAGTTAGCTCAGAATCTAAATATGATCCCTATTTTAAAATAAGTACATTAGGGGTCCCGGTATATTACATTTCGTTATGAGTTGAGTCCCTTCCCCTAACTATGTAGGGAAATTTGGTAATTTCAAGTATTAATTAAAAGATCTCTTTAAGTAAGAGTCGGATGATGCACGTTGATGCCACATATATTTTAATATAGAGTGAATTGTGGATTTGGTCCCTGTGGTTTTATGATTTCTTTGACCATGATCTTTATTCTATGGTTATTGTGGATATAGTCCCTGTGGTATGCAATATATTGTGGCTAGGGTCCCTAAACACTAACATCATTAACTTTAAAGGGTTAAAGGCATCATGTGTCATGCACACTATGGGCATAATAATCATTTTACTTTTACTTTTCTCTTTCAATTTATTTTATACACCTTTAAAACAAACAATATTAAATTGTGGATTTGGTCCCTATGCATCATTCATCATCTTTAAAACACATTTATCATCTCTCTTAATTTTTTTTTTCATCCAATCTTCATTGTCAAAGTACAAGAAAAACTAACTTATTAAAGTGCAAAAAAAAAAATTACATGCATTTAAAAATAACAATTGTTTGAACCCAACACTACATCCTAAAAAGACAACTTATCAAAATAACAATTGTTTGAAACCAATATTACATCCCCAAAAAGACAACACATCAAAATGACAATTGTTTATATCAACATTTATGTAGTAATTGTTGGCAACGGTTTTGTTTATTTTCTTAACGACATCTAAGTGACTTGAGTAGGAAGTACATTAAACATTTTCATAAAATGCATAGACCATTTGGAAACCATGATGTGAGAAAAAACTTATATGCATGTCAGTTGACATCTGTAAACACAAATATATTATGACATAGGAGGTTGAAGGGAAGACAATAGTGTCATAAGAGTATCTCCAATCGGCCGTTAAATCGCCTATCAAAATTTATTTATACCAAAATTAACATTTTAACATTAATAATTTGTTTTTAAAATTAACATATTTATATTAAGTAAATTATATATACATTTAATATATATTTGAAGTTTTTTTAGAGTGTGATTGGAGTTGGTTTTTTTTTTTGTGTGTTGATAGACCCACCAAATTTAGTATTTTTGTGTTAAATTTGGTGTTGTGGTTTGAGATGCTCTAAATAGTCATACTTGAATTACACACCAAGTCACTTGAAACTTGGTGGGGATCCATACTCTTTCAATTAGCATTTTAATATCTAATGCACTATATAATGAAGTTTGGATCTCCAAAATGAAGATGATTATATCACATTTCCAAATGGTCTATGTATTTTATGAGAAGAATTAATGTACTTCATACTCAAGTCACTTAGATGCAATGTTCTAAATGGCGTGAGGCGTGGCGTGGCGGCGAGGCGAAGCCTCAAGCCTTAGGAGCCATGGCGAAGCCTTGGCGTTTTCAAGGCGTGACTTATGGCGTCAAATTTCTAATTTATATATAATATTAGATATAAAAACGTATGTTTTGGCGTGTTATTCAATGAGTCAATAGTAATAAACAAGTTAAATTAGGTTATATATATTAAAAACCCGCAAATAAGACATTAAAAACATAAAAAATACCAAATATTGCATTACAAAAGCTACGCATTAGGCCATGGCGTGCCACGAGCTTAACGTGGCGTGAGACACAAGCCTTGGTGCCATGACGCACCATGGCGGCTGTGCGGCGAGTTTTTTAGAACAGTGCTTAGATGTCATGAAGAAAATAAATAAAACCATTGTCAACAACTACTACATAAATGTTGATATAAAACAATTGTCATTTTGATGGGTTGTCCTTTTGGGGATGTAATATTGGTTTCAAACAATTGTTATTTTGATAGGTTGTCTTTTTTAGGATGTAGTGTTGGGTTCAAACAATTGTTATTTTTAAATGTATGTAATTTTTTTTGCACTTTAACAAATTAGTTTTTCTTGTACTTTGACAATGAAGATTGGATGAATTTTTTTTTAAGAAAGATAACAAATGTGTTTTAAAGATGATGAATGATGCATAGGGACCAAATCCACAATTTAGTATTGTTTGTTTTAAATGTGTATAGAATAAATTGAAAGTGAAAAATAAAATGACTATTATACCCATAGTGTGCAAGGCACATGATGCCTTTAACCCTTCAAAGTTAATGGTGTTAGTGTTTAGGGACCCTAGCCACAATATATTGCATACCACAGGGACCATATCCACAATAAACATATAATGAGGACCATGGTCAAAGAAATTACAAAACCACAGGGACCAAATCCACAATTCACTCTTTAATATATATAGGGTCAGGTTCACATGAGACCAAGTTGTTTCCGTGAGACCGCGTGAGACCAAACCTTAAAACATGAAACTTCACACCAAAACACTGTGAAAGTAAAAAACATTCGAACCTTCATAATGTAATCACACTATGAAGATAAAAAAACCTAAACCAAGTTAAAAAAAATCAAACCTTCACAGATAAAAGACTGTGAAAGTATATCCGAACCTTCACAGTGAAGACGTTGTGAAGGTAAAAAAAACGAACATTCACAGCGAAAAACACCGTGAACGTAACATTTACGGTGTTTTCCCTATGAAAAGTTCGATTTTTTTTACATTCACAGTTTTTTAGTGTGAAGTTTCATACTTTAAAGCTTGGTCTCAGCGGTCTCACGAAAACTGTTTGGTCTCACACGAACTTAAGCCATATATATAGGGTTAGGTTCAGGGAAAAACCTCAAAAAAAAAAAACAGAAAACTGAATAACACCCTGATAGCCCTTCATCAGGACGGTATGCACTTGTGCATATAAGTAATTTGTAACATGTACACGTGTATATGCACAAGTACATAATGCAATTGTGCATAAAAACCAAAAAAACAACATAATTATCTGTATGCACAAGTGCATACCATCCAGATGGAAGGCTACTAGAGTGTTCTTCAGTTTTTTTTTTTGAGGTTTTCCCTTGAACCTCCGTCTCTCTCTATATATATAGGCAGGATCAAACGAGAACGGTACCTATTTAAAAGAACACGAGAACAGTAAATCACATACAAAATCATAAGTGATTTTACATGTGATTCCCGCGACCTTAAGTCGCGGCAAAAGTCGTCCGCGTACTGTGATTTTGCATGACTTCCCCGCTAATGTAAAATCACTTATGATTTTGTATGTAATTTGTCGTTCTCATGTTCTTTTAAATAGGTACCGTTCTCGTTTGAACTCGTCTCTCTCTCTCTCTCTGTATATATATATATATATATATGTATATATAGCCTTAGGTTCATTTGAGAAATAATAAATTCATGAGAAATAGAAAAATGATCCTAGCCCTTTATCTGGTCAACATTTGCCGCTTTGACCGTGAAACACCCGATAATTCCTTGTGTGGTCTAGGGGTGCTCACGGGTTGGGTTGATCGGGTTGAAGGCTTTTTAACAACTCAACCCAATATAGGCGGTTTGAAAATTTTACAACTCAATCAAAAGTACAACCCAACCCAACCCAAACCGTTCGGGTTGATTGGGTTGGTCGGGTTGTATTTAAACAAGATGAAATCAAATTTAGAAATATAAACATAAAGGAAACATTTCTTTGAAATACAACCGGATGACCGATAATTCATGAGAGTATGTAAGTTCATCAAAAATATTATGATATTACAAATAAAAATGTCTAAATCAAATGATAATATGTCAATCAACAACAATCGTTTTAGACGTCTCCAACCCCGATGCTTTCGCTTTCTTGGTCTTGAGGTTGGTCGTGTCATCATCAACCATTTGGTACAACTTATCCATACTTTTTAAATCTTAAATATATCACATTTAGTTAATTTTTTAGTTTGTACACACACACACACACACACATATATATATATATATATATATAGATATATATATATATGTTTGTGTGTGTGTGTTTACATTTGTTAAACATATATACAAATGAGTTATATAGAGATGAATAATAGATTGAAAATATATGTAAATGAAGGGGGAAGCAATAGTGCAATTGTCTAATTTACATATTAATAGAGACTTAATAATCATATTAAATCCACAAAATAAAATAATCGGGTTCATCGGGTTGGGTTGAGTTCAAATAAAAGTAACCCGATATCAACCCAATACCTACGGTTTAAAGATTTTATAAATCGATTAGACATCGGGTTGCTTCGGTTTGAGTTATTTCGCGTTGGGTTGGGTTGGGTTGATCGGGTTTTTGAGCACCCCTAGTGTGGTCTGTAGAAGATAGATGAATAGTTTCGTAAAATACGCAGGACGAGTTAATATGTGAACTTATGTGATTCACATATAAACTATATGTTGATATATGAATCAGTTAATTGGTTTATATGAGAATCAATTAATTAGTTCATATGTGAATTTGTTAATTACTTCAACGTATTCATATATGAACTTACAGTTAATCGGTTCATATGTAAATCAGTTAATTAGTTCATATATGAATCACAAAGATTAATACATGAATCAGTTAAAAGAGTTCATATGTGAATCATAGTGTATTTGTAAAAATTACGAAACTATCCTTCTATTTTTAGAATAGTCGCAACTTTTAACCGGTCAAAGCCGTAATTGTTGACCAGTCAAAGACGCAATATTTGACTGGTCAAACCCGATCTTGATCGAATGAAAAACTAGGATTATTTCTCTATTTCTCGTATGTTTTTCAGAACATTCAATTTCACTTTTTCATGGTTCCCATTTTACCCATGGACGATATTTCTTCAGTGAATAGGGCGTGCCCTTTTAATGCATTTTATTTACTATACTGCCACCTTGTTACCCTCATCCGTTGATTAAAGAGTGGATTTGGTGCATTGCTTGCAATAAAAATATGATTTGCATAATAAGTCACCTCTCTTTCTATATATATATATATATCTATATATATATATATATATATATATATATATGAGAGACCTGCACAAAAAATTCCAACCCATCCTCCGTCATCATCGTCTTCAATTCCTCACCGTCAACCTCCACAGCCATGTCTCTGGTCGTTCTCCCTCATCGTCAACCACAGTGTTGCAATCACCACATGCAGGCCACCATTCCTCTAGCTTCTCGTCTCCATCGCAGTACTCTTTCCAGTTTCCACCATCGCTCATTCTTGGAACATACACGACCGGGTCTCTTGTAAAAATCTCAAAGAGTCAGGTATAACATAACCCATATGATGAGAATACATCCGGTAATCTACAGACTCTTTTAGTTTATGTATTCACCTTACTGTCTAAAAAGGGGGAGACTCTTAAGATTGATGTAATGTTTGGCTTTAGCTACCAGGCTTGTAGGGAACGTACTCTTTGCTCCTATCACATTTTCGGCAGCTTTCGACTTGAGATTCAAGAAGGGAAGAACATAAATACCCACGAAAGAATCCCCCTTCTCCCACAAGAAACGTCTTCGTTAGGGTCATGATTTTGCATACCAACATAAATCTCCGTCGTTTACTGAAATCATGTGTTCTTCTTTGGAAGAAAAAAGGGCCGAAGAAAATGAAAAAGAACGGAAAAGAGGGTGATGATAGGTTGAAGATTGTAAAGGGGAAGAGGTTCCCATTGCAAACCCCGTCATCTGATACCATTGTAACGGGTTACCAGCCGCCACCGTATGATCGAGGTTCGTGCTTTGAAAGTCTCTTTCTTTTTCTCTTTTACAGGAGACCTAATGTAGTCGACTAAAGTAGTTTTCTCATGAAAATTATATGAATCTATTAAAGGCTTACAACTATCTCACGATTCCTTCACAATTATCCACAACCCGTGCTCCCAGCCTGAATCTACGGTTCCTCGTCCAGCTTGAATTATCTGTGATGTAAAGATCACCCACTAGACCTATGCCTTGTTTGAGATTTAAAAGTGTATTTCCAGAAAGAAGGGGTTTCTTCACTCGCCTCTCCTTAATAATGATCGCATTGAACTCTTCAAGTGTCCAACATAACAGATTTTATTATTCACATTCATTAAGCTGGATGTCAGTTATAAATCAACATTTTTATCTTCTGAAAGGGTTAATTGGAAGAACAATATAAATCAACATTCATTAAGAGATACATTGCCACATCCAATCATAATCCCCATAGTGAGATTTTCTGGATTAGTTGGTTTCAGATCCGATCACAATCTTGACTGTAAAAGGGATAATTAAAACTTAAATTTCTCCCATTCAGTTAAAGACTCTCATAAGTACTAAAGTGCTTGTAAATTTCACCCTAATTGAAAGAAAGAACTTGATTAAATTCAAACCTAGAAAGGTAGAAATAGAACTCCAATAATCATCATCATTAAACCAGAAATCTTTCATCAAATATAAATATACACGCAGACACAGTTGTAATCACCCTAGGTACCTTCGGGATTAGCACAACTGATTGATTTATAGTGGAGTGAAGAAATGACAATGAGAGCAGCAGCGGCAGAGACCCTAAAAACCAAATTGAGCACTCCCTGCCTCAAAAGAAAACTATTGCACATCACAAGTTGATTTATATTTCATAGAAGAAACCAGAAAAATACAGAGGAGAACATTGAGAAATTTAAACCATCGTCTGAAACCTAATTCCAATTGAAAACCCAAAGAAAGAATTTGACCAAATTAAGTCATATTCAACATATTTCTGATTCTCTTCTTGAAAGGACCAGGATTCAGGAAAACAATACCTATTGAAACACTCGTAGTAAGTCATCAAGTCATAAACTCAAACTAAAAGGTTATATATCCTAAAATATTATCAACCCGTGGTACGACATCAAATCATCTTTGCCAACTAATAGTTGTTAAATGGCGTATCAACATTTTTGATATTGTTTAAAACAAGACAAATTCTTTAGAAATAACACTTTGATATATAAGCATCAACGTAAATACTTGAGAAAAAAAAAGCAAGACACGGATAGACTCGATTGCCATGGGAACTAGCATAAAATGTCCCTAGGGTGTAGCATATAGTCTAGACGAGGGTTCGAGTATAACAACCACACGATATCTTTAAAAATTGAGCCCCGTTCAGGTACTAGTCTCTTAAGCCAACCACTTAGCGGGTTGTTGTGCACCTTATTTGCCTTGAACATCAAGCTCTTGGGGTGGGGTAGGGCGGCCTTGGGGATTTCCGGTTTCAAACCTTTTTGTGAACAAACTAGATAAGAAGGAGATTCGCAATTAATCCACCATTGAGAGCTCAAAAGAACTTTAAATTGCAAGCTTGATCGAGTGCTCAAAATATACCAACTTAGGAACCTACTTTGAATCCCCAAATTCAAAGTTCAAATGTGTTGTTAGTGAAAAATAACTGATCCATACAATATTATTTTACCAAAATATACTTATACTTACTCGTAGCCGTTCTTGTTCTGAAAACCAAAGATGAGATTTTAAGATGGGTTCTCTTTTAGATATGTTTTTCTTGGATAATGTAGTTGTTGGAGATTGTTTAAATAAGAAGCTTGATAATTAAGCGAAGGTAGACCACTAGAACGCAATCTATGCAGACTTCCTCCGGTTCGCATTCCCTTGATTCCTTTGATTATGTGACATCTAAACCGCAGGAATGCTTGAACTTTAGAGTACAAGTGTACGGATTACTACCAAAACTATATATACATAGAGTAAATTGGATGTAACTTGATCAATGAGAGGAGGCCAATAAAAAGAAGAATGGTTATATACATGATGGTCAAAGTTAAGCATTTTAATGGTGTAATATCTTTCATTCAACTTATATATGGTAAACATTTATAAAAGATAGAAACAAGATGAAAAAGATAACAAACAATTATTGTCCATTCATACTCTTTGTTGTATACCAATACCTAAAAGGTAATGTATGAAGTCAAAACAGCTATAATGTGCAAAACAGAACTGAAATACACCAAGTATTTTAATTCTAAGTCTGAGAACAAAAAAGCACAATGCATTCACTTTTTATCAACTAATAGGCATGATAATTCCACTTCAACCTCTATATATACCTTGATTGCCTGTTCCAAAGGTCACCTCTTCATAGCTCTACACCTTACAATGTGGCCCTCATCATAATCGAGCAGAAGCAGCGATTCCGTGTAACAACTCGCAATGGATGAATATCTGTTTCCGTGAATCCCAAGATCCTTGATGTGCTCCGAGCAAGGTTCAAAAACAACAAGTGCAAATGGGGTATAAAAATCTTTATTATCATCTCGCATTTCAACTATAGGTTCGCCACTCTTCCTAAATCCCAGAGTCCGCGAAACTGATGCATTTGGTGCATTAATGGTGAACAGCTTTGTAAAGGCTTTTGAATCACCATGCTCCATCATCCATACAGTACAAACTCGTTTCCAGGTTAAGTATGTACCACGCTCAACCACATCACCATACTCAACCACAGCAAGAGACTCCCTTAGCCTAAAGAGAGACGAATCTGAGTCCGGCTGTTCAGCCAAATAGTCTGGTAGGTCTACCTCTCTAAACTCTTGAGTGGTCATATCAAATGACATAATCAGATTACGAGATCCACCATTCACATTAATCCGATCATATGCAAACCAATAAATAAACTGACCTATAACTGCCTGAGACCATGTAAATCCAATTGATTTACGAGGCAGCTGATCGCTACGTAAACATGTCCATTCCCGTGAGCTCAATGCGAAAACCATAACTTGACAGGGGATGCAACTTATACTTTGAATTTTCCTGTAACCATGAATATATGTAATGTTGACAAGCTTAGGGTCTTTGGTGTGAGGACAAACCCCAAAACCAAGAACAGAATTAAACGGCCGACGTACCACATTAGGTAAAGCAACAGCAATCGATTTTCTAATTGCAGGATTCCAAAGAACAGCCATTTGTGTTTCTCCAAAATAACCAGTCAAGCACAACAAGCCATGAGAGCTGCCGACTATTATTGCTACTTGAACTAGAGGAGGAACAGTTAGGGCAAACTTTTGTTGAGGGAAAGTAACATCATCATCGACAATAGAAACATATCTTACCTCACGTTCTTCCCCATGTCCGATTTCGTAGTTTATAACCAGATGTTGCGACTGAGTTTTGTAACCAGCAATAAACTCGGAGCAATCTATGAATGATTTCCATGGTTTGCACAGGGATCTGAATCGAATCAATGATTTGATAGGAAGCCTTTCTATGATTTGCACTTGGATATCGAAAGGTAACATTTTGATTTTGGGGAGATGAATTTGTTTCTAGGGTTTATATGGCGTGAAACGAATTCGGATGGATATATATATATGCTTTCCAAACTAATTAATTCTTTTTTAACTCGTATCATTTCCAAATTCCAACCAATTATATTTATTTATTTTTTACTTTTATTTTAATGTAAATATTAGGGAATTTAATTAAAATGTCCTTTATTGAAAAATCAGTACCCAATATGCTCTAAATCTTGTTATTTTTGCCAAAATACCCCCTATGTCCGCGTTTTTGGTTCACGTTTTTGAAAAAACGCGGACATAGTTCATTTGGTCCGTGTATGGCTTGAAACGAGGACCAAGTCCGCGTGTAACAGTGAAAAACGCGGACCAAGTCCGCATGTAACAGTGAAAAACGCGGACCAAACCCTCGTTTCAAGCCATACGCGGACCAAATGCACTATGTCCGCGTTTTTTCAAAAACGCGGACATAGGGGGTATTTTGGCAAAAATAACAAGATTTGGGGTACATTGGGTACTAATTTTTCAATAAAGAACATTTTAATTAAATTCCCAATTTAATAAATTCTTTTTTTAACTCGTAATATTATATCTTTAGTAAACTACAATTTTCGTCCCTCGTGTTTGTAACTATTTTAGTCCCTCGTTTTTTAAAATTGCTTTTATCATCTCTATGTTTTCTATTTGGTTTCGCTTTTCGTCCCTCAAACTAATTATGTTAAATAAGTTCGTTAAGTCGTGGATAATTTGGTCGTTTTATATATTTTTTTAAAAATTTACTACAAAAAGTAAATTTTAGATTATTTATATTATATATAATAATTTATATTATACATATAAAACTCGTGGAAAACATTCACCATTCTCCGTTCCCTCCAATCGCCCTCTGCATGAGTACCACCAAAGACTCCGCTAAGTACTACACATCCTCCGATGAAAACCACACACACCACCACATATTCCGTCGAGCCCACTACTTCGATTGGTTCTGCTTCAACACCTGCATCTACATTGTTTCTGAACTTTATCGTAGCTATCCTTGCACCTTTTCAGTACAACGTCAAGAAAATTTGGATCTTCCTCTATCAATGAGTTCAGTTTAGATTAGAGTTTGATTTGAAAAATGGGGAAAATGAGAATTTTTAGAAAGGATTAAATGGAAAAAAAAATGAGGGAGAAGAAAAACGTACTAAAGGGAGAAGACAAGAAGATTAGGATTTAGAAACATGGGTGGGGGTGGGTTCAATGGGGTTAAGTTTTGTTTTTTACTTTTTGTAAATGTTTTAAGATAATAAATAAAGGACTTAAATTATCCTTAGTTTAACATTTTTTTTTTTAAGAAGTTAGCTGTAGGGAAGGGATGACAAGTGAAACGGAATGGAGCCCACAATGATTAAAAACAGAAATAGTTATAAACACCACACCATACTCGTATATCTTAGACGATATTCTTGGTGCATTTTTATTTATTTAATAAGATTTTGAATAATATCTCAGTATTTATTAATTAAATAAATAAATAGAATATGTTTTAGGATTTATACTTTATAATAAAAATTTCTAACCGAGAATCTATGATTGGTTTTCGCATTTATGAGATTCAAATATGATACAGGGTGTTGGTGCAGAATCAAAGTAACTAATTTCAGGTATTGAGGATTTCACATTTCTTTTATTTTAAAATATTGATTTTTTTTAATATTTAATATATTAATTAACATTTGTCTATACTATATTATAAAACATGTTGGAAAAGCTCTTAAAAAACCATATTAAGGGGTTGTTTACTAAATTTTCTATTAAGTCATGTACGGATAAATTTACCAGTCAGGATAAATTTATGTTGTTATTTATTGTTTATTTTTTATCTAAATAAACAGTCTGAATAACAGAAATGATCAATTTACCTATGAATATGAATTGTAAGTTGTTTTATAAATTGTTGTTTATTTTTTAAGCCATATGTTCATAAATTCATTGGTATTATCCAAAAATCAAAACATAAATTCATAAAGTATTTAAAATTCCAAGTTCAAACACAAATTGGATGACATTTTGATCGTATATCTATAGCCAGAAGTACATGTTCTTACAGATGAGGCTAGTTTTTTGAATTTGCTTTGGAGAAATAAGTAGGTCTTTCTGGAGGAGTCTTTGGAGATTCATTTTTTTTGGTGTACAGGGGTCTTAGCTATGTTTGGAGTTCTTTTGTAAATATGGGGAGAGGGTTTTTTTGCTTTCTTGTTTCATTCAAACAGCTTTTTGGTTCTGTATGGGTTTTGGATTCTATTCTTGGGTTGTGGGCTTTATCTTGGATTACTTGTTGTTTTTGTGTTTGGTGGATTAACATGGCTTCTTGGAGTTTTGTTATGCTCCCCTGTTGATTTGGTGGATCCAAGTCTCTCTTGTTATATTCAACTTTTGTTTCTTTTCCATTTCTTTGGTCTGAAAGCTTGGCTTATGCCATTGTTTGTAATCTGGCATTACAATTTCTTTTGGTAGCTCTCCTATTGAATATTTCTCTGATTTTGAGGAAATTTTGATGCTTTGGAAGGCTGGAAGTAATATTAGATCTGGAGCTCTTGATCGAAAATGGTGGAAAATCTGGATTTTTTCACTTTTGAAGTTGCATTTAGATGTTTGGAAGTCTGATACTTGGTGTGTCTCAAGGAAAATTGAGATGAGAAGTCCAGCTGAATCAGAAACAAAAGAGATGTTGTTCTTGTTAGCATACAGTATGTAATGCACAAAATTTCTGCAGATGAACTCAACAAGGTTGCATATGAAGATTCCAAACCATGAATACCAACAAGATTTCTGCATTTATATGAATGCTCATCATTAATTACTAACATAAGCATAAATTAAACTAATTTGCATGGTAATTGCACTTCATTCTTTATACCTTGCTTGGCTGTTCCAAATGTCATCTCTTCACAGCTCATTTTGTACAACAAAACCCACTCCCCATCTCCATCATCATCCCATCAGTTCACCCCAAAAGAAACTGGTCTGGAACAGGGAATGAAGATGAACTACCAATCAGGTTTTAGCACTCTATAAGACTATACTAGTGCAGGGGCATCCTGACAGCTGGGAACAAACTGCGACTTGGGTTACACATAACAACACATTTCCTTCTTACATTGAAGCAAGACAAGTGGATTCTTGTTTGTGTCAAAGAAAGGAGTTGGCACACATATATTATTAGTAAAGTTGTAAGAAAGCAAATGGAAGTGATGATCTTAGCATCCCTGTGGAATGGTCATCATTTCAGATTAATATCTCTGGGCAACCAAAGAGTTTATATTAGAAATTAATGAGGTAGTAGGTGTAGGTGCTGGTGTGGTGAAGGAGGGTCATTTGGTGCTCATAAGCTTCAACTTAACTACAGGCAGGGTGTGAAGCAGTATGAGTTCGGTAGCAAGTGTGTCCAAATACATCCAAGATCTCAACTGTTGATTTCTCAACATTTTCTAATTCTCAGTTTGTTTATAGTCTTTCTTGTTCTTGCCACTAAAGCTTCCTATATATACTAGTCATGGTCCTTCTCCCTCCCTTTTTTCAAATAAGTATATTAGTAAATGCAATCATTATCACGAATCTTGATGCAAATTCAAAATCATATCTTTCTTTTCAAAAAAGAAACTTTATGTCTATTTTCTGCTCTGTAAAACATAAATGTATGTATGTATGTATGCATTCAAGTTATATATTATAAGCATTTATAAATGACGGAAGCAAGATTAAGGAGAAGATAACAATAATAACATTGTCGATTGTCCATTCATACTCTTTGCTGTATGTTAATACCTAAAAAGGTATGTCATCATTAAATACTAGTAATATTAGGCATGTATGAAGTGAAAACATAAAACTGAAATACACCAAGTTTTTTAATTGGAGCCTGAGAACAAAAAATGTCAAAGCTGTCACTTTTTATCAACTAATATGCATGATAATTTCAATTCAACCTCGATCTATATATATAAACCTTTGATTGCGTGTTCCAAAGTCACCTCTTCACATCTCCACACCTTACCATGTGGCCATCATCGTGATCCAGCAGAAGCAGCGATTCCGTGTAGGAATACACAGAGAATTTGTTTCCGCAAATCCCAAGATCTTTGAAGTGCTCCGAGCATGGTTCATAAAGTACAAGTGAGCAGGGTGTAACAAAGTCTTCATCATCATCCATTTCAACTATAGGTTCGCCACTCTTTCTAAATCCCAGAGTCTCCGAAACTGATGCATTTGGTGCATTAACGGTAAATAGCTTTGTAAAAACTTCTGAATCACCATGCTCCATCATCCATACATCACAAACTTGTTTATCGGTTGTGACATTTGTATAGTACTCAAGCAAAACAAGAGACTCCCTTAGCCTAGAAACAGACATAGGCATGTCAGCCAAACTATCTGGGAGCTCTATCTCTCTAAACTCTTGAGAGCTCATATCAAATGACATTATCAGATTACGAAATTCATAATCGTCATCAGTCCTATCATAAGCAAGCCAATAAATAAACTGGCCTATAACTGTCCAAGAACATGTAAATTGAATTGATTTACGAGGCAGCTGATTGCTACTTAAACATGTCCATTCCCCTGAGCTTAATGTGAAAACCATAACTTGGCAGGGGATGCAACTTATACTTTCCATTTCCTGATAATCGTCAATATATGTAATCTTGACAAGCTTAGGGTCTTTGGTGTCAGGACAAACCCCAAAACTAACAACAGAAGTAAACGGCTGATGTACCACATTAGGCACAGCAACAGCAACCGATTTTCTAATTGTGGGATTCCAAAGAACAGCAATTTGTGTTTTAGAGGTGGGATCGGAATCGTTTGGCTCTCGAACATAACCGATCAAGCACAACAAGCCATGAGAGCTACCGACTATTGTTGTTAGTTGAACGAGAGGAGGAACAGTTAGGGCAGAGTTTTGTTGGGGGAAACTATCATCATCGACATAAGAAACATATTTTACCTGATTTTCTTCCCCATATTTGTACCTTATCATCAGATGTTGCGACTGAGTTCTGTAACCAGCAATGAACTGAGAGGAATCGATGAATGACTTCCATGCTTTGCAGACGGATCTAAATTGAATCAATGATTTGACAGGAAGCCTTTTGATGATTTCCAGTTGGATATCAAAAGCTAACATTTTGATTTCATTTCATTTCATTTCGAGGATATGAATGAATCTGTTTTCTAGGGTTTATACGGTAATGAGAAATTAGAGAAGATATATGTAATTCCTTTTTGTTTTGATTCTCTGGTTTTTGATGTTTTTCCAATTTAGGCCGTTAAAAGAATTTTATTACAAAAAGCCCCTTAGGATATGAATTTTTAATTGATTTTGGTCCCTCCCATTAAAACACCGTTAAAAATAATATCTTACGGAATGACATTTTGCTCCGATCTTCTCTCATTTTTCTTGTTTAAAGTATTTTCTTATATTAATAGAAATCAACGTTTATCTTTTATTTGAACATTTTTATCGATTAGTTAGTTTTATAAAGTTCAAAATCCATTAACAAGTTGTACATATGTACTAATTAGTGTTAGATGTTCTATTATAGAAATGTTATATGAATATACTCGTGATTGGAATTTTTCATAAAATCGGGTTAAAAATTGACAAGAATATATATATATCAATATGTACCATCTAAACAAGCTCAACATTCAACATCTTTGAAGATATATGATATTTTATACCAAAAAGAAAAGCTTAAAATATCATTGGAATCATTTTGAAACTATTTTGGAATAAATTGTCAGCATTAGGACACTTTTTTAGAAGTAAATTTTGTATATTTTAGAATTAAATACCAATTTGGATACCGAATTGACTGCCTAATGCCCTTTTTGGTGTGTTTTTACGATTATTTTCTATAGGGCAACAAGAACATTAAGATCAACCATTGAGTCAATGATATTATACATCTTTTTGAGAAGGCAACACTCCGAGTGATAGGCATGTTTCCTTTCTTCAAGATGTCAGATTTTATTTGGGTGAAGAGTTCAGGATTTCTCTTACCATTTTTCAGAATTAACTTAAAGTCAGTGGATGTTTTTTGGATATCATTTTTAATAGATTGATGATTAAGTTACCAAATGCTTGATCGTGCATAATAAACTATTTCGGTAGAGCTTTTAGTCTGTTTTTATGATAATAATGCAATATTAATAAGCAAGCATCCCGATTGAAGTAAAATGGCTTCAAGGCTTACTTTGAAAAAGCAAGGGAGAGGAATCAGAGGATATGTTTGTATGGTGGAGTTTATTTGGGAATGATATTGCTTACACCATTGCAACTGTAAATACAATTAATTGGTTTCATACTTTTAACTCATAAACATTGTTGCAGCAGGGCAATACTTATTTGTTGTAAGTTATCAACATTTGAATTACCAACCGATTGAAACTAAGGGATCGTTTACCAAAATGCTTATCGGCAATGATATTACCCTCCCTCACTTATTTTATAGTATAACATTCCCGACCATCAAAATTGATTGTTTGTTGGTAAGCGTCTTAAATCCGGGTAAGACTCTCGGCCCTTGTTATGACTTTACCGGGTAAGATTCTAGTTAGTTTCCATGCTTAATAGGTAATGACCGTAAGGTAAGTGATACCAATAAACGCTTGCCCGATAAGTATTTATGGCCTCTAAATAATGTTTCAAATGGGTTACTAAAATTATTACCAAAGGCCAAACAGGGAGGGGTATTGTTGTTTATAAACATATGAATGTGTTTTCTCTATGGCGGTGTGAGCATCGTGGTACCAAGTTTACTTTCGAGTTCATTTGTTAAAAAACTGCATTTAGTCATATATTTGCAAGAAATCCATAATGTGGAGATATTTTGATTATACCATAACTTTATGCTTGAAGTTTTTCATCGGTTGATACCTTGTTATTGTAGCATATTCAACATGTTGTCCCCTTTCTCTTTCTTTTGCGTTCTTGTTTGTAATTTCAAATTAATAAGAAGATGAGAGGATGATGTTTTGTTTTGATGTAAATAAAGGGAGAGGGGTGGGTGTATGAATGGTAAAGATTTTAAAATTTGAAATGGCACAAATGAGTGAGGTTGGTTGTATCTTGTCCGTGTTCTTTTATAAATGAAGTATAGTTGGTTCGTCAGATAGGATGCAAAGAATAGTTAAAATCTATGTAGAAGTTTGACACTTGTTCATCTCTAGTATCCGCTTAGCAACACACAAATTGCACAATACCATGAATATTAAAGCAAATTATGAAGCAAAATCCAATTGCTCCATTTCATTCAAGTTGTATATGGTAACCATTTATAAACGACTGCAAAGAAGATAACAAACAATTATTAATCACCAATTCTTGTCTATTCTCTTTATGGTATCAAAGCCCATCGTCGAAGGCAACAAAGTATTTTCTTGTTCAAGTCTCAAGTGTGGGAAATTTTCTGAATGTTTTGTAAGGGGGTTGCAAATTTTAAGACTTTTGAGGGCATCCGGTTAATCAAAAACGTTGCAGTTAAAACTACAACATAAGCCATCTAATCCCGGGGGCCGAGCCTAATTTATTTTCACGGAACACAGGCCATCACCCGGCTAGTGATTGGTAAACGGCCTCAAGTCTCAATCTGTTAGGGTCATCATTCTCTACCAGCGTGTTTACGAGGAAAACCAATTTGTGGGAAATATTTTTGAAAATTTCGTCTGAGAACTATGAATCCAACAAAAGAGTTATGTTACCATACCCAGGAAAGCAACAAAAATATTGAGTTTGCTAGCAGAAAGCTTTTTGAGTCTGTTAAAAAAGATATTGAATGAAGCTAAAAGGCAAATTGGGATAACAGGTCTGAATCAGCAACATAAGAGATAATGTTCTTGTTGGCATACAGTACGTAATGGTCACAGTTAATCTCCGGTTTTTTGTCAAGTAAAGAGAATATAAAGATATAAGGCCAGATTTGCATACCAAAGGTTACATCTAAAGATTCCCAACCATGAATACCAACAAGATTTAAGAATATATTAATAAATACTAACATAAGCATCAATCTATATGTGATGCATTTAACTGTTTAACAACTTAAACTAATCTGCATGCATTGTAATTGCACATCAATCTCTACCTTGCTTACCTGTTCCAGAAATCTCAGAAGTCATCTCTTCACAGCTCACACTTTAGGTCATCATCTTCGTCCTCAAATCAATCTAAATAGAATAAATACAATCATCTTCCTCATTGAGAAGAAGCAGCGATTCCCTGTAGGAATTCACAAAGGATTTACATCGGTTTACATAAATCCAAAGATCCATGATGTGCTCTGATAAAGGTTCGTAAACAACAAGTGTTTGGTCGTAATACCAAAGTATCATATCAATTATAGGTTCACCACTCTTCCTAAATCCCAGAATTGTATGTATTGATGCAGTAGCATGTGGTGGCTTAATGGTGTATAACTTTGTAAACGACTTTGTGTGCATACAACCCCTATATGCAATTCAGAGAAACAATACCCACATAAAACCATCCAAGCAGACTCAACAATTTTCTTCTCAACTTTAAAATGGAACCACATGTTAGAAGACAACAAAAGAATGTTATTTTCCTCATCTCCATTCTTGTTCTTAGATAAAACTTTAAGATATATTCTGTTTTTACTTGGATAATATAGCTGTTGTAGATTGTTTAAATAAGAAGCTTGATAATTAAGCCAAGGTAGATCAATACAAGCAATCTATGCAGATTTCCTCCGGTTTACATTCCCTTGATTCCTTTTGTTATGTCGCTTAGAATGCAGGATTGCTTCAACTTTAGAGTACAAGTGTATGAATTGCTTCCAAAACTGAATATGCATAAGTATATATACATACAGTAAACAAGATATAACTTGATCAATAAGAGAAGGCCATTAAAAACAAGAATCATCAGCACTTTGCTAACTTATACAGTACAATGCTATTATAGATTGTATCAAAATAATTATCAGGTACAAGTAGCTGCAAAATTGTACCAAAATAGCTGGTCCGGATACCCATGGTTATCCAAAAAAAGAAAAAGCCACATTGCATGACAGTCAACGTTAAGCATTTTAACTGCGAAATATCTTTCATTCATTTTATATATCGTAAACATTTGTCTATTCATACACTTTGCTGTATTTCAATACCTAAAAGGTATTTCATCATTAAATACCACAACTATTAGGAATGCATGAAGTGAAAACAGCTATAATGTGCAAAACATACAATTGAAATACACCAAGTTTTTTAATCGAGTATGAGAACCCAAATGCTCAAAGCTGTCACATTGCAAGTGTCGCAACAACGTTGAACAAAAAAAGCATCAGTATAAAAAAAAAACATGACTTATAAAGGGAATTTTTTTAACATTCACAAAAACGTGAGATTCATAATCATTAATGTCAGAATCATTGATCTCACAGCTAACACAAGCTAGCATCGATCTATATATATGATGCATTAAACTTTCTATCAACTTAAACGAATATATATGCACCATAATTTCACTTGGATCACTATACCTTGCTAGCCTGTTCTAAAAATCACGTCTTCATAGCTCCACACCTTACACTGTGGCCCTCATCATAATCGAGCAAAAGCAGCGATTCCGTGTAGAAACTCGCAATGGATGAATATCTGTTTCCGTGAATCCCAAGATCCATGATGTGCTTCGAGCAAGGTTCATAAACAACAAGTGTACAAATGTCTTCATTATCACCTTGCACTATTTCATATATAGGTTCGCCACTCTTCCTAAATCCCAGAGTCCGCGATACTGATGCATTTGGTGCATTAATGGTGAATAGCTTTGTAAAGGCTTTTGAATCACCATGCTCCATCATCCATACAGTACAAAATCCTTTCCATCCATACTCAACCACAGCAAGAGACTCCCTTAGCCTAAAAAGATAGACAAATCAAAAGAGTTCGGCTTTTCAGCCAAATAGTCTGGTAAGTCTACCTCTCTAAACTCTTGAGTGGTCATATCAAATGACATTATCAGATTACGAGGTCTACCATCCACATTAATCCATTCGTATGCAAGCCAATAAATAAACTGACCTATAACTGCCTGAGACCATGTAAATCCAATTGATTTACGAGGCAGCTGCTGATTGTTACTTAAACATGTCCATTCCCCTGAGCTCAATGTGAAAACCATAACTTGGCAGGGGATGCTTTCCATTTTCCTGTAATCAGGACTAAATGTAATCTTCACAAGCTTAGGGTCTTTGGTGTCGGAACAAACTCCAAAACCAAGAACAGAATTAAACCGCCGACCTACCACATTAGGTACAACAACAGCAATAGATTTTCTAATTGCAGGATTCCAAAGAACAACCATTGGTGTTTTATCTCCAAAATAACCGATCAAGCACAACAAGCCATGAGAGCTACCGATTACTATTGTTGTTAGTTGAACGAGAGGAGGAACAGTTAGGGCAAAGTTTTGTTGGGGGAAAGTATCATCATCGCCGACATAAGAAACATATTTTACCTCAGGAGATTCTTCCCCATGTCCGACTTCATACCTTATCATCAGATGTTGCGATTGAGTTCTGTAACCAGCAATGAACTGAGAGGAATCGATGAATGACTTCCATGCTTTGCAGACGGATCTGAATTGAATCAATGATTTCACTGGAAGCCTTTTGATGATTTCCAGTTGGATATCGAAAGCTAACATTTTGATTTGATTTGATTCCGGGGATATGAATGAATCTGTTTCTTTCTAGGGTTTATACGGAAGTTCGTAGCGTGAAATTAGAGAAACAAATAACTTTTAACGATTTGGTCCTCTAGTTTTTGATGTATTTCCAATTTGGGCCGTTAAAAGAATTTTATTACAAAAAACCCCTAGAAAATAATATGTTAACGGAATGACATTATGCTCGGATCTTCTCTCATTTTTCTTGTTTAAGTATTTTGTTATATTAATAGGGCACAACGTTTATCTTTTATTTGAACATTTTAATCGATTAGTTAGTTTTATAAAGTTTAAATCCATTAACAAGTTGTCATATGTACTAATTAGTGTTAGATGTTCCATAGTAGAAATGGTATATGAATATACTCGTGATTGGAATTTTTCATAAAACCGGGTTAAAAATTAAACACACACACACACAAATATATATATATATATATATATATATATATATATATATATATAGAGAGAGAGAGAGAGAGAGAGAGAGGGAGGATCATGCGAGAAGTTAAACATTTTGCGAGAATGCGACAAGTGTTTAATCATATATGATTACACGGCTTGTAGGTGTGTTTAATCATGCATGATTAAACGTCTATGCATTGTCAATATAACATATGTTTAATCATATATGATTAAGCTTGTGTATCATATATGATTAAACGCTTCTCGCATTCTCGCAAAATGTTCAACTTCTCGTTTGAACATGCCCCTATATATATATATATATATATATATATATATATATATATATAAACAAGCTCTATATGATATTTTATACCAAAAAAAGAGCTTAAAAATATCATTAGAATCATTATGAAACTATTTTGGAATAAATTGTCAACACTAGGACACTGTTTTACAAGTAAATTTTGTATATTTTAGAATTAAATACCAATTTGAATACCAAATTGACTACCTAATGCCCCTTTTTGTGTGTTTTTACCATTATTTTCTTTAGGGCAACAAGAACGTTAAGATCAATCATTGAGTCCATGATACTATACATCTTTTTGAGACGACAACATTAAAGAAAAGGAATACAAAGAATGTAATTGAGCTAAGAATACTAACAAGATTTTTGCATGTATATTAACACCTAAAAGGCATGTCATCATTACTTAACAAAATCAACACATGTATGAGGCACATCCAAGTATAATGAAAAATTATCTCCAAGTGTGTAACAACTAACAACTAAAATGCACCATGTTGTCTAATTTAAGCAAGAGGGACCAAAATACTTGTAAGACACTTATCATGTATGATTAAAATCCAGTTAACACTTACATGAATGACGCCATTCAAAGTCCACCTCTGATTCAGTCAAAGGTAGATGTTTGGAAATAATTTAATCGTTCATTTTCCAATGGGATAGCCATATCAGTCAACGTGTCTCATTATTGGTGAACATACACGTTTATATATATATATATATATATATATATATATATATATATATATATATATATATATAGGGAGAGGTTCATTTGAGAAATGGTAAATATATGAGAAATAGAGAAGTAATCTTAGCCATTCATCTGATCAACATTTGCGGCTTTGACCGCGAAGCACCGGATAATTCCTTGTGTGGTCTATAGAAGGTAGAGGGGTAATTTCGTAAAATACACGGGATGAGTTCATATATGAATCTGTATGAATCACAAAGATTCATATATGAATCTGTATGAATCACAAAGATTCATATATGAATCTGTTAATTAGTTCAACTGATTCATATATGAATCTTTGTGATTCATACAGATTCATATATGAATCTGTTAGTTAGTTCAACTGATTCATATATGAATCACACAGTTAAAAGAGTTCAGTTGTGAATTGCACTGGTTCATATATGAACATATAGTTCATATGTGAATTATATATGTTCATATATGAACACAACCCGTATGTTTTGAAAAATTTACGAAATTGTCCTTCTATTTTTGGGATAGCCGCAACTTTTGACCAGTCAAAGCCGCAACTTTTGACCAGTCAAAGCCGCAACTTTTGACCAGTCAAAGCCGCAACTTTTGACCGGTCAAAGCCGCAATATTTGACTAGTCAAATCCGATCTTGACCATATGAATGACTAAGATTACTTCTCTATTTCTCATATATATATCATTTCTCAAATGAACCAAAGACTATATATATATATATATATATATATATATATATATATATATATGGGAGGGATCAATTGGAAATCAATATTACATTGGAAACTTTGGAAACCGAAATCAACCAATCATTGAATTTCTTTTTTTTAATTGATAAGGTTATTTTAATCTTTTACATAATTTCATAATATATATGGTAATTGTTATTATTATTATATTAATAATTAATTATTTTTAATTTATTTTATATATGGTAATGTTAGTCATTTATTAATGTAAAAATAAGATATTTAATTTAGGAAAACAAATTTTAATCATACAGATCCTCTATTTTTTTATTCTGATGAATCATTGATTGATTAAAATATTAATATAAAAAATAAATATTAATTTTTCAAGTATTGATATGAAATTACCTCCAGGCACAAAATATTAATATAGTGAAACATAATAAATTTGATATAGTGAAACAAAATATTAATATAGTGAAACCTGATGAAACATAAAATGTTAATATAGTGAAACCTGATGAAACAAATTTGATATAGTGAAACATAATGGAAAGGTAATGAAACAAAATATTAATATAGTGAAACCCGATATAGTGAAACAAAATATTAATATAGTGAAACCTGATGAAACAGATTTGATATAGTGAAGCATAATGAAAAGGTAATGAAACAATAATGGTAATGAAACTTAATTGGGGTTTTTACATATTGCATATTGATGAACATGTAATAAAAAGGTAGTCTTGATATATTGTTATTATCTTTTATTAATAAATTAATTAATTTATTACCATATATAATTATTATCTTTTATTAATAAATTAATTAATTTATTACCATATTTCATCTTTGTTACCAAATTTGAAACACAAAAGAAAAAGACATATTTACCCTGACATATTATTATTATCTATATCTATACTATATTATAAAAACGGTATAAATGTAACACCCTGAATTCTGGAAATAGCAACTAATTTAAAATTTTCTGAATACATCAATAAATAAATCATCTTCGACCACAATTTAATGTTTAACCTCAATACACACATTCTTTCTATACGAACAGTCTATAATAAAGATGGGTGCTACTAAAACCCAAAAGTATCGCTATCTCCAAACTGCGGAAGACTTCGCCAAATGCTTACACTCATGAACCACTAAGCACATCTCTTCATACGACTTGCTAGAACCGAACCCCCTTCGGGAACCTGATGCACATGCCGACAATTAAAAAGTTTAGGCTTAACGCCTAGTGAGCTCAAGAGTTTTACATTAGGGATGTAAATATAAAACAATAACTTCAAGAATGTTATTTAAAATCATGATTTCCACAATCCCATACGTTTGATTTGAAAGCAACCAAAAATGAAATACGTTAAATCTTAAAGCAATCTCCTTTCAACGTTCACCCCCTTTTTGTGATTAAAATCATAAAACACGCACCTCTTTAAATAAAGCCGAAACCCAAAGTGCTTGTAAAATATAACTGACCTCATAATGATCAAACACCGAAAACGTAGTTAACTCCATCTTCCCAAAACATCCCAATAACTCGAATGAGTTTCAATAACCAAAACCTTAAAACATGATAAATACCCATACACCAACGTCTCCGAAAACATGGATTATAAAACTCCATAACCAAACCACACCTATTGGTGACGGGGGAGACACGATTACATTGTACATAACGGAACACAAAGTAAATCTCATAGTTATGTAGTAATTCAAAACATGTGGGTTACACATAAAACACCCACCGAGCTCAACTACTCCAAGTCTATCGCCCGAAAACATCAAGTCAACCACTCCAGGTCTATTCTTGAGAGTCCCCGAAACCGGGCGACTCGGGCACAATGGGATTACACCTTACTGTCCATGGGACGCTGCCCGACCGTATAGGCCCACACCCTACTTACCATGGAGCCCGATGCCTATCCCGTGCCAAATGGTGAACCAACTTCCCAAACGGGGACAGAGGAACATCGCGCCTATGGATCCATTGCACTAACTAAACCATTACATGACTCAAAACGAATGAGCCAAAGCATTCAAAACATGACATGCTCAACTAAGATGCAGTAAATACAAGTCATAACCAAACGCTCAACATCGAGCAATTAAAACGGACAAGTGTCCTCAAAACCCAACAAAATCCAAACCGAGCCAGAAGCTCAACAAATCCAAAGACCCAACGTCGAAATTCATAAAATGAAATCAAATATAAACAACCCATATTTATAATAACCCATGCTCTAAAGCATATAATTAATTCCAACGTAGTTTAGATTGGGACAATTCATTTTCCAAGTGAGTTTACAACATTTATTCTTTCAAAACGTCCCATAACACAAAACCATGCATTTCTCTAAAACACAAATCAAAACGCATTTATACTCAAAATCTACTTCCATAAAATAAATCATAGAAATACCAAAATACATGATTTATTTATCGTAATGCTCCAAAATCCCAAAGATGTTTGCTAAATGAGTTATAAAGTTAAACACCTTTAAACTACTCAACTCATCAGCAGTTAACAAGACTTATCAGCATTTAACGAAACTTATCAGTAGTTACCCAAAACTTATCAGCAGTTAACAATTTCATGTAAAACGCTTTAAAATAAACATTTTGGCATGTACACCGTTTTCACAAATCAACTTGAACTCACCTTGCTAGATTTAGGCTAAATCTAGATTTTACCCAACGAGCTATTTTGAAGGTCAGTTGAATCCTCAAGCCGAAGACTTCCAAAACCTAGATTCAACATTCCAACCCATAAATAACCATTTCCAACCACAAGGAAACATTCTCCAAACATAGAAGTACCAAAATCCCAAACAAGATCAAAACCCTAGTTTTCTCCAAAACTTACCAAATCCGAGATTTGAGAAACCAAACACTAAGAAACCATCAATGGAACATTTATAACCTTAATACAAGAAAACTTACCCTTGAAGACGATGAGGTTTCCGAGAACACCCAATCCAACACTTCAACCCGAGCTCCCAACCGAAAGAACTTGATGAGGAAGATGAAGATGGGGGTTTTGTGGTTCAAGGTTCCAACTAGCTAGATGATTGAGAATCATGAGGTTTGGGGAGAGAAAACCCCCAAAATGGGTTAGGGTTCGGTCTTTATGAAAGGAAGATGTTGAGAGAGAATAACAATAGAAGAGAATGAGTTTTGAATGAGAAATGAAGCTAAAATCCGATTTTAATTCGGTAAGACCCCGCACGCGACAGTGTCTGGCGATAGTGACATTGTCACTATCGCGTGGCACAATCGCGCGGAGTGTACCGAGGCTAACACTCTCCCAGCGATAGTGCCCTGGCGATAGTGACCTTGTCACTATCGCGTGGCACAATCGCGCCAAAGGTACCGAGGCTCGAAAAGTCCAAAAACTCGCGATTCATGCATGGGTCGATTTAAGATTCGAAGGCACAATGTTTTCCACTCAAAAGATAGGCGAAAGGCGGAGAGATTACCAACGAAAGGTACCAATCTATTTTAAATGTAGATTTTACATTTAAATCTATATTAATGAGATGTAATATAAAATCTAGATTATTTTTGCTGATATAAAATCTATACGTATTTTATATTAACATAATATAAAATCTACACGTATTTTTTTTGATAATATAAATCTACACGTATTTTTTTTTTCACGAGCATTAAAAGAAGAAAAAAGATGATTGATATGAATTAAAAATAAAAAATAACGAGATACACTAATAAATTATCGTATTCTTTAAAATAAAAATATTCCGCAATACTTTCCAAATTAACCAAGTGTAAAGAAAATAAAATAGAAACGATGTAGTGATATGTTGTGAGACATGTCGTTTGAGTTTTAAATAATATAATACAAAATTATTACCAATATTATTGCACACACTCATAAAAACAAACGTTTAAGAATATATGCAAGTTAACTACTTATGAAAATACATTCGTTTTTCACATTGTATTTCATTAACTGTTAACAGAGAAATTACGTTTCATTTTAACTCGGTTCAATATTCCAACAAAAAATTTATCCTCCTGTGCAATGCACGGGCCCAACACTAGTCTTTTATTAATAAATTAATTAATTTATTACTATATATAATTCAAACTAATCTTAAACATTGATTAAAAAGATCAATGGTTGAAATTTGGTTTTTAAAGTTTCCAATGAAATTTGGTTTCCAATTGAAACCACCCCTATATATATATATATATATATGGAGAGAGAGAGAGAGAGAGAGAGACGAAGGATCATGTGAGAAGAAATGTTAATGTGAGAAGGTAAGAAGGAATTTAGATCCTTGATCATTTTTAATCTCACCCCCATCCCATGAATCGCGTGTGCTTGGTACGGGAATTAATCTAATGCATCTCATCCTAATGTGCATCCAAGGATGGAGATCCCTTCTTACCCTTCTCACGAACTTTCATTCTCACCAGAACTCAACCCTATATATGTGTGTGTGTGTGTGTGTGTGTTAGAGAGAGAGAGAGACATTGGCTCTCTTACTTTTGCGATATTTAAAAATGGGAATATTTGTTTTTAAAATAGTTCTGATTCTCTTCCCCTATAGCCGACTCTACATGTTCTCTTTTACTCTACATGTTTGTTTAGATGCTTTATAATATATATATATATATATATATATATATATATATATATGAGTTGTATATATATATGAGTGAATTGCAAATTTGGTCCCTGTGGTTTGTTGTTTTTCTCACATTTGGTCCCTACAAAATTTTAATTGCAAGAAAATTTCAGTGGTATGCAAAAATGCTCGGATTTGGTCCCTGAGACTAACGCCTCCGTTAAGTGCCTTCACGTGAATAGCACATGAGGGTATTGTAGTCATTTTACTGTTGAAATTAATTTTCTATTAAAAAGGCAATTTAATCTAAGAAATAACAAATCACAGGGACCAAAATGCAATTTATTCATCCATTCTCATAAGTTCCCAGTGACACAAACCTACCCTGCCCTTTCGTTCCCGACGACGAACTTCGGCGACTCACAAACTCCGACCGCTCACCTCCATTCACCACAATTTTAAACCTCCATTCTTAGCCACCTCCATTATCCTCTGATATGAACCTAGATCTGTTGCAAAATGGGCGACAACGATTGATATAGAGGGTGGATAGATGGAGATGGGTTTCGATCCCTGAGCATATAAATACATCCTCTCTTCTCCGGCCATCTCCTCTTCTCCCTTCTCTATTATCCCTCATTTTACATCCGTAAAAAGCCTTTTCCCTTGCAGATCTGAAATCGAACGACAGTATAAGCTTAGAGGTGTCTCCAAGGACAAGGGTTAGGGTTTGGTTTTGTTCGATCGGTGAAAACAATGAGAATGTGGATGTGACGATGATATTATTTGAGCCAATCGAGCGACAGACGTCCGCTGTATCTTGGCGGGGCAACCCTGCTACGGGAGGCTATGATGAGAAATTGATTGAAATAAATTTCGATCATCTTGTCGGACATTGCAGACCGAGAAGGGGTTGTAGCCATGACGGTGGCGTATATGTGCTCCTCTGGTTGATTAAACACATCTGAGCCTTACACTTATTTTCCTCAAATTCATCTTGCTTATTATTTTTTATTAATTAGTTTATGTATATATGGTTCGCTGGAATTTCCGTTAGTTCCAGGTAGAGATCCCTGGAGTTACAGAGTTCAACCATAGAGACAAAGTACACCAAAAAAGATGGAAAACATTGGAGATCGAACCACAGGGAATAGTGGTGATGGCGGTCTCACTGCTGGTAGAGAGGGGGTGGTCCCTGGTAGAAAGCGAGAGAGAGGGTGGCTGAAGAGAGAGGGGGCAACCGGTGGTAGAGAGAGAGGGTGGTGGTGGTAGAGAGAGGGCGGGCAGTGGTTAAGAATGCGGAAGGAAGTCTCTTAGGGTTAAAGGAATATATGGTAAAAAAGACCATTATACCCTCATGTGCAAGGCACATGGGGACATTTAACGGTTGTAAATTAACGAACGTTAGACACAGGGACCACATCCGAGAATTTTTGCATACCATAGGGATTTTCTCGCAATAAAAATTTTGTAGGGACTAAATGTGAGAAAAACAACAAACCACGGGGACCAAATTTGCAATTAACTCTCTCTTTCTCTTTCTCTTTCTCTCTCTCTCTCTCTCTCTATATATATATATATATATATATATAGAGAGAGAGAGAGAGAGAGATAGAGAGAGACGAAGGATCTTGTGAGAAGAAGAGTTAAGGTGAGAATGTAAAAAGGAATTTGGACCCTTGATCGCTTTAAACTGACCCCTACTCCATATTGCGCTTGATACGTGAATTGATTTGGTGCATCTCATTCTAATGTGCATTCAAGAGTGGAGATCATTTCTTACCTTTCTCATCATAACTTTCATTCTGACCAGAACTCAACCATATATATATATATATATATATATATATATATATATATATATAACGCTGGGTTCTGGTAAGAAGTTGAGGTTAACGTGAGAAGCGTGCGAGGTGGTTATCAGCCGTTGGATGAGAAATGGATGCACATTAGGATGAAATGCACCGTGATAAAATGCACCTCATCAATTCTCTTCTAAGATTCAATTCATGGGAGGGTATTTGATTAAAAGTGATCAACGGTTCAAATCCACTTCTCACACGATCCTTCGCTATATATATATATATATAGGTACAGGAAAAAACCTCAAAAAAATGAAAAACTGATAAACACTCTGGTAATTGTTCAGGTGGACGGCATACACATATGCATACAAGTAATTGAAGTTGAATAAAGTTTGTCCTAGGGTTCCATCCCATTTTTCCAAAAAAAAAAGTAATTAAAGTTGTTTTTTGGGTTTTATGCACGTGCGCATGGTATGCATGAGACAAATTGCTTACAAATTACTTGTATGCACATGCGTATATCGTCCAAATGAACGGTTACAGGGTATTCCTCAGTTTTTCATATTTTTGCGGCTTTCCCCTAACCATATATATATATATATATATATATATATATAGGGATAGGTTCATTTGAGAAATGGTAAATGTATGAGAAATAAAAAAGTAATCCTAGCCTTTTATTCGGTCAAGCTCGGATTTGAGTGGTGAAATATTGCGTCTTTGACTGGTCAACAATTGCGGCTTTGATTGGTCAAAAGTTGCGACTATTCCAAAAATAGAAGGACAACTTCGTGATTTTTACAAATACATGGGACGAGTTCATATATGAACATGTATGATTCACATATGAACCAATGTAATTCACATATGAACTCTTTTAAGTGATTCATATATAAACCTTTGTGATTCATATATGAACCAATTAACTAATTCACATATGAACTAATTAACTGTAGGTTCATATGTGAATTAGTTGAGCTAATTAACAGACTCAATTATGAACATTTGTGATTCACATATGAACTAATTAACTTATTCATATATGAACGTATAGTTCATATGTGAATCACAAAGATTCATATTGTCCTGTGTATTTTACGAAACTATCCTTCTATCTTCTACAGACCATGGAAGGAATTATTCGGTGCTTCACGGTCAAAGCCGCAAATGTTGACCAGATTAAGGGCTAGGATCATTTCTCTATTTCTCATACATTTACTATTTCTTAAATAAACCTAAGGGGAAGGTGTAACACCCTCAAAAATGAACAGAGCAACTAATTTAACACATCCAAATTATACAACGAAAAAGATATAATCTATTCTACAATCATCACTTGAGACACCTCAAAAGAATACTAGGTTTAACTTTAACAACTAAAAGGTCAAGTCTCGCATAAAGACTAATCAAAGTCGGGTGTTACTAAAACCCAAAAGAAACAGTTGCTCTTATCAACGACTAACGCGGAAGACTTCATCATGCTACTCACCCTTGCACAAACTCTTAGCACTCAACACTTCACCAAAACACTAGAACCTCTTCCCCCTTCCGCAACCTAATGCACATGCCGACAAATAAAAAGGTTAGGCTAACGCCTAGTGAGTTCAAGAGTTTACAACATGAAATAAATATATTTGTTAAAGGGAAAGAAACTAGTTTAAGTCACAGACCTTCTGAAAGATTTACTTTAAATATCAAACGACACAATTTTCCAAAAGTACATCTTTAGAACAAGGAACCCAACATGAACCTTCTTTCGTAAAAACCATTTTAAACCCAAACTCACCCAAGACGTGAACAGTAAGCAAAGCTCTCAATTTATAAGAATATGAAATAAAACTTTACTTCTCGAAATCCTTCCAAACGTGGACGGGGCATAAAACACAACCCATAAATCTTGAGTAAACAATTCCCCATAAGTAAAACGTCACCGAAAACATGGATAATAAAAATGACACAATTAAATACCCAAATAGCACCTTCCGGTGACGGGGGATACCCGATTCTATTGTACGTGGCGGAACACAAAGTTAAGCCACATAACTATGTTGTCGAACTACACCTCAGATCGTGACCGTATTGCCTACTCTGTAGAGCTACACCTCCAGTCATGACTATATTTCAAGTCCCCAAAACACTGTATCCCTTATTGCATACTCTGTCGAGCTACACCTCAAGGATACGTGATCTTATTGCCTGTTCGGTCTCTAGGGAGTTTCATCCTCAGGGTGCCCACTTGACCCTTAGTGCCTACTCCCTAGCATTCAAGATAGGAGCCTCAGCTCCTTACTTGATAACACTCGATGTCTAACCCTCGTGCACAAGAATTAGACATCTAAACCCAAGACCCAAGGTCCCGAAGTACAACCCATGAGGGTTCCTCTTCGTCAAACAACCGGGACGAAATTAATGCCAACACGACATAATTTCCCAAAGCGAGGATCCCAAGAGTCCTCACTGATACATACGACCGACTTACATGCCTATGGATCCAATGCAATACAGTCTAAAATACATGACTCCAAAAGAATGACATACGCACCCAAAACATGTATTCTCCAAAATAGAATGCAATAAATGCAACTCACACCCAAAGCTCCACTTAGGTTATTAAACCGGACAAAAGTCCCCAAGACCCGACGAAGCCGAAAACCGAGCCAAAGACCCTACAATTTACGCAAACCTCCAATGGAAGCCAGTATAAACATCGAAACCCATTTGACCAACAATTATGTAAACACTATGACCCGAGAGTAATTAACCCAAAACTTCTCATTGGTTGAAACAAAACGTTTTCCAAATGGACTCATTCCCTTCATGTTTCCAAAAGGACTCTAAACACAATGATATGCATTTTCCGATGGTTTATAAAATCGTATGCACCAAATGTACAATTATATAAAATAACCTTTATTTATAATTTTATATACTATATCATCAAAGAAACATATCAAAATGATTTATTTATCAACATACCCAAAAATCCCAAAGATATGAGTTATATACGTTTATAAAGTTAAACATTTCCAAATGACCAAAACTTATCAGCAGTTAACAATTTAGTGTAAAACACAAACACTTTAAAATAAACATTTTGGCATGTACACCGTTTTCACAAATCGACACCTCGCTAGGTTAAGTTAAACCTAGGTTTCAATCCCCAACCATTGGCCTCCAAAAGCATAGATCCCACCATGTCCAAGACATCACCAACAATAAGGCTAGGGTTTCCAAATAACCCATTTCTTCAAGACTAGAACAACCAACAACAAGAAAGACTCTTAGATCTACAAAGATCCTTATACCAAATCTTATATTACTCAAGGAAACTTACCATTTTGATGATGATACTTTCCACCCAAAGCTTTCCGAGGACACCCATTCCAAATCTTCAACCCGAGCTTCAAAACATCTAACCTTTATGTGACTTTAGGATAGAACCACTATGGATGTTCCAAATCACTAACTTCAATCTCCCAAAATCGTCCAAGGAGTAAAGTGAGGAGAGGGAGAAATGGAGATGGAGGCAAATGAGATAAAACCCTAAAAGATGGGTTTTAATCGATCAGATGGTCTCCCGCGGCCTTGGCCGCGACCTTGAAGTCGCGGGTCAAGTCGCGCGTGCTACGCCACTGCACCCATCAGTGAGTTGCGCGGGTTTGGCCACGGCTTTGGGGCCGCGGGCCAAGCCGCGCGTGTCCCTGATGCCCCTTCTCACCTTTCGCGTTAAACCGTTTCCCGATCGTTTCTCTCGGTCGATAACTGACTATTTTTCTTGGCTGATCATATACTGTTCTTTAGGAAAATTACGGGTGTTACAGAAGGATCCTAAGAGAAGTTAAAGTTAACGTGAGAAGTGGATCTGAACCGTTGATCTCTTTTAATCTCAAGTCCTCCCATGAATTGCGGCTTAGAAGGGAATTGATCTGGTGCATCTTGGTGCATCTTATCTCGATGCATCTCATCCTAATGTGCGTTCATTTCTCATCAAACGGTCGCTAACCACTTCTCACGCTTCTCACGCTTCTCACCATTAACTCAATTTCTCACTGGAACCAACCCTATATATATATTAGTTATTTGCCCGCACAAATGCGGCGGGATGTAAAAGTTTCATCAACATTATTCATTTTAAAAATCTCAAATTCTTTCAAATTGTCATGATGTATTTTACTACGTTTGTACCCATGATTGATTTAAATGTTTATCCATAAAGATTTATAACATAGGCCACACGAACCAAACCAAACATTTACATGCCTTGCAGGTACAATGTCTAAAATTCCAACAATAATTAACATAACCCAACCCACCAAGCTCGAGGCATTATCTGATCGAGAATTGAAGCAAGTTATTTCCAAAATAACGATTTCATACATAGTGAGGATAGACCAATTAATACATTTAGAAAAGAAAGCTTAAATTGATATCAGAAAACAATTTTATTTAACACCAAAATATTTAATTATAAAATGAGGAAGGACACACCCAATCAAATACCTAAGTATCTTGCTAAAACATGCTTTAGGAAGAATACCAATATAAAAATCTTTCTATATCAATTTTGATTTTTTACACAAGTTTTATGAAAAAACATATCTGTAATAAATCCTCTTCGCCAAAAGCATGGACTTACACAAACACTGACCATAACTAACATGACGCTAACATCATGTTTCATGTTTCTTGTGTGTTTGCCCCTACACATAAACTCTGACTACATCCCAATTCCTGATGTTGATCGTCTAACGAAGCATCTACATCGTGGAGTTATGGATATTTTTTTGCAGAAATAAACTCAAAGGTTTAAGATGATAGAAACAACCCAATCCAGAAGAGCCACGACCCCAATAAGAGGGACATATGTAGAAGAGTCTAGTTATAGCATTGGCAACTTCTTGAACACCATGGGGCTTCTCAAAGTAGTTTATGAAATTGTTATTACGATAACAATTTTATGGATTTATGTGAGAATGATCGAATTAAGCCAAAATTTTATGGATTTCCAAGAACAATAGCACAAATGAAAATGCACCATATGAGCAAACAAATCAATGAATAAGGTACGTTCATGTTGCTTGTATCTCTATAAAGATATTTTGAACAAAATATAAACTTTTCCAAAATAAAGTGGAGTTTCAGGTCCGATCTGGAGAGACTAAAAAACTAAAAAGTGACACCAATCTATAAAAAAAACAAACAAAAACACACCAATCCAGTAAAAGAGATACGTTTTTTGTTTGCATGGAAATTGTTTGAAGACCATACAACCAAAACCTCTAATTGATAACGTTGAATGCTAGTGTACAGACAGAACCAAAGCCTTATTTCCATCAAGGTTTGCAATGTGTTGCATGTGAAGACAAAACTTATTAGGGAGTGTTTGGTTCATGGATTTTGAAGGAATTGGAATGGATATATCCTTTGACCAAAATCCAATTCCTTTGTTTGGTTCACATATTGATCATGATGGAATCATTTGAATTCCACAAATCAAGGAATCCATCATTCCTTTGTTAAGGTGAAAGAATTGAATTCCATCCAATTCCTACCAACCAAACGTGTGGTCAAATTCCATTCCAATTCCTTCAAAGAATTCCAATTCCATCAAATTACATTCTGCGAACCAAACACACCCTTAGAGGGTTTCATTTGGCTATGGCAAAACAACTAAGTCATCATAATCAAAATGAGTTTCAGGTAGGGACTGAAATGGTGTGTACCTTATAGAGAGGTTATTTACTAATCCACAACTTTATACATAACATGCGACACTGCCAATATAAGCTATTGCATTTGCACCAATCCTATAGAAAGGATCAAAATAGTTGTTAGGCACAGGGGATGAAAATAGACCACTTTTGTTTGATTAATAAATAAAGGGGTTATGAATTCTAATTCCTTTTGTTTATAATTCAATTTAGTTCTTGAACCATGACATTCTCAATTATAGTTTGTTATGGAGATCATGTTGGTGCATGTAACATATAAGCTCATACCAATTGTAAAAGCTCAAGATAAAATAGGAAAGAAGACTTGGTAATGGGTAGCAAAAAGGCTTCAAATAGATTTTGATTCTAAAACAGAGAAATGAGGGATTATGAAAAACCATTCATTTGGGTTAAATCTTGCAAAATATTGGTTAAAAATGAATTATGATGCAATGTATGCTTGAATTGTACAACTTAAACGAAATGTACATGGATAAAATGAAACATAAACCTAGCAGGTGTTTGTTTGCATCCATTATAATGACAATGTGCAAAAAGGCCAACAAGTGAGGCAGTAGACCTCTATATAAAACAAAATGACAAAAATTTATAAGTTAAAGTCGATGATCTAAAACAAAAGATTAGCATTGTTAACCATCTGATTTACACATTTTTTTGAATACAAGCTATTGTAGGTTTAAGCTTCATGGTAGGTTAGAGTGCTCCAAGCCTCCAACAATAATGCAGTATCTATAAATGCAAACATGTTAACAAACTACAACAACAAGCAATTCCTTTGAATGATAAAAGCAACAATCAATTACAACAGCAACAAATGTAAACAAAACTATCATTAATAACACCATTTTGCAAACCCATAACCAAATAGATGATGGCGATAAGAAAGTTCTTATCCCCTCTTGGATCATCCACCACTAACAACAATTAGAAGAAAGAACCAAATAGCAAACAAATGGTAAAGGAGACACCCAAACATGTGGTACTCGAGTGCAACTGCATCAAATAAAAAATAGCAAAGAGACGAAACCTGTGTGGTACTCTGGATTGCAACTGTCGTTCCGATTGCTATACAAAAAATCGATTGTTATGCAAAAAAATTGATTGGAATTAAAAAAAAACATGTAGTACCACAAATGAAATTGTGGTCCTAGTTTGAAACTTAGAAACCAAAAAACCAATTGGAAAGGTAGAAACCAAAAAATCGATTGGTAATATAGAAACCGAAAAGTTAATTGGAAACCAATAAATCGCAACGGGTTGACCAAAAAATCGATTGGTAATATAGAAACCGAAAAGTTAATTGGAAACCAAGAAATCGCAACGGGTTGAAAACCAAAAAATCGCAAGGGAAAAATTAATTGAAACTGTGAAGCTTGAAACCAAAAAATCGATTAGAAAACAAACCTGAATGGAACGTGAATCACTAGATAGAGGATCACAACGGATTGTTTGAATGGGAACATAAATCACAATAGAGTTAAGCGAAGAGACCAAACCATTATTAAGGGATTTATCTATGCTGCCATCTTGAGGAAATCAATAGCCACGTTGGGATAAGGAAGAATCAGAGGACATCAATAGCCAAATATGAACAACCATCTCAATTTAAGCTTAGAAACCGGAAAACACGATATCAACTTTGGAGTCATGGAAGGAACAATGGAGGATCGACGGATTGAAGAATATGAGCGTCATTTCATATTTGGATTTTGAAATTTGAATTTGCATTGGGAACATAAATATGATTCTTGCTAAACCTGCAGATTCTGAAAAGTGAATTTATAAAATATAAAGGGTTATGCATTTCTTGTTTGTACCTCATGCATAAGAAAGGGTAATTAAGACTTTAAAACTTTTAGCTTTAATAAGTTGTACTTTATGCTTAAAATGTTGTTTTTAAGACTTTTGTGAAATTTGGTTTATAAGGTGTATAAATACCTCTATCATGCTATGTAAAAAAAAGCATGCATAAAAATTTAGAAATCGTATACTATCTTGACCCACAAATCAAATTGCCACATAACACCAATTTCTCACAAGAAAATTTCTCACATAATGACATAAAGAATCAATATAACCCATTTGACATGAATCAAGAAAAACAACCAATATTAATTAGCAGAATGTTCTATTCTTTTCTTTGAAGAGAAACTATTCAAAATCTACAAAAACTTAAGCTAATATACATATGAGCTATCACAGTCTTCAACGGAGGAAACCCCCATTCGACAACTAACATAAAGAAAATACTAAGTTAGAAAATACAAACTTGTCCGTGGACCCCTCAAAATCGAAAAGTCTATAGGGTTTTTTCTGGATGTTTCCCAATTAAAAACTGTAAGCAAGTTCTTCAAAAAACTGGAACCAAGAAATATTTACACCTAGGTTAACTATCAAGATACAAATGTATGTAGTAGAATTTATCAAGTGATTCACCTGAAATCTATAACCGGGGTTATAACAGAATCCAAAATTGAGCTATTTCACCATGACATTACCAGAAATTCTCATTACATGCTGAATTTCAACACCAAGAAGAAATAAATAAGGAAAAAAATTGAGTTGACCAATACGATATCTACAGTATTTTCCCTTTAATCTTAAAACCCCTATCAATTTCAAGAAATCAACACAACCTAGAAAACACAAATCAAATTTTAATCAAGAAAACAAGAGAAAGATAGCTAGACGTAGTAAATTGACCAAGAACTGCAAACCCCAGATGAGAAAATCAGTACCCAGAAGCCAAAATCAGCCAACCCATCAACTTATAATCCAGTGAACCATTTTAATATTTGTTGTTCATACTGTAAAAAACTACAGTTTGTAGACCAGATCCCATAAGCCAAATAAAAAACTTCCCTTTACGCATACATGCACACTGTATATAGGTGAAAGTTCATTTAGGAAGTGTAGATATTTTGAGAACCATGTGCACCAACTATTCATGAATATTACTAATATCATCATGCATTTTCATTATTCATGATATTTATCATGAATGTTTATGTAATTGAAAACAAGAGGGGGATAGAGAGCATCTACCTTAGAGGTTGAACTCCATTTTCTTGTAAATTTGCAAAAGCCTTGAATCACCTTTTAGGCTAGCTAGATTCTGATCCTTATTGATGGTAGTATTAGATCTCATACATTACATTCTTCATGTTTTCTTGTAAATTTGCTAAAGCCTTGAATCACCTTTTAGGCTAGCTAGATTCTGGTCCTCATTCTTCATGTTTTCTTGTTACTGAAGATCGAGCATTTTTATTTTCAATCTTCAACCGGATTTTCTCATTATTTATCTGATACTCAAACCATCAATTTCTTTCTGTATCCTAGAGAAAGTTACTACACTACTATGATCCACATTATCATTACAAGAATATGATTCATTTTGGCATACAAGATTGGGTTGAAAAAAGAAGCACACAAACACAAGAAAAACAAAATCCATGACCAGTTTAAACAAATTCGAAAAGAAAAACAAAGAAAGGGGATGTACTACCTGCTGAGTGACAAAATCAAACGGTGATCATTGTTGGTTTTCTTTCTTAAGAAACTACAGGGAGAAAAAAAAAGTTAACAAAACCAAACCGAAATCGACGAGCAACGGAGAGGAGAAGTGACAAAACCCAAAAGGGTTTCGAAATCTTACCGAGCATAGAGGAGAACTGTGGATCGATTTCCCTGTTTAGATCGATTTCACGGACAAATCCTAATCGCAGACCGGTGGCAGAGATCAGAGAGCATACCAAGCAGAGAGGAGGAGCGATGAGGGAGGAGGGATGAGTGGCAGAAACCTAATCGCAAGAAAGGGCATCTTTGGAAATAACAAATCTGACTGGGGTAAGCATGATTTTGATGCTGGCCGGGTAAGTTTTTGGTCAGCACTTCGGTCAGATTCCGGTCCGATCCGATATTTGGTAAACACGCTGACCGCTAACCGAGTCAGATTTGCTGACCGAGTCAGTCTGATCAGCGGCTAGTAAACATCCCCTAAGTCTCAATCGGTTAGGTTTCTCTTCCAAAGAGTTGTTTGGTATCCCATGGTGTTGACAATTGACAATGAAAACCACTTTTTGAGGGAAAGATAATTAAAGATTTCCTCTGATAACTATAAATCCAACAAAAAAGAGTTATGTATACCTGGAAACGTGCAGCAAACATATTGAGCTTAACCACAAGGGCTATGGTGTGGTGGTAAAGGCTTGGGGAGTTCATAGCGCTCAACCCGGGTTCGAGCCCCACTCGCAACACTTGTGGCCACTGAGGATAAACTCAGGGTTGCACGCTTTAGCAGTTGGGCCAAAGGCCCTAATTGCCGGAGATTAGTGTAGGCCATAGGCCCAGGATACCCTTTCAAAAAAAAGAAAACATATTGAGCTTACTAGCAGAACACTTTTGAGTGAGTTAAACAAGACATTGGATGAAGCTGAAAGAAAATTAGGATCAGAAGTCCTGAATCAGCAACATAAGAGATGCTGTTCTTGTTACCAAACAACATACGTAATGGTCAAAGTAAGGGGTCATTTACCAAACTCTTAGCAGAGTAAGCGCTCACCAAGTAAGAGCGAAGACAAGGACCGAGTGTGTTACCCGGTAAGTGAGGGCGACTACTCTTACTTGGTTAGTGATTACGGGGTAAACTGTTGCATACGATGGTGTTTGATGGACTAAAATCTTACCCAGTAACGTAAGTGATGTTGTTGAATTTTACCGGTAAGCGCTCACAAGGTTAGTGTTCGGGTAAAAGACCCTTAATCTCCCATTTTTTGTCAACTAAAGAGAATACAAGAAAATACGGCCAGATTTGCAGAATTTCTGGAAATTGGCATATTTTCAATACTAAGGCATGCGCATCAAATCAGATGTGAAAAAACATTACTTTAATACATTCAAACATTATCAAGCATATGAAGCCAAATAAACTCAAGGATGCATATAAAGAATCCAAACCATGAATACTAATAAGATTTATGCATGTATTAATAAATGCTAACATAAGCATCAATCTATATGTGATGCATTTAACTGTTTAAAAACTTAAACTAATCTGCATGGTAATTGCACACCAATCTCTACCTTGCTTACCTGTTCCAGAAGTCATCTCTTCACAGCTCCACACTTTGTCAACAAGGTCATCGTCTTCGTCCTCAAATCAATCTAGATAGAATAAATGCAATCATTTTCCTCGTTGAGCAGAAGCAGTGATTCCGTGTAAGAATTCACAAAGGATTTACACCGGTTTATGTAAATCTGAAGATCCATGATGTGCTCTGATAAAGGTTCGTAAACAACCAGTGTTTGGTTGTAATAACGAAGTATCATATCAATTATAGGTTCGCCACTCTCCCTAAATCCCAGAGTTGTCTGTATTGATGCACGATGTGGTGGTTTAATGGTGTATAACTTTGTAAACGATTTTGGATCACCATGATCCATCATCCATACAACACAAACTTGTTTCCATTCTCTATCATCTATATATTCATGATTGTACTGAAGCAAAGCAAGAGATGGAAAAACTTGTAAAGGACTTGTGGACCAAACTATCTGGGAGGTTCACCTCTTTAAACTCTTCGGTACTCATATCAAATGACAATATCAGATTATGATTCCTAAATCTACCATCTTCAGCAAGCCTGTTATCATAACCAAACCAATAAATAAATTTACCTACAACCAGTCTGAGACCGTGTAAGGACATGTCCATTCTTTTGATTTGGGGATATGAATTTATTTGTTTTTAGGGTTTATTCTTTTGATTTGTCGATCTTTTCCGCTCGAAAACCGTTTCGTATAAGCTTTATTTATAAGATTCAAATATGAGAGTGATTTACCTTTTTAGTCCCTGTGGTTTTGGGTTTCTAACCGAATTCGTCCATCTTTTGAAATTGTTAACAAAACCTACCCTTATGGTTGCATTTTTGTAACAATACAAGTTCTTGTGCTTACACTTTTAACCTTCCATTTGACTTTTAATTAATTATTTATTTATATTTTTGTTGAGTAAATTTCATTGATGAGATGTTGTCTTGATACAATCACCTAGAAGAAAAGTAAATGCATTTTGGCCATGGAAGGTGAAATTGTTTCTTTCTGAGATTAATCCTACCCATAGTCATAGATCTCGGGTCATTTACCAAACACTTATCATGTAAGTGTTTGCCGATATCAATTACCTTACTGATTGAGCAAGAAAAAAAAAGAAAATTTTACCCGATAAGAGGCATAGCAAAGGACTAAGAGTTTTACCCGGTAAATGAGAAAAAAGACTGTTACCCGGTAAGTGCTTATCGGGTTTAGAACACTTACCAATAATCTATTTTGATGACCGAGAATTACACGATAAGGTAAGTAAGTGCCATGTCTATTGCCGGTAAGCATTTGGTAAACGGTCTTAACACTCTTACAACCTATTTCTCATTCTTTTCTTCAAAAAAAAGTGTGATTTGCTTTATTCGAGTTCATTCAGCCACCAACATCGTCGTCTTCAAAATTGCTTGATTAGCATTTGGGTTTTGTTCTCAATTTAGGGATGTTGCTTGTCGTCGTTCTCCAACAAACCTTGTCCTCGTGTTTTCGCCTTTTCAATTTAAATAAAGAAGCATTGTGCAAACAAGTGGGGGATGAATAAGGGTTGGTCGGAGATGGAGGTCGGACAACCGTGGGTAAGGTATACAACCCAATCAATTACGATAGGCTGAAAGAATTTGAACCCAACCCAACCCATAGTAGGTATATATAAAATTTTAGTCCATTAAAACGACATCGTATCAACATTTTTTATTCAGTAAGTGCTTACCGGGGAAGACTCGAGATTTTTTTCATCACTTTTACCGGGGTAAGACTCGAGATCTTTTTCATTGCTCTTACCAGGTACGATTCTCAATCGTTGTCATGTTCATTCAATAAGGTAAAGTGAGCCGAAAAACAATAAGCAATTACCACGTAAGCGTTTAATAAACGTCCCCTAAGTGAACTTGAATCTAATCATACTGAAAAATCAACTTAGGGGATTCACTACAAAATGTACAAAACAAACAAATAAGAAGTGCAATTTGTTCATATGTCTTGTGTTAGAGTCTCACGTCGGTTACACTTAAACTATTATTTTTACTAGCTTTTATATATGTTAGAACCACCTTTCTCTCGTGAACGACTCTTTTAAAGAGTAATTTGGGGTTTCATCTATCATCATACCTTGCAATAACAGTATTAGAAGAAAAAAGGACTCTTAGAAAATCGGAAAATCAAAAGCTTTACTAAACCAATAGGTTGAGAGAGAGACCCAGGAAGAAATTGGTAAGGCCAAGCATGACACCTTTGCCTCATATGTGAATCGTAGAAATCTCGCCCGACATCGGGTTTCATAATTTGTGAGTGATTGTGTTTGGAGAAAAACAAAACAAATACGGAACAAAATGATAGAGAAATTGTGATCATATTCAAATAGATTACAACTGCACACAATTTGGTTCTGGAAACGAAGCAATGCAGAAATTATCCGGAGGAAAGAAAATCACACACAGTTTTGATATTAAACCATCACCGGAGAAAGATGTTGACCACCAAAAGAGGGGAAATTAATAATCCACCATATAAACGAAAAAAGTGTATTAGCAGACTTCATATACTTAGATAATTGCATAAAATAATACATTCTTAAGATCCTTGTGAAAGTCTTCATTCGAAAGAGATTGCGTACACCATCAGATTATGATCCCAAAATCTACCATCTTCAGCAATCCTGCTATCATAACCAAACCATTTAAGTTATATATATGGTAAACATTTATAAACGATAGAAGCAATTAAGATGAAGGAGAAGAGATAACAATCAATTGGTGTCCATTCATACTCTTTATTTGCTGCTGTATACTAATACCTAAAACTTAATGTCATCATTAACTAACTATTAGGCATTTATGAATTGGAAACAGGTGCAAAACATACAATTGAACAATCAGTATAATTAACATCAGTCTGAGAACCCAAATGCCATAGCAAGTCACTTTGCAACAGCTTTGAACAAAAAACAATCAGTATTATTAGTTAACTACACGAAAGAACATGATTTATTAAGGTACAATATTATATTCGCAAAAATGTGAGATTCATCATCATTAATATCAGAAACATTAATCTATATATATATATGATGCATTGAACTTTCCATCAACTTAAAACATTAAAAATGTTTTCTGTCTCTCACGTCATGCCCTTGGCGATTGCTGGTTTCAACCCTTTATATGCATAGACTAGTGTAAGAAGGAGATTCGCTAGACTAATCCATCATTAAGAGCTCAAAAGAACATTAAATTGCAAGTCTAAATGTTCAAAATATACCAACTTAGGCACCTACTTTGAATCCCCAAGTTCAAACAAAGTGAAAATTAACTGAACCATACAATACAATTAATGGCTTGCATATTATATAGACCGAAGAAATCACACAAGAAGTAATTCAACAGTGTAAACAAACAAACCTTACCAGCACTATATGCAATTCAGAGCAACAATACCTACATGAAACCATCCAAGCAGACTCAACAATCTTCTTCTAAACTTTAAAATGGAACCACATGTCAGAAGACAACAAAATAATGCTATTTTCCATTCTTGTTCTTAGATGAAACTTTAAGATAGATTATGTTTTTACTTTGATAAAATAGCTGTTGGAGATTGTCTAAATAAGAAGCTTGATAATTAAGCCAAGATAGATCAATACAACCAATCTATGCAGATTTCCTCCGGTTCACATTCCCTTGATTCCTTTGGTTATGTCGTCTAAAATGCAGGATTGCTTCAACTTTAGAGTACAAGTGTATGAATTGCTTCCAAAATTGAATATGCATAAGTATATATACATACAGTAAACAAGATATACCTTGATCAATAAGAGAAGGCCATTAAAAAATGAGAATCGTCAGCACTTTGCTAACTTATACAGTACAATGCTATTATAGATTGTATCAAAATAATTATCAGGTCACAAGTAGCTGCAAAATTGTACCAAAATAGCTGGTCCGGATACCCATGGTTATCCAAAAAAAGAAAAAGCCACATTGCATGATGGTCAAAGTTAAGCATTTTAACTGCGAACTATCTTTCATTCATGTTATATATCGTAAACATTTATAAACGATGGAGGCAAGATGATGGAGAAGGAGATAGCAAGCAATTATTGTCTATTCATACTCTTTGCTGTATATCAATACCTACAAGGTATTTCATCATTAAATCCCACAACTATTAGGAATGTAAGAAGTGAAAACAGCTATAATGTGCAAAACATACAATCGAAATACACCAAGTTTTTTAATCGAGTATGAGAACCCAAATGCTCAAAGCTGTCACTTTGCAAGTGTCGCAACATGCTTTGAACAAAAAAGCATCAGTATAAATACAAGCCTGCACCCAAAAAAAAAACATCACTTATAAAGGGATTTTTTTTTTACCATTCACAAAAACGTGAGATTCATCATCATTAATGTCAGAAACATTGATCTCACAGCTAACACAAGCTAGCCTCGATCTACATATATGATGCATTAAACTTTCTATCAACTTAAACGAATATGCACCATAATTTCACTTACCTTGCTAGCCTGTTCTAAAAATCACCTCTTCATAGCTCCGCACCTTACAATGTGGCCCTCATCATAATCGAGCAGAAGCAGCGATTCCGTGTAGAAACTCACAATGGATGAATAATATTTGATTCCGTGAATCCCAAGATCCATGATGTGCTTCGAGCAAGGTTCATAAACAACAAGTGTACAAACGTCTCTATTATCACCTTGCAATATTTCAACTATAGGTTCGCCACTCTTCCTAAATCCCAGAGTCCGCAAAACTGATGCATTTGGTGCATTAATGGTGAAAAGCTTTGTAAAGGATTTTGAATCACCATGCTCCATCATCCATACAGTACAAAATCCGTTCAATTCATACTCAACCACAGCAAGAGACTCCCTTAGCCTAAAGATACGCAAATCTCCATACTCCTCCTTTTCAGCCAAATAGTCTGGTAGGTCTACCTCTCTAAACTCTTGAGTGGTCATATCAAATGACATAATCAGATTACGAGATCCACCATCCACATTAATCAGATCATATGCAAACCAATAATTAAACTGACCTATAACTGCCTGAGATAAAAATGTATATTGAATTGATTTACGAGGCAGCTGATTGCTACTTAAACATGTCCATTCCCCTGAGCTCAATGTGAAAACCATAACTTGGCAGGGGATGCTTTCCATTTCCCTGTAATCATCACTATATATAATCTGCACAAGCTTAGGGTCTTTGGTGTCGGGACAAACTCCAAAACCAAGAACAGATTTAAACTCCACATTAGGTACAGCAACAGCAATCGATTTTCTAATTGCAGGATTCCAAAGAACAACCGTTGATGTTTTATCTCCAAAATAACCCATCAAGCACAACAAGCCATGAGAGCTACCGATTACTTCTGTTGTTACTTTTGTTGCATGTTGAACGAGAGGAGGAACAGTTAGGGCAAACTTTTGTTGGGGGAAACTATCATCATCCACATAAGAAACATAGTTTACCTCACATCCGACTGTGTACCTTATCAGCAGATGTTGTGGCTGAGTGTGGCTGTAACCAGCAATGAACTGAGAGGAATCGATGAATGACTTCCATGCTTTGCAGACGGATCTGAATTGAATCAATGATTTCACAGGAAGCCTTTTGATGATTTCCAGTTGGATATCCAAACCTAACATTTTCATTTGATTTGATTTCTAGGGTTTATACGGTAGCGTGAAATTAGGGGGTGTTTGGGATTGCTTATTTATTTGGAAGAGTGCTTATTTGGAAAAGTGTTTATCAACTTATGTGGTGTCAAATCGGAGTTTTTTAAAAAGTGTTTGGATTAGCTTATTGTGGTACCAAAACGTAATAAGCTAATAAGTTGTTATTTAAAGGTGTTTGGGATTGCTTATACATATAAAAGAATCAAAAAAGTCATAAGCACTTTTGAAATAAGTCATAAGTTACAACAAAATGACTTATCAAAAATGGCTTTTCAGCGGTTTGGCACCGTTATAAGCTGTTTTTTTGTTGTTCCATCCAAACACTTAAAATAGCTTATCTGCGATGCCAAATCACAATAAGCTAATAAGCCCTTCAAATAAGCAATCCCAAACACCCCCTAGAGAAGATATGTAAACGAGTCGTGGTGGTGGTAAGAAGAATCTGGTTTAATTTAAGAAAGAAAGAAAGAACCTTTTTGTCGCCGAGGAAATTTATTGTGGGAGTTCTGCCTATGGATTTCAAATTTATTGTGTAATTTTAAATCTTATTAAAAATAGATTTAACATTATGGTTTAGTTTTTTTTTTTTAAGGGAAAAGTATAAAAAAAACCCAACGATCTATCTACTTTTGAATCGTTAAGTCCTTAAATTATTTTTTTGATTTTTAAAAAGCCCTTAAATTTTTTAAAACTGGTTAATTACATCCTTGCAACCTGTAAAAACAGGTTAATGTGATCAAAATTTAAAAAAAGTTAAAAAAAAACCAACAAACTATTTGATTTTGAATAATTAAGTCCCTGAATTTTTTTAATAAATAAATTTTAAAAAATTTCATAATGTTTTTTTACCAAATAAATTTCTTTAACTTTTTTCGAACAAATAAATCTAATTTTTTTTTTAAGAAACAAAATCATGAACTTAATTTTAAACAAATAAATGCGAAACTCTTTTTAAACAAAATCATGAACAATAAAATATATATACAATTTCCTCACCGACAACAAAGTAAAATGAACAAATTAAACAGATAAAAATATTACCATTTTCATTACTAATTCCGAAAAAGTTATGCCTAAAACATAAATTTATCCATACAAAAATTATACTCTACCCTTCACAAAATATACCAAAAAACGCTCAACCATTTTACAAAATATACCAAAAAAACGCTCATCCCTTTCACAAAATATACCAAAAAACGCTCATTGTTTTCACAAAATATACCAAAAAAATATACCGAAAGGATGAGCGCTTTTTTTGTACATTTTGTGAAAATGATGAGCGTTTTTTTGGTATATTTTGTGAAAGGGATGAGCGTTTTTTTTGGTATATTTTATTGTAATACCCAGTTTCGAAATTTTGTTAATTTTGGAAGTTGGGTGAAAAGTGAAGCGAGACCCAAAGTTCAGGGGGTTTATTGAAAATTTTGGTTTTATCACGTAAATATCAGATAAATGAGATTGAGATCTCATTCTGATATTTTGTTAAGCCGCCTTAGTCTTCAAAGAGTGAAAGAGAGAAAGCAAAGAGAAAGCAGAGAAAAGAGAAGGAGATTTTTGTAAATCGTCCGTTTTTGTCAAATAGAGGTATGTTTTTAGCTTCATACTTCTATCTGCATGTTATAGTCGGTAAATAGTCTTGTTAATCAAGCTTTTAACCGTGTATTTGATCGATTAGATGATCAAAAGTTTTCTAGGTTTGAAACTGTTAAGCCGACTTAAGTTCTTGATTAGACCGGAAAGATGATATATCGGTCATTTGCTTTCGACCGATATAGTATAAACGATCGGAAGTGGTTCGACCGGTAGGTTGTAAACGACCGGAAGTGGTTCGACCGGAAGTGGTTCAACCGGTAATGTTACTCGACCGGTATAGAGTTTTAACCGGTATAAAGACTCGACCGATACATTATTTTGACAGTGTTATTTGGTGTATGTATTCGACCGATATTTTGATAATTTGTCTAAGAGGTTTTTAATCAAAGTGGTGTTGACCGGGTTAAAAAACATTAGATTTCAATTGATGAGTCTTTTGAAAGAAAGAGTGTTAGTTGCGAGTTAGCTTACCTTTGTTTTAATACCATCGTAGGTGGTGTTAATCAATAGAAGTCAGTGTTTATTTCAGAAAAATCAGAGGTGAGTCTTTCAACTAAATCTTTTATGATTTGAGTAGTTAATTTATAAATGTGAGTTTTATATACTGCGCATTTATAGTATTGAAGGTTATGCAAATCTATTTCAAAAGATTGATTTAATCAGTTTGGCATGTTTATGCTCAGGTATATAAACTTGTTTTATATACAGTCAGGACTAGGTGTATGCATACATTTGAGTCAGAAGTCTGATCTAAGTCGGGAAGTGTGACCCGACTGCTTGTACCGGGGAGTGACCCGTTTATGCCATTAGGGTGTGTCCCTAAAATAAGGCAGTGCGAGACAGACATACCGTCTTTGACGGGAATGTTGGTCAGTAGTTTAAAGTACGCTTGTGAGCGTAGAAAGTGGTCAGTGATGGCCAATAGATTTAATTATGCCTGCGAAGCATAAAATGTTTTAAAGTTTGATTTAAAGAGCAAGTTACGTATTGAGATATACAGTGTTGTTTAAATGTTTTAATTAATATTTGAACTGTTGTTGTAGTGATTGGAGGGAACTCACTAGACCTTTAGTCTAACCCTCGCTATTTCAAAATTATAACTCTTTTTCAGGTTATCGCAAGGTAACAGGTACAGATAAAGGTAAAGAGAAGATTTGAGCTATAAGCAGTAGATAGAAGACTTCCTGTAATAGTTATCTTTTTGGAAACTCAGTTGTGTAGTAAGAGATAGTGTAACCTTGTACTATATATTGTAAGCCTGGGGCAGTGTTTAGTAATGAATGTTAATTTATTATATTTATAAATGTTCAGGTTGTTACAATTGGTATCAGAGCATTAGTTTAAGAGATCTAGGTGACCAGATGGGCCTAGACTTAAACTGAGATAGTAGAATCACAACTGAGTAGTAGGAAGACCGTAAGAAGATAACATTAAGGTAGTAAGGACTAGAATGTAAGGTAAATTTGGAATTCCATCTGGCCAGTGTAATTTGGAATTCCATCTGGCCCTCATCATAATCGAGCAGAAGCAGCAATTCCATGTAGAAACTCACAATGGATGAATAATATTTGATTCCATGAATCCCAAGATCCATGATGTGCTTCGAGCAAGGTTCATAAATAACAAGTGTACAAACGTCTCTATTATCACCTTGCAATATTTCAACTATAGGTTCGCCACTCTTCCTAAATCCCAGAGTCCGCAAAACTGATGCATTTGGTGCATTAATGGTGAAAAGCTTTGTAAAGGATTTTGAATCACCATGCTCCATCATCCATACAGTACAAAATCCGTTCTATTCATACTCAACCACAGCAAGAGACTCCCTTAGCCTAAAGATACGCAAATCTCCATACTCCTCCTTTTCAGCCAAATAGTCTGGTAGGTCTACCTCTCTAAACTCTTGAGTGGTCATATCAAATGACATAATCAGATTACGAGATCCACCATCCACATTAATCAGATCATATGCAAACCAATAATTAAACTGACCTATAACTGCCTGAGATAAAAATGTATATTGAATTGATTTACGAGGCAGCTGATTGCTACTTAAACATGTCCATTCCCCTGAGCTCAATGTGAAAACCATAACTTGGCAGGGGATGCTTTCCATTTCCCTGTAATCATCACTATATATAATCTGCACAAGCTTAGGGTCTTTGGTGTCGGGACAAACTCCAAAACCAAGAACAGATTTAAACTCCACATTAGGTACAACAACAACAATCGATTTTCTAATTGCAGGATTCCAAAGAACAACCGTTGATGTTTTATCTCCAAAATAACCCATCAAGCACAACAAGCCATGAGAGCTACCGATTACTTCTGTTGTTAATTTTGTTGCATGTTGAACGAGAGGAGGAACAGTTAGGGCAAACTTTTGTTGGGGGAAACTATCATCATCCACATAAGAAACATAGTTTACCTCACATCGGACTGTGTACCTTATCAGCAGATGTTGTGGCTGAGTGTGGCTGTAACCAGCAATGAACTGAGAGGAATCGATGAATGACTTCCATGCTTTGCAGACCGATCTGAATTGAATCAATGATTTCATTGGAAGCCTTTTGATGATTTCCAGTTGGATATCCAAAGCTAACATTTTCATTTGATTTGATTTGATTTCGGGGATATGAATCAATCAATCTGTTTCCTTTCTTTCTAGGGTTTATACTTTATAATCTAATGGAAGTTCGTAATTCCTTTCCTTTTGAAAAACAAATAGTAACTTTTAAAGATTTGGTCCTCTGGTTTTTTATGTGTGTTCAACTTTTAACTCGTTAAAAAGAAGTTACTAAAAAAACCCTTATGATATGATTTTTTGATTGATTTTGGTACCACCCATTAACACCGTTAAAAACAATATATTAACGGAATGACATTTTGCTCTAATCTTCTCTCATTTTTATTGTTCAAGTATTTTGTTATATTAATAGGGCTCAACGTTTATCTTTTATTTGAATATTTTTATCGATTATTTTTATAAAGTTCAAATCCATTAACAAGTTGTACATATGTACTAATCAATGTATTTGAAATTCTCGTAAAATGGGGTTAAAATTGAAAAGAATATATATATATATATATATATATATATATATAGTATCTACGAGAACCCAACATTCAACATCTTTGAAGATATAAGATATTTTATACCAAAAAGAAAAGCTTAAAAATATCATTATAATCATTATGAAACTATTTTGGAATAAATTGTCAACATTAGGACACGGTTTTAGAAGTAAATTTTGTATATTTTAGAATTAAATACCAATTTGGATACCGAATTGACTACCTAAAGCCCCTTTTTGTGTGTTTTTACTATTATTTTCTATAGGGCAACAAGAACATTAGGATTAGCCATTGAGTATATGATATTATACATCTTTTTGAGAAGACAATGCTAAAGAAAATGAATACAAAGGATGTAACCGAGATAAGAGTACCAACAAGATTTTTTGCATGTATATTAACACCTAAAAGGCATGTCATCATTACTTAACAAAACCGACACATGTATGAAGCACATCTAAGTATAATGAAAAATTATCTGACATCCAAGTATAATGAAAAATTATCTCCAAGTGTGTAACAACTAACAGCTAAAATGCACCATGTTGTTTAATTTAAGCATGAGGGACCAAAATACTTATAGGACACTTATCATATATGATTAAAATCCAGTTAACACTTACATGAATGACACAATTCAGAGCCCACCTCTGTTTCAGTCAGAGGTAGATGTTGTTTGGAAATAATTTAATCGTTCATTTTCCATGGGTTGGCCATATCATTCAAGAGTGTCTCATTATTGGTGAACATACATGTTTATATATATATATATATATATATATATATATATATATATATATATATATATAGGGGACGTATCTTTTGCAAACCAGTTAGTTTGTGTAAACTTTACAAACTCAATCTCTACCGTTAATTCATTTGATCAATGGTCAAGAAAAAGCAATGGCAAATATGTAAATAATTAGTCATGTTGACTTTATTTTAGAAGGGTGAGGTACATGTGAGGTTAAAATAGTCATAATATTAATCTTTCTAAACCTAACTGGATCTTCTTCCTCCTCTCAATTCTTCTCCCCTACCAGCCGTCGATCACCATGTTCCCATACCGCCAGTTACCATCTCTGCCTTCCCCACCACTCACCGCATACCATCTCCAACTTCCATAACGCCAACCACCATCACCGCATGAACGAAACCTCCCTGCCGACTTATCGGTCACCATCTACAGCTTCCATAACGTCGGCCACCATCACCGCATATCCATTCCTCCCCCGCCAACTTTCCGGTCACCATCTCCGGCTTCCATAACGTCGGCCACCATCAAACGCTCCATTCCTCCTCTCTTATTTTATTTTCCTTTCTACCGATCTCATCTACAACCATCTCTGGCCGATCTCCTCTACAGCTCTGACCGATCTCTACAGATCTCCGAAACAAATCTGTATTAACAGAACCCTTGAAGATGGGTTTTGATGGAGATCTTTTTCACGAAGATGTGGTTTCAACAAAGATGACTTTCATGAAGATGGGTTTCGATGGAGATTGGTTTCGACGGAGATTGGTTTCGAGAAAATGGGTTTCGACGAAAATGGGTTTCACGAAGATCTGTCCAAGTTTCATGTTTATCGGTTCCGTTCATGTTTCTGGGTTCGTTTTCATGAAGGTGTGGTTTGATTTCATGATTCTGGGTTCGTTTTTCATGAATGTGTATTTTGGTTTCATGTTTCTGGGTTAGTTTCATGTTTCTTGATTCGTTTTCATGAAGATGTGTTTTGATTTCATGTTTTTGGGTTCGTTTCATGAAGATGTGTTTTGGTTTCATGTTAATGGGTTTATTTCATGAAGATGTGTTCATGTTTCTGGGTTCGATTTGCACGACAGTTGGTTTCCGGCGGTGGCTCTGTTCATGCTGTGATTTGGTGAAACCACCCATGATTTAATTTACAAAAAGAAATAATATATTTAAAAAAATAACAGGTTAAAAACCCTAAAATACCCTTTACAGATTAAATGTATATAAAAAAGGAAAATAAAAAAAGAAATTATATGATTGGTGGATTTTAGTTTGTAAAGTTTGCATGAATTAACCGGTTTGCAAAAAATACGTCCCCTATATATATATATATATATATATATATATAGAGAGAGAGAGAGAGAGAGAGAGAATCAGATGAGAATGCCAACTATCAGGGGCGGCACACAAACCTTCAAACCCAGGGGGCGAACCTAATCTATTTATAAAAATGTACCATATAAACAAGTCTAAGGGATTGTTTGTTTTTTTTTCAAAAAATCTCTTAATACCTCTTAAGTCTGAATCGATTAGACATTTTTTTGTTCAGACCTTTTTTTTCAGATTTCAGACCCTCTTAACTCTTAAATACATATGAAACTAGAAGTGGTGACCATTGAAAACAAGCGCCACCTCTTATTAATCAGACCTGAAATAAGACTTCAGACCTATAAAAAACAAATGCCACCTAATTTGCTTAGATGTAATAGATATGTATTTTAAAAACACAAAAGATATATTATCCAACATATATCATATATGTAACTATTGGTGCAAAATAGTTTAGATCAAATAGTTGTCTTTTTGTAGATCCCAGTGCAGTGCAATCACAAGTAAATATGAACAATGATGAACAGATTATAGGCCACAGCAACTAGTCATATGATTGATAATACTTCAAAGGGTTAAGGTTTACAGAGAGTATTTCTGATAGGGATATGTAAACCTAATGACTAGTAAACTGAATAATGAATTTCTAACCTCACAAATGAAATATAAATAACTTTAAATACGTAGGCTCGCAGGCCTAATGTGCTTATGGGCTTTTAGGCCCAACAAGCTTACAAGATTGAATAAATGACATTTTATACCCTGAACTTCTATTTAACACGCAAAATAGCCCTAACAATCTCCCCCTTTAAATAGAAGTTGAAACTCGCGCCAGTTAGGAACATATATCTTCCGAAAACCAAATCTGATCTCGAAATATCTGATTTGCGTTCTATACTCCAGTCGTTCTTCAATAACTTTCAGTGCTTTAAGAACAAGTGCTTTGTATGAAGAATCCAATAACTGAACTCCTTTTTCATCTTGACTCAGCGCACGCTTCAACTTGTCTTTCAGAAGCATCAAAGTACCATCACAGAATCTGGCAATCTGGTCAAAACGGATAAAGCGTAGAACACCTTTGTTGTTCACATATGACATACAAAACTCTGGAATTTTTATGACTGTGAATGCAGGTACATTTAGAGCATCAGACAGAACACTCAGGTCAGGCTTGAGCAGATTAATCTTCGGTTGATCGCTTTCTAACCCAATCTGAAAATCTTCCACCGAAGCAAGTTTCATTGCACACTTCATGTATCTTTTCATGGTTTCTAGTGCATCAATGACTTCTCCGGGTCTGACAGTTCTGGTCTTTAAGTCACGTAGGATGAACAACAGATCTTGTGGCTCCAGACATGGAAAATCAGCATTAGAAAAGCAGTATTGTTGACCATCTTCTCTTGTAACCATGAAGTCCGTATACCTAACCTTCATGAAGTAGACCTTCATGAAGTAGGCATGTATAATCTTATCAACTGATACAATCCTGAGCTTCGTCTTGGAGTACTTGTGCTGGAATTTTCTGTACACGAACACAAGTTCACGCTGTTTTTCTTTGTTTTTCACTGACTGTAGACCATGTAGAGCGACTTCATCATACTTTATGATCCAGTGGGCAAAGATCCTTTTCTGGCTTTCTTCGAGGAAAGGAACTTTTATTCGGACTCTTTCCCACTTGGATGAACGAATTGGAGTAGAATGTACTGGTTCTCTAACTGGTGAAGCTGGAGGAGATCTCTCGGGAAAAACTGTAGAAGTAAAGTCAGGATGATTAACTGGATAGGTCAATAAAGGAATCACGGCAGAAGGCTGGTCATATGGATGCAATATTTCATCAATTTCTTCTTGCATAACCACCAGAGCTCTTTCAGTATTGGCACATTCTTCTGTCGTGTCCGCCACTTCATACGGATCTAGTATTATTGCCCAATCTTCAGGAACTATCGGAGAACCATCTTCAAATTCCTCAGGCTTTTCAACCGTCGGATAATCGTATAGTACCAAGTCTGTCACCGATTCCTGTTCCTGTTTCTGTATCTGTTCCTCTGTTCTTGTACCGGAACCCGTACCCTGTTCAACCTGTTCTGATTCCACCATATGTGTCTCCGGCTCAGATAGGCGTTGGCGCTTCTCCCCCTCATGGTGATCAGGATCATCCTGATCATCATGTCGGCGCTTGAGCCGTTCTGCCTGGCTACGGCAGGTATCCTCCACTGTAGATAGGCGGTCAGTCAAAACAACTACGGTTTGCTGAAGTGACTGAAGCATAGCTTGCTGCATCTGGAAGGCTTCAGTAGAGACAATAGGCTGGGGGGTTGGTGGGGTAGGTGTGGATGCTTGAGAACGAAGTAGAGATAGCAAATCGGCATCCTGGGTGGGTTCGGTTAGAGACTGGGCTAGTAGTTTGGCAAGAAGGATGGATTTCAGCTCAGGTATAGAAAGATCCGTGGCAGGTAGGGAAGGTGGAATAGGTGTGGTCTCAGGCTCAGTCGCAGGGCCTTTGCCTTTGATCATACGTTTGATATTGTCCATCTCTTCCCTCATCATAGATTGGACAGCCTTTAGGGCGCCGTCCATGTATTCCCTTGAGACAAACTCAGTTGGGGTAACTCCGGGGTCACTTAGACTTCCCGTTGTAGCTACGACTGTAGAAGTCGAGCCGCCTACGTTCACGGTTGGCGCGATGATAGCCGTGGTAGGACTTCCACCCAATCCTCGTAAACTACCCGAAGGCGGAGTTACTATGGGTGTTCCGGTCGGGCCACTTAGGCGACCGGCGATAGCCGAAAATGGAATCTGTGTCCTAGGAATAGCATGTATAACAAATGGCTCTAGACTCCGTGCATTCAAAGATGTCTAGAACGGGGGCAGTTGTTCTCTTGTTTCAATATCGGCACCCTCCAAGTGAGAGCCCGATAGCGGATGTGCTAAGTCCCCGTGAGAATGTGAAACCACCATCTGTTGAGAGATGGTGGAGTGTCTTGGGGGGTGTAAATGCGCCGCTAGGTCCACGGCGGCTTCTTCAATACCCTGTCCCAACACATGAGACTGGGTAGCAGATGTGGCTACCTGGCTAGACGTGGCTAGGGGGGATACAACCGAAGATGGTTGTCCCGTCACTCGTGTACTCACAGTGTCATATTTTCTCTTTCTTTCCCTCTCTCGGCTCACTAGAATATCATCATCATCTAAAACTCCCTCCGCTCTCCTTATTTCTCCAGATGAGGGCTGAAAATCGTCACCATCTGAGTCAGAAGACTCAGCTGATGCCGATGCTGCAATTTAGGTTTCTTCCGAGTCGGAGTGGGCTGTCGTGTCTTCAGTAGCGGCGACATAAGAGGACTGAACATGAAAGGCTTCAGAATCTGTTGCCTCTTCTGCCATTTGAGTCTCGGTTGGCGTCGGCGAAGATGGTTGTCTTGAAGAACTAGGTTGGCTCGTTCCAACGGCACTGCCCACGCCAGATCCCCTCACGATTATTGCTCTCGACACACCCTGTCCGGAAGCCCCAGCTATCCGGACGCTCCCGCCTCTCGTTCGTGGACGCGGACCCTCACGTCGCTCAGGTCTTGCTCCCTAGGCAGGTCCTGCCGGTCCTGGCCGGACCATATGAGCTGGAATGTTGTGTGTGTGCCTATAAGCTATCACACTCAGTGTCGGAGGACGAGCATGGTCTAGTACCCCGACTGGGATTTGTCGGGCGACAACACCTTCTGGATCAACGCGGGAAGGTATCTTGCGTGTCGGATGATGCGGGCAAGTCGGGTGCGTAGAACGGCGCTGTATCTCGGGATATAGGTTCATGTAGTTCCGTATAGCGATCTGTAAGAACCGCATGAATGGAATGAAATTTGATCGGCGAGATGCAGTAGAACGAACTCTCTGAATGAGTTCAAACCAGAGAAAGTCGGCAAAGTCCACGTGGCGATTGAAGGCCACCGCGTGAAATATGCGAAGAATCGGGGCGCTCGTCTGATCAATGCCCTTCGTTATAGATGAAAGGCACCGATTGATGTAGGTGAACAACATGTACCAGATCGTCGATAGGTATTTGCGGTTGAAGGTTGATGGAATGTGAAGTTCTGCGCCGTAACCTAAAGAGAGAAGGTCGGTGCACAGTGTAGCATCAGTGACCATCGGGTCGAAGCTTTCTCGGCCTGGAACGAATCCGACGGTCGGTAACCGAAGGAATTGTCGGAAGAGATCACATGTGAGAAGCACTGGTGTGTGATCTATCCGACCTTCAAGATGAAATTCGCCATCGGCCTCTAACGCACGGAGAGAACGCCAAAACTTCTGTAAGTATATGATAGGTACGGTTGCAGTTTCCGTTAGAGCATAAGAGATTGGATGGCCCATGAGTATCTCGATGATGACCTGATACTGAATAGCAGGTTGGGTTACATCAAGATGGTAGTTATTGGCTGTAAGAGGAAGGAACTGATCCTTGGGAATCAGTTCCGCATCTGCGATTGGATCAATCGCTGGTGGCTGGTGTTGTGCCATTGTACTTGTGAAAAAATAATCGGTTAGTACGCAAGTTTGGGAAAAAATAGCCGTTGGAGTTATACAGTCATGATTTAAATCACAACGGATAGTAACTCCAAAAAATGGAAGAACAAACCCTACTCGTGAATTAGGGTCAGTCACCAAGACACACATATGAAAAGTTATAACTATATGCACCATAAACTTGGATTCGACAGGATACGCTATTCGACCGGTGGTTAAACCACCGGATAAGTGTTCGATCGGATAAGATATTAGACCGGATAAGCTTTCATGGGGGTTCTCCTAAGATCGGATAAGGTATTCGACCGGATAGGTGTTAGACCGGGGAACAGCTAAGACCGGATAAGTTTCCACCGGGGGTCTTATAAGACCGGATATGGCTTTCGACTGGGGTAACTATTCGACCGGTGGTTAAACCACCGGATAAGAGATCGACCGGATAGGGTCTTCGATCGGAGGTCTCCTAAGACCGGATGAAGCATTTGACCGGTGCGTACACTCGACCGAGGGTGTCTTCGACCGGGGTGAAACCCTAGATCGGAGGAGACCCCCAGAGACGTCGATTCGGAGACACACAGACGTCGGAGACGACGCCGAAGAACACATACACGGCTAAAACACTTGAAGTTCGAACGAGAAACGATGGAAACACCCAATAAACCAAAGACAAACTACCTGTTCGATTGAAATTTGAAGAAGACGAAGGTGTTCGGGCGATTCGAATTCGGTCGAACAGGGCTCCGGGCGAGAGAGAGATGGAGACGATGAGAGAAACGAGAAGGATCGATCGAATGAATGGATGAGAAGGGTTCGACCGGGGTTTTAAATCCCGAACCTGGGCTTGGGCTTGGGCCGGGGAAACAAAAAAAACAAAGCAAACAAACAAAACAACCAAACAAACAAAAACAAAAAAAATATTTTTGTATTTTTCGGTGATATAGGAAAAACTTAAAAAACTTAAGGGGAAAAAAATAAAACCTATGTAAAAAATAAAAACGAAGACACGAGACTTAACTCCCCCTCGAATGCTTACCAAGAGGAGGTCCAAACACAGAACCCTCTTACCTGCTCCCCCTCGAATGGAGGACTCATGAGACTTACCAACCATCTGACGCTAGTGCTCCCCCTGAACACATTACCGGCTTGTAGATCCACAACAATCAACTTGCACTTTTCAGAGAACAAGAAATGAACTGCACACAAAATCACGAAAAACCCCACGAAAACAAAAAAACAAGAACACAAGACAAACGAGAAATACACGAAATCTACTTTGTTGATACAGAAGTTTGTAACTGTCACAGAACTTGTACGAGTAAAATGCAATAACCAAGGAGTGTGGAGAATAGCAACCAGAGACAAGTCACTGGTGCAGTTGTCACAGTCATTCGTTATTGAACGAAACTCGTAGAGAGCTGCGAACGGATCAAACTTTCAGATTTAGCATACCTAGCTTGAACACAAGGTAATTAAATTGTTTTTCGTCCAAGGCTTTGGTAAACAGGTCTGCTAACTGATGCTCTGAATTAACAAAATAGAGTTCGATAGTACCTTTTTCCACGTGATCTTTTATAAAGTGATAGCGCACATCAATGTGCTTCGTCTTCGTGTGCTGGACGGGATTGCTTGATATGGCTATAGCGCTCTTCGAGTCGCAGTAGATGGGAATCCTGGAGTAATTAAATCCATAATCTTTGAGCTGAGTGCGCATCCAGATGACCTGCGAGCAGCAACTGGCGGCTGCTACATACTCCGCCTCGGCGGTGGAGGTGGACACGCAGTTTTGCTTCTTGGAAGCCCAGCTGACAAGACGATCGCCCAAGAACTGAACATGACCCGACGTGCTTTTCCGGTCCAGCATGTTTCCAGCATGGTCAGCGTCCTAGTAGGCTGTCAATTCAAAACCTGTCTCTTTTGGGTACCACAAACCAAGATCAGCAGTACCTTTTAAATATCGAAAAATTCGCTTAACCGCAACTAAGTGAGACTCTTTAGGTTTCGACTGAAATCTTGCACATAAGAATGTCGAGAACATAATGTCAGGCCGACTAGCCGTCAAGTACATCAGAGAGCCAATCATGCCTCTATAAATGGTAGCATTCACATCCTTACCGTCAGGATCGGAGTAAAGCTTTAGAGTAGTGGACATGGGGGTTTTCATAGATGAAGATGTTTCCATCTGGTATTTCCGAAGAATATCCGAGATGTACTTAGATTGATTAATAAAATTCCTGTTTGTAATTGTTTTACTTGAAGACCGAGGAAAAAATTCATTTGCCCCATCATGCTCATTTGAAAATGTTTACTCATTAAGGCAGAAAAGTTCTGACAATACTTGGGGTTCGTGGAGCCAAAGATTATATCATCAACATAAACTTGTACAAGAATGATATCTTTCTTCTCTCTTTTAATAAATAAAGTAGTGTCAATTTTACCTTTAGAGAAGCCAGACTTAACTAAGAAGGAAGAGAGTGCATCATACCAGGCTCGTGGTGCTTGCTTAAGACCATAGAGGGCCTTGTCAAGAAAGTAGACGTAATGCAGATTTTCAGGACTCACGAAGCCTTTGGGTTGCGAGACATACACTTCCTCCTTGAGGACGCCGTTGAGGAACGCGGATTTCACGTCCATTTGAAAGACGATGAAATTCTTGTGAGCGGTGTAGGCGAGGAACATGCAGATCGCTTCAATGCGGGCAACCGGTGCGAACGTCTCATCATAATCAATTCCCTCTTCCTGGCGATATCCTTTAGCCACTAGACGCGCTTTGTTCCGAACAATGATGTCGTTTTCATCCTTCTTGTTCTTAAAAATCCATTTAGCCCCTATCACCGTCTTGTTCTTAGATCGGGGAACTAGGCGCCATACTTTGAGGCTCTCAAATTGGTTGAGCTCCTCTTGCATAGCGATTACCCAGTCCGGATCATTCAGCCCTTCAGAGACGGTGGAAGGTTTGATACGGCTGAGGAACGATGAAAATAAGCAGTCGTTCGGGGTGGTGGATCGAGTCTGAACTGGTGTGGAGGGATCACCGATGATCTGATGAAGGGGGTGTGCTTGAGTCCACTTGGTGGTGTGTGGATGAGGTTGATATGTCTGGTGAGAAGTGTCAGCATCCACATACCCACCGGGGGGTAAATCCTGAACTGCCTCGAGAGATGACGGCCTGTGAGGTGGAAGCTCCTTAGTGGGAGTCGAACAAGGAGAAGAGGACGACTCAGCTGGTGATGAAACGTTAAGAGGTTCCAGGATTGCCGGAGAGATATCTTCGGGAGCACCTTCAACAGGAGTCGGTTCAGAGAGTAAAACTGAACCAGGAGTCGGTTCAGGAGCACCGTCATCAGGAACTTGAGCAAGAGGATGTCTATCACTTGAGCTCGGGGAAGCTTGATCATTGGCAGTAGAGGATGGAGCACCCGGCGAGGATGGACCACCGGAGTCGGTAGGGCCAGTGACTTGTGTCACTTCTGGTGCTTGAGCAGTATTTCTGTCACAAGACGTAGTATTAGACTTAACATTAAATAAGTCATCATAAAAGAATTCAAACAGCAAATCCAAATCAGAAAGATGTGCTCTTGACGTAGACGCATGATTTGGATCTACTGGAGATTGTGTAGCCTTTGAACGGAATTGTCCAGAAGCTAACACACCAGTAAGCGCGGGTTCTGAACTGAGATGTTCAGAAGCCATATCAGCGGCCTCATCAAAAGTCACGTTTACGCTCTCAACAACGGTCTTCGTTCGTTTGTTGTAGACACGGTATGCTTTGGCGTGCTGGGAGTAGCCGATAAACACTCCTTCATCCGCTTTGGGACTGAATTTTCCAAGATCATCTTTATCATTTAAGACAAAGCAGGTGCATCCGAAAGCATGAAAGTAGTTGATGTTCGGGATACGCTTGTTGATGATCTCGTACGGTGTTTTGTTGAACCGCTTGTTGATGATAGACCGATTTTGAGTGTAGCAAGCGGTAGCAACGGCTTCTGCCCAAAGAAATAGTGGTAGCTTGTAATGAGATAACATCGTGCGCACTGCTTCAACAAGAGTTCTGTTTTGACGCTCTACCACCCCGTTCTGCTGAGGAGTACGAGCAGCTGAGAACGTATGCGAGATACCCACTGAAATGAGATAACCTGTGAGTATTTGATTCTTGAACTCAGTGTCGTTGTCCGTCCGGATGTTCTGAACTACTTGGTTGAGACTGACTTGAATGCTCTTCAGTAGTGAAATGATCAACTCGGGAGTTTCGTCCTTTGAACGGAGAAAACGAACCCAAGTGTAACGAGAAAAGTCGTCAACCATCACCAGGACATACTTTATGTGATTAATGCTTTGAACGCGCATCGGTCCACATAAGTCCATGTGGATTAGCTCAAGGGATCGGGAAGTACTAGGAACGGCTTTAGGTTTGTGGGACGCTTTCTTCATCTTGCCTTTTTCGCAGGCAGCGCACAAATGCTCTTTTGCAAACTTTAGATCTGGCATACCCTTGACATGGCCACCGAGCACCAACTTGTTGATATTCTTGAAGTTCAAGTGCAAGAGACGACGATGCCATAGCCAACTTTGTTCAGCAGACGCTTTGGACAACAAACAAACTTCCTTGTCGGTTTTCAAGGACGAGAGGTCAATCGTATAGAGGTTGGTGCGACGCGTTCCAACAAGTATCTCTTTTCCATCTTCAGTCCGAACGCTGCACCTTTTAGCCTTGAAAGTAACCTCGAGATTCTTGTCGCAGAATTGACCGATACCGAAGAGATTGTGACCGAGACCTTCGACATAGGAGACTTTCTTGATGGTGATGTTATCTTTGACAATATCCCCGTAACCCCTGATGGGAGAGTAGTGATCATTTCCGAAACTCACATTCCCACAAAACCTCTCGGTGAAGTTTGTGAGAAGCTCCCTTCTTCCGGTCATGTGCTTGGAGCAGCCTGAATCTAGATACCACACATGACCGTCCTGCAAAACAGGTTATTTCTTTTTAGGTACCCATTCGTAAATGGGTCCTTTGGGGTTAGATTTAACACCCGACTTAGAGACCCGTTTAGATTTGGGTCTTTGTCTATCACGGGAAACATCACAATGAGAATGATTATGAGCAATATGATATGAGCCAAATCAATAAGATGCAAAACGACTATCAACAAAATCATTTGATCCAAAATAAGAGCAACACAGACAATCATGAGACAGTTGAAGTAATTGCGGAATTGAATAAACTTTTAAAGGAAGAGTTCCATTACATTCAACTAAAGGTTTAGAAATAAAAACATCATGATTGTTATTGTTCTTTCTAGACTTTAAGACAGGATCAACTAATTCTGATGTTGCCGAGCTCTCTTTTGACTTCTTAGCTACCCAAGCATATTTCCCTTCTTTCCGCCGACCATATGTATCTGAAATGCCGTTAAACCCATAGTCAGAGGATTTGAAAATTGAAGATTGTGACCTTTGAGAGCGACCGGTCTTTTTCTTCTTCTGTGAACGCCTTTTAGATTTTGACTTGGAAGTTTTTGAAGAATTGTTCACAGAAGGTTTTTACGGGGCAGATGTGGAACATTCACCCTTATAAAATTTAACCGGAGGCTCACATGACTCATTTAAAAAATCAACATGGCTAGGTAGAGAAGGATTAAAATCAAACTGGCTCAAATCACTATCTAAACACACCTCAGAATTCAAGAATGCGGAAAATTCTAGTTCCTCATCAGAAAGGACCTTATCGCTTGAGAAGTTCAGGACATCAGAAGAGTTTGTTAAGAGTGGATCATTTGCGGAAGCATTTTTACAATCAGAACACTGATCAGTTTCAAAAACATGAGGCTCTTTTCCCTTATTTGAAATGATTGGTGACGAGTCACCCATAAAAGCTTTGCAGGAAGATGTATCGGAGGCAGGATAAGAATTTTCAAACAGATGAGTATTCTCACTTTGGAGATTTGAAGGCTTAGCTAGAGGTTCAGCCTTGTGAAGTTGCTCTTTCAGGCGATCTGCTGCCAAAGCAGCCAATTGTGAATTTAACCTCTTTATTTCTGTCTGAAAGTATTCTTTCTCCTTAACTGACACATTGTCCTCTTTAGTGGAATAGATACACTCAATTTGGGATAAAAGTTCTTGTTTTTCCTTTTGAAATCTGTCTCTTTCTTGTTCAAACGACTCTTCTAGCTGAACAATTTTCTTTTCTAAAATCAGAGGTGGAACATAGACTTTATGGTCTGGTTGTTCCTCCTCATTTTGAACGGTTTTAGTATCTAGTTCAGCTTGAGTATAGCTTCTAAAGTAGTCATTTGATAGAAAAACAGGTTTTTCCTCGTTGTAAGATGCATTTAAAGAATCATAAACAAAAGGAAGTTTCATTTTTGTAGAGGTCTCCCTTCTTAACTCATCTTCTTCCCAATCCTCATCCTCAATTGGTTTGGTCCAATTGATTTTGTATTCTGGATAGGTCTTATCTAATCCAAGAAATTCGGATGCGTACATCGTAGGAACTTGGGATAAGGCCTTTTTCAAATAATATGGGTTATCGTAACCGATACCCCTATTCGCATACTTGGGTTCTTTTGGTGTAATTAGATTTAACGTTTGTTGAGATTGCCCAAGTTTATAAAGCTTCTTTTCCATCTCCTTTAACTGATTAGATAACCTGATGTTCTCATTTTTGTAAGCCACGTTTTGATTTAACAAATCAATTTTCTCGGTCTCAGACGTACGTAGCTCATCGGTCAGGTCATCTACTTTGGTCATTAGCTTTTGTGACTCTGTTGAACAACTCACATTCTCTTCTCTTAAATTAGAAATCGTGCACAGGTAGCTAGAAATTTCTAAGCTTTGTTTTTCCATAAATTCAAACTGTTTAGTGACACAGTTTTCTAAAGATGAGAGAAGTTGTTCTTTTTATTTTAAGAGTAGCTTGTAAGAATCAAGTTTGTGCATTGAGTGTTGCATTTGATCAAGTAAAGCTTCATGAAAAGGGGCACATACCTGGCAAGGAGCATTGCGATCTTCTTCATCAGTGTCGGATGGTGAAGAATGGTTGCCCATGAAACACAAATGAGCTTCAGCATCCTCAGGTTCTTCATCTGACACTTGCAACCAGTAGTCGTCTTCAGCCATTAGAGCTTTACCGACTTCCTTTTCTTTGGCAAGAAGCAGCTTGGCTCGGTAGTAGTCGGCGTTGTGCACAATTGGTTTGCGACAATCTTTGGCGAAATGACCTAATCGACCACAGTTGTAGCATTTGATCGGCTCGTCTTTCGGCTTTTCTTCATTTCTCTTGTCAGACTTCTTACCAACTTCAAAGCGACTATTACCTTCAGACTTTTCTCGATGATCACGTCGAGTAGAGACTCTTTGCTTGTTGGAGGACTTGTTAAAAAACTTCCTCTTTTGAAATGCTTGGGTGAGAAACACCATTGCTTCTTTCATCTTGGCAAGTTCTGGATCCGAGTCGCTATCGGGATCTTCAGGTTCAGAATCACTCAGCACAGGCTCTTTTCCAGATGATCGGCTGACGGACTTGCCTCTTCTCTCAGATACGAGTGCTAATTGATCAGCTGTTGGCTTTTCCTCTGCTTTCTGATTCCCAATAAGCTCCATCACTTCCTCTTCGTCCTGGAGCAGCATTTCATAGAGTTCGTGAAGGTACAGCTTCTCCAGGGTCTGAGTGTGGCGTATATGGGAGACGAACGGTTTCCACTCAGGCTGTAAGTTGTTCATAAACTTTATGTTGTTTTCCGTGTTCGTCTTTGTGATCTTATTCTTCTGAAGATCATTCAGAAGCATATTAAACCTCTCGTAGGTTTCCGTCAGCGTTTCACCTTTTCTTGCTTTAAACCCATCATATCTGGTGATACAGTTGGTCACCTTTAGCTGGTTATTGATGTGGCTTCCCATCATCATCTTCTCTATTTGGTCCCACATCTTTTTCGATGAATCCTTGAAGCTATCTATACAAGCATAGATGTCATTTGGTAGACTTTGAAGAAGGTACGATTTGGCTAGCTTTTCTGCCTCGTACATTTCCTTTTCCTCCTTAGTAAAATCACCAATAGATTTCCGAATCTGTCGCTCTGGCCTTCCTTCAGCTGGGTTTCCCGGTACCACTTTCATTGGCCAATCTTGTGGACCCTCAGTCAGGCATTTGTATATTTCTTCATAGTTGGATTTTGCTTCTATGAAGTTCATAAATCGGTCATGCCACTGAGGGTACTCTCCCCGAAAGAGCACCGGGGGCTTTTGGTCAGAACCGATGGCTAGAGCATCCCTTGAGTTCATCTTTACTTCTTAACTTAAGAGCACTGTAATGATCGTTAGGCAAGCAGGATGATCCAAATATAATAAAAATAGGAGAAACACAGAAACACTTGGTCTAACAGAATATCAGGTCAAACGAAAAGACCGGAGTATGCAAGATACCGGTCGAAGGTAAGACCGAAGTAAGCAGGTATCCGGTCGAATGATAGGACCGGGGAAACACTTATTCGGTCGAATGACAAGACCGGGGATACACGTATCTGGTCGAATGACAAGACCGGGGATACACGTATCCGGTCGAATGACAAGACCGGGGATACACGTATCCGGTCGAAGGTGTAAGACCGGATATACAAGTATCCGGTCGAAGGGCCCAGGTCGAAAGACAATTAAAACGATAAACTGATAAGATCAATTAACCAAAAACGACCGAAGAACACGAAGAATCGACCGAAGAACCCGAAGAATTTCTGGGATTCGACCGAAACCAAACCCAGATCCTTCGATCGAAAGAAACACAGAAAAAACACACAAGAATTGATTCAACCGATCAACAATCAACATTAATCATTAGACCCAATACATATAGACCGATAAGCATCAATAATAATCGACCGAACACAAAATTTACAGAAAATTAATCGACCGAAAAAAAAATCTTTACTGTTTTTCCACAAAAAAATCGATCGAATAGAACCAGATACAACTTAAGAAAACAGATATCGATCAAACAGATAACACAGAATGTAACCCCTAACAATCAATTAATGCAAGTAAAGCAATTAACACAAGTAATTGATCTTAGGGTTTCAGACAAACCTTTTTACTGGATCAAACCTTTTTGCCTATCTGCTCTGATACCAATTGTAGATCCCAGTGCAGTGCAATCACAAGTAAATATGAACAATGATGAACAGATTATAGGCCACAACAACTAGTCATATGATTGATAATACTTCAAAGGGTTAAGGTTTACAGAGAGTATTTCTGATAGGGATATGTAAACCTAATGACTAGTAAACTGAATAATGAATTTCTAACCTCACAAATGAAATAGAAATAACTTTAAATACGTAGGCTCGCAGGCCTAATGGGCTTATGGGCTTTTAGGCCCAACAAGCTTACAAGATTGAATAAATGACATTTTATACCATGAACTTCTATTTAACACGCAAAATAGCCCTAACACTTTTAATCTTTGATTTCATTCTATGTGCTTTGAGAGTTTCTTTGAGAGAACTTGTAGTGAGGCCTTGTGTAATGTTGTGAGAGAAGCTAGTGCTGGTATATAAGCCTTTGAGAGTTTTGTTTCCTTGTGTAACATTCAATATTGTGCGTGTAATACTTTCTCTCTATCAATACATATGACTTGTTCTCTCTCATCTCTGTGAATATATCTTTGATCTTAATTGTGATTGAATTGATATTAATGGCTTGATTAGGACATTATCAGTAACACCCTCAAATCTGGAAATAACAACTTGTTTAAAATTTTCTAAATACATCAATAAACGAATCATCTACAACCACAAATTTAGATTCAACTACAATACACATATACAATCTATACATACGGACTATAAATGACGGGTGCTACTAATACCCATGCATAGTCACTATCTCCAACCGGAACCTGATGCATATGCCGACAAATAAAAATGTTAGGATTAACGCATAGTGAGCTAAAGAGTTTTAATATGAATGAATATATCTTTAAAAGAGAGGAATTCAGTTAAAATCAAGATCTTTCGAAATGGTTTGCTTTAAAATGGAAACAACACAATTTCCCATAATATGCACTTTTAAGGACAATGCTCCCAAACACACATTTCTTATAAAACGATGCAACCCATAACTCACCCACAACGGGATCATAGTTCGACACCCCAGTTTGTAAAAAAGGTAGATAATACTTCATATCCCAACACACCCAAAGCACAGGCGGGACAAAATACTCGACCCTTAATTAAAGGAAAAACAATTCATGAAGATATGGTATGTCATTGGAAACCCGTAACTCGAATTAATACCCACACGACCATAAAATGGAATGAAATCCAAATATTAAAGGATAGACAATTAAATATCCAAAATACGACGGGCCGACTACGGGGGATACCCGTATCCGTTAAGAGTGGAGGAACACAAAAGTATGCCACTCATACAATGTTAATCGTATGACACTTCACGACATAAGACGCCCAAGTATCACTACGACTTCTTGACAAGTTTCACCCAAAAAGACGATATACCTTGAATCCAATTAACAAGAGGCAACCCAAAAGGCCCGGCATACCCGGGGACTACAACTGAGGAAATTCCCCGACGGCGGAGGTCTAGGCATACAGCCCAAGACTATATCCTCCTAGCGCCTACTTGCAAGTTCTGGTCATAAAACATGAGTCCCGGAGTCCAACCCCGTACCACCCAATTGACCATTAAATAAGACTGACTTACGTGCCTATGGATCCATTACAACACAGTCTAAAATTACATGACTACTCAGGAAAGACTAAAGCACTCGAGCCTGTAATTATTATAAATATGCAATAAAATGCATTAAGATGCAAATCACAATTTGGACTCTAAACTGAGCCATTAAAACTGGACAAATGTCCTCATTACTCATTTACACCAACACCGAGCTAAAATGCTCCAAATCCCGTTGTTCAATAAATAACGATGCCCAAATAAATAAATGTCTTTAAACGGCGTTTATAAAGACACATACTCCAACGACGTGATTTATCCAAAACTCATCACGTATTGGGACCAAAGATTTTCTGTAACACCCCGAATTTATTTATGTAATTCTTGGTTTTCTTGTTGAGGATTAAGGTTCATTGGGAGTAATGGAGAAAGAAGCTGAAAAGAAGAAAAAGGAACAAAATGCCACTGGTCACCTTCAGAAATTACGCACGGGTCGTGCGTCGACACATAAGGCGCAAGTTGGGTTATTTGAGAGTTTTCCCCCCAAAAAATTCATTACTTCTCACTTCTATCTTCCAAGTTTCTCTCCCAAACCCTCCCTCTTCATTTACTCCACCTAGGGCTTCTTCAACCATCAAACCTTCACCATTTATTGCTAGAGTCAAGAATATCATCCAAGGTTTCAGTTTAAAATCTTCACCACCATCTTCATCTTCTCCAAGTGTTCAAGCTAGATTTTGGGTCTTCATCCCCTACCTCTTTCTTAAGGATTTGGGTTGGTGAAAGCATTAAATCTTCATCAAAGGTTCATCCAAGTAGTTTCTTCAAGGTGTTCTTCAAGATCTTCATCTTCTTCAAGTCTCACCTTCTTTAAGCTAGGGTTTCATCTTTTCTAGGTTTTTGGTCAAAAACCTAGATTGTGAGTTTACTAATCTTTGTTAAAACTAGATACATATCATTATTTACTACTTGTTAATATTAATGTATTTCTCAAGTGTTCATATTTATTGTTCAAGTATTTGGGGGGTTTTCCCATGGATTTATGTATATGAAAGTTACCATGATTTATATGTGTATATCTTGGTATGTTGATGATTCCTTCTTGGAATGCCTTTTGGCGACCTTACATTCTCGTGATGGATTTGGTTGATATTTGGGTTAAGTGTTGAAATTGCATGATTAGGATGGTAATGTTGTGTTCATGGTTGATATCCGAATATGTTGGGTTGTAACACATCTTGAGACCTCCTATTTGCATTATGTGGACGAACCGAGTCAGTGATTCACTATAGGAATGTAGGTGGGTGACATTTGGGGAATTTCCTAAGCGGTAGTCTCCTATGTACCTATACCTCCGCCGTCGGGGAATTTCCTAAGCGGTAGTCCCCGGTGCGTGTCGGGCCTTTGGGTTGCCAGAGAAAGTGGCTTCAAGGTGCATTGCCTCTTTGGGTGAACCTGATTTGGAGATATGGGTCGCTCCCGTTGACTCCACATCTACTTGATTAATTGATTAACTGCTGATAAGAATTGTAACTGTTTCTGGTACGCTTTTACTTGTTCAGCTCACTAGGCTTTTTGGCCTAACACTTGTTTGGTGTCGATGATGTGTATCTCAGGTATTAGCGGCGCTGCTCCTAGGCAAGTTTAGATGCTTTGGGCGAGAGCTTGGGGATACGACACTTGGACTATTTTTTAGAAGCCTTGGGTTTATATATGACACCCCTTTTGTAATCTCTTTTCTAGATGTAGAAATTAGATTATTTGGTTGTTGTTTATTTGTCCGTTAAATTACATTTGTGATTAAACAGGTTTATTTGTATATTTCCCCATTTTTGGGAGGCTCTTGCTATGGCAATTTTATACCACTTCTCCTCTTTTGGAAAGTTTTTGTTATCCCTATTTTTAGGGTGTTACAAGTTAGTATCAGAGCTTTAGTTTAAGTGAACTAGGTATTGTTGTAGCATATCTAAACTTAAGCTTTAGACTGTTTGACTTCACTGTCCACTTGGGGTAGAAATCCTAGGTAGGGAGAACATTAGGTTACGGAATTACACTAATTGAGAGTTGTGATGATGGTGACAAGAATTCTTGTGTATGGTTCGTTCATAATTTCACTTAGGTACTGCTATTATGAATGCATTGTTACGTGAGCATACTTGAATTACCGTTATTACGATAATTGATGAATGTATTAGTACGTACAATGAGTTAAACTCGCTTAGTCTTTTATCAATCTCTTTCTCGTGCTTGTGTGACAGTGAACAATGGTTAATACTCGGAGCAGATTACCGGGTACGTCGGATGGTCACTTAGAGGTTGAATCTATTGTCGGACAACCCGATTTGGGAGTGGATGTTCAAAGACCACCGAACGAACCTTTGGGAGGGAGACCTGAGCATATCCCTCGCAGGAACCTTGTGGTGGGTGATGCTGTTCTAGAAGAGGCAACCATGGAGACCCGAATTCGTGATAGTATGATGCAGGCTATGAGTGCTGCCATGGCCCAGCAGCAAGTGCAACAACAAGAGTTTTTCATGAAACTCTTAGAAGATCGAGACGCCAGTAACCGCCAACCCGAGACTATGGCAGAGAATATCATAGCAGGGTCGGGTGATAGACCGGAAGTTGTGGTGACCGAGGAGCAACCGAGCAACGAGAATCGGGAAAAGACTAAGGGATGTTCCTACAAGGCTTTTCTGGGGTGCAACCCAAAGGAGTTTTGTTAGAGCACTGTCTCATTGGATTCAAGATCATCCAATCTGAAGATCGCAATCTGAAGATCGTAATCTGAAGCTAATGCAGAAAAGTCGTCTCATTAATATAAGTCTAAGTCGTTTGTAATAAATAGTCAAAGTTTGTTTAATTAGTATTTAATTAAGATAGTTAGTTAATATTGTTAGATAGTTATTAGTTTAATTATTATATTAGTTTAAATATAATATCTAGATATTATAGATATCTAGATATTATGTTAGAAGTTGGTTAAGGTGTGTTGAAGAAGCAATACATCAGACACAATCATACACACACAACACACATATAAGGTGTAATAGAGAGAGAGAGTGTTCAACAACTTCAAACATTCAACCTTGTAATCCATCGATTGTTAATCAGAAACAGGTTGGTAATCATATTTGTTTGTTGTTTGATTATCTGGTAACGATCGTGTTCAATCACACGAACTTACAATTGGTATTAGAGCTGAAACCAGATTTAAAATCAAGTTTATTGAACTCTGTGTTCTTCATCGACAAAGTCACTGTACGATCGATCATATTTTTCATACAACGGTTGTTTTTAAAATCAAAAGGTTGTGTGTTGTTGTAGTTGGTAAGTCGATCAACTGGTCAAAGTTTGGGACTGTAAACAATTTCTAGATAGGTCAATTTGGGATAAACAGGGTCGATTTAACGAAGAAGAAACGCACCCCGGTCGAAATCCATCGAATTATATCGGTCGAAATCTACCGGTTACACGCACTATCGGTCGAAGGTTAGTCCGGTCGCTCACCTCCAACACCGATCCGATCGACCACCTTCCATTAATACCGGTCGACTAACACCTCACTACCGGTCAATCTCATATACCGATCACACACACCTTTGGTTCCGGTCGGGAAAAAGCAAGAAACCGGTCTACACTATTCAGTTCGATCGACCCACCTAATCCGGTCGTGAATAGTGAACCCCAGTCGATCTATTTCACCAAGACCCCGGTCGCCAACTATTTGGGTTCGGTCGGTTTTCAATCCGGTCCAACCACACAGGTGACTACTGTTCAACCCCGGTCGCAAAGCAAGACACCGGTCATACAAGATCCCGGTCGAACATAACTCCGGTCACAACAACAGTCTGGTCGACATAATACCGGTCGCTACATCATACCGGTCGAGTGACTTTTACTCCAGTTCCAGACTTGGTTAAATTTGGAAATTTATTTTCTAAATTTTGAACTTAGTTTTTATCTGGACTAACGATCTGTACTATTTCTTATTACGCATTATTCAAAAAGAAGGATGTCAAGAGAAGCTCTAGCATCGGAACCGACACGAAGCCACCAGTACTCTTTAGGGGAGAGTATGAACAGTGGAAATATCGGTTCATGAACTTCATTGAAAGACAATTGTTAGGTGATTTCATTAAGCAATCTTTGGAAGAGGGAGTTATGAAACCTGTAACAAAAGATGTTACGGAGGGAACTGTGGTGAAAAAGGTTACACTTAAGTATCATGAGCTCGATGGTGATGAACTCAACAGAGCAAATGGTGATAGATTAGCAAAGTCATACATTCTTCAAGGCATTCCAAATGAAATATATGTGAAGATAGACAGCTATAAAGCCTCTGGAAAGGAGATGTGGGATCAACTCGAGAAGATGATGCTAGGTTCAAAATTTGGGAACCAACTCAAGATATCCAACTGCCTAAACAATTATGAAGAATTCAAAGGCAGATTTGGAGAGTCTCTAGAAGGAACATACGACAGGTTTGTGACCTTGCTGAATGAACTAAGCAAGAACAAGGTTCACAAATCCCAAATAGAGTTGAATGTCAAATTCCTCAGCAACCTCCAGCCAGAATGGAAAAGGTTTTCAAGGCAAATGAAGCAAATGAAGGATCTAAACGAGATTCCACTTCATGAGGTGTATGAAACCCTCAAGCAAAACGAAGAAGAGGTGGATGAGATCATGGCTGAAAAGAAGCAGTCAGACAAAACAAGTGCTGACTCAATAGCTCTTGTTGTGAAGAAGAAGAACAACAAGATGGTTGTGACTGAACCAGAAGAACTTGAATGTGAACTGAACTCTGACTCAGATGATTGTGAACAACTGAAGTAGGTAATGCTAATGTTGACAAAGGCTTTCCAAAAGAAGTTCTACCGAAAGCCAAGCTCAAACAGTCAGAGATATTTTATCTGGTCCAAGCAACTTTGTTCACAAAGAGAAATTTGAAGGAAAGAGAATAGAAGAGAGGAAACCGGAAGACAAAAGGTTTCAAGATGAAGGATCCAGTCAGGCAGAACCTCTCAAGTGTTACAACTGTGGTAAAACATGTCACTTTGCCAGAGACTGCCGAAAACCCAAAGTCAGAAACTCCGACTACTACAAGAACAAAATGCTTCTTGCAAAGCAACAGGAGGCGGGTAAGGCATTAATGGCAGAAGATGAATACTGGCTAGATCATTCAAACCAAGAAGATGAAGATGAAGATGAAGATGAAGAGAAAGACGAGAAAGCAAACATGTGCTTGATGGGCAACATGGAAACAGAAGCGGAAGCTGATTCCGATGATGATGAAACTTAGGTATGTGATTTAACCATATCAGATTTCATAAAAGAACAGCTTGCCATGTCGATTAAACTCCAAGAGTTATAGTCGAAACTTAAGCGAACAGAAGGAGTTATCAATGACAAAAACTAGTCAATCCAGAAACTCAACGAGAATATTGCTGAGAAGACAGTATTGATTGAGACAATGCATAAAAACTTTGATAACTGCGCTAAAGAAAAGACTATAATTCTCAAAGAAATAACTGAAACAAACTCTAAATTAAGATTATGTGAGTTTGATTTCAGAGAGCTTACTAAATTGTATTATCCTCGTACTGAAGAGAACAAATCCTTACTTGTAAAAATAAATGCTTTAGAGGAGAAGTTATACTCACAGGGTCAAACTGAACAAACCATTCATCTGAACAAACCCAAGGAGAATAGAGAGAATTGGGGAATTGGTTATAAGAATCCCCACTTTCTTAAAAATGGTATATCTGAAGTGCCTGCACTTTATGATTATACATTCCAAAAACTCTCTCGACGAATCCCTAAACTTAAAGTTTTTTGGACTACACTGTCTACAGAGGATGAAGCCAAGGAAACAGAGAAAAGAACGAACACAACTAAAATCCAACTTCTATTTCGTTATGCGAAGTTGAATGATAGTTATGTTTCTGTTAAATCAAAAGTTATTCCAAGTGAATTTATCCAAACTTATTCTAAAACGGAACTGGATGTTACGGCTATCAATGGTAAGCTTTATGTTCCTCCTCTTGTATTAGAAAGTAAAATTTCTGAACTTGAGAAATCTTTAGAAAATGAAAGAATTTTGATTGATATTGAACAAAAAGTGTTTTCAACGGTTCATAAGTTTTCTGTTCTCTCTCAATCAACCAAGGCTTCAAAATCTAAAGATATGTTTGGTCTACTTGATGAAGAGTTAGATTTTCTAAACTCTGATGGTGATTTAGATGATTGCTTTGATCAATTTGATTTTTGTGCTAAACTTCCTAATCATAAGCCATTTGTTAGGAATTCATTTGGTCTAACCAGTAAGTTTGTTAAAGGCCAAACATCAACGAAAGTTGATAAGTCAATTTCTGTGAAAGAAGAATGCTAAAGGTAAGAAGCATTCACAGAAACCGATTACTACTGGTAAGCCAAAGTTGAAGCATTCTCTTGAAACTCACAAGTCTAAATCTACAATTTCAATTGTTTCAGGTATGAGCCAGAAAGGGCAAGGAGTTAAGTCTGTATGGCAACCAAAACAGAAGCTTGATGAGACTGCTAAATCTTTTGTTAATGTTAATTGTAATAAGACTACGACTAGTACAAATGTTTTTGTGAATGTTGCTAATTCAAAACCGAATCTTATCGTTTCACGCAAGAAATATTCAATGAAGCAATTATTTCAGTTACGTCTACCTGCTAGAAAGTATTCCAATTATGATAAACATTCTTATGCTTCTCGTACAGATTCTAATGTTTGGTATGGAACTTATCATGTGCATTCTTATCATTCTACTGCTTCTAATACATTTCAAAAGCAAAGAGGACCCAAGTTGAAATGGGTACCAAAATCTTGTACTAACCATGAAGGTCCCATGTTTAAGTGGGTACTTAAACCCCTTGTCTGTTAATTTCTTTTGTGCAGACCAGTCATATGTGGTATTTGGACAGTGGATGTTCCAAGCATATGACAGGGCAGAAAAAGATGTTGTCCAATTATACAGATAAATATTGCGGGATAGTTAAATTTGGGAACGACCAGTTTTCACCAATACTCGGATATGGTGATATGGTACATGACAAAGTCACGATCAAGAAGGTGAGCTATGTTGAAGGCTTAGGACACAACCTGTTCAGCATCGGCCAGTTCTGTGACAAAGGTTAGAGGTAAATTTTAAAGCCAAGAGATGTTCGGTACGCACTAAAGAAGGAAACGAACTCTTGGTTGGCACACGAAAGTCAAACCTCTATACCATCAACTTATCAAAGGTCCAGACTGATAGTCAGGTATGTCTACTATCTAAAGCCTCGATGCAGCAAAGTTGGCTATGGCATCGAAGGCTCTCTCACCTTAATTTCAGGTATCTAAACAAGCTGGTCAGTGGAAAACTAGTCAAAGGACTTCCAAAACTCAAGTATGATAAAGAACACCTTTGTGCAGCATGTGAAAAGGGCAAGATGAAGAGGGCTCCACATAAACCAAAGCCTGAACCAAGTACAAATTCTCCATTAGAATTGTTACATATGGACTTATGCGGTCCGATGCGAACGCAGAGTCTAGGCGGAAAGAAGTACATACTCGTTATCGTGGACGACTATTCGCGATACACGTGGGTCAAATTTCTACGTTCAAAGGATGAGACACCTGATGTTCTCATTACATTCCTGAAGACGACCCAGGTGAATCTGCAGAAACCGGTAAAGCTTCTAAGAACAGACAACGACACAGAGTTCAAGAACAAAACCGTTCAAGAATATCTCGAATCAGTCGGGATAACACATCAATACTCTGCTGCTCGTACGCCTCAACAGAATGGAGTGGTCGAAAGAAGAAATCGTACGCTAGTCGAGGCAGCTCGTACTATGCTAAGTCATTCAGACTTACCTCTATTTCTGTGGGCAGAAGCTGTATCAACTGCGTGCTATACACAGAATCGGTCCATGATACACCGAAGATTCAAGAAGACTCCTTATGCGTTGATCAGCAACCGAACACCGACAATCAAATACTTCTATATATTTGGGTGTAAGTGTTTCGTTTTAAACGATAGGGAGAGTCTTAATAAGTTCATTGCCAAGGCGGACGAAGGCATCTTTATTGGTTATTCCTCTACATCTACTGCATTTCGTGTTTATCTGAAGAAGTCAAAGACAGTTATCGAGAGCGTAAACGTCACATTTGATGAAGAGATGGCTTTTGAACAACACAGTTCAGAACCCGTGATAACCGACGTATTAGCTTCTGGGCAACTCAGTCCAGAACTTGCGTCTCAACAGATCAAATCAGATGACGCATCAACGTCTACTAACCATATATCTGATTTAGATTTATTATTGGAACTGTTTTACGATGAATTTCTTGGATCTAATATAAAGAAATCTGTTGTGGTTGACAGGATGGAAGACTTAACGACTACTCATCCAACCATGTCAGATATCTCGACTGAACCAAACTCCTCGGTTCAACAAGAAATTCCAGTTCAAATGCCGACTCCAACAGTTGAAGTTGTAACTCATAATGACGAGATAGAAGTTGCTGTATCAGTAGGTTGTTCTATACAGACTGATCTACAACCTCTCCAAGCTGTACCTACTGACACTTCTGTACCATCTACTTCAACTGAACCATCCATTCCTTTTTATATTGATCTATCTACATATAATCCACTCCCTCATGAACGCAAATGGACCAAAGAGCACCCGATAAACCAAGTCATTGGTGATCCATCAAAACCGGTGCAAACTAGGTCAGCTTCAATGAACATGTGTATGCATGAATCCTTTCTGAGCAAGATCGAGCCAAATCGCGTTTCAAAGGCACTTGCTGATCCAGAATGGGTGACTGCAATGCAAGAAGAACTGAATCAGTTCGAAGCACTTAAAGTCTGGAGACTCGTACCCAAACCTCAAGGTAAAACTATTATCGGTACGAAATGGGTTTTCAAGATAAAGAAAGACGAAGATGGTACTGTTATCAGGAACAAAGCAAGACTTGTTGCCAAAGGATATAGGCAAGAGGAAGGAATAGACTACGACGAGACATATGCTCATGTGGCACGTTTAGAGGCAATTCGAATGTTTTTAGCTACGCAACTCACAAGAACTTCAAAGTCTTTCAAATGGACGTGAAGACAACATTCCTAAATGGAATTCTCAAAGAAGAAGTCTACGTCTCACAGGCAGAAGGTTTTGTCAACCAAGAGAAACTGAGTCACGTCTCCATTCTCGACAAAGCACTCTATGGACTGAAACAAGCTCCTCGCGCCTGGTATGATGTCCTATCAAAATTTTTAGTCAAGTCTGGCTTTACAAAAGGTACGGTAGATACCACTTTGTTTATCAAAAAGGAAAAAGCCAATATCATTCTTATTCAAATCTATGTGGATGCTATTATTTTTGGCTCTACAAATCCTAAGTACTGTAAGAATTTTTCCAAACTCATGGTGTCAAGATTTCAGATGAATATGATGGGAGAGATGAATTTCTTTCTCGGATTACAAGTCAAACAATTTTCATCGGGTATTTTTATCAATCAATCAAAATACATTCTGGATATTCTTCAGAACTTCCAAATGGAAAATTCAAAACCGATTGGTACCCCAATGGCACCAGGTACTAAGATTGGCAGCGATCCTTCTGGAAAGGTTGTTGATGTTAGGACTTACAGAGGGATGATAGGTTCTTTAATGTATCTTACTTCGAGTTGGACAAATATAATGTTCTCTACATGTCTATGTGCAAGATATCAGGCTAATCCTAAAGAATCCTATGTGTCTGCCGTTAAGCGCATTTTTAGGTATCTAAAGGAGACTGCAGATCTTAGTATGTGGTATCCTAAAGATACTAGCTTTGAACTAACAGCATATACAGATGCAGATCATGCTGGTTGTATGCTAGACAGGAAAAGCACGTCTGGTCATATACAGTTCCTCGGTGACAAACTAGTAAGTTGGGGATCCAAGAAGCAACTTTGCGTTTCAACTTCCACGGTCGAAGCAGAATATGTAGCTGCTGATAGCTGCTGTTCTAAGGTCTTATGGATGAGAACACAATTGCACGACTTTGGTTTTCACTTCAACAAAATCCCGATCTACTGTGACTCAAAGAGCGTCATCGCGATAACAGCGAATCCTGTTCAGCACACCAAGACAAAACACATTGATGTCAGGTATCACTTTATCAAAGACCATGTAGAAAAAGAAACAATTGAACTTTTCTTTGTAAAAACCGATTATCAGCTTGCAGATTTGTTTACCAAACCTTTAGACGAAAAGAGGTTCTCCTTTCTAGTCTCTAAGCTTGGTATGCTTAATCTTAAGACATAATCAGTAGTTACCTATCAAAGTTTTCTATTGTATACTTTGTCCTCATATCTTTATGCTTCATTCTGAATGGTATCTGTACTTCAAATATTATGTTCATAATCCAAGGGGGAGTATGAGAAGAAACTCATACATGGTCAATTGTATTGAGGAAAAGGAAACTCCAATTTCTGCATTTACTTTTTAATGAGAAATTTTTGTAATGCATGATTTTAGGGGGAGTTAAACAACTCAAAGGAGTTAGAATATGACTTTTGATCATTTCAGATCAGGACTCGTACTTCAATTGTTTTACTGCTTTTTGTCTTTTCAATTAAAGTGAATAAAATTTCTTTGACTTGACCTAAGACTTTTGCAGAATTTTTGAGAAAAGCTTACACGTTCATATCTTTATGACTTTAAGCTAAGCTTCATGAGATGTAAGATCAAACGTTAAGGTACAATCCTTTATCTTAATCTCATATGTGGTTGAAAGAAGGACAACTTTCAATCATTGAAAACATCATTCTTAAACGTTCAAACCACTTCCCGATTTTTCATCAAATTTTATATTTTGGGAGTGTACTTTAAATGTTTTACATGAGCTTACATGATAAGCTAAATCACTTTGAGCAACATATTCTTTATAGGATATACGGAATCTTTGTCCTAGGACTTAACACAACTTCTACGGATTCACGTTAACCAGTGTTTCCTACCCAAGAAGTTAATCCTTTAGTGGTTAAGTGTGAGAACTCAAAAGAAATGAGTGTGGATTGAGTGCTGAGGTATCTTGAAAAAGTGAGTTTTAGTTAGCAGTGAGCTAAATGATTAAAAGAAAGAGGGAGGGTTTGGGAGAGAAACTTGGAAGATAGAAGTGAGAAGTAGTTATCAACCGTTGGATGAGAAATGGTCGTCATTTATGAATCAGTTAAAAAAGTTCATATGTGAATTACACTGGTTCATATATGAACATATAATTCATATGTGAATCATACATGTTCATATATGAACTCGTCCCGTGTATTTTACGAAAATACCCATCTATCTTCTACAGACCACACAAGAATTATTCGGTGCTTCACGGTCAAAGCTGCAAATGTTGACTAGATAAAGGGCTATGATCATTTCTCTATTTATCATATATTTAGCATTTCTCAAATGAACCTAATCCATGAGTTATAATATCTATTTAATGTCTATAGTATTGAATTGAAGATCTCCTAGTTATAATAACAATCAATATTTATTTTTAAATAATCACAAAATAAGTTTTAATAAAATATTAATTAAAATTATTAGCTTGGTACAGTGGATAGTTTTGTGATCCAGGGGCCAAACAACAATATTATTAAATTAAATCTTATCTCTAAAATCATTCTTAGAAGGAAGTAGAAAAACCACAGGCTTGGCCCCCCATAGCCCTTTAAGGGCTCCGATACTGCCAACTATTTAAAAAAACAAAGGGCAATTCTCAATCAATCATTTTTTTAAAAATAATTATGAAAATATTAATTTCCAAGATAAGGTTAAAAGGGTATTAAGGTCATATTGTTTTATAGATTAATTTAGAATAGATTTTGACTTCCTAAACTTAAGGGATTACAACACTACATTCATCAAATCCTTAATACATATCATCAATATCATTCATTCAAGGTAATCCCATTTTTTTGAGTTTGAGTATCATACAATTGATTCCTTGTTATTCGTTTTCTTCAACAAAGTCATAGTTTATTCAACTGGTATATGATAACAGTTTATTTGGTGATCGTCTCTTCAATGGATCCATCAAACAAATTACAAGTAAGCAAATCGATTTCACAAGAATCCCGAGAGTATAAGCATTCATCTTCGTTTTCTTCATCTTCGTACCTATAATTCGTGTTCTTCATCTTCGTTTCTGTAATTCGTTTTCTTCATCTTCGTTTTTGGAATTTGTTTTCTACATCTTCGTTTCTTCAACTTGTATTTTGTCTTCTTCAATGGAGCTATCAAATAGTAGCAATTCAATTGGTGTTCGTCTCTTCAATTGAGCCATCAAACGAATCGATTTTACACGAAGCCAAAGAGTATAAGCATACAGTTGATGGAATTGTGTCACCGTTGATATATGTACCATAAAAGAGTTTTGCCTCAATTGATATACGTTCCATCTATGATTATATTGTACATAATGTTTAAGTATAATTTGCATGCCAAAATCATCTAAGATTATATTGTACATAAATTAGACAGAATGTTAAAGTGTATTTTTCAATCGAGAATCATCTATGATTATATTGTACAAAAACTGGAGATAATGTTATTATGCACTGAAAATTCATCTATGATTATACTATACGGAAATTGGACAAAATGTTGTTTTACTTCCCAAAACATATGTGTTTATACTATACAGAAATTGAACAGAAAATTTAAGTATATTTTGCATTCCAAATTCATTTGTGATTATACGCTACAGAAATTGAACATAAAATTTAAGTATATTATGCAGTCCAAAATTATTTATGATTATACGCTACATAAATTGAACATAAACTTTAACTATTTTATGCAGTCCAAAATCATTTGTGATTGTAATATGAATAATTTGGGCAGCATGTTGAATTGCAGTAACATCTCATAATCATATGTGATTGTACTATGAATAAACTGCGAGAATCTTGAAGGGTAATATGCATCACATAATTACATATGATTATATTTCGAAAAATTTGGACAAAATGTTGAAATATGATAAATCACATAATCACATGTTATTGTATTATGAATTAATTGTACAAAATATTCAAGTCCAATATTCATCCCATAATTATATGTTTTGGTTTTCAAAATGATTTATTTTAAAGATTTTATATTGATTTGTGTTTGATATTTTTTTGGAAATGATTATAGTTTCCTATTTTACAGGGATATTGATTTCCTTTATCACGTCTACTCAACAAATGAGATATTTTTTCAATTTTACCCTCAATTAGTTTTACCCTTGTGGAAATTTTGGTTGGATGACAACTTAATTACTTATATTGCCATTAATAATCCTATTGATTTGATCTAACAATCGGTTGAGATCTATCCCTTTGTTTTCTTAAATATGTCTCATTCTCGTTTGAACCCACCTCTCTCTCTCTCTCTCTCTCTCTATATATATATATATATATATATATATATAAAGAGAGCGAGAGCGAGAGAGACGAAAACTCAGGTGAGAAAAAAAGTTAAGGTGACAAGGTAAGAAGGGATCATTTTTAATCTCACCCCCATCCCATGAATCGTGTGCGCTTGGTACGGGAATTAATCTAGTGCCTCTCATACCGGTGCATCTCATCCTAATGTGCATCCAAGGATGGAGATTCTTTCTCACCCTTCTCACGAACTTTCATTCTCACCATAACTCAACCTTATATATATATATATATATATATATATATATATATATATATGTGTGTGTGTGTGTGTGTGTGTGTGTGTGTGTGTGTGTGTGTGACATTGGCTCTCTTACTCTTGCGATATTTAAATATGGGAATATTTGTTTTTAAAATAGTTCTGATTCTCTTCCCCTATAGCCAGCTCTACATGTTCTTTCTCCCCCTGAAGATGACACTAAAGGGTTCCGTCGGATCCCTCATGTTTCCAAAACTATACAAGCTACATAATACAATATAAACTTTTCACTTCAAGTACATATATACATACATATATTAGCTCTATTCATACATAGATCAAAACAACTGTCATATAATCATCTTATGTTTATCAGTAAAACAGTCCCACATAAAATCATAACTTCTCCTTCCCTTTAGTAGTACCTTTCGCCCGTCCTTGAATACATATTTTAAAAACAATGTGGGTTAGACCAATTGGTCTAGTGAGATAATCCGTGACAGTTTATTAACCGTATTATGAAAACATTGATATCAAACCATGATCAATATATCAAACCTTGATCCTCATATAATGTACATAATATACTCTGTTGACCTTTAACACCAACGTTCCATAATATATTTAGTTGGCCACTAAGTACAACTCATTAATTTACTCAATTGTACCTTTAAGTACAGCCAACTCCGTTGACCTTTAAGTATAACTACCTCCGTTGACCTCCAAGTTCGGCCAAAGTGCAATTGTGTAGTATAATGCTCAAATAAATATCATCATATTCCATTAACCACAGTCCATCAACTCACAATCATCATAATATGCATTCCATAATAATCATTTAATAATACAAGTATTCGAGTTCAAAAATGGTTAAAATCACCTTATTATATGTTTGAAGCAACACACGCGCAAATGACAAAATTGAGCAAAATCGGTAAATATCGTTACAACCGAACACCACCGATGCCACAATTCACCAATGAGTAATTGGGTTTGTATTATATACACATTGATGTAATTCACACAATTATATGCATATAAGACTCACTACAACATTTCAAGACCGTAAACGACACACCGGATGGCCTCGAATCGCAACCGAGCAAGAAACCGAACAAAACAACAAAGAGGGGCATTCCAGCCCCTTGGGTGACTTCCCACGCAAATTCAGGTCGCGGGGAATCTCGCCCAAGTCGCTAGACAACTCCTCTTCCCCTGCAACAGCCCCTTGCACACTCCTTTAACCCATATCTCAATTCTACTGATTTTTCCACGAAATACAAACATTGTTACTTGATCCAAACTTGATACAAATCATCACAAACTCTTTCCCATCTTGAAGTAATCATTTGAACCCAAATAATTAAAGTCAAAAATGGAAACTCCATCAACCATGGTACCATGGTAGATGAGGTAATACTAAAAGCTTGACTAGAAAAGACGGAAGCTTTGAACCCATAATTATAACTATACAACGAATATCTAAAACCTACCCAAAAAATAACCCAAAACATCAACCCTAACAAATAGAAAAAAAGAAAAAAATGGTAAGAAACAAAAATGTATTCACTTAATGGTTTTTATAACAATTTTAGTGAGGGATTAACACCGATCAAAAAACCAAACAAACCTAAAAGCAGGGGACAAAATCCTAATTTATTCCAACTTTTATAAAGTTCTGATAAATGGTATACATACATTTCTAATCAATTACATTAATTTTTGCACAAAAATAGAATATTCTGAATATCACAAAGAGGACGATGAAGTCGGGTGAGACGGGGTGATTTTAGGGAGGTTTTTTTTAACTGTAGGTGTCTGTCTAGGTCAGCTTGCACGCACCTTGACTAATCCCACAAACGTGAGGAACTATAGATTACTCTGTCGTTATTAATGTGCATGCATCACAATATCTCAAATTTGGTTATCCATTTGACAACTAAATGCCCTTTTTGGCATGTTTTTATCATTATTTCCATTAGGGAAACAAGAACGTTAACATCAACCATTGAGTCCATGATATTACACATCTTTTTTAAGAAGGCAACACTAAACAAAAGGAATACAAAAGATGTAACTGAGCTAAGAATACTAACAAGATTTCTGAATGTATATTAACACCTAAAAGGCATGTCATCATTACTTAACAAAACTATGACGCATGTATGAATCCAAGTATAATAAAAGATTATCTCTATGTGCGTAATACACAACTAAAATGCACCAAGTTGTTTAATTTACGTTCGAGAGGCCCAAATACATAGAGGATAGACACTAGCTCATCATGGATGATTAAAATCCAATTAACACTAGAGCTCATCGTTGATTCAGTCAAGGTACATGTTGTTTGGAAAGAATTTAATAACCTCTTATTTGTTCCATAAACCTTTCAAATGTTCATTGTCTATGCAAATGGACGTATCATTCAAGGGTGTCTCATTTCCACCATTGTCCGTAGTTGTTGCTAGTCTCTGTATTATACTGTTGCGGCGGCATGGTTGTTTTAATATCCATGTAACCTTTAGTTATTTTTTTCCATATTATTTTGAGGTAACAGGTTTAGTACTAAACAAGTAATCTAAAAGTTTTGCTTCAAACCCAAAAATGAAGATGTTGAAGATTTAAATATCCAAAACAAGAATCAACCAATAATTGGTTTCATTTTAATGCAATTTAAAATGACAAACAATATAAAACTAATTTAATTCAATTAGAGAGAATACCATATTTAGAGCAATTATAGGAACCTCCAGTTGGAATCTCATAAAGTAACTGTTTTTCAACGGTTTTCGTAGGAAAAAGAATAAACAAATTTGGATGGAAGATGGCAAATTGTGTAACCCCACCTGCCAAATGTTGCATCGCTCCGCTCGCTCCACTCGTCCAAAAGTGGCATCCCCAAATCTTCTTCACGATAGGAACTTCGTAAATCTCTCTTTCCACAATAGGAACTTCCCAAATCTTCCTTTTCGCAATAGGAACTTCCTTTATAAACCCTAGAAATAAATTCAAACTTCAAAAAATCACAATCTCCCCCTGCATAGCTTTAGAAATCCAATCGAAAATCATCAAAAGGAATCTTGTCAAATCAATGATTCAATTGTGTGCATAACTTGGAAGTCATTAACACCTAAAAGGCATGTCATTATTAATTTTTGATAAAGCTACGATGCATGTATGAATATCATCCAAGTGTAATAAAATTTTATCTCTACGTGTGTAACGTATAACTAAATTGCGCCAAGGTGTTTAATTTACGTCCGAGAAAGCAAAATACTTGAAGGACACTCATCATGTATGATTAAAATCCAATTAGCGCTTACATGAATGATGTCATTCAGAGCCCACCTCTGATTTAGTCAAATGTAGATGTCGTTTGGAAAGAATTTAGTCGTTCATTTTCCACGGGATGGCCATATCATTCAAGGGTGTCTCATTTCCGCAATTGCCCGTGGTTGTTGCTAGTCTCCTGTACTGCAACCGTGTGGCTCGTCCCTTCTAGTAGTGTCTGATTTCTATTCCTCTATTGCTACTTGTCTCCTCTACCGTAATCTATTTCGGTTGCTCGAAATCAATCCATGTGAAAATCCACATAGCTGACATGTTTATTCTCTTTTCACGCTAGGAACTTCCCTTGTAAACCCTACAAATAAATTCAAACTCCCCAAAATCAATGAAAAATCATCAGTTTTTCGATCTTTGTTCTCTTTATGGTATCAAAGCCCAAGATCCGGACTTCATGTTTCTCCCATTCTTCTTCCTCATTCTCACTGCTCACATATCACCTATGACAAACTTTTAAGCCCTACGTAGACCCCCCCCCCCCCCCCCCCCCCGGAAAACCATTTCCCTAATGAATTAAATGGAAGTGGGTTATGACTTGTTCAGATATGTTGACAGATCGCCTCTGCACATACTTATGATGGCACTAGGGAACTCATTAATGGTGAACATACAGGTCTATATATATATATATATATATATATATATACACACATACGAGTATCGTGTGTAAAGAAGAGTTAATGTGAGAAGGTAAGAAGGGATATTGAGCCTTGACCACTTTTAAACTCACCCCTACCCCATGAATCACGCTTGATATGGGAATTGATCTGGTGCATCTCGGTGCGTCCAAGGGTGGTAAGCATATTTTACACACTATTTGCTTACCGGGTAAGAGTTTTCTGCCTCGCTCATCGGGTGCTTCTTACCGTGATACCGTTAAAGGTTCTCAGTTATTTCCAAGGTAACTCGGTATGGTAAGTGAATAAGTGATGCTTGATAAGCAGTTATTTGGTAAACAACCCCTTACTCCATTATCTCATATTCTATATATAAATACGAGGATCCCGATCTTTACATGGAAATAATATTTTCAACATAGTTCTGATTCTCTCCTTCAAACTTAAAGGTTGTCCTAAAATATTATCGATCCAAAGTATGAGACCGAATCATCTTTGCCAACTAACATTTAGATAGTGTATGAACATTTCGATAATGCAATCCATGAGAGTATAAAAGCTTTAGACACGACAAATTCTTTAGAGCAACAGTTTTTATATACAAGCATCAAGGTAAATACTTGGAAAAAAAAACAAGACACAGTTGCCATGGGAATTAGTGTAGAATGTCCCTAGGGCATGGCATAGTTGGTTTCAGGATCCTTGCACAACTAGGTGAGAATTCGAGTATGGCAACCACAGTATGGGAGTTACAATTCCTTTAGAAATGGAGCTCTATTGTGGCACTAGTCTCTTAAGCCAACCACCTAGTGGGTTGTTGTGTACCTGATTTGCCTCTTGGGATCTTGGGATGGGACGGTTTTTTAATTCAAGTCTAAGAACCCAAATGCTCAAATATGTCACTTTGCATGTGATGTAACAGCTTTGAACATAAAAGCATGAGTATAACTACAAGCCACTTGGGCCTGGCGGTAGAGAGCCAACAAGCGGTTAACAAGGAAAGCTTGGTCCTGGATGGAAATAAGGCTAAAATTTCGGATCCTAATCACTTTCTAAATTTACAGAGGAACTTGGGGGTAACTATGATCACCATCACGATACCCGCTGGACACGATCAATCATCTCCTATTTTAAAGAATACAAGTTTAATGAATGTTGATGAATCCAAAAAGACCAGGGAGAATGGAAAAAATTACAACCCAAAAGACAATACGACAGAAGACTTGATGGAATGCGATCCAAAAAACGGCACGAAAGGCAGAAATGGGAATCCTAAGCTGGAACTGTCGGGGTTGGCTAACCCTAGGGCAGTTCCTGTTATCCGTGAGCTACGGGCTCACAATCCGGATGTTATCTTTCTTTTCGCAGCTTTAGTTTGTGCTTCTAGAGTAGATTGTGGGTTTTTTGATTATCCAATGAAGGGATACCCTTTTACTTGGATCCGTCACAAAGGGAAACGGAATGAAGTCCAGCAAAAGCTCGACAGAGCTGTAGCTACCGAGGCTTGGCTCAGATTATTTCCTAATTTCATGGCACCTGTTGTCAGACCACTTGAAACCAAAAACAATACACCTTGTTGCACCAAAAATAACATGACCTATATATGAAAAAAAAAAGTTAAATATTCACAAAAATGTAAAAGTTCATCATGATTAATGTCAAAAACATCAATCTATATACGTGATGCAATTAACTTTTTATCAACTTAAACTAATATGCACCATAATTTCACTTCAATCACTATACCTTGATTGCCTGTTCCAAAATTCACCTTCTCACAGCTCCGCATGTTACAACCAGGCCATCATCATGATTGAGCAGAAGCAGCGATTCGGTGTAAAAACACCCAACGAAAGAAAATCTGTTTCCGCGGATCCCAAGATCCCTGATGTGCTCCGAGCACGGTTCATAAACTCCAAGTGCACAAGGTGTAACAAAATCTCTCGATAATTGTCATGCATTTCAACTATAGGTTCGCCACTCTTCCTAAATCCCAGAGTCCGCGAAACTGATGCATTAGGTGCATTAACGGTGAATAGCTTTGTAAAGGCTTTTGAATCACCATGCTCCATCATCCATACATCACAAACTTGTTTATTGGTTGTTTTTCTACTGTACTCGAGCAAAACAAGAAACTCCCTTAGCCTAGAAACGGACAAATCTGATTCAAACATGTCAGTCAAACTATCAGGGAGGTCTATCTCTCTAAACTCTTGAGAGCTCATATCAAATGACATAATTAAATTGCCAGATTCATCATCATATGCAAGCCAATAAATAAACTGACCTATAACTGCCTGAAACCATGTAAATTGAATTGATTTACGAGGCACCTGATTGCTGGATAAACATGTCCATGCCCCTGAGCTCAATGTGAAAACCATAACTTGGCAAGGGATGCAACTTATACTTTCCATTTTCCTAATATCATCAATATATGTTATCTTCACAAGCTTGAGGTCCTTGGTGTCAGGACAAACCCCAAAACCAACAACAGAATCAAACGGCCCATTTAACACAATAGGCACAGCAACAGCAACGGATTTTCTAATTGTGGGATTCCAAAGAACAGCAATTTCTGTTTTAGAGGTGGGATCGGAATCGTTTGGCTCTGGAGCATAACCGATCAAGCCCAACAAGCCATGAGAGCTATCGATTATTGTTACTTGAACGAGAGGAGGAACAGCTAGGGAAAACTTTTGTTGAGAGAAAGTATCATCATCATCGACAAAATTAACAAATTTTACCTCAGTTTCTGGCCGATCTCCGACTTCGTACTTCATAAGCAGATGTTGTGGCTGAGTTTGGGGAATGCTGTAACCAGCAATGAACTCAGAGGAATCGATGATTGACTTCCATGCTTTGCAGACTGATCTGAATTGAATCAATGATTTGACAGGAAGCCTTTTGATGATTTCCAGTTGGATATCCAAAGCTAACATTTTGATTTGATTTGATTTGATTTCGGGGATACGAATAAATCTGTTTCTAGGGTTTATACGGTAGCTTGAAATTAGAGAAGATATTATGTAATTAATTCCTTTCCTTTTGAAAAACAAATACTAACTTTTAAGGATTTGGTCCTCTGGTTTTTGATGTATTTCCCATTTACGTCGTTAAAAGAATTTTATTACAAAAAACCCCTTATGATATCTATACTATATTATAAAGATGACATAAAAAGCTCTTAAAAACAAGTCTTAAAGCTTAATGTATCGCTATTTAATGCTAATTACTTAAAAAACAACCATTAAAGCTGTATGTACTACATCTAATACTATTTATTAATTTTCAATCATTATCTCTAACCATTTTAACTCTCTTAAAATCATTTCCCACTTTAACTCCCCTAAAATAACTCTCAGCATAATTAAATATAGAATAAAAATCAAATTTTAAATATAAAAATATAAAATATAATTAAAAAAATCTAACATAATATTTTATAAAAAAAATATATTATTAAACCAAAATAAATTACATTATATTATTAAGTATAAATTAAACAAATTTATATAAAAAAAATCATTATCGCTCTCTCACAATCAACCAAAATCGTAATGTAAATCGACAAAAAATAAAAAATAAAATAAAACATAAAATCGTGATGTATCTAGCGGCATTGCGCGAGTACACTTCTAGTGATTTTTTGATTGACTTTGGTACCTCCCATTAACACTGTTAAAAATAATATCTTGATGGAATGACATTTTGCTCCGATCTTCTCTCATTTTTCTTGTTTAAGTATTTTGTTATATTAATAGAGCTCAACGTTTATCTTCTATTTGAACATTTTTATCGATTAGCTTGATAAAGTCTAAATACATTAACAAGTGTACATATGTACTAATTAGTGTTAGATGTTCTATAGTAGAAATGTTATATAAATATACTCGTGATTGGAATTTTTCATAAAATTGGGTTAAAAATTGACAAGAATATATATATATATATATATATATATATGTATATGTATATATATAGGGTCCCCTTCATTTGCTAACCAATGCATTGGTGTTAACCGTGCTAACCAAATTTCGACCAATCAGAAGCTTTCATTTGTTTATGTTAATCGATCAAGGTTATTAAATGTCGAAGGGCATAATTGGAATTCTATATAATCGTCCAATTTAATGCATACCATATTTTAAGGAGGTTTTAAATTTGGTATTTATCTAAACAATAAATGTATTAATTCAAAATTAAAGTTGGATTTGCATGTGTTTATAAATGAAAGTTATCTTTTTCCTTATTTTTAGCATTTGATATATTTCTCACGCCATAGCCAATTTCACCAATTTGTTTTTTCTTTTTGTTTTACTAAATCAAAATGAACAATTGCAGACAATATACAGAAACACTGTGCACATGTATGCACATATGCATATGTGCACTATCCAAATTGACCAGAAGTTATTTTAAAATTAGCAAATCATCAACGCACATGTGCACACATAAGACATGTACACACTCACAATTCAAACGTGCACATATGCCAATAAAAACTAAAAAGTGTATACATGCATTATGCACATCCCAAAAATTTGAGATGCACATCCATAACCAATATACATAAATCCTATGTGCAAGTATGCACATATATGCATATAATATTTTTCTACAACCCACATGCACATATGCATGCATTTAGAGTATTCTAGCCATTGTTAACTGCAACTTCAATTTACAACATATCAAACAGTTAAATTTACCAACAAGGTAAACAAAATGCGAAGAGGTTACACCATTTACACCATCATATTTAGCCCAACAAGCCTACATAATTTACAATAACAACAAAGAGAAGCAAATGGAAAACCACCAATGTCCACTTGAAATCCACAAAATTGAAAGTAAAAACTGAGTAAAACTTTGAGCTGGTATAATTACCGGAATATAATAAGCAAAACCCAACGCAACTTAATTGGAAAAATGTTAAATAAGCAACATATAAAGGCTAAATTACTCCCACATAATATCCATAATGATATTAATAAACCCACAAATCACACGTCAATATTCAATGTGTTTTTGTTGATTTATGATTGGAAGTTACAATTTCAAGTGACAGGTAGGAAAAAACAGAAAGAAAAAACATCCAACGAGTTTGTGAAGTGATAAAGGTCTTGATGGGTACATTAGCAGTGCCCGAGTCACCAAGCCCCTGTAGCCTCAAAATAAAGCTTCGAGCAGCAGCAGACGACGCCATTGCTGATCATAATTGAGGAATTTTGGTAGATGAAACAGTGAGAAACAAAGGTGAACGTTGCGATCTTCGCCAACATCTATGGTTCCTTGATATTCGCCGGTGATTGGGACACCGTCACCGACGGCAGCGGCGGCGGTTGTTGTGGGGTTAACGAGGGGACGAGTTTTGGAGGATTTGGGATCTTTGGAATTAAACTTCCATTGTTGATGTTGTTTGGTTCTTCGTTGAGGATTATCGAAAGTGTGTTGATCTCCGATATCACCTAATCGAACGCTTGGTCTACGCTGTCGTTTTGGTGGAGTTATTACGACGACGTCTGCCGGAATACTGACCAGAGCTCCGCTTCCACCTCCGTTCATTTGACCTTCCGCCGGTGGTTGTAGCTCGGACATTTTTTCTCTGCATCTCATCTTATCAAAAAGCAATACCCAACCCACGATTTTTGGGATCAAATCCCTAATTGTTTGGGATTTAAATTTGGTAGGTATATATTCCTCAAATTAAAAGGAGTTGTATTTTGACCAAAATACCCCTGTGCATACATGCATTGTAATTTTTATAACCGTTTTTAATATTTTAATTTAATAAAAAATCAATTAATTATGGACCATTGATCTCATCAATCTACGGTTGAGATTGGTTAGCACGGTTAGCACCAATGCGGTGGTTAGCA